>OZ025272.1:6188992-7398992 GCA_964019165.1 Mastigias papua
CATATAGCAAAATTGACAATACTATGCAATGGCTACATTTGACTTTAAGTGTGTGTGTTACAGCGCCAAACCATAATCTAAGCATGTTTCTGCATTGAATCAAGCACTTTTAATATGATATGACCATCAGATGTGTAGTCATTGCTGTATTTTCAGTGTTTGCACATATACGTATTTTAGGCCTATTACAGGTAATGATCAATTGTGCATATATTGTTGTATGATTGAAATTCTGTGCAAGTGCGTCAATCTCATGCATCAAACGTCTTTTACATCTATGGTTGCACCGATGTCAGTAGCTTAGCCAATGCTTCCTACTCATATTAGCTTTAGTCTTTGTTTTTACACTACATACACTATATAGAGCTTTAAAGTGCCTTACATGTGGCAAAATTGACAATACTATGCAATGGCTACATTTGAATAAAAGTGTGTGTGTTACATCGCCAAACCATAATCTAAGCATGTTTGTTCATTGGATCAAGCATTTTTAATATGATATGACCATCAGATGTGTAGTCATTGCTGTATTGCCAGTGTTTGCACACATACGTATTTTAAGTCCATTACAGGTAATGATCAATTGTGCATATACTGTTGTATGATTGAAATTCTTTGCAAGTGCGTCAATCTCATGTATCACACGTCTTTTACATCTATGGTTGCACCGATGTCAGTAGTTTAGCCAATGCTTCCTACTCATATTAGCTTTAGTCTTTGTTTTTACACTACATACACTATATAGAGCTTTAAAGTGCCTTACAAGTGGCAAAATTGACAATATTATGCAATGGCTACATTTGAATATAAATGTGTGTGTTACAGCGCCAAACCATAATCTAAGCAGTTTTGTGCATTGAATCAAGCACTTTTAATATGATATGACCATCAGATGTGTAGTCATTGCTGTATTTTCAGTGTTTGAACACATACGTATTTTAGGCCCATTACAGGTAATGATCAATTTTTGCATATACTGTTGTATGGGTGACATTCTGTGCAAGTGCGTTAAATCTCCTGCATCACACGTCTTTTACATGTATGGTTGGACCGCTGTCAGTAGTTTAGCCAATGCTTCCTACTCATATTAGCTTTAGTCTTTGTTCCTAAAATACATGCACTATATAGAGCTTTAAAGTGCCTTACATTTGGCAAAATTGACAATACTATGCAATGGCTACATTTGACTATAAACTTGTGTGTTACATCGCCAAACCATAATCTAAGCATGTTTCTGCATTGAATCAAGCACTTTTAATATGATATGACCATCAGATGTGTAGTCATTGCTGTATTTTCAGTGTTTGCACAGATACGTATTTTAGGCCCATTACAGGTAATGATCAATTGTGCATATACTGTTGTATGGGTGACAGTCTGTGCAAGTGCGTCAATCTCATGCATCAAACGTCTTTTACATCTATGGTTGCACCGATGTCAGTAGTTTAGCCAATGCTTCCTACTCATATTAGCTTTTGTCTTTGTTTTTACACTACATGCACTATATAGAGCTTTAAACTGCCTTACATGTGGCAAAATTGACAATACTATGCAATGGCTACATTTGACTATAAATGTGTGTGTTACATCGCCAAACCATAATCTAAGCAGTTTTGTGCATTGATTCAAGCACTTTTAATATGATATGACCATCAGATGTGTAGTCATTGCTGTATTTTCAGTGTTTGCACACATACGTATTTTAGGCCCATTACAGGTAATGATCAATTGTCCATATACTGTTGTATGGGTGAAATTCTGTGCAAGTGCGTCAATCTCATGCATCAAACATCTTTTACATTTATTGTTGGACCGTTGTCAGTAGTTTAGCCAATGCTTCCTACTCATATTAGCTTTAGTCTTTGTTTTTACACTACATACACTATATAAAGCTTTAAAGTGCCTTAGAAGTGGCAAAATTGACAATATTATGCAATGGCTACATTTCACTATAACTGTGTGTTACATCGCCAAACCATAATCTAAGCATGTTTGTGCATTGAATCAAGCACTTTTAATATGATATGACCATCAGATGTGTAGTCATTGCTGGATTTTCAGTGTTTGCACACATACGTATTTTAGGCCCATTACAGGTAATGATCAATTGTGCATATACTGTTGTATGATTGAAATTCTGTGCAAGTGCGTCAATCTCATGCATCAAACGTCTTTTACATGTATGGTTGGACCGTTGTCAGTAGTTTTGCCCATGCTTCCTACTCATATTAGCTTTAGTCTTTGTTTTTACACTACATACACTATATAGAGCTTTAAAGTGCCTTACATATAGCAAAATTGACAATACTATGCAATGGCTACATTTGACTTTAAGTGTGTGTGTTACAGCGCCAAACCATAATCTAAGCAGTTTTGTGCATTGAATCAAGCACTTTTAATATGATATGACCATCAGATGTGTAGTCATTGCTGTATTTTCAGTGTTTGCACACATACGTATTTTAGGCCTATTACAGGTAATGATCAATTGTGCATATACTGTTGTATGGTTGAAATTCTGTGCAAGTGCGTCAATCTCATGCATCAAACATCTTTTACATTTATTGTTGGACCGTTGTCAGTAGTTTAGCCAATGCTTCCTACTCATATTAGCTTTAGTCTTTGGTTTTACACTACATACACTATATAGACCTTAAAAGTGCCTTGCATGTGGCAAAATTGACAATACTATGCAATGGCTACATTTGACTTTAAATGTGTGTGTTACAGCGCCAAACCATAATCTAAGCATTTTTGTGCATTGAATCAAGCACTTTTAATATGATATGACCATCAGATGTGTAGTCATTGCTGTATTTTCAGTGTTTGCACACATGCGTAATTTAGGCCCATTACAGGTAATGATCAATTGTGCATATACTGTTGTATGATTAAAATTCTGTGCAAGTGCGTCAATCTCATGCATCAAACGTCTTTTACATCTATGGTTGCACCGATGTCAGTAGTTTAGCCAATGCTTCCTACTCATATTAGCTTTTGTCTTTGTTTTTACACTACATACACTATATAGAGCTTTAAACTGCCTTACATGTGGCAAAATTGACAATACTATGCAATGGCTACATTTGAATAAAAGTGTGTGTGTTACAGCGCCAAACCATAATCTAAGCAGTTTTGTGCATTGAATCAAGCACTTTTAATATGATATGACCATCAGATGTGTAGTCATTGCTGTATTTTCAGTGGTTGCACACATACGTATTTTAGGCCCATTACAGGTAATGATCAATTGTCCATATACTGTTGTATGATTGATATTCTGTGCAAGTGCGTCAATCTCATGCATCAAACATCTTTTACATTTATTGTTGGACCGTTGTCAGTAGTTTAGCCAATGCTTCCTACTCATATTAGCTTTAGTCTTTGGGTTTACACTACATACACTATATAGACCTTAAAAGTGCCTTGCATGTGGCAAAATTGACAATAATATGCAATGGCTACATTTGACTATAAATGTGTGTGTTACAGCGCCAAACCATAATCTAAGCATGTTTCTGCATTGAATCAAGCACTTTTAATATGATATGACCATCAGATGTGTAGTCATTGCTGTATTTTCAGTGGTTGCACACATACGTATTTTAGGCCCATTACAGGTAATAATCAATTGTCCATATACTGTTGCATGATTGATATTCTGTGCAAGTGCGTCAATCTCATGCATCAAACATCTTTTACATTTATTGTTGGACCGTTGTCAGTAGTTTAGCCAATGCTTCCTACTCATATTAGCTTTCGTCTTTGGTTTTACACTACATACACTATATAGACCTTAAAAGTGCCTTGCATGTGGCAAAATTGACAATACTATGCAATGGCTACATTTGACTATAAATGTGTGTGTTACAGCGCCAAACCATAATCTAAGCATGTTTGTGCATTGAATCAAGCACTTTTAATATATGACCATCAGATGTGTAGTCATTGCTGTATTTTCAGTGTTTGCACACATACGTATTTTAAGCCCATTACAGGTAATGATCAATTGTCCATATACTGTTGTATGATTGAAATTCTGTGCAAGTGCGTCAATCTCATGCATCAAACATCTTTTACATTTATTGTTGGACCGTTGTCAGTAGTTTAGCCAATGCTTCCTACTCATATTAGCTTTAGTCTTTGGTTTTACACTACATACACTATATAGACCTTAAAAGTGCCTTGCATGTGGCAAAATTGACAATACTATGCAATGGCTACATTTGAATAAAAGTGTGTGTGTTACAGCGCCAAACCATAATCTAAGCAGTTTTGTGCATTGAATCAAGCACTTGTAATATGATATGACCATCAGATGTGTAGTCATTGCTGTATTTTCAGTGGTTGCACACATACGTATTTTAGGCCCATTACAGGTAATGATCAATTGTCCATATACTGTTGCATGATTGATATTCTGTGCAAGTGCGTCAATCTCATGCATCAAACATCTTTTACATTTATTGTTGGACCGTTGTCAGTAGTTTAGCCAATGCTTCCTACTCATATTAGCTTTAGTCTTTGGTTTTACACTACATACACTATATAGACCTTAAAAGTGCCTTGCATGTGGCAAAATTGACAATAATATGCAATTGCTACATTTGACTATAAATGTGTGTGTTACAGCGCCAAACCATAATCTAAGCATGTTTCTGCATTGAATCAAGCACTTTTAATATGATATGACCATCAGATGTGTAGTCATTGCTGTATTTTCAGTGGTTGCACACATACGTATTTTAGGCCCATTACAGGTAATGATCAATTGTCCATATACTGTTGTATGATTGAAATTCTGTGCAAGTGCGTCAATCTCATGCATCAAACATCTTTTACATTTATTGTTGGACCGTTGTCAGTAGTTTAGCCAATGCTTCCTACTCATATTAGCTTTAGTCTTTGGTTTTACACTACATACACTATATAGACCTTAAAAGTGCCTTGCATGTGGCAATATTGACAATAATATGCAATGGCTACATTTGACTATAAATGTGTGTGTTACAGCGCCAAACCATAATCTAAGCATGTTTCTGCATTGAATCAAGCACTTTTAATATGATATGACCATCAGATGTGTAGTCATTGCTGTATTTTCAGTGGTTGCACACATACGTATTTTAGGCCCATTACAGGTAATGATCAATTGTCCATATACTGTTGTATGATTGATATTCTGTGCAAGTGCGTCAATCTCATGCATCAAACATCTTTTACATTTATTGTTGGACCGTTGTCAGTAGTTTAGCCAATGCTTCCTACTCATATTAGCTTTAGTCTTTGGTTTTACACTACATACACTATATAGACCTTAAAAGTGCCTTGCATGTGGCAAAATTGACAATACTATGCAATGGCTACATTTGAATAAAAGTGTGTGTGTTACAGCGCCAAACCATAATCTAAGCAGTTTTGTGCATTGAATCAAGCACTTGTAATATGATATGACCATCAGATGTGTAGTCATTGCTGTATTTTCAGTGGTTGCACACATACGTATTTTAGGCCCATTACAGGTAATGATCAATTGTGCATATACTGTTGTATGATTGAAATTCTGTGCAAGTGCGTCAATCTCATGCATCAAACATCTTTTACATTTATTGTTGGACCGTTGTCAGTAGTTTAGCCAATGCTTCCTACTCATATTAGCTTTAGTCTTTGGTTTTACACTACATACACTATATAGACCTTAAAAGTGCCTTGCATGTGGCAAAATTGACAATAATATGCAATGGCTACATTTGACTATAAATGTGTGTGTTACAGCGCCAAACCATAATCTAAGCATGTTTCTGCATTGAATCAAGCACTTTTAATATGATATGACCATCAGATGTGTAGTCATTGCTGTATTTTCAGTGGTTGCACACATACGTATTTTAGGCCCATTACAGGTAATGATCAATTGTGCATATACTGTTGTATGATTGAAATTCTGTGCAAGTGCGTCAATCTCATGCATCAAACATCTTTTACATTTATTGTTGGACCGTTGTCAGTAGTTTAGCCAATGCTTCCTACTCATATTAGCTTTAGTCTTTGGTTTTACACTACATACACTATATAGACCTTAAAAGTGCCTTGCATGTGGCAAAATTGACAATAATATGCAATGGCTACATTTGACTATAAATGTGTGTGTTACAGCGCCAAACCATAATCTAAGCATGTTTCTGCATTGAATCAAGCACTTTTAATATGATATGACCATCAGATGTGTAGTCATTGCTGTATTTTCAGTGGTTGCACACATACGTATTTTAGGCCCATTAGAGGTAATGATCAATTCTCCATATACTGTTGCATGATTGATATTCTGTGCAAGTGCGTCAATCTCATGCATCAAACATCTTTTACATTTATTGTTGGACCGTTGTCAGTAGTTTAGCCAATGCTTCCTACTCATATTAGCTTTAGTCTTTGGTTTTACACTACATACACTATATAGACCTTAAAAGTGCCTTGCATGTGGCAAAATTGACAATACTATGCAATGGCTACATTTGAATAAAAGTGTGTGTGTTACAGCGCCAAACCATAATCTAAGCAGTTTTGTGCATTGAATCAAGCACTTGTAATATGATATGACCATCAGATGTGTAGTCATTGCTGTATTTTCAGTGGTTGCACACATACGTATTTTAGGCCCATTACAGGTAATGATCAATTGTGCATATACTGTTGTATGATTGAAATTCTGTGCAAGTGCGTCAATCTCATGCATCAAACATCTTTTACATTTATTGTTGGACCGTTGTCAGTAGTTTAGCCAATGCTTCCTACTCATATTAGCTTTAGTCTTTGGTTTTACACTACATACACTATATAGACCTTAAAAGTGCCTTGCATGTGGCAAAATTGACAATAATATGCAATGGCTACATTTGACTATAAATGTGTGTGTTACAGCGCCAAACCATAATCTAAGCATGTCTCTGCATTGAATCAAGCACTTTTAATATGATATGACCATGAGATGTGTAGTCATTGCTGTATTTTCAGTGTTTGCACACATACGTATTTTAGGCCCATTACAGGTAATGATCAATTGTGCATATACTGTTGTATGATTGAAATTCTGTGCAAGTGCGTCAATCTCATGCATCAAACATCTTTTACATTTATTGTTGGACCGTTGTCAGTAGTTTAGCCAATGGTTCCTACTCATATTAGCTTTAGTCTTTGGTTTTACACTACATACACTATATAGACCTTAAAAGTGCCTTGCATGTGGCAAAATTGACAATACTATTTAATGGCTACATTTGACTATAAATGTGTGTGTTACAGCGCCAAACCATAATCTAAGCATTTTTGTGCATTGAATCAAGCACTTTTAATATGATATGACCATCAGATGTGTAGTCATTGCTGTATTGTCAGTGTTTGCACACATGCGTATTTTAGGCCCATTACAGGTAATGATCAATTGTGCATATACTGTTGTATGATTAAAATTCTGTGCAAGTGCGTCAATCTCATGCATCAAACGTCTTTTACATCTATGGTTGCACCGATGTCAGTAGTTTAGCCAATGCTTCCTACTCATATTAGCTTTTGTCTTTGTTTTTACACTACATACACTATATAGAGCTTTAAACTGCCTTACATGTGGCAAAATTGACAATACTATGCAATGGCTACATTTGAATAAAAGTGTGTGTGTTACAGCGCCAAACCATAATCTAAGCAGTTTTGTGCATTGAATCAAGCACTTGTAATATGATATGACCATCAGATGTGTAGTCATTGCTGTATTTTCAGTGGTTGCACACATACGTATTTTAGGCCCATTACAGGTAATGATCAATTGTGCATATACTGTTGTATGATTGAAATTCTGTGCAAGTGCGTCAATCTCATGCATCAAACATCTTTTACATTTATTGTTGGACCGTTGTCAGTAGTTTAGCCAATGCTTCCTACTCATATTAGCTTTAGTCTTTGGTGTTACACTACATACACTATATAGACCTTAAAGGTGCCTTGCATGTGGCAAAATTGACAATACTATGCAATGGCTACATTTGACTATAAATGTGTGTGTTACAGCGCCAAACCATAATCTAAGCAGTTTTGTGCATTGAATCAAGCACTTTTAATATGATATGACCATCAGATGTGTAGTCATTGCTGTATTGTCAGTGTTTGCACACATACGTATTTTAGGCCTATTACACGTAAAGATCAATTGTGCATATACTGTTGTATGGTTGAAATTCTGTGCAAGTGCGTCAATCTCATGCATCAAACATCATTTACATTTATTGTTGGACCGTTGTCAGTAGTTTAGCCAATGCTTCCTACTCATATTAGCTTTAGTCTTTGTTTTTACACTACATACACTATATAGAGCTTTAATGTGCCTTACATATGGCAAAATTGACAATACTATGCAATGGCTACATTTGACTATAAATTTGTGTGTTACATCGCCAAACCATATTCTAAGCATGTTTGTGCATTGAATCAAGCACTTTTAATATGATATGACCATCAGATGTGTAGTCATTGCTGTATTGTCAGTGTTTGCACACATACGTATTTACAGTCCAATACAGGTAATGATCAATTGTGCATATACTGTTGTATGATTGAAATTCTGTGCAAGTGCGTCAATCTCATGCATCAAACGTCTTTTACATGTATGGTTGGACCGTTGTCAGTAGTTTTGCCAATGCTTCCTACTCATATTAGCTTTAGTCTTTGTTTTTACACTACATACACTATATAGAGCTTTAAAGTGCCTTACATATAGCAACATTGACAATACTATGCAATGGCTACATTTGAGTATAAATTTGTGTCTTACATCGCCAAACCATAATCTAAGCAGTTTTGTGCATTGAATCAAGCACTTTTAATATGATATGACCATCAAATGTGTAGTCATTGCTGTATTGTCAGTGTTTGCACAGATACGTATTTTAGGCCCATTACAGGTAATGATCAATTGTGCATATACTGTTGTATGGGTGACAGTCTGTGCAAGTGCGTCAATCTCATGCATCAACCGTCTTTTACATCTATGGTTGGACCGTTGTCAGTAGTTTAGCCAATGCCTCCTACTCATATTGGCTTTAGTCTTTGTTTTTACACTACATACACTATATAGAGCTTTAAAGTGCCTTACATGTGGCAAAATTGACAATACTAAGCAATGGCTACAATTGACTTTAAATGTGTGTGTTACAGCGCCAAACCATAATCTAAGCATTTTTGTGCATTGAATCAAGCACTTTTAATATGATATGACCATCAGATGTGTAGTCATTGCTGTATTGTCAGTGTTTGCACACATACGTATTTTAGGCCTATTACAGGTAATGATCAATTGTGCATATACTGTTGTATGATTGAAATTCTGTGCAAGTGCGTCAATCTCATGCATCAAACGTCTTTTACATGTATGGTTGGACCGTTGTCAGTAGTTTAGCCAATGCTTCCTACTCATATTAGCTTTAGTCTTTGGTTTTACACTACATACACTATATAGACCTTAAAAGTGCCTTGCATGTGGCAAAATTGACAATACTATTCAATGGCTACATTTGACTATAAATGTGTGTGTTACATCGCCAACCCATAATCTAAGCATGTTTGTGCATTGAATCACGGACTTTTAATATGATATGACCATCAGATGTGTAGTCATTGCTGTATTGTCAGTGTTTGCACACATACGTATTGTAGGTCCATTACAGGTAATGATCAATTGTGCATATACTGTTGTATGGGTGAAATTCTGTGCAAGTGCGTTAAATCTCCTGCATCAAACGTCTTTTACATGTATGGGTGGACCGTTGTCAGTAGTTTAGCCAATGCTTCCTATTCATATTAGGTTTAATCTTTGTTCTTAAAATACATGCACTATAAAGAGCTTTAAAGTGCGTTACATGTGGCAAAATTGACAATACTATGCAATGGCTACATTTGACTATAAATGTGTGTGTTACAGCGCCAAACCATAATCTAAGCAGTTTTGTGCATTGGATCAAGCACTTTTAATATGATATGACCATCAGATGTGTAGTCATTGCTGTATTGTCAGTGTTTGCACACATACGTATTTTAGGCCTATTACAGGTAATGATCAATTGTGCATATACTGTTGTATGGTTGAAATTCTGTGCAAGAGCGTCAATCTCATGCATCAAACGTCTTTTACATGAATGGTTGGACCGTTGTCAGTAGTTTAGCCAATGCTTCCTACTCATATTAGCTTTAGTCTTTGGTTTTACACTACATACACTATATAGAGTGTAAAAGTGCCTTACATGTGGCAAAATTGACAATACTATGCAATGGCTACATTTGACTATAAATGTGTGTGTTACAGCGCCAAACCATAATCTAAGCATTTTTGTGCATTTAATCAAGCACTTTCAATATGATATGACCATCAGATGTGCAGTCATTGCTGTATTGTCAGTGTTTGCACACATACGTATTTTAGGCCTATTACAGGTAATGATCAATTGTGCATATACTGTTGTATGGTTGAAATTCTGTGCAAGTGCGTCAATCTCATGCATGAAACGTCTTTTACATGTATGGTTGCACCGATTTCAGTAGTTTAGCCAATGCTTCCTACTCATATTAGCTTTAGTCTTTGTTTTTACACTACATACACTATATAGAGCTTACAAGTGCCTTACATTTGGCAAAATTGACAATACTATTCAATGGCTACATTTGACTATAAATGTGTGTGTTATAACGCCAAACCATAATCTAAGCATTTTTGTGCATTGAATCAAGGACTTTTAATATGATATGACCATCAGATGTGTAGTCATTGCTGTATTTTCAGTGTTTGCACACATACGTATTTTAGGCCCATTACAGGTAATGATCAATTGTGCATATACTGTTGTATGGGTGAAATTCTGTGCAAGTGCGTTAAATCTCCTGCATCAAACGTCTTTTACATGTATGGTTGGACCGCTGTCAGTAGTTTAGCCAATGCTTAATACTCATATTAGGGTTCGTCTTTGTTCTTACAATACATGCACTATATAGAGCTTTAAAGTGCCTTACATTTGGTAAAATTGACAATACTATGTAATGGCTACATTTGACTATAAATGTGTGTGTTACAGCGCCAAACCATACTCTAAGCATTCTTGTGCATTCATTCAAGCACCTTCAATATGGTATGACCATCAGATGTGCAGTCATTGCTGAATTTTCAGTGTTTGCACACATACGTATTTTAGGCCTATTACAGGTAGTGATCAATTGTGCATATACTGTTGTATGGTTGAAATTCTGTGCAAGTGCGTCAATCTCATGCATCAAACCTCTTTTACATGTATTGTTGGACCGTTGTCAGTAGTTTAGCCAATGCTTCCTACTCATATTAGCTTTAGTCTTTGGTTTTACGCTACATGCACTATGTAGACCTTAAAAGTGCCTTGCATGTGGCAAAATTGACAATACTATGCAATGGCTACATTTGACTATAAATGTGTGTGTTACAGCGCCAAACCATAATCTGAGCAGTTTTGTGCATTGGATCAAGCACTTTTAATATGATATGACCATCAGATGTGTAGTCATTGCTGTATTGTCAGTGTTTGCACACATACGTATTTTAGGCCTATTACAGGTAATGATCAATTGTGCATATACTGTTGTATGGTTGAAATTCTGTGCAAGAGCGTCAATCTCATGCATCAAACGTCTTTTACATGAATGGTTGGACCGTTGTCAGTAGTTTAGCCAATGCTTCCTATTCATATTAGCTTTAGTCTTTGGTTTTACACTACATACACTATATAGAGCTTAAAAGTGCCTTACATGTGGCAAAATTGACAATACTATGCAATGGCTACATTTGACTATAAATGTGTGTGTTACAGCGCCAAACCATAATCTAAGCATATTTGTGCATTTAATCAAGCACTTTCAATATGATATGACCATCAGATGTGCAGTCATTGCTGTATTGTCAGTGTTTGCACACATACGTATTTTAGGCCCATTACAGGTAATGATCAATTGTGCATATACTGTTGTATGGTTGAAATTCTGTGCAAGTGCGTCAATCTCATGCATCAAACGTCTTTTACATCTATGGTTGCACCGATGTCAGTAGTTTAGCCAATGCTTCCTACTCATATTAGCTTTAGTCTTTGTTTTAAAACTACATACACTATATAGAGCTTACAAGTGCCTTACATTTGGCAAAATTGACAATACTATTCAATGGCTACATTTGACTATAAATGTGTGTGTTACAGCGCCAAACCATAATCTAAGCACTTTTGTGCATTGAATCAAGCACTTTTAATATGATATGACCATCAGATGTGTAGTCATTGCTGTATTTTCAGTGTTTGCACACATGCGTATTTTAGGCCCATTACAGGTAATGATCAATTGTGCATATACTGTTGTATGGTTGAAATTCTGTGCAAGTGCGTCAATCTCATGCATCAAACGTCTTTTACATCTATGGTTGGACCGTTGTCAGTAGTTTAGCCAATGCTTCCTACTCATATTAGCTTTAGTCTTTGTTTATATACTACATACACTATATAGAGCGTAAAAGTGCCTTACATGTGGCAAAATTAACAATACTATTCAATGGCTACATTTGACTATACATCTGTGTGTTACAGCGCCAAACCATAATCTAAGCATTTGTGTGCATTGAATCAAGCACTTTTAATATGATATGACCATCAGATGTGTAGTCATTGCTGTATTTTCAGTGTTTGCACACATACGTATTTTAGGCCCATTACAGGTAATGATCAATTGTGCATATACTGTTGTATGGGTGAAATTCTGTGCAAGTGCGTTAAATCTCCTGCATCAAACGTCTTTTACATGTATGGTTGGACCGCTGTCAGTAGTTTAGCCAATGCTTCCTACTCATATTAGCTTTAGTCTTTGTTTATATACTACATACACTATATAGAGCTTTAAAGTGCCTTACATGTGGCAAACTTGACAATACTATTCAATGGCCACATTTGACTATAAATGTGTGTGTTACAGCGCCAAACCATAATCTAAGCATTTGTGTGCATTGAATCAAGCACTTTTAATATGATATGACCATCAGATGTGTAGTCATTGCTGTATTTTCAGTGTTTGCACACATACGTATTTTAGGCCTATTACAGGTAATGATCAATTGTGCATATACTGTTGTATGATTGAAATTCTGTGTAAGTGCGTCAATCTCATGCATCAAACGTCTTTTACATCTATGGTTGCACCGATGTCAGTAGTTGAGCCAATGCTTCCTACTCATATTAGCTTTAGTCTTTGTTTATATACTACATACACTATATAGAGCTTTAAAGTGCCTTACATGTGGCAAACTTGACAATACTATTCAATGGCCACATTTGACTATAAATGTGTGTGTTACAGCGCCAAACCATAATCTAAGCATTTGTGTGCATTGAATCAAGCACTTTTAATATGATATGACCATCAGATGTGTAGTCATTGCTGTATTTTCAGTGTTTGCACACATACGTATGTTAGGCCCATTACAGGTGATGTTAAATGTTGCATATACTGTTGTATGGTTGAAATTCTGTGCAAGTGCGTCAATCTCATGCATCAAACGTCTTTTACATCTATGGTTGGACCGTTGTCAGTAGTTTAGCCAATGCCTCCTACTCATATTAGCTTTAGTCTTTGTTTTTACACTACATACACTATATAGAACTTAAAAGTGCCTTACATTTGGCAAAATTGACAATACTATTCAATGGCTACATTTGACTATAAATGTGTGTGTTACAGCGCCAAACCATAATCTAAGCATTTTTGTGCATTGAATCAAGCACTTTTAATATGATATGACCATCAGATGTGTAGTCATTGCTGTATTTTCAGTGTTTGCACACATGCGTATTTTAGGCCCATTACAGGTAATGATCAATTGTGCATATACTGTTGTATGATTGAAATTCTGTGCAAGTGCGTCAATCTCATGCATCAAACGTCTTTTACATGTATTGTTGGACCGTTGTCAGTAGTTTAGCCAATGCTTCCTACTCATATTAGCTTTAGTCTTTGGTTTTACGCTACATGCACTATGTAGACCTTAAAAGTGCCTTGCATATGGCAAAATTGACAATACTATGCAATGGCTACATTTGACTATAAATGTGTGTGTTACAGCGCCAAACCATAATCTAAGCATGTTTGTGCACTGAATCAAGGACTTTTTATATGATATGACCATCAGATGTGTAGTCCTTGCTGTATTTTCAGTGTTTGCACACATACGTATTTTAGGCCCATTACAGGTAATGATCAATTGTGCATATACTGTTGCATGGGTGAAATTCTGTGCAAGTGCGTTAAATCTCCTGCATCAAACGTCTTTTACATGTATGGGTGGACCGTTGTCAGTAGTTTAGCCAATGTTTCCTACTCATATTAGGTTTAATCTTTGTTCTTAAAATACATGCACTATATAGAGCTTTAAAGTGCGTTACATGTGGCAAAATTGACAATACTATGCAATGGCTACATTTGACTATAAATGTGTGTGTTACAGCGCCAAACCATAATCTAAGCAGTTTTGTGCATTGGATCAAGCACTTTTAATATGATATGACCATCAGATGTGTAGTCATTGCTGTATTGTCAGTGTTTGCACACATACGTATTTTAGGCCTATTACAGGTAATGATCAATTGTGCATATACTGTTGTATGGTTGAAATTCTGTGCAAGAGCGTCAATCTCATGCATCAAACGTCTTTTACATGAATGGTTGGACCGTTGTCAGTAGTTTAGCCAATGCTTCCTACTCATATTAGCTTTAGTCTTTGGTTTTACACTACATACACTATATAGAGTGTAAAAGTGCCTTACATGTGGCAAAATTGACAATACTATGCAATGGCTACATTTGACTATAAATGTGTGTGTTACAGCGCCAAACCATAATCTAAGCATTTTTGTGCATTTAATCAAGCACTTTCAATATGATATGACCATCAGATGTGCAGTCATTGCTGTATTGTCAGTGTTTGCACACATACGTATTTTAGGCCCATTACAGGTAATGATCAATTGTGCATATACTGTTGTATGGTTGAAATTCTGTGCAAGTGCGTCAATCTCATGCATCAAACGTCTTTTACATCTATGGTTGGACCGTTGTCAGTAGTTTAGCCAATGCCTCCTACTCATATTAGCTTTAGTCTTTGTTTTTACACTACATACACTATATAGAGCTTTAAAGTGCCTTACATTTGGCATAATTGACAATACTATGCAATGGCTACATTTGACTATAAATGTGTGTGTTACAGCGCCAAACCATAATCTAAGCATTTGTGTGCATTGAATCAAGCACTTTTAATATGATATGACCATCAGATGTGTAGTCATTGCTGTATTTTCAGTGTTTGAACACATACGTATGTTAGGCCCATTACAGGTGATGTTACATGTTGCATATACTGTTATATGGGTGAAATTCTGTGCAAGTGCGTCAATCTCATGCATCAAACGTCTTTTACATCTATGGTTGGACCGTTGTCAGTAGTTTAGCCAATGCCTCCTACTCATATTAGCTTTAGTCTTTGTTTTTACACTACATACACTATATAGAACTTAAAAGTGCCTTACATTTGGCAAAATTGACAATACTATTCAATGGCTACATTTGACTATAAATGTGTATGTTACAGCGCCAAACCATAATCTAAGCATTTTTGTGCATTGAATCAAGCACTTTTAATATGATATGACCATCAGATGTGTAGTCATTGCTGTATTTTCAGTGTTTGCACACATGCGTATTTTAGACCCATTACAGGTAATGATCAATTGTGCATATACTGTTGTATGATTGAAATTCTGTGCAAGTGCGTCAATCTCATGCATCAAACGTCTTTTACATGTATGGTTGGACCGTTGTCAGTAGTTTAGCCAATGCTTCCTACTCATATTAGCTTTAGTCTTTGTTTTTACACTACATACACTATATAGGGCTTTAACGTGCCTTACATGTAGCAAAATTGACAATACTATGCAATGGCTACATTTGAGTATAAATTTGTGTGTTACATCGCCAAACCATAATCTAAGCAGTTTTGTGCATTGAATCAAGCACTTTTAATATGATATGACCATCAGATGTGTAGTCCTTGCTGTATTGTCATTGTTTGCACAGATACGTATTTTAGGCCCATTAAAGGTAATGATCAATTGTGCATATACTGTTGTATGGTTGAAATTCTGTGCAAGTGCGTCAATCTCATGCATCAAACGTCTTTTACATCTATGGTTGGACCGTTGTCAGTAGTTTAGCCAATGCCTCCTACTCATATTAGCTTTAGTCTTTGTTTTTACACTACATACACTATATAGAGCTTTAAAGTGCCTTACATTTGGCATAATTGACAATACTATGCAATGGCTACATTTGACTATAAATGTGTGTGTTACAGCGCCAAACCATAATCTAAGCAGTTTTGTGCATTGAATCAAGCACTTTTAATATGATATGACCATTAGATGTGTAGTCATTGCTGTATTGTCAGTGTTTGCATACATAGGTATTTTAGGCCCATTACAGGTGATGTTAAATGTTGCATATACTGTTATATGGGTGAAATTCTGTGCAAGTGCGTCAATCTCATGCATCAAACGTCTTTTACATCTATGGTTGGACCGTTGTCAGTAGTTTAGCCAATGCCTCCTACTCATATTAGCTTTAGTCTTTGTTTTTACACTACATACACTATATAGAGCGTAAAAGTGCCTTACATGTGGCAAAATTAACAATACTATGCAATGGCTACATTTGACTATAAATGTGTGTGTTACAGCGCCAAACCATAATCTAAGCAGTTTTGTGCATTGAATCAAGCATTTTTAATATGATATGACCATCAGATGTGCAGTCATTGCTGTATTGTCAGTGTTTGCACACATACGTATTTTAGGCCTATTACAGGTAATGATCAATTGTGCATATACTGTTGTATGGTTGAAATTCTGTGCAAGTGCGTCAATCTCATGCATCAAACGTCTTTTACATCTATGGTTGCACCGATGTCAGTAGTTGAGCCAATGCTTCCTACTCATATTAGCTTTAGTCTTTGTTTATACACTACATACACTATATAGAGCTTTAACGTGCCTTACATGTGGCAAAATTGACAATACTATTCAATGGCTACATTTGACTATAAATGTGTGTGTTACAGCGCCAAACCATAATCTAAGCATTTGTGTGCATTGACTCAAGCACTTTTAATATGATATGACCATCAGATGTATAGTCATTGCTGTATTTTCAGTGTTTGCACACATACGTATGTTAGGCCCATTACAGGTGATGTTAAATGTTGCATATACTGTTATATGGGTGAAATTCTGTGCAAGTGCGTCAATCTCATGCATCAAACGTCTTTTACATCTATGGTTGGACCGTTGTCAGTAGTTTAGCCAATGCTTCCTACTCATATTAGCTTTAGTATTTGTTTTTACACTACATACACTATATAGAACTTAAAAGTGCCTTACATTTGGCAAAATTGACAATACTATTCAATGGCTACAATTTGAATCAAGCACTTTTAATATGATATGACCATCAAATGTGTAGTCCTTGCTGTATTGTCAGTGTTTGCACAGATACGTATTTTAGGCCCATTACAGGTAATGATCAATTGTGCATATACTGTTGTATGGTTGAAATTCTGTGCAAGTGCGTCAATCTCATGCATCAAACGTCTTTTACATCTATTGTTGGACCGTTGTCAGTAGTTTAGCCAATGCCTCCTACTCATATTAGCTTTAGTCTTTGTTTTTACACTACATACACTATATAGAGCTTTAAAGTGCCTTACATGTAGCAAAATTGACAATACTATGCAATGGCTACATTTGAGTATAAATTTGTGTGTTACATCGCCAAACCATAATCTAAGCAGTTTTGTGCATTGAATCAAGCACTTTTAATATGATATGACCATCAAATGTGTAGTCCTTGCTGTATTGTCAGTGTTTGCACAGATACGTATTTTAGGCCCATAACAGGTAATGATCAATTGTGCATATACTGTTGTATGGTTGAAATTCTGTGCAAGTGCGTCAATCTCATGCATCAAACGTCTTTTACATCTATGGTTGGACCGTTGTCAGTAGTTTAGCCAATGCCTCCTACTCATATTAGCTTTAGTCTTTGTTTTTACACTACATACACTATATAGAGCTTTAAAGTGCCTTACATTTGGCATAATTGACAATACTATGCAATGGCTACATTTGACTATAAATGTGTGTGTTACAGCGCCAAACCATAATCTAAGCATTTTTGTGCATTGAATCAAGGACTTTTAATATGATATGACCATCAGATGTGAAGTCATTGCTGTATTGTCAGTGTTTCCATACATAGGTATTTTAGGCCCATTACAGGTAATGATCAATTGTGCATATACTGTTGTATGGTTGAAATTCTGTGCAAGTGCGTCAATCTCATGCATCAAACGTCTTTTACATGTATGGTTGGACCGTTGTCAGTAGTTTAGCCAATGCTTCCTACTCATATTAGCTTTAGTCTTTGTTTTTACACTACATACACTATATAGAGCTTTAAAGTGCCTTACATGTAGCAAAATTGACAATACTATGCAATGGCTACATTTGAGTATAAATTTGTGTGTTACATCGCCAAACCATAATCTACGCAGTTTTGTGCATTGAATCAAGCACTTTTAATATGATATGACCATGAGATGTGTAGTCATTGCTGTATTGTCAGTGTTTGCACATATACGTATTTTAGGCCAATTACAGGTAATGATCAATTGTGCATATACTGTTGTATGATTAAAATTCTGTGCAAGTGCGTCAATCTCATGCATCAAACGTCTTTTACATCTATGGTTGGACCGTTGTCAGTAGTTTAGCCAATGCCTCCTACTCATATTAGCTTTAGTCTTTGTTTTTACACTACATACACTATATAGAGCTTTAAAGTGCGTTACATGTGGCAAAATTGACAATACTATGCAATTGCTACATTTGACTATAAATGTGTGTGTTACAGCGCCAAACCATAATCTAAGCATTTTTGTGCATTGAATCAAGGACTTTTAATATGATATGACCATCAGATGTGTAGTCATTGCTGTATTGTCAGTGTTTGCATACATAGGTATTTTAGGCCCATTACAGGTAATGATCAATTGTGCATATACCGTTGTATGGTTGAAATTCTGTGCAAGTGCGTCAATCTCATGCATCAAACGTCTTTTACATGTATGGTTGGACCGTTGTCAGTAGTTTAGCCAATGCTTCCTACTCATATTAGCTTTAGTCTTTGTTTTTACACTACATACACTATATAGAGCTTTAAAGTGCCTTACATTTGGCATAATTGACAATACTATTCAATGGCTACATTTGACTATAAATGTGTGTGTTACAGCGCCAAACCATAATCTAAGCATTTTTGTGCATTGAATCAAGGACTTTTAATATGATATGACCATCAGATGTGTAGTCATTGCTGTATTGTCAGTGTTTGCATACATAGGTATTTTAGGCCCATTACACGTAATGATCAATTGTGCATATACTGTTGTATGATTGAAATTCTGTGCAAGTGCGTCAATCTCATGCATCAAACGTCTTTTACATCTATGGTTGCACCGATGTCAGTAGTTTAGCCAATGCTTCCTACCCATATTAGCTTTTGTCTTTGTTTTTACACAACATACACTATATAGAGCTTTAAAGTGCCTTACATGTGGCAAAATTGACAGCACTATGCAAGGGCTACATTTGACTATAAATGTGTGTGTTACAGCGCCAAACCATAATCTAAGCATGTTTGTGCATTGAATCAATCACTTTTAATATGATATAGCCATCAGATGTGTAGTCATTGCTGTATTGTCAGTGTTTGCACACATACGTAGTTTAGGCCCATTACAGGTAATGATCAATTGTGCATATACTGTTGTATGGGTGAAATTCTGTGCAAGCGCGTCAATCTCATGCATCAAACGTCTTTTACATCTATGGTTGGACCGTTGTCAGTAGTTTAGCCAATGCTTCCTACTCATAGTAGCTTTAGTCTTTGTTTTTACGCTACATACACTATATAGAGCTTTAAAGTGCATTACATTTGGCAAAATTGACAATACTATGCAATGGCTACATTTGACTATAAATGTGTTTGTTACAGCGCCAAACCATAATCTAAGCAGTTTTGTGCATTGAATCAAGCACTTTTAATATGATATGACCATCAGATGTGTAGTCATTGCTGTATTTTCAGTGTTTGCATACATAGGTATTTTAGGCCAATTACACGTAATGATCAATTGTGCATATACTGTTGTATGATTGAAATTCTGTGCAAGTGCGTCAATCTCATGCATCAAACGTCTTTTACATCTATGGTTGCACCGATGTCAGTAGTTTAGCCAATGCTTCCTACCCATATTAGCTTTTGTCTTTGTTTTTACACAACATACACTATATAGAGCTTTAAAGTGCCTTACATGTGGCAAAATTGACAGCACTATGCAATGGCTACATTTGACTATAAATGTGTTTGTTACAGCGCCAAACCATAATCTAAGCAGTTTTGTGCATTGAATCAAGCACTTTTAATATGATATGACCATCAGATGTGTAGTCATTGCTGTATTTTCAGTGTTTGCATACATAGGTATTTTAGGCCCATTACACGTAATGATCAATTGTGCATATACTGTTGTATGATTGAAATTCTGTGCAAGTGCGTCAATCTCATGCATCAAACGTCTTTTACATCTATGGTTGCACCGATGTCAGTAGTTTAGCCAATGCTTCCTACCCATATTAGCTTTTGTCTTTGTTTTTACACAACATACACTATATAGAGCTTTAAAGTGCCTTACATGTGGCAAAATTGACAGCACTATGCAAGGGCTACATTTGACTATAAATGTGTGTGTTACAGCGCCAAACCATAATCTAAGCATGTTTGTGCATTGAATCAAGCACTTTTAATATGATATGACCATCAGATGTGTAGTCATTGCTGTATTTTCAGTGTTTGCACACATACGTAGTTTAGGCCCATTACAGGTAATGATCAATTGTGCATATACTGTTGTATGGGTGACATTCTGTGCAAGCGCGTCAATCTCATGCATCAAACGTCTTTTACATCTATGGTTGGACCGTTGTCAGTAGTTTAGCCAATGCTTCCTACTCATAGTAGCTTTAGTCTTTGTTTTTACGCTACATACACTATATGGAGCTTTAAAGTGCATTACATTTGGCAAAATTGACAATACTATGCAATGGCTACATTTGACTATAAATGTGTTTGTTACAGCGCCAAACCATAATCTAAGCAGTTTTGTGCATTGAATCAAGCACTTTTAATATGATATGACCATCAGATGTGTAGTCATTGCTGTATTTTCAGTGTTTGCACACATACGTATTTTAGGCCCATTACAGGTAATGATCAATTGTGCATATACTGTTGTTTGGGTGAAATTCTGTGCAAGTGCGTCAATCTCATGCATCACACGTCTTTTACATCTATGGTTGCACCGATGTCAGTAGTTCAGCCAATGCTTCCTACTTAGATTTGCTTTAGTTTTTTTTTTTTACACTACATGCTCTATATAGCGCTGTAAAGTGCGTTACATGTGGCAAAACTGACAATAGTATTCAAGTACTACATTTGACTTTAAGTGTTCGTGTCATAGCGTCAAAACATAATCTAAGTATATTCAGCAGTGAATCAAGCACTTTTAATATGATATGAAAATCAGATGTGTAGACATTGCTGCATTTTCAGTGTTTGCACTCATACGTATTTTAGGCCTATTACAGGTAATGATCAATTGTGCATATACTGCTGTATGACTGAGATTCTGTGCAAGTGCGTCAATCTCATGCATCAAACGTCTTTTACATCTATGGTTGCACCGATGTCAGTAGTTTAGCCAATGCTTCCTACTCCTATTAGATTTAGGCTTTGTTTTTACACAACATACACGTTATAGAGCCTAAACGTGCGCTACATGTGTCAAAGGTAACAATACTATGCAAGTGCTACATTTGAATTTAAGTGTGTGTCCCATAGCGCCAAACCATAATCTAAGAATAAGTGTGCAGTGAATCAAGAACTTTTAATATGATTTGACAATCAGATCTGTAGTCAGTGCTGTATATTCAGTGTTTGCACACATACGTATTTTAGGCCCATTAGAGGTAATGATCAATTGTGCATATACTGTTGTATGGTTGAAATTCTGTGCAAGTGCGTCAATCTCATGCATCAAACGACTTTTACATCTATGGTTGCACCGATGTCAGTAGTTTAGCCAATGCTTCCTACTCTTATTAGCTTTAGTCTTTGTTTTTACACTACATACACTTTATAGAGCCTGAAAGTGCGCTACATGTGGCAAAAGTGACAATTGTATGCAAGTGCTACATTTGACTATAAGTGTGTGTATCATAGCGACAAAGCATAGTCTAAGCATATTTGTGCATTGAATCAAGCACGTTTAATATCATATGACCATCAGATCTGTAGTCATTGCTGTATTTTCAGTGTTTGCACGTATACATATTTTAGGCCCATTACAGGTAATCATCAATTGTGCATATACTGGTGTGTGGGTGAAATTCTGTGCAAGTGCGTCAATCTCATACATCAAACGTCTTTTACATCTATGGTTGCACCGATGTCAGTAGTTTAGCCAATGCTTACTACTCATATTAGCTTTAGTCTTTGTATTTACACTACATACACTATATAGAGCTTTAAAGTGCCTTACATGTGGTAAAATTGACATTCCTATGCAAGTGGTATATTTGACTTTATGTGTGTGTGTGATAGTGCCAAAACATAATATAAGCATATTTGTGTATTGAATCAAGCACTTTTAATATGATTTGACCATCAGATGTGTAGTCATTGCTGTAGTTTTAGTGTTTGCACACATACGTATTTTAGGCCCATTACAGGTAATCATCAATTGTGCATATACTGGTGTATGACCGACAGTCTGTGCAAGTGCGTCAATCTCATGCATCAAACGTCTTTTACATCTATGGTTGAACCGATGTCAGTAGTTTAGCCAATGCTTCCTACTCATATTAGCTTTAGTCGTTTCTGTTACACTACAAACGCTATATGGTGGTTTAAAGTTCGTTACATTTTGCATAATTGACAATACTATGCAATGGCTACATTTGACTATAAGTGTGTGTGTAACAGCGCCAAACCATAATCTAAGCATTTTTGTGCATTGAATCAAGCACTTTTAATATGATATGACCATCAGATCTGAAGTCATTGCTGTATTTTCAGTGTTTACACACATACGTATTTTACGCCATTTACAAGTTATGATCAATTGTGTATATACCGTTGTATGATTGATATTCTGTGCAAGTGCGTCAATCTCATGCATCAAACGTCTTTTCCTTCTATAGTTGCACCGATGTCAGTAGTTTAGCCAATGCTTCCTACTCATATTAGCTTTAGTCTTTGTTTTTACACTACATACACTATATAGAGCTTTAACGTGCCTTACATGTGGCAAAATTGACAATACTATGCAAGTGCTTCAATTGACTATAAGTGTGTGTCGTAGCAACAAACTGTGCTGCTAATTCCAACACATAACTTGTATTTAACTACTGCACCCGGTTCAAAAGTACATTTAAAAGACGTTTGTTACATGACATTAACACTCTTCCATTATATTTCGATCATACAATTGTATATATCTGTTTGTTTTTTACTCAGAATGGACCTAATCTGCATCATTGTTAAAGCACTGAAATGTCCAGAGCGAACACAGATATGATAGTCAGAGACTATAATAAGTACTACTGGTATGTTTGAAATACCCTAAGGTTATACTTTGGGCTTATGAAGCGCGTATGTATAACAGTAATAAGTGTTTGCACACTAATGTCGGTTTGGGAACATGTAAAATCTTGAACTACTGGATGTAATGTAAAAACAGACTGTGCTACTAATTCCAGCAAGTAATTTTGCCTTATCTACTGTATTCAGTGCAAACGTTCATGTGAGAGACGGTTGCTCCTTGAGATTAACGCACTTTCAATGTATTTCAATCATACAACAGTATATGTCTGGTTGATTGTTACTCAAAATGGGCCTAATCTGTATAAGTGTTGAAACACTGATATGTCAAGAATGATCATAGATTTTATGGTAATAGAAAATTAGCAACACTTGTTGTGTTGTAGAGTTACCCTTATATTATGCTCTGGCCGTCTGGAGCACTTATTTTTACAATTAATAAGTTTTTTTCAGAGTAATCTCTTCTTTGCAACTGGGAACATCTTGTACTATTTGGCTAATCTATTACACTCAGTGCAAAAGCACATGTAAAACAACCTTCGTAACTGGGATTAAAGCAGTTCCGCTGTATTTCGATCATACAACAGTATATGTCTGGTTGATTTAGATCCAGCATGGGCCTAGCCTGTATGAGTGTTACAATGCTGAAAAGTCATGAATGAATACAGATATGATGTTTAAAGGATATTATAGAATTATGGATACTAATTATGGATATTAATTATGGATACACATCAAAAATTGCATGCACTTGCCCACCTCTCTAATTATACGGACCCTGTCAAATTAAAGTTGCTGATGGATGCATTTATCAAATCACAATTCAATTACTGTCCACTCGTATGGATGTTCCATGACAGGACAATCAACTCTAAGGTGAACAAAATTCGAGAAAGAGCATTGCGAATTGTGTGCAAAGATAGTGGAAATGATTTTGTAAATAACGTAAATAGTTCTGTAACCACACACCAACGCAATCTGCAGTTGCTTATGATAGAGATTTTCAAAACAAAGAACGATCTTAACCCAACTTTTATGAAAGACATTATTGCAGAAAGAGACAACTATTATAGTTTGCGGAATATAAATCATTTGCAACTGCCGAAAGTAAGGACGACAATATATGGTACTGAGAATATTCAATACAGAGGCTGCTTTTTATGGTCCTCACTTCCAAGTTGTTTGAGAGACTGTAGCACAATTCAAGAATTCAAAAGAAAAATAAAACAGTGGAATGGCGATTCATGCACCTGCAGATTGTGTAGAGTTTTTATAAAAGATTTGGGGTTTTTGGATTAATTAATTTTGTCTTTTTTTAGTGTTTTTTGCATTGTAAATTATAAGTTATTTTCTTTTCGTTATAGTTGGCCTTAATTAGCTGTTATTTTAGCTATTTCAATTAGAAAGCCAACTTTAAATAAATCAATAAATATAATAATAATAATAATAATAATAATTATAATAGAGTACACTTCTTGGAACTGCTAGGATATTAAGAAGAACTTTAGATATGTAATCCTTGACGATTACCATAGTGATGAACCCTTGGGCCTGAGGTTACTAGTTGTAGCCAGATCTAGAGGAAAACCTTTCCAGTATTATACTGTGAGCATTAGCATTAACCATATAATAATAATAATAATAATAATAATACTCAGTTTTTTGTAGAGAAACAGACGAAGGAAGAGACGAAAATAACAGTTGGCTATGGGTTAAGAAGGGGTATTTGAAGAAGGAAACAGAAGGGCTGATCATGGCTGCGCAGGATCAAGCAATAAGGACAAACTGGATACGGCATAACATTGATAAAGAAGACATTTCACCATTGTGTAGATTATGTGGTGCAAGAGCTGAAACTGTAAGCCATATAGTGTCAGAATGTAAAGAGTTGGCTCAGACTGAATACAAAAAGATAAGACATGATAAAGTTGCTGCTATACTCCATTGGCAGTTTTGTCAGAAATATGGGTTTCCTACTACTGCAAAGAGCTATGAGCATTTTATAGACAAAGAGATGACTGTCCTAGAAAATGAAGAGATCAAGCTGTTATGGGATTTTTCTATCCAAACGGAAATGAAAATAGAGCATAACAAACCAGACCTAGTTTTGCTGGATAAAAAGGAAAGAATCTGTTACATTATCGATGTGGCTTGCCCTTTTGATACGAGAGTAGAGAAAAAGGAGAAAGAAAAATTTGAGCACTATACCGACTTGAAATATGAGCTCCTCAAGGTTTGGAACACGGAAGTAACAAAAGTGTGCATATTACCAATTGTCATTGGCGCATTAGGAATAGTCACAAAGAATATTGTCAAATATCTAGAAAAGATCGATTTCAAACCGGGACTAGAACCATTGGAGAAAGCTTGTTTATTGGGAACTGCTAGAATCATTAGAAAAGTTTTGGATTACAATCAATAAGATGATGTTTTAGAGAGAAAGACCTACGATCTATTATCTCAAGCAACGGGAGGTGGCCTGATAATAGACAAACTACTGGTATAACATCAGAACCATGAGAATAGATATAATAATTTTTTTTAAATAATAATAATAATAATAATAATAATAATAATAATTTGTCCTGGGTATGACATAAAACTACATCCGGTTGTGGAGTTTCGACGTGGGATAATGAGGTTACCCTTTTTCACAATTACCTCCAGGTCACCCTTGAGCAAGGTGTAGTACCTGTTAGCTCTCCCCGAGACCATGAAGTTCCGGGTTGGCGTCCGGCGGGGGCAAGTCTGTCTCATGGGTAGGGGGGACTCTTCAGCCTTGGTTGGCAACCCTCCTAGTGATGGTGTCACAATAAAAATACCGGTTGTGGTGCAACCAAAATCCACTATCCTCATTTGAGTGTTATGTCTATTAATGATATATCAAATAACGGCGTTAATGGGACTGCATTCAGCAATGATGAAGGTTCTTCGCCCGGCAGGGATCCCATGGATTAGCAGCGTGGACCCGGTCGTAATCATGTGACTGCCAGAACGAAATGGACAAAGGCGATTAATGTTGCTGTTATGGAATGTTATTACCTCAGTAATCCAGTAGATGAATGGCTGACACGGGTAGAACTTGAGACGATTAAACGAAGAGTGTTAGAAGAGGTAGAACCAGATGTTGCTCCTGTTGATGTGAGAGATTCTGATGCTATAGAGGATGTGACTGTACAGGAAGTAGAGCAAGAGCAGGTTGAATTAGAAATACCAAGAGATGATATGACTGAGGAAGAAAGGGAGATGATAATAAGTATAGTTGACAGAATGAAATAACGTAGCTTTAATGTTCCTAGGGGATTTAAGAAAATTGAGAGGAGTAAATTAGATCAAGAAACAAAAAAAGTGAATAAAGTGATTGGGCTCATACAGACTGCAACAATTTCAGATACCAATAGACTGATTGGTGCAGTGGCTGCATACGTAGGACAGAGAGTGGGGCTGAAGGTTAATGATGACAGACCAGGTAGAATAAAGGAGCCATTCTGGAAAAGACGAATAAGACAAAAAATAAACGAGATAAGAAAGCATATAAACATCTTGGAGAGATACAAAAGAAATGAAATAAGGAAGAAAGGGAAATACAAAAGCCTGGAGCAGAAATATCACATCAAGACAAAAGGATTGAATAATGTAATCGAGGAACTGAAGAACTGAAGCAAAGACTTAGTGCAAAAACAGCTAAAATTAGAAGGTATGAGCAGAGAATAGAACAATACAAGCAAAATAGAATGTTTCGTTACGACCAAAAAAGAGTTTACCAATCTTTTAGTGGAGATAACCACAGAGAAGAAGTAAAATCTGATGCTCAATTGTGCACAGCATTTTGGAGAGATATATGGGGCAATGAGAAATATCATAATAAAAGTGCAGAATGGCTAAAAGACTTGAGAGCAGAGAAAGATAGTGTACAGCAGGAGAATGTAGTTATCACAAAAAGCTTGATAAAAGCGCAGTGCAAAAAGATACCAAATTGGAAAGCTCCGGGCCCTGATGGTGTTCAGGGTTATTGGATAAAAAAGTTGACTGCATTGCATGACAGAATTGCGAGCCAAATGAATGATATGATTAATAACGGAGTAGCTGTACCAAACTGGATGACTTATGGAAAGACTTATTTATGTCAGAAGGATCAATCAAAGGGTAATGCAGTTGACAATTACAGACCCATATCTTGTTTGCCAGTAATGTGGAAATTGCTAACTGGAGTACTTGCAGGACAAATGTATGCATTCTTAGATGAGCATAATAAATTACCCCAAGAGCAGAAAGGATGTAGAAAGAAAAGCAGTGGTACAAAAGATCAAATTCTTATAGACAAAATGATTTTTGCAAGATTGTAAACAAAAGCATAAAACTTAGCCATGGCATGGGTTGACTATCGCAAGGCATATGACCTGGTTCCACATTCTTGGATTTTAGAGTGCTTAGAGCTGGCCGGTATTTCAGAGAACATAAAGAACTTCATAGACAATGCCATGAAAAAATGGACAACAGAGCTGACATCCTGTGGGGAGTTTCTTGGAAAAGTTAGCATTAACAGGGGGATCTTTCAAGGCGATAGTCTTTCACCTTTGCTGTTTGTAGTCTGCATGATACCATTGACTAAGATTCTTAGAAAGATTAAGGTTGGCTATGTTATTAAAGACGGAAATTTGAAGGTGAACCATCTATTGTTTATGGATGATTTGAAATTATTTGGAAGTAATGAAAGAGAAATTGACAGCTTGGTCAAGACAGTCCAAGGTGTCAGTACAGATATAGGAATGGAATTCGGCATAAAGAAGTGTGGTGTAGTGATCATGAAAAGAGGGAAATTAAGCAGTACAGATGGTATAGTATTGCCAAATGGTGAGACAATAAAGGAAGTAGAAAAGGACGGCTATAGGTACCTCGGAATACTGGAACTTGACAAATTAAAGGAAAAAGAAATGAAAGACAAGTTGAAGCGTGAATATCTGAGAAGGACACGATTGATTTTGAAGTCAAAACTAAATGGTCGCAATATTATAAGGGCAATAAATACGTGGGCGATCCCTGTCTTGAGATATGGAGCTGGTTTGCTGAAGTGGACAAAGGAAGAACTTGAATGGATGGACAGGAGGACTAGGAAGTTGTTGACAATGTATAAAGTCCTGCATCCAAAGAGTGATGTTGCGCGTTTGTATGTACCACGACATAAAGGAGGGAGGGGACTAATTAGTTGCGACACTTGTATCAAGAGTGAAGAAAACAGGTTAGGCTGGTACGTTAAACAAAGTAATGAGCTAATGCTGAAAGTAGTGAGTACTAAGGGGATTATCAAAACGGAGGAAGCAGTAAGGCCGGAAGATTTCAAACAAATGCTGATCAATGAAAGAGAACATGCCTGGAAAGAGAAAAGAATGCATGGGCAATATGCTAGAGAGATGGATGAAAGTGTCGATAAAGATAAGACCTGGGGATGGCTCAAAAACGGCGGGTTGAAAGGTTGCACAGAGTCACTAATATGTGCTGCGCAGGACCAAGCACTGCGAACAAACTATGTTAAGCATCACATTGATAATACCGCTGAATCGCCTCTGTGTAGGCTCTGTGGGGAAAAAGGAGAAACTGTTAGCCATATAGTGAGTGAATGCAAGATGTTGGCACAGCGAGAATACAAGAGGCGACATGATACCATTGCAAGGAAAGTACATTGGGAATTGTGCGGGGAATTTGGCTTAGAGAGGACATCAAAGTGGTATGAGCATAAACCAGAAGGGGTTATAAGAAAGGGAAGTATCAAAGTATTATGGGATTTCACTATCCAGTGTGATCATGAGATTGAAGCACGAAGACCAGACATTGTATTGGTAAATGAAGAGTTAAAGGAGTGCAAAATCATTGATGTAGCAGTCCCGTGGGATTCTCGTATAAGATCTAAGGAGAGAGAGAAAATTGAAAAGTATGGAGACTTGACAAGAGAAGTAGCAGCCATGTGGGGCATGAAGAAAGTGATTGTCATACCAATTGTTGTCGGTGCGTTGGGGGCAGTGTCAAAGGAGTTAGATAAGTATATAGAGAAGATTGGGATTACTTTGAATATAGGACATGTGCAGAACACAGCAATATTAGGAACAGCGAGAATATTGAGGAAGGTGCTAGAGACCTGAAGAGAATGGGAGTGACTTTGAAACCTTTAGTAACTTGTTGTAATTTGCTTTCAAGGCGTAAACCGGAAAACATCAAACCCGTGATTGTACATATCTACATATAATAATAATAATAATAATAATAATAATACTAGTGGCATGGTAGAGATACTATTAGATTATGCATTAGCCTTATTAAACGCGTATTTATAAGAGTAATAAGATTTTGCACAGTAATGTCAATTTTGCTTTATGTAAAGCCTTGTACCGCTGTATATAGTGTAAAAGCAGACTGTGAGTACATGAAAATGACGTTTGCTGCTTTTGATTACCGCCATTCTACTCTGTTTAAATCATAGAACAGTAAATGCCTAGTTTTTTTGATGCTCAACATGGGCCTAACCTGCATAAGTGTACAAACTCTGAACTATGAAGAATGAACACAGACTTGATGGTCAGAGGAGATTATCAATACTAGGGTTACTGAAGAGATGCGCTTAGGTTATGATTTGGCCTTGTGAAGCACGTGTTTATAGGAGTAATAAGTGTTTGCACAGTAATGTCAGTTCTGCAACATGTAGAGCCTTGTACTTCTGTATCTATTGTAAAATCAAACTATACTGCTAACTTCAACATGTAACTTTTACTAAACTAATGGAATCAGTGCAAAAGTACATATTAAAGACGTTTGCTGCATGAGATTACCGCAGTTCTCATGTGCTTTGATCATGCATCAGTATATGTCTTTTGTTTTGCACTCAAAATGGGCCTAATAAGCATAATTGTGCTAACACTGAGAAATCAAGAATGAACACAAATATGATGGTCAGAGGATATTATAAGTAATAGTATTATGTTAGAGATGCGCTTAGATTATAGCTTGGCCGTATGAAGTTCGTATTTATAAGAGTAATAAGTGTTTGCATAGTAATGTCAGTTTTTCAACTGGTACAATTTTGTACTAATTTATGTAGTGTAAAAACAAGTTGTGCTGCTAAACTGTGTGCATTCAATATCTAAATCCTTGCACTGCTGTATGTTGTGTGAAAACAACTATGCTACTAATTTCATCAAGTAAGTTTGGCTAAGCTAGTGGAATCATTGCAAAAGTACATGCAAACGATTTTTGCTATAATAAACTTGAACTAAATAATACAATTGATATCATTAGAAAATGCCATAACTATATGACCAGCCCTACATTGAACCCATAGACAATTTGCTCCCAGGACATTTCCCTTCTCTATTCTACTGCAAAATCTTTAAGATGATTGCCGATTTTTGAGATAAAATACCAATCCTAGTATGACTCGCATAGGATTTACTTCTGAAAGTATGTCAATAAGCAAAAGTACTAATTTTGAAAGTGCAATTGATAAATGGCCATTTATCTTTAATAGAACAATGCATACAGGTCTGAGCCATATATACAAAAATTATGAATGTATCAAACTTGTATATAATGTAGATAAACTAACACAGGCACCTTGGTAAACACATTTAATCAGTGAATGAAACAAAACGCTACTCACCTTGGAAACAAGGTGGTACTACCAGATCTCATACTTTGGTTATACTGTTCATCATGATTTGATGGGATCTGTGGACGTAGGATCTGGCAAGCAGCAACAGCCCAGGTATAATATCTAGGGAAAGTAAAATGAATGTAAGTTGCTAATGAATTGATGCTTATTATTTGCTTATGTCTCAGCTATACCATATGCCAACTGTCATCAAGTTAACGTGGTGGGTTTATATTCCACACAAGCAAAGGTATAGAAATACTTCATAATAATCTAACCAATAATTGCACTCTATGTGTCTCTTATATATTTCTTATCTAGGTAGGTACTGCTCTGTCTAGAATTTCTTGTCTGTTACAGCAAAGCTTTTACAAATGCTGGCATCCAATCAATTCACTTTTACACAAAGTGCAATTTTATTCGTGAAACATTTAGGGGGAATTACACCATCAAATGTTACAACATCATGAAATCACAATTCAAATTCTCTATTATTACTAACCATTTTAAGTTTACCCTACTACTGATTATTGTCAACTGGGGGGAGTTGTACGGAAGTTGCACTGACAATATATAAGGGGTGTAGAATAAATAAGTGGAATGCAAATGACATAGTTACTGTGGGACAGGTGGGATATTAAATGAAAGGCAAAATGCAGAAAGAAATTTGTCAACAGTCTCCATAACTCTCTGTACCCTAGGTAAACCATTTGTATAGCACGTAACTCAAAGCTCAACATCTGTCTTATTATCACCTCAACGTCTGTATTATCACAACACCCATATCAATGTCTAAGACATAACTTTCTTCGCGACAGTCAAAAGTTATGAAGATAGCAATTCTGGCTCTATTTTGAGATTTAGTGCATTGACAAGAAACTCATGCTTGAGAAAATGCAGTTTATGTTGGTACATCCCATTAAGATACAGCTTCAACAATATTGTTTTGGCTCAAGGATGTCAGTCTAATGGAAGGTGACACTCGAGAAGACAAAATTGAGTAAGTAGTAGTGTGCTAAATGGAAGAATATCTAAGATGCAAAAAACTGAAGGGTACCAATCATCATAGTAAATTTGATGGGACTGGTTAGGAAACCTATTGTTTCAATCGCCGATGTTATTGTTCATGATTGTTGACGTCACGTGATGAAGACTAGGTAAAGTCCGCTCTGTTTGGCTTGATTGTAGTACTGAGGCACCCAAAATGCCTAACAAAACTTAACGTTAAGAATTATAAAGAAAACTTAGCTGTACGACTTGAATCTATTTGTCTAGTGTTGTACGCGTTGGAAAGAATTCTAAGCTTCATAGAACAGTTAACAGAGCACCAAATTTATCTAACTCTGATAATGCTTATAAATTTCCGATCAAACAAGGAATTTGAAGTGGATCATCTCCCTGCAGCAGTTTACGAAAGCAGCCAATATGATGACAGGAAGTTAAAAAACTCATGGGGATTGCTTGTAGGATATCGTCAGAGTTAGGAAGTAGAAATCTTTGATTAAGTGAGAAATATTACTATTTGTCATTTTCAATCTTGGGTAACTATTCTTGACAAAGCATGCTTGTTACAAATACATCTAAGAAATGATTTTAATACAGTTATCAAATGGCCCTTCTTCCTTCTTGCTAAAGCCTACTTCAGGAGCTCTATCTTATCTCTTAGTTCTATTTTCACATTGTAATGAAGTTTCTTGTCTTTGCCAGCTTTTGTACATTATCATCATTGTAATTACTGGAAATCTGCCTCGGAGGCCAAAATTGGTGGGAAGAAATAGCCTGTTAGACTATAAGAAGTATGCCAATTAGCATTTTGTATGAAGGCCTAAACTATAGCAAGAATTTTATGTGACAATTAACTGTTGTGAATAGCTATTTACTTACGCCTCTGAGATAATAGCAAGGTCATTTTGAGTCGTGATTTCAGGTTTCACCAATGATTCATCCTTTTCAGGGTCAACTTTTTTCCAAGGTTTCTCCACAACAGCTTAAATTTTCTTGCTACTGTTAAGTTTTCTAATTAGATGAAGGATTGGGGATGTCACAACCCCACAGCCGCATTTATTTACCTGCCTGTACCCTTCTCATCGTTAGCAAGACCGCAGTGTCACAGATAGGTCTTTCACTTAATCAAAAGTGGAGAAATTTCGAATAATAGGCTGAGTATCTAGTGTAGAATATACTATATGTAATTATTTTTGCATGCGCAATGATAAGGTCGTCATGTCGATATGTATTAAGATGCTAGGAGTCGTTTGAAATCGATCCAAGGCAATGCATGGAAGTCCTTCAAGAACGTTGACTACAACGCCTTCCAAATGTAGTTGGAATACCCATACAATTCTTTGAATTCCCGACTCCTGTTGCTTTTCCGTTACACCATTTAAAATTTAAACCCCTCCCCCTCCTTAAGTACATAGTATTGGTTCGATAGCAAATCCCGTAGCTTTCTGTAAACATCACTCTACCCTTTGAGTTGCTAGTAGTTCGTTAATACAAAATTGCCGTAGCTCGTCTTTTGGGTAAATCATGGCAAGTGTTACAAGACTTTTGGTAGGCATTGTAAGTATAAACTATCCGTACATAATCATTCTCTTATTTTTTTTGGGAAGCCACTGAAATCATCATTCGCTTAAACCGTGTCTTTCATCTGAGAAAAGTGTAGACTTCGGTTTGTGATATTAGGCCATCATTCAGCGGTGTAGAAGTAAATTGAGAGCTAGGGGGGCTCTTTGTGTACCCGAGCTTTTATAAGAAACTAAGAACTTTGTCTAAATAGTCATATAAGAAACTGAGAGAGTAGTCTGGCTAGGAAAGCTTTAATACTTGTTATACAGCTATAATACTGTTGCCTTATGATACTTTCTTCATGTTAATACCACTTTACAAGCAAGATACTAACTGAGGGTGAAAGGGGGCTGCATTTATCTGCGCCTCCCCTCTTCTACACCACTGCCATCAGTTCATGATTTAAGGTCCTCCAACAGTGAAATTTTGGGCTAACTGTGAGTTTTGCAAACACCTTCTGCAAAAAGTGAATTTGTTGAATGGTTTCGTCATCGAAAAGGAATTTTGTGAAAGCAATAAGTGCATCTGACAATGTAAAATACACGTAGTTATTTTATAAGAATCTAAGGTCTGGTACTGGTAGGTAGTTAGGAAAACAATTAACCCTGAAATTAAACTATGTCTCTTTTAGTTTTTTTTCAGACTATGATACTCCTAAGAACATTAGTGTGATTGAGATAAATAACACCATTAAACTACTCTGTCTATCTTAGGGGGTGGGACTTCATCGATCATGGCAACATCGCCTTTCGGCACTTAGAAAAAGATGGAATGCACCTTACCTCTGAGGGGAACAGATTATTCGCCAGAAATATAGTTGAGCACATCCAATCTGGATGATGGGAGTATCCCTGATGGCGATGATGCAGTGGACCCCATTTTCCCCACAGCTATGAATTAGGGGCTAAACGTTTCTGAAGGCCATCCTGCAATGTGTCATTAGCGGTGTGGACTCAAAGGGGACATGTCAATTGCTTCTCTTAACGCTAATGGTATATGTAGTCACCTGGATGGGATTCAGTAATTGATGAACACCCTTGAGGTTCATATTATGGCCCTTAAATGAAACTATAAGTGACCCTGGTAACCCCTTTGAACTGATAGCCATTAGAGGTTACCAAGTGGAGCGATTGGAGCGCTTTGCAAGGGGTCGCAGGATCTCTGTTTATTTTTAGGGATTCCATGAGATTGATGTTCCTATCAAAGACCTAAATTTCAAGGAAACTGCTTTTCTGGCAGATGTTTATCGGATTAACTGGGATGGAGTAGTTAGCAGACCTGTCTACATAAATGTGCTGGTTGATGACTGGTCTAAGCTTTCTTCCATGATCATTGACAAGCATGCTCCAATTAAGTCAATTGCGGGATTATGAGAAACACTGTCCATGGATAAACAAGGATCTTAAAGGGCTCATTAGTAAGAGAGATAAACTGAAAAAGCAGCAGTTAGACATAATTCTTCTTCCCTCATGGAATCCTAGAGAAAAATTCGACACAGGGTAACTATTAACACAGGGCACACTAGCTTCATAATTTTCATAATTACTAGATTAACTAGTATAATAACTTGCACAACTTATTACATAGTCTGCATGCACAGTAGAACCTGACTAATCCGGAGCTTCTTTCTTATTAATAGCTTTCTTTTCTCTGCTAGCTTGTTCATATATACGGTTTGCTTCTATTTTTTTCTTGTTTTAATATTATCTGTTATTAGGCCAGCCCAGTACAAATTACCTATCATTAGAGAGATTTGTATTTGTATGTTTAGCTTATATATGTCAAAGTTTAAAAACATTACTATTATGATCGTTGTGGACTGAACTGTATTTTAGATGTTAAACTAGAGTGATATGATATTCTGTGATGACTGCGAGCGGTCTGTAAGTCGTTGTAGAATCAGAATCATCTCCAGAGAGTAGTCATCGTTGGTATACTGCAATTTCATGAAACTATTTAAACTACTCTCTCTATATCTATACATGACTAGACTGGGTGACATGCGTCCCCGCCATTGGCTCTACGTTATGCCATGCATACTTGCATGATAACTCTCTTTTCCAATTTTTCCATCTCTAACAACTCTAACTCTAGCTCAACTCTCTTAACTTAATGTACGTGGGCTATATATACTCCATAATTCCTAATGTTGTGTCAGCAGTTTTGCTGCTATCCACTGCATTATTTCGATGCAGATTTCAGTCCAAAAGAAGCATTGCGTAATCCTGATTCTTTCTAGAATGTTCCTAAACAATGGATGAGGATGCTGTGTAATTCTCGGTCATGTCGTATTTGATAAAGGTTAAAACGAGCTGAAACCAGCTGAAACCAGCTGAAACGATCTGAAACGACCTGAAACGACGTTGTTCTTCTTGTGCCCTATCTTATGACATCGGTGACCAGTTTATGCCATTCGTTCCTGTTTTCCATGCACTGAATTAGCTCAATCCCTGACAGCCCACTCCATTCTGTAATTCTTTGGATAAATGTGATCCTTTATCTCCCTCTTGCCTTTTTTCTTGCTATCTTGCCCTTGAGTATTATCTTTTCCATTCCATCCTTTCTGATGCGATGACCAAGGAATTGTATTTGCTGTTTCTTAATAGACTTCATCAGCTTTCTTTCAGTGTCAGCTAGAAATAAAACTTCTTCATTTGTTGTATGACTTGTCCAATCTATCCTCAATATTCTACGTAGAAACCATATCTCTGTTGCATTTATTCCCTTCTCTATTTCTTTAGACGCAGTCCATGTCTCACATTCATATTTTAGGATCGGCAACACATAACAATCCAGCACCTTTAGTTTAGTTGGTATGGTTATCTTTGGATTGCATGAGATCTTCTTCTACTTTGAAAGGTCTCTCTTGACATTGCAATTCTTCGCTTTATCTCCCTGTCGTATCTACCGCCTGCAGTGATCAAGCTTCCTAAATAACTAAACAAATGCACTTGCTTAATTCTTGTGTTTTTAATCCAGATGTTCTAAGTTGGAATATCCCTCTGTTTGGTTACTATCAGGCACTCCGTCTTTTTTGTGTGAACACGCAAACCTTTTTCGCACTTTCTAAAGCTACCTTATCTACCACAACTTGACGTTGCTCCTCCGATGTAGCAATCAGAACAGTATCATCTGCATAGCAAAGGTAATTAATGTTGCTCCCTCCTACAACAAGTTCTGGCATAGCTTCTAACTCTCTTGATATTCTTTCGCCATAGAGGTTGAATAAGTCAGGTGAGATTACACATCCTTTTCTTACTCCTTCTTTATTTCAACATATTCGCCCACATGATTACCGATTCAAAAAGCTGCTGCTTGTTTGCAATACAGGTTCGCTATTATGCTCAAATCCTTGCCATCTGTCTTGATATCCTCAAGCATTTCAAAGAGTTTCTTATGTTTGACATTATCGAAGGCTTTGCTATAGTCTATAAAACATAAGAACAGGCCTCTTTTTCATCTGGATAGCTCTCTCTCCGATAGCATTCTAATCATAAAAATTGCATTTCGTGAATCTCTATGTTTTACAAATCCACACTACAGTTTCGATATTTCAGGTTTAATTTTGTTTCTTGTTCTTCTCATCAGTACCTTTAATAACATTTTCACTACATGGCTCACGATACTACCTGTCCTGTAGAGCTCACACACTGCCACAGGTGGTATTTCGGCAGTGCAATAAAGATGGACCTACAATCACTGCCAAAAGTCTAAGAGCATTTATATTACTTTTTGACTCATAGAGCAAGCTCCCCTCTCCCCCCTCAGAACAATGTTGAATTAATCAGGGGTCACTCGCAGCAGACACGTTAATTTGCTCCCAAATAGCACTCTAGCAACAAAGCTTTTACCTCAACCTTGTTTTAAGGGGGGCGGATCAGTAGCTGTCAAATTTGACCGGAAATTCACTATTGTCAAGTAAACTTCATTATTCCATAGGTGTTCCAAAGACTTTTGGCAGTGATTATACTTAGATCTGCAGGGATATTTCCCGATTCGTAAATGTCGTTAAGCAATTTAGTCGGCTTCTCGATGCCAAAGTCCCCAATGAAACGACATCCCCCGTCTTATCTACACCCGTATTATCTTCAGTCCTATATTTTGAAGCGCCGCCATGTTAGAAGCATGTTTGCAGTGAGAGCGATTAACTTTTGCCATTTTTAAGGGAATTTGCACTATTTTCAAAGGTTAAAGCAGCTTTATTGTTGACAACAATAACAAAGTGAGTCACACTTTGAAGTAAATAATTTTTCGTGCAAGATACAAACAACACCACAAGTTTATTGCCGTCTAATCCACTCGGTCTGGGCCCACTGATGCTGCCAAACATTCCATGTCTGTCATGAACCCAAACAGTCTCAATTATCCTATTTTCCCAAACATTGATGACTTCAACAGCTATATTCGACTTTCAAAGCAGTTGAAAAACAGTTCTTAATCAAGGGTCAGTTGCTATGCTCTGTTGGACGGACTGGAAAAGGCACTAACGCAATATGCATGTGGCCTCAAATCTACAAGATTTAGAATAAAGAAGGTAGAATATTAGAAAGAGAATGTACACATCACATGCCAGAAAAAATTTGTCAATTTTTGCTACCACGGTTTTTTTGGTTTCCTTTTCAGTTTTGTGTTTCTCAACGATATGTCCCCTTTGGTGTAATGTATTGGGCTTGCATTTTAGAGTAGATTGAATCGGCAGGTTTTCAACCTTTCTTCATACTGACAAAGAGCTAGTTGATGAGCAGGAAGGATTATTTATGCTGTACACCAGTCAGTCACTGGAATTTTGTTTGATTTTTCTAAAACAGACAATGAAGCTGAAGAAAGATGTTTTATATACACAGGTGTTATGATAATCCGCATAAAAAAGTGAAAAGACAACATGGTTATGTTCTCTCAGTTACAGGGGTACTATGATTTCCCAATGTCATATGGGCCACCTGGGTATATGTCATATTCTGAATTTTGTTAGTGGTGCTTTAGGAACCATTGTAAATCTAGAGGTAACTTCTGGCAGCTTTATAATTGGTATAAATGTTTACATTAGACTTAAACAGCACATAGTGAGATAGAGGAAAATAGTGTGAAATCCATCAAGATACCTCATTCCTTCACAGCAAAACAAATGAAAGTGAGAAGTACTAGTAACTAAACCAAACAGTAAATGAATGAAAACTAAATTCTAATCTGTTTGTATCTGCCTTATAGCTGTAGAGGTGATCTAAGTCAGGGGAAATTGGATAATTAGTCATTAGGCCTAAATGGTGGTAGGGGGGTTGGTAAATTTAAAAAAGAACAATATAGGGTACTATAAAGAAAAACATAGAATTATTCAAGTGCTATAAGATGCTAAAAATTAAATATTACTGTCTTATTTTGAGAAGTGTATGACCTATAACTACACAAAGTCCTCCTGTTTTATTGAAGGCATGTCTCTTTTCCAAAGATTAGGAATCTGATTAATTCCTCATCATGTTATTTCTACGTCGTAAAATGCTGTAAGCTACCAAAATGGCTTGTTTCCATACGTAAAGTGGTCACAGAAGTCTTTTTCTATATACATTATTATTCATAACGGTTTCGTCTCCAATGAAATGTGTTGCTGGGTGAGAAAAGCTGTCTTATAAAGTAAACACATGTGTTTCATGCATTATCAGGAATTAAACCTGTTCATAGGATTAGGACTTTCAAAGTTCTGCTTGAGGACCCATGGAGTAAGGCAGGGCTGCGTAGCATCACGTGATCTTTTCAATTTATAAAGTGAGATGATCCTCAGAAACCTCAATGAACATCAAGGAGTTAAAGTAGGCGGTAATAATATCAACAATTTACGGTATGCTGATGACACGGTACTCATCGCTGATTCAGAAAAAAAACTTCAAACGCTTCTTACAACAGCAAGAGTCAAAAGTGTAGAGAAAGGTGTAGAACTAAATGCTAGGAAAATTGAATGCATGGTCATCTCAAGAGATGCCAACGCACCAATTTATATATCTTGTAATGGAGAGAAAATGAAACAAATAAGAAGCTTCAAATATCTGGGATATACCGTATCAAAAAATGCAAAGAGTGACGCTGAAATAAAGAAGAGAATTACTATGGCTAAGGAAGTTTTCAGCAAAAATGAAAACCATATTTAAAAACAGACACATTACCATCAACACCAAAATTAATACCCTCAAACCATACGTTTGGTCAGTTACTTATGGACACTGAATAAAGATACAGAAAGAAGACTGCATGCTGCAGAGCTGTGATTCCTTTGAAGAATGTTAAGAATATCACGGACAGCGAAAAAATCTAACACAGAGATTATGGACATGGCAATGTACAAAAGATCACTGATAAGAATCATTAGAGAGAGACAAATGAAATTCTTGGGACACATCTGCAGGAAGAATAGGATCAAAAATTAATGCTGTGTGGTAAAGTTGAAGGACGGAGAAGCATAGGACGACAAAGAATTAAATACATGGACAGCCTCAACAACTATGTCACCAATAAATCACTCAGCAATACCGAGCTAATATGAAAGACGGATAACAGAAAAGAATGGCATGCCATGATCGTCGATATCTGTTCCAGACCTGACACCTGAAGAAGAAAAAGATAGCGGAACACTTCTGTGACCACTAGGGAATACTATGGAAACAAGCCATTAGGGTAGCTTACAGCGTTTAAGAAGTGGAAATAACATGGTAAGTAATTAATTAAATCCCTAATCTTTGGAAAAGAGACTTGCCTGCAATATAAAAGGAGGACTTTCAGTAGTTATATGTCATGCACTTGTCAAAATATGACTGTAATATATTATTTCTACTATTTATAGCAGTTAAATCTTTTTTTATAGCACTGTAGTACTCTATATTGTTTGTGGAGGTAACAGGCTTTCGAAGAAATGAAAAGTGAACGTGTGATAAAATAACCGACCCCATGCGGGATTCGAACTCGCGAACTGAGCTATCGAGCCACGCTTCCAAATCGTTGCTCAAGGGTAGGTCATTTCCTCACACCGCCCCTTCTAAGCTAATTCGCATTGGGGAGCCATCGCAGCTCTATTTCAATGTGCATAGGACCTGCTGTTGAGAGAAGACTGCCCACACTAGGGGAGCCATCGCGGTCCTATCCGCCGGATAGACTCTATGAGAGGGGCAGTGCGAGCAAATGATCTACCCTTGAGCAGAGATTTGGAAGCGTAGCCTGATAACGTAGTTGGTAGAGTATTTCACGTACAAAGTCAGGGGTCGCAAGTTCGAATCCAGCTCCGGCCGGTTGTTTTGTTGCACTTTCGCTTTTCATTTCTATATTGTTTATTTAAAAAGTTTTCTAACTCTCCCTGCAACCATCCTAAGCCCAGTTACTAATTTCAAGGGTAATGAGTGAGATTTACCTTCCTTGCCATAGTACTACTTTCAAATACTTGAGACCAAATAGGTAGCACTTTGTGAAATATTACCCCAAATTATTTGGTAATCAAGAATACATATGATGCGCTATATCCTTCACATATAAAACTATGCTCTTATTAGCACATAAGAGCAGTAGCAGGTCTACACCAGCATCAGCCAACACATAACTGTTTTAGACTGCTCTGTCAAATAGATTATGTAGGTAGGTATGTAGCTATGTATAGGACCCAGGTCAGTGGCTTAGCGTGACTTTTCAGACTGGGTATTCTTTAATAGGGTGTAGCTGGGTGTGGCTAGTTAACATCCCGTGGCTTTAATTAATACTAGACATAGGCTGTGTTATGCTATGACAAGGCTGCGGCCTCCCCTTATCAAAATCCTCCTTTTTCAGCAAATGATAATTTGGAAATGATTTTTGAATGAGCGGTGTGATGATGTCACCCACCTCTGATTCCCCCATAGCCAAGTAAAACCTATCTAGCAAATCATGAACAGGCCCTATAACAACAAAGCGTAGAAGGGTCTCGTTGAAGCCCTAACAAAAGAACATTCTTTACAATGGCAACTGGACAATAGCAGAGAATGACTAATAAGTCAAAGTGTTAATAGCGACAATCAGGCCTGGGGACAATATAACATGACTCTGCATACCCTTGGATTGTGCGAATCTAGAAGCACTCATTATGTAAACAGAAAGAGACGAAGCCTGGGATCTTACATATATTTAGGAATATAGGGGGAATTTTTGATATCAATCGTTATATTATTCACGAAATTAAAAATAGTTATAGGCTCCTCCTAACACCGCAAAATGAGAAATTGAGATACTTGGCCTACGCGCGACTGAACCTCTACGAGCTACCTACCTTTCACTTGTCTTTCTTTATGCTGGTACCACATGACACAATTTACATCTGGCCAGAAACTACTTGATAAAAAGACAGCCTTTTCAACTCTCCTATTAAAGATTTCACGTGTCGTTTTTACATCTTATTTCAAAACCACTCCGCCACTCTATGTACTCAAGCTCATCGTTTATTAGCCTCTATGTGAGCTTTTAGAAGCATGAGGCTGGACGCTCGCCATTTCTCAGCGTATGTTGTGATTGTGTTTGTTCACTACGGAAACATTTATTCCTGAAATGGAGCAATTTGCTTGCTGGAAACACCCTACAGGACATTCACTGGGTATTCGTGACGAACGTCTGTTAACATGAAGTTGTTGTTCGGTCTTCTGTATTATATTCACACATCTGCTTACTTCCAAACGATTCATATCTGCACACTTACACAGCTTGGACATTAAGCAGGTAAACACGTAAAATGGAGTTAAATTTGCCATTTGAATGAGCATTTGAGAAATAGTACCGTTGTCGCAACATAATGCAGAATATTATTTTTTCTGATATTGTAGGGAATTCAATGAATACCCTGAATACCCTAAGACTACGCCCAGATCTAGGGTACTATTAATTACCCAATTTCGCCAGATATAGATTACCTCAACAGCTATAAAGAATTTGCATTGGTCAAAGACATCAACACAAGAAAGACACAAACAGATTAGAATTTAGTTTTCATTTCATTTACTGTTTGGTTTAGTTACTAGTACTTCTCACTTTCATTTGTTTTGCTGTGAAGGAATGGGGTATCTTGATGGATTTCACACTATTTTCTTCTATCTCACTATTTGCTGTTTAAGTCTAATATAAACATTTATACCAATTATAAAGCTGCCAGAAGTTACCTCTAGATTTACAATGGTTCCTAAAGCACCACTAACAAAATTCAGAATATGACATATACCCAGGTGGCCCATATGACATTGGGAAATCATAGTACCCCTGTAACTGAGAGAACATAACCATGTTGTCTTTTCACCTTTTTATGTGGATTATCATAACACCTGTGTACAGAGGCGGATCCAGGCATTCGCAACACCCGCACTGGCGAAGTTCAGATTTTCCAATTAGCTGCCAAAGATTTCTGTGTATAGAAAGCTAACTTTCATTCTTATTTGACAATAGTCATATCAAAACCTCACTATCCTATCAACAACCCCAATTCGTAACCATGGTAACATTATCTGTTGTTTATCTTTGGCAATACTTGTTATAGTAGGTTGTTTTTGGGCTCCTCTCAAGTATTGTTGGTTTAGGTCATTGGGTAATCCCCAACATCATAAATTACACAGAGCCAATTATTGTGTGCGACCTTCACATAAAATTAGCATCTACTTATCTGTGCGTGCGCAGAGAAATTGTACGTGAAAAGTGTACCCCCAAAAGCTGTGTGAACTTCGGAATAGATGGTGCTATTAGTACGTCAAAATCAATAGGAAAGTGTATGGAGAAAGTGGTTTTGCGAATGTGGCGAAGGTAGAGGCGACGAATGTTATATGGAGGAGAGCGGGGGATAACCCTATTCTACCTGTCTTGATAACCCTCTCTTCCGCTAGGATATCTTGTGCGTACAGTTTGCCCAATTCTCCCAAATATCCAGCTGACGTGATTCACTTGCAAATTGAGGAAGTAGCATGAATCTATGAAGGTCTATTAGCATTCTCCATAAGGGATCTGTAGCTATTCTATTTGTATTTGTGGCATATGTTGCCATCGATTTCAGTTGGCATGCATGGTAAGCACTTGGATAGCCATCGATTTCTGTAGGAAGTGTAGACCAAGCTCCCGTTTTGTTACAACAAGGATATATGCCAAGACTGCAAGTCGATAACACTCAGTGAAAGGTTAATTAATAATAGCATTTCTTAATGTTGAACGAATACCCCTAAGCTTTGACCGTAGTGGGCTACTCGTTGTCAGATTTATTTATCTGCAATTCTGACCAGCTGAAAATGCGATTTACTCACAAATATTTATCAGAAAGCTAACTAGACCTCAATGTCTACTCGATTTACCTTATATGGAAGGTTTCGTTATCGGGTGATGTTTACTTGAAAGAAATTATTACTTTTTGGCATAAGAAAGTGATCAATAAGAAAATAGTGCTCTAAAGTTTCGGATAGAGATTGCTTCAATAGTTCCTACTCCTTGCTGCTGACTGAAAATGAAGAATCATTGCATTTATTACGTAGATATTAAGGGCTCTCTCTGCTTTAAATGGGGTTGTACTAGGTAGCAGTATTGCGGTGGAATAGGGACTCTACAGGTGTGGTTTGTAGATATGAATTATGGTTTTTAAGTATTGATATGACTTATGGATATGACCATGATTTGGGTGTGGCACTTATTTCGCAAATTGCGCGAATATCACGATTTGTCTTGGATCCGCTACTGATGAGGAATTAATCAGATTCCTAATCTTTGGAAAAGAGACATGCCTTCAATAAAACAGGAGGACTTTGTGTAGTTATAGGTCATACACTTCTCAAAATAAGACAGTAATATTTAATTTTTAGCATCTTATAGCACTTGAATAATTCTATGTTTTTCTTTATAGTACCCTATATTGTTCTTTTTTAAATTTACCAACCCCCCTACCACCATTTAGGCCTAATGACTAATTATCCAATTTCCCCTGACTTAGATCACCTCTACAGCTATAAGGCAGATACAAACAGATTAGAATTTAGTTTTCATTCATTTACTGTTTGGTTTAGTTACTAGTACTTCTCACTTTCATTTGTTTTGCTGTGAAGGAATGAGGTATCTTGATGGATTTCACACTATTTTCCTCTATCTCACTATGTGCTGTTTAAGTCTAATGTAAACATTTATACCAATTATAAAGCTGCCAGAAGTTACCTCTAGATTTACAATGGTTCCTAAAGCACCACTAACAAAATTCAGAATATGACATATACCCAGGTGGCCCATATGACATTGGGAAATCATAGTACCCCTGTAACTGAGAGAACATAACCATGTTGTCTTTTCACTTTTTTATGCGGATTATCATAACACCTGTGTATATAAAACATCTTTCTTCAGCTTCATTGTCTGTTTTAGAAAAATCAAACAAAATTCCAGTGACTGACTGGTGTACAGCATAAATAATCCTTCCTGCTCATCAACTAGCTCTTTGTCAGTATGAAGAAAGGTTGAAAACCTGCCGATTCAATCTACTCTAAAATGCAAGCCCAATACATTACACCAAAGGGGACATATCGTTGAGAAACACAAAACTGAAAAGGAAACCAAAAAAACCGTGGTAGCAAAAATTGACAAATTTTTTCTGGCATGTGATGTGTACATTCTCTTTCTAATATTCTACCTTCTTTATTCTAAATCTTGTAGATTTGAGGCCACATGCATATTGCGTTAGTGCCTTTTCCAGTCCGTCCAACAGAGCATAGCAACTGACCCTTGATTAAGAACTGTTTTTCAACTGCTTTGAAAGTCGAATATAGCTGTTGAAGTCATCAATGTTTGGGAAAATAGGATAATTGAGACTGTTTGGGTTCATGACAGACATGGAATGTTTGGCAGCATCAGTGGGCCCAGACCGAGTGGATTAGACGGCAATAAACTTGTGGTGTTGTTTGTATCTTGCACGAAAAATTATTTACTTCAAAGTGTGACTCACTTTGTTATTGTTGTCAACAATAAAGCTGCTTTAACCTTTGAAAATAGTGCAAATTCCCTTAAAAATGGCAAAAGTTAATCGCTCTCACTGCAAACATGCTTCTAACATGGCGGCGCTTCAAAATATAGGACTGAAGATAATACGGGTGTAGATAAGACGGGGGATGTCGTTTCATTGGGGACTTTGGCATCGAGAAGCCGACTAAATTGCTTAACGACATTTACGAATCGGGAAATATCCCTGCAGATCTAAGTATAATCACTGCCAAAAGTCTTTGGAACACCTATGGAATAATGAAGTTTACTTGACAATAGTGAATTTCCGGTCAAATTTGACAGCTACTGATCCGCCCCCCTTAAAACAAGGTTGAGGTAAAAGCTTTGTTGCTAGAGTGCTATTTGGGAGCAAATTAACGTGTCTGCTGCGAGTGACCCCTGATTAATTCAACATTGTTCTGAGGGGGGAGAGGGGAGCTTGCTCTATGAGTCAAAAAGTAATATAAATGCTCTTAGACTTTTGGCAGTGATTGTAGGTCCATCTTTATTGCACTGCCGAAATACCACCTGTGGCAGTGTGTGAGCTCTACAGGACAGGTAGTATCGTGAGCCATGTAGTGAAAATGTTATTAAAGGTACTGATGAGAAGAACAAGAAACAAAATTAAACCTGAAATATCGAAACTGTAGTGTGGATTTGTAAAACATAGAGATTCACGAAATGCAATTTTTATGATTAGAATGCTATCGGAGAGAGAGCTATCCAGATGAAAAAGAGGCCTGTTCTTATGTTTTATAGACTATAGCAAAGCCTTCGATAATGTCAAACATAAGAAACTCTTTGAAATGCTTGAGGATATCAAGACAGATGGCAAGGATTTGAGCATAATAGCGAACCTGTATTGCAAACAAGCAGCAGCTTTTTGAATCGGTAATCATGTGGGCGAATATGTTGAAATAAAGAAGGAGTAAGAAAAGGATGTGTAATCTCACCTGACTTATTCAACCTCTATGGCGAAAGAATATCAAGAGAGTTAGAAGCTATGCCAGAACTTGTTGTAGGAGGGAGCAACATTAATTACCTTTGCTATGCAGATGATACTGTTCTGATTGCTACATCGGAGGAGCAACGTCAAGTTGTGGTAGATAAGGTAGCTTTAGAAAGTGCGAAAAAGGTTTGCGTGTTCACACAAAAAAGACGGAGTGCCTGATAGTAACCAAACAGAGGGATATTCCAACTTAGAACATCTGGATTAAAAACACAAGAATTAAGCAAGTGCATTTGTTTAGTTATTTAGGAAGCTTGATCACTGCAGGCGGTAGATACGACAGGGAGATAAAGCGAAGAATTGCAATGTCAAGAGAGACCTTTCAAAGTAGAAGAAGATCTCATGCAATCCAAAGATAACCATACCAACTAAACTAAAGGTGCTGGATTGTTATGTGTTGCCGATCCTAAAATATGAATGTGAGACATGGACTGCGTCTAAAGAAATAGAGAAGGGAATAAATGCAACAGAGATATGGTTTCTACGTAGAATATTGAGGATAGATTGGACAAGTCATACAACAAATGAAGAAGTTTTATTTCTAGCTGACACTGAAAGAAAGCTGATGAAGTCTATTAAGAAACAGCAAATACAATTCCTTGGTCATCGCATCAGAAAGGATGGAATGGAAAAGATAATACTCAAGGGCAAGATAGCAAGAAAAAAGGCAAGAGGGAGATAAAGGATCACATTTATCCAAAGAATTACAGAATGGAGTGGGCTGTCAGGGATTGAGCTAATTCAGTGCATGGAAAACAGGAACGAATGGCATAAACTGGTCACCGATGTCATAAGATAGGGCACAAGAAGAACAACGTCGTTTCAGGTCGTTTCAGATCGTTTCAGCTGGTTTCAGCTGGTTTCAGCTCGTTTTAACCTTTATCAAATACGACATGACCGAGAATTACACAGCATCCTCATCCATTGTTTAGGAACATTCTAGAAAGAATCAGGATTACGCAATGCTTCTTTTGGACTGAAATCTGCATCGAAATAATGCAGTGGATAGCAGCAAAACTGCTGACACAACATTAGGAATTATGGAGTATATATAGCCCACGTACATTAAGTTAAGAGAGTTGAGCTAGAGTTAGAGTTGTTAGAGATGGAAAAATTGGAAAAGAGAGTTATCATGCAAGTATGCATGGCATAACGTAGAGCCAATGGCGGGGACGCATGTCACCCAGTCTAGTCATGTATAGATATAGAGAGAGTAGTTTAAATAGTTTCATGAAATTGCAGTATACCAACGATGACTACTCTCTGGAGATGATTCTGATTCTACAACGACTTACAGACCGCTCGCAGTCATCACAGAATATCATATCACTCTAGTTTAACATCTAAAATACAGTTCAGTCCACAACGATCATAATAGTAATGTTTTTAAACTTTGACATATATAAGCTAAACATACAAATACAAATCTCTCTAATGATAGGTAATTTGTACTGGGCTGGCCTAATAACAGATAATATTAAAACAAGAAAAAAATAGAAGCAAACCGTATATATGAACAAGCTAGCAGAGAAAAGAAAGCTATTAATAAGAAAGAAGCTCCGGATTAGTCAGGTTCTACTGTGCATGCAGACTATGTAATAAGTTGTGCAAGTTATTATACTAGTTAATCTAGTAATTATGAAAATTATGAAGCTAGTGTGCCCTGTGTTAATAGTTAGTTATCATCACAATTTCCATCTCTTGCCTATTTATTTTTACGTTGTACAGGACCAGAGCTTTCAGATTTTATGAAAACGCCCTTTCTAAATTTAGGGATAGTCTTATTTGAAAGAAACCACACGACGAAACTATGGAGGAAATTACTGATTATTTTTGTGACTAAAGATACTAGCTTCTATAGCATTACTGGACAAATCTGGCTAATCATCGATTCCAAACATGAAGGGTATTTATCCTTCCCGTAAGCCTCGTTGCTCCATTTAGGAATTTTCATAAGTGTACGTTTGAGGTTCTGCATAAAATTATCGAAAGCTTTCAGTCTTGCTCAGTTTCTGAACCTCTGTTACCGTACTAACATAGACTTCCATGCAGGCCTGTCAAGTGTGCCGCATCTCGCGGGATTTGCACGCATTCTTTTGTCAAACCCGTATTCCCGCACACTTGCTCTAAAATAAGCCATCTGTCTCACTTTTCCAAAAACTTTAATAGACTACAATAACATTAACATTCTATTTGTAAAAGCCATCCGGTACTCGAGGTTTGTTATGAAACATTTCAAATTTATTTTAGTGTCGTTTCAATCCTAGGCCCCGTCTACACGAATACTTTTTTCAAAATATTGCGTTTTCATTTTAATGACAACGGATAAAAAGTTTCCCGTCTACACGAACGTTTTCACATTGTCTAGTCCGTCTACATGAAATCCATGAGATCGTACAAATCTTCGCACGCGCATGTTTTCAATGAGCATAGTCAAGCCACAGAACACAGAGGCCGCCAAAAAGTGTTGTTGGCGTTGAATCGTTTTCAGAACCTTGCATTTTCGGCCGTCTACACGGAAACAAAGCGTTTTCAAAAAGTTGCGTTTTTAAAAAAGTCCACTCTGGAAAGCGTTTTCAAAAGGGTGCGTTTTCATTCTCAGATTTTCCGTTTTCATGTAGACAGTAAGCTACAACGCAAAAATTAAGTTGCGTTTTCATTTGAAAACGCATTCGTGTAAACGGGGTCCTAGATAAGGATCTATCTTGTATTTGCATGGACGTGCAACAAGAATCAATAATTTGTGTTTTGCCAAAATCAGTCCTGTGCGCTTATTTACTTTGTAAGAATGCGCGTTTTTGTAGGTAAGACACTGCCAAAAAAGCCTGGGGGAGGGAGAGTGGGGAATACAAACAATAAATTACGTGACTAAGGTTAAACAAATCGCTGGCTTGCGAAAATTGGGACTAAAGCCTCCACCCCCCTACCGACAATGTGCCAGGTTTATCCCTCTTCTCCATTTCCAAAACTTTACAGCCCTGTCTATGGAATGGAACAGTAATATAATGGCAAACTACAGGGTTTACAGACAAAACTCTGAACATTGTAGGTTATTGCATCCCGCGCATATTAGTAAATCCTTACTAAATGTATGGCTAACATTGCTGGATGAGTTCATTTAAATTTGTGATGTTCAAAATACAAAATATATTAAACTACTTAACTATTTCAGCAAATTGTGGACAACCAAAACATGCATCTGTGTAACATATGAGACCTATGATCGATACATCAGTTAATTTCGCTCACTGAACACAACTGGCATACCATATTTCGATACATTATAAACACATCATACTTACTAGACCTCTTACAGAACAAACAAGAATCTTCAACTTTAGCTGTCAATGGTACTTTGTAAAGAATCGTTATTGCTGACAAGTTTATGTTTATGCAAATGGAAGGCCTACCCCCAATAAACCATACACGATTCGATAGCTCTCAGTGATTAGATAACGAAGATACCATCATTTAGCCCATAACTCAACATTGCGAGAATTTGTAGCCTGAAAAAACAACTTACCACCAGCGGATATGGCTGCCAAATTTTCTCGCTAAACATTTGCTCATAAGGATCCTTGCTCAAGGTCTTGTTCTAGAAGTTCCTCATTGATTGAACTCCAATGATCAAATTGTACCATTAAGCGTTACTTAATAGTTCCTTAATTTCTACTGCACAATTGGTGCCATAAAAATGGTACAGACACAAGTGAAACGTAGACATTCTAAATTGTGCCTTTGATTTTGGCTATAACTTGAGACCAAACCACGAAGAAGGTCAATGAGACACTTGACACAAGCATAGCAACAAATCTATTCTGGTTTTGGTTGCAAATGAATGGAACCGGCTTCCTAATTCTTGATTCCTTGCTGTTACATATAATTTTGAAATTTAGCAAGTCCACAATGACTTTTCCTTTAGTAGATTAAGCTTTTTAGATGTTTAAGTATGCTACATTAAGTTACTTATCAGTTGGTTCCTTATAAACCAGATGTAAGCTGTAAGCATGCAGGTTTAGCAGGTCAAGTAAACTGCAGGTCACAGCCCAAAAACAGGAAGTTATGCGGAAGTTGTTAATCCCTTGTGGCTGCGTGGATGACTTGCTGCCATCCATTATTTTTCTCATACTCCATTGTGCGCAATGTATATCCAGACACTCAGATGTATTTTCATTTTGAATTGACTGCAAGTACCCAATCAAGAAAAAGCTGAGTATAGGACCTTTCTCACTCAACAGACATTAAGAAAAGAAGCCAAGTTCAGACAGAAAAGTGCTTTTCTTGTAACAGAAGCATGTATTTCGTCTTTGGTGAACCAGTTTTGCCGAGAATTTGCCAACTCGATGGCACCAGCGGGGAACTTTGCCCCCCTTGCCTTCGGATAACTATTACTAATTTGAAGTATACACACCTATTGCAGACAATCAAAGCAGTCACACTTTAGATAAATTCCTGGATGAAAAACATACATGTGAAGCGCAAAGTGCCTCCAATAGTCCTTTCAAACACAACAAAACAAGAGCTAACGACGTACATAGGCGGTCGTAAAAAAAGCAAGTAGCTGGAAAACTTTTAAGAGCTATTTAGTGGGGAAGCTGTTGGCAATTTTAAATATGTGCCTAATAACTATTGTGACAGCACTCCGCCCTCAAGATATTTTTACTATAGGCCCCTCATTTTCAGTTTCAGTATTAAGTAGTAAAAAATCATTTTTATCACTTTGTTTACAGTTGAAAGGATGTGTGGTGCACTTTCCGCCCACTCCGCCTAACCCAACCACCGTCTCTATTTGGGACTTTGGAGTACGCACTTTTCGAAACACAAGAGTAACGAACTTCCCAACATAATGCTAGGTTTCAACAATTTCCAACTCCATCCCACCAACGGATATTCCAATACACAAATTATTTGCTTTGATTATTTCTTGCGAGAAATAGTGTTTCTTTTGTGCTTTATTCAGTCTAATCAACATTGTTTATTATTATATTTTCCAGACTTCTTATCGCATAAAAGAATGTGTGAAAATAGCTCAACTAAGGATACATGGATTATATTCTTCCAGCACCCTGATTATTAATTTTCAGAAAAATACCTTACTCCCTAATTCTATATCCCCAATTATTCGGTACTCAACGGAAAATGAAATGCTAAACAATAAATGTGTCCCAATTAGACAGGTCATTTGCTGGAAAAATTAGGCCTTTTTTCCTGTCAATGTTTTCTCTTCGGATTCCTTGTCAAGAAACGTATTGGAAGAAATTAAGACCTGGGGCATCTTGAAATTTGCTGAAAATGCCAAGATGGCGGAATTCATCAAAATGGCGGCATTTTTGCACTGTTTTGACTATACTTTGGCAATATAATCTTGTAAAACGAGCACGTTTTTTGCACCAAAGTGTCTTATCGCATCAAGGACATCTTTTGCAGTCGTCACTGATCATGGGAAATTATCAATATAGTGTTCTTAGCATGGCAGACTTACAATTTTTTCATACTTCTTAAGAAAACGTTATTCATTACAATATTTACATTAGCCCTTGTAACTGTTAGTATGACCTGAACAGTTGCAATGAAAGGATTGACCTTTACAGATCCATCAACAGCATTTTCAGCACTGCTAAAATTCACCTTGCATTCTCACTTTTCCTTCTCAAATCACCATGAATAACTAAGTATCTTGAGCCAGAGGCTGATTCATGCCACCTTCTGATTGGGTTTAATATACTAAAGACAGTAAAATAGCCAGCCCTGAAAAGGTAAGAGGGCAGCAGGGATCTAGAGGGGGGTGGTTGAGGCGTAGCCCAGACATGTATCTGGGGCCATACCTTTTGAGGTCTAAGAAAACGTCCCTTCTATATCAACCCATAATGCATCCGCCGTCATTTGCCAGCTGTGTTATGTTAATTTTTGCAGCTTTTCAGAAATCTTAGATAAAAGAGCTTTCATCCTACAATTTTCTTGGGTTGGCAAGAGATGCAAAATCTTGTAGTTGGGCGGGCAATGCCTGCGTGCTCCCTAGCTTCGTGCCTGCCTACAGCACGACATATTAATAGGGCAGTTTTCATGCTGGCAATAGGGGCAATTTTCATGTTGAAATTATAAAAATATTTTCAGTAATACTTACTAGGGTTGTAAATTGCGCTTGATTCTTTTGTCTCACAGCACCTTTTTCTATAATACGGCTGTCCCTCCATTGCTAGATCAAAAGACCCTTGAGTTTTTACATCAGTGTCTACAACCTTTTCTTTAAATCCGAAGCTAGAATGTGTCCTTTCAAGGGTTTTCAAATTGAGCGTTATCATGAGGAAGCCTCCCTAACCCTGTGTTAACTCATTATCACAGGAAAGCCTCCCAAAACCCTGTGTTAACTGTGCTTTACGTGCATACTTACTAAAGACGAAACTAGCCAATACGACCTTTAACGTGTCAAAAGACTGATAAAGCGTATTGAAGATAAAAAATACTGACTTTGACTTCGATGAAGACTCAAATGGAAGTGAGGATAGTTTCTAGCTTTAATTTTGACAGTTATGATAGAATCAGACAATTGCAGAAACTTGAGGTATGTTCAGCATGCAATAGAGTCCTAGAAAGTTGAAATGTTACCCTCCAAAATCCCTGATCACCTCCTGATTGTATGATTTTTTCCAATTACTTTTCGTGAAACTGGTTTTCTTTGTTTCATAGAACACTATTCTTACTTATGACGCTCTCTTCTGAATTTTATTTAGCTTTTGGAAAGTTTTGGATCTTAGCAACTTATTTACTATATAGCAAAGGTGCTAAACGTTTCGCTTTTTGGAGTTCTACCATGCTAAGAACACTATATTGATAATTTTCCATGATCAGTGACGACTGCAAAAGATGTCCTTGATGCGATAAGACACTTTGGTGCAAAAAACGTGCTCGTTTTACAAGATTATATTGCCAAAGTATAGTCAAAACAGTGCAAAAATGCCGCCATTTTGATGAATTCCGCCATCTTAGCATTTTCAGCAAATTTCAAGATGCCCCAGGTCTTAATTTCTTCCAATACGTTTCTTGACAAGGAATCCGAAGAGAAAACATTGACAGGAAAAAAGGCCTAATTTTTCCAGCAAATGACCTGTCTATATTCATGTTGCCAAAAGTATTCGATTACAAAGCGCGTTGTAACATAAATTCCGGGTATCAACACACATGACTTCGTTCTTGTATATGTGAAAATTCACCATCAGGTACACGAAAATGTGAAAAGTTGATAGCGACATCTGCTACACATGGTATCGCTTTGTTGTCCCTAGTGGTTGTCACATACATTGACGGCCCCTAGCCTTGACACAGATTAACTCACATAGCCCACTCAAGCGGCTGATTGCGTGGCCAGCATTTTACTTCCCCTGCTAAGCTACATTTTACAGATGCCCAAAATAGACCAAGTAGAGGGACAACGGAAAGCTTGGGGTTAATTTTTGATATGTTTCGCCGTTGTCATATTAGTAAACTTAGAAAGTGATAAAATATTAATAGTCTGACATTACTTAAACAAAAATTTCTTTCTAAATCCTTTATGAAGGAAATTTTCGTAGAAAGAGAAATATATTACAACTGATGAGTAATGAAAAGCATCTACGCTCACAAACCTACCACTACAACCTGTGGATTAGAAAATATAGACTTAGACATTTTATTACGTTTTTCACTATTTATTCACTATTCAATCAAGATATATTAAATGGTTGGCATTAAATTAGCATCGATTTATTATTCACACCAGTATTTAATAAAGAAATTATTAGTACTATTTGTTACAAAGAAAAGTTTCTATTCTTCAGTACATTGAATTGCCGGGACCAAACTATGATCCTGAGGCTAAGTTATTGAGAGAGTTCCTCTTGGTATGTGATCAGTTCCAAGTAGTACAACTTATTGCAATTCCTCGACCTTGATGTTGCCAAGTATTCACTCAACATATCGTTCTACTTCCTTTCGTATTATTACAAATGCTCCAATTACTAGCTGGGTGATAGTTAGTTTGTGTTCCACATTTTACTAACTTCTATTTCAAGATCTTTGCATTTTGAAATCTTTTGAACTTCCTTTGTCGCAACATTTCAATCTGATGGTACAGCCATATCAATTGACATATTTGTAGAATTCTCTTTAATTTCAATGCCTGGTCTGTTTATTTTCATTTCTTTTTTTGTGATAATAGGCATATCCCATAATGTTGTCTCCATTAACAGCCCCCCCAAATATAGTTTCACCTGCTATTGCTTGCCCAACCCTGCCTTTTCTACATTCTCCTGTTCTTCGAGATTGCTAAATTCTCGAAGTACTTTTGCAGACAGATTATCCTCTGGATCGCCATTAAATCAAATTGAGGGCCATTAAATCAAATTGAGGGCTTGTCTTCAAAAATGTTCTTCTCTTATCGCTCCGTTGTACAGAGTAGTTATTGCAATTGTACCAAAGTTCCATGAGGATAGTGCGAAGCATGGTATTTGGGAGATGTACTCCATGCGAACGTAAAGTGCATGGTCCCAAAAAATTTGCTCGGGGGCATAGCCCCGAGACCCCGTCTGCTTCTTCATCTCCCGACTTCATTTACTCTCTTCATTTACAGTATTCACTATAGGCTGTTCCCTTGAATCTTATGAATTCCACCTTCCTACCCGGTACTTCGAGGTCTCAGGGAGAGCTGACAGGTACTACACCTTGCTCAAGGGTGACCTGGAGGTAGTTGCAGCAAAGGGTAACCTCATTATCCCACGTCGAAACTCCACAACCAGATGTAGTTTTCCGTCATACCCAGGAAAAATTATTAATATTATTATCATTTCTATATAGCTAATGCTAATGCTCACAATATAACACTGCAAAGGTCTTCCCCTAGATCTGGTTACAACTAGTAACCTCAGGTCCAAGGGTTCATTACTATGGTACTTGTAAAGAATTACATTTCTAAAGCTCTTCTTAATATCCTAGCAGTTCCAAGGAATGTACTCTTTTGCAATGTCTCTGTTCTTATGCTAACTCCAGTTTCCCCAAGCCACATTTCTAGTTCTGCGATATCATGCCTAGAGCACCAATCATGATTGGAATCACTAGAACCTTTTTGATTCCCCATAGATGTGCTATCTCTTGTCTGAGAACTTGGTACTTCTCTATCTTTTCCTGCTTCTTACTTCCAACTCTATCATCATTTGGCACATCAACATGAATGATCTTACACTCCTGCTTTCATTTCTCAATAACAATAATATCCGGTATTACGTTTTGAACACACCTATCACACTGAAATGTAAAATACCGGAGAATTTTCGTCTCCTCACTTTCTATGACAATCTGTGGTATATCGTCATACCATTTATTTTCTCTTTCAAAGCCATACATACCACATAATTTCCAATGAATGTTTTGTGCAACACTGTTACGCCTTTCCTTGTAATGTTTTTGGAGAAGTTTACTACATTCACTAATGAGATGCGAGATGCTTTCCCCTTTGATACCACATTTTCTACAAAGTGGTCATTCAGATGTTTTATCTGAATGGAATTGTGTGTAATTAGTTCTTAACGCTTGCTCCTGAGCAGAGGAAATCAATGCAGTTGTATATTATTTAAGATCTGAATTTTTCACTCAGTTCCAAGATTTACTCTCACTTATATCCTCCTTGATCTCCCGAACAAATTGTCCATACGTTCTCTTCTCTCTTCACTTGCTTTTTAACTCATCAGTAGCCACTGTCTTAAATTCCTCTGGTTCTGTCAATGCTTCCGTATCAATAATATTTGATTCACTTAGTAACTAGAGTATATACTCTGAACTATTCTTAATATACCATCCTAACCTGATTTCTTCACCTCTGATGCATCCTTCAAAACTGATCAAACATCTGCCTCCTTTTCCACGTGGGACATAAATCCTATCTTGTAGCAAATGGTCAAAGGCACTTGACATTCACTGAACGTAACTATAACTTAACTCTATATAATGACTGATATAACGAAGCACATGGAAAGGCGGGGCGAGGTCCCACAAAGGGGCTGGGACCTAACCTAACTACAATGGAAAGCTAGACAGTGATACTATAACATCTCCATAATGTTAAATAGAAAAATAGAATAAAAAACAAATACCCTCTAATGTTCTGTAGGGTGCAACACAAGTTTCTAATGTTCTTCATGGTGCAACACAAATATCCTCTAATGTTCTGCAGGGGATAAAATATTTTCTCTAATGTTCTACCGCGATACCATATCTTTGAGGCAGTTTGACAGTCTATTGTGATCTTTTAAGCACCACAGTTTTCTCAGGTGGCTCCTGCTGAATTCGATTTCTTTCTCTACTTCTTGTGCTTCGTTTTCCTTAGTTATATCTTCAGCTGTAGGAAGTGTTTCAAATGTTTGCTTTAGATCAACTCGATTTCTCCTTAGAGTATTTTTTGTCCGTCTCAACTTCATATGATTTCTCATCAAGTCTTCTAAACACAACACCTTTCTGCCATGACTTGTCTCCTATCTTGTAGGGTCTCATTCTTACTACATCTCCTTCAGCTAAGGGTGGCAAATCCTTACTCTTCTTGTTGTAATACCAACTTTGCCGTTCTTGATTCTGCTTCAATTGCAGCTTTACAAGTTCTTACTCATTTTGCTGCAAAAGAGAACCCATGAGACACAAAGTCATTATCACTGATAACTTGATCAGGACATCCATATCTTGCAAAGTGAGCCTTTAATTTCTTGACAATTCCAGGTGGTTTTTTGCTTGTTAGTTTATCCACCTTCCATAAATTGCTGTAGTAATCCACCGTAATAAGGTACTCTGTTGCATCTAGACTAAAGAGATCAATGCCTATCTTTTCCCATGGTCTGTCAGGTAGGTCATGATTCATAAGACTTTTCCGTGCACTTTGCTTGGCTTGATATGTTTGGCAAACTTCACACATAGATATATACTGTCGTATTTCAGAGGACATACCAGGCCACAATATGAGGTCTCGAGCAAGTCGCAGGCAACCTTCTATGCCTAAGTGAGACTGGTGAATGGACTTTTTCATCTCTGACCTGAGGGAAACTGGAATTTCTAGTCTTTCACCTCTGAAAATAACCCCATTTTGTACCGTCAGTTCATCTTTGTAGCTACTGTAGGGCATCACTCTTGGGACTATTTGTGTATTATCATCGGGCCATCCTCTAAGAATGACTGACTTTAAAGAAGAAAGGACCTCATCCTGCTATGTTGCTTTCCTTATTTGCTCTAGGCGCTCTTCTGTAAGTGGTAAATACTGGGCCATGTTCACAGTTTCAAACTCTGAATTAGGGCTATCATTAGGCGTCAGTGGTAAGCAAGCTCTACTAAGGGTATCAGATATTGTTTGCTGCTTTCCTTGCCGGCATATAATTTCTACATCATATGAAAGGGTTCTCATCAACATGCTCTGAAGGTGCTTTGGAGCTTTAAACAAAGGCTTTTTGAAAATGCTTTGTAGAGGTTTGTGATCACTATATACTATAACACGCATGTCATATGTAAAATGGTGCCATTTCTCAAGGGAAAACACTACGGCTAACATTTCCTTTTCAATAGGAGCATACCGTGTTTCTGCATCTGTGAGAGTGCGACTAATGTATGCAAGAGATTGGCCTTTCTGCAGAAGAGCTGCTCCTAAGCCACTATGGCTGGCATCACATTCAATAGATAGCTCTGCTGTTGGATTGTAATAGGCTAGTACAGGTGCCTTTGTCAACAACTGCTTGATGTGTTCAAATGCTTTGTCATGGGTAGCATTCCAGTCCCAATCCACATCTTCCTTTAACAATGCACGAAGTGGAGCCATTGCGTCTGAGAGCTGAGGTAAAAATCGAGCTAGGTAATTTACCATTGCCTGAAAACAAGCAACGCCGTTTTTGTCTGCTGGTCTCTGCATTTTTAGTAAAGCATCCAACTTAGATGTATCTGCCTTGAGACCTTGATCTGTAACTGTATGGCCCAAAAATTGGATTTCTCTCAGCCCAAATTATAACTTGTCCTTATTGAGCTTTATTCCCACTTTTCTGCAACATTCTAGGAGCGCCTGTAGTTTTGTATCATGGTCGATGGTAGCTTCCTCGAATGTATCACCAACACCATAACAAGGATATCATCAGCAACTGCAGAAATACCATTTAAACCCTCTAATGCTTGGCATAATCTCTTCTGGAAAATCTCACTTCTAACCGATAGGCCAAATGGTAATCTAGTGGCCCTACAGCGTCCAAAAGGTGTCTGGAAAGTTGTCATCATGCTAGACTCACTATCCAATTGACAGTGCCAATATGCACAGGTAAGGTCAACTTTAGAGAATATTTTGGCATTTGCTAGCTTTGGAAGAATATGATCAATAACAGGCAGCGTGTATCTTTCTCGTTTCAGAGCTTTGTTCAAAGGTCTTGGATCAATACAAAGACGAATCTGACCATTTCTCTTCTCCTGTATTGCTATTTGACTGACCCATTCTGTTGGATCATCAACAGGGATTAAGACTCCAAGTGTGATTAACCTAGTCAACTCAGACCTCACTTTGTTTTTTGTAGCGCAATTGGAATTCAGCGTGCTGGAGACACAACCGGTTTCATTGTTGGATCTACTGTGAGGTGTACTGTTCCTGGAAGTGTGTCTAGTTTACCAGTGAATACATTCTGGTACTGAATCATAATGCTTGAAACTGTTGTTAACTTCTGTACAGGCTTCATATTGTCATAATTCACAACCATGAGATTCATCTGCTCTGCCGCTCTCTTTCCTAATAATGGCAGGAGATCTTCTTTTACAACTATAAATTCAACTGAATATTTCTTCTGATTCACAGGATTTCTGAGCTTCATTCTACATTTGCCAAGAGGCGTAATAATAAACTGATTCCACATTTTCAGCTTGATTGGGGTCGGTAAGAGTTCACCATGAACGTACCTAGCTGGTATAACATTTGTACTAGCTCCTGAATCAATTTGAAAATTCACAGGTTTCCCATCAATTAGCATTTCTGCGTGGATTTCAGGACTGTCGGACAAAGCAGCAATTATTTCAGGATTTTCTCGATCGACTGATACTCCTAAAACATACTCAGTGTCTGATTCAGTTGTGTCATTGTATTCTGTTTGTAGCCCACGGATATTTCTTTTCTTTCCTTTACGCTTCTGTGATGCCTTAAAATTATTCCTTTCCCCACAAACTTTGCAAATTTTACCCCATGCCGGATACGACTCCTTCCTTCTCACATGAGATCCACAACAAAATATGCATTCCTTCAATATGTACTCTGAATCACCCTTCCCTTTCTTGCTTATCTTGATCTTGCTAATACTCTCTGGCTGTTCAATTTGCTGCAATTGATTTGAAGTACTTTCTGCACTCCTACAAATATCAATTCAGTCCTTCAGCGAAAAATTTCTCTTCTGCAATAACAGTTTCCTGACATTACTATCTGAAACACCAAGAATCATTTTGTCTCGTATCAAAGAGTCACCTAAACGATCGCAAAATCCACAGGTACTCGCAAGATTTCGCAAAACTGACACGTAATCTTCAAAAGATTCTCCAATTTGTTGTGCACCTTTGTTGAAAACATACCTTTCATATGTTACATCAACTTCTCCAATTATGTAGCCATCAAATTTCTTCATTACAGTTTCCACATCTTCTTTATCCTCTGCGGCCAAAATGGCAACGTGTTGTAAATACGCAGACCAACAAGACCGACACAGTTCAAAAATGAGGAAATCTGAAACTCCTCATCCTGTTCAAGAATTCGGCACAAAATACTGTAATGTTTATACAATTGCTTGAAAAGCTTCCACTTTTCCATAGGATTTCCCTTCAGCCTGAGCTGCGGCAGTGGACTGCAGTGTACAGAAATACTCGCCCCCACGATGGGCTTAAGAATACCATCTTCCGCTCCAGCTGGTACAGCTTCTGCTGTATTTGCACCCGTGCCTTGATTAATCATGACCACTGTACTGCTTCAATTATGGTAACCAAACTATAGAAAGCCTGGTCACTCCTGTCACCATGTAGCAAGATTGTCAAAGGTACTTGACATTCACTGGACTTAACTATAACTTAACTCTATATAATGATTAGCGAAGCAAATGGAAAGGCGGGGCGAGGTCCACAAAGGGGCTGGGACCTAACCTAACTACAATGGAAAGCTAGACAGTGATACTATAACATATCTACATCACTTTTGGGATGTAATGCTCCATGAATAATCATAACCTTTCGTGTTTTTGTATCCATTTTCTCCAATTCCTCTTTGTTCCACCTTAATGTTCCTCCACTGTATCTCCGAAGCGATACAGCCCACATATTTGCAGCTAGACATTTATTTGTATCAATTTGACCTGACTTGTATATTACTTTAAACCTTCTAAAACATTCTATGTGAAATTTTTCCTTCATATCACTCTCCAAAACACCATCCAACTCGAGCACTCCAAGATATTTATATCAAGCCTTTTCAACTTGCTTTATAACTTCTCCTTTTGATAATTGAATTCCATCACATTCAGTCAATTTTCCTCTTTTCATTACTACTTCGCTACACTTGTTTACCCCTCAATGTCCCAACTGAACAGATGTCCTGTATTTACTAATGAATCAATCTGACCTTTTATCCTACCAAATAGTTTTAAATAGTCCATAAAACAGATGATTAACTTTAGCTTTTTTCCTTTTGAATTCGTATCCAGCAACACCTCTCAGTATCAAAGTTAGAGGAATCATACTAATAATGAAAGTTAAAGGGGACAGACTACTTCTTTATCTCCCTGAAAAATCCCCCTTCTGGTATTGACTGTTCCTAAATACTCTCCCGATGATATAAGCATTGTTTTCCGTCGATACATACTACCTGCTACAAATTTCCTAACACTTTCAGCAATACCAATTATTTCCATACACTCGAGAATCCATGAATGGGACACCATATCGTACGCCTTTTGATAGTCCAACCAGGTCATGGCTAAATTTGTGAGTCTCCTTTTACAATCTCTTAAAATCATCTGATCTATCAGCAGTTCATCTTTCGTACCCCTAGATTTTCTTCTCCACCCCTTTTGCTCTGATGGAAGCAAACTATTTTCTTCAAGCTATACATAGATATTGTTTGCCAAAATACTTGTCATCAATTTCCACATAAGTGGAAGGCATGATATTGGTCTAAAATTACTCACTTCATTCCCCTTTGTTGGATCTTTCTGACACAAAATAGTCCTACCTACTGCCATCCATTCTGGTAGTGTATCATTGTTTATAATCAGCATATTTAATTGTCTTGCTATCCTCTCATGACATGATGTTACTCTCTTAAACAAAAACCTAGCACTCCATCAGGTCCAGGTGCCTTCCAATTTGGAAACTTCCGACACCCTTTCTTTACTTACTCTATTCTTATTCTCACATTCTCTTGCTCAAGGCCATCATTTTTGTATTCTTCCTTTAAATTCTTCTATCATTCTGCTTTTTTATTATGGTGCTTGTCAACTGCACTTCAAAAATCCCCCAAAATCTTACACTATCCAATTTCTTCTTATCTGTACTAAATTTACGATTTTGCCTAAGCTGGTTTATTCATTGTTCATACCTTTTTATTTTTGCCACCTTAGTTTCCAATAGTTGTTTCAATTCCTCCATCACTAGGAAGAGTCCATTTTTATCAACTTTGTACTGTTTATTTAATTCTAGGCACTTTATCCTCGATTTCAACTCTCCCTTTTGTTCTCGATCTAGTATACTAATGTGCTTGCGGAATTCCTTAAAGGTCCTCTCGATCCTTCCTTCTTTCTCTGTTCATAAGTTCTCCCTCTAATTCTTAGTCCTGATCTTTCTCCAACAAGCTTACTTACAGCCCCCCAAAAATTTTTCTTTTGTGTGATGTTATCTGTTTCAATAAACTTACAAACATTCTTCACTTTTTGCGTAATAGTGTTCAGCTTCTACCTTTCCATACTCTTAAATGAAGTTATTTCAACGTATTCTTTGTTTGATATTACTTCAAGTAGTCTATTCAATGTTCCAGTCTTATCATCATCCAATTCTGGACATTGTCTGCTTTGTTCCCAATTAAAACTATCGTCAGCAGTTTGCTCTTCTTTATTATCAGCTTCAGTACCTTCTACACTTCACGTGGTTATATTTACGTTCTTTCTCTCCATATTTGCTTGTCTCTCTTGTACGTCTTCATTTAACACCTTCCTCTTCATTACTTCCAAGTCCATATCTGTCAATCAACCATTCTTACTTATAGCTCTAGCCTGATCCGCTATTCCCTGTTCCGTTGATGTAAACTTGCCTCTTTCCAGCCATTCTATGTAAATTTGCTGTCTGTAACCTCTCACGGGTACTCCATTCTCATCATCTGGCCTACATTGAAAGTAACACTCCATTGCTATCATATATATCTCTGTGCTCCACCGTCTCCTTGACTTATTAGCAGTAACTGAATGACGGCCAAGCCTGTGCTGCTGTTTCACAGGACATCTACCGGATGAGAGGCTTTCACTATCTGCTCCAGTCGCATTCACGTGGTTATACTGGAAAGATTCTTGAATTATTTTTCACTCAAAAGAGGTTGTATTTTCTGGTGTACAACCACCAGTGTTCTATTTTGAGAAGATCACTAGAGAAGTTGTCAGCCAAGACGAAAGAGTCCACTCTAACCATGAGACAGACTAACTCCCGTCGGATGCCAATCCGGTACTTCAAGGTCTAAGAGAGAGCTAATAGGTGCTACACTTTGTTCAAGAGTGACCTGGAGGTAGTTGCAGCAAAGGGGAACCTCATTATCCAACGTCAAAACTCTAAAACCAGGTTTAGTATTACATCATACCCAGGAGGGACATCATCATTATTATTCTTAAGAAACAAAGTGTACAATTATGTATAATTTATTCCAATTTACATATTGTTACATTGGCCAAACTCTCTCCCCATTTCACGAAGTTTGAATTCAACAATTTAAGGTCCTTGGGTTTACCGAAAGAATAATTACAAAAGCTTGCAAAACAGCGGAAAAAGGAGAGAAATCAAAAGCTAACAAAATTTGGTAGCTTATTTACAAAACAGTCATATGAGTACGGTAAATACTATTCCAATGATGGTCTTACTCTCCCATAATACAATCTTTTGCATTTCATATACTATTCTGCTGCGCTCATTACTGCCCTGTACTAACTGGCACAAATCTTCCTCCAGCTGTCCAATTCCCCCCCCCAAGCATCCTATAATGCTGGTATGAATTGTACCTTATACGAACTCCTTCTCTCTCTTAATTCGAAAAATAGCTATTGGTAATTTTTAATTTTCTCCAATCGCTTGTTTACTCTGTTGTTTTTAATAGGGCATGTCATATCTACAATATATATATATATATATATATATATATATATATATATATATATATATATATATATATATATATATATATATATATATATATATATATATATATATATATATATATATATATATATATATATATATATATATATATATATATATATATATATATATATATATATATATATATATATATATATATATATATATATATATATATATATATATATATATATATCATTCTTCTCTTTATCCTCTAGAGTCAGATCTGGTCGTCTAGCAATGCAAGTCATTTTCATTCTATATTCCCAGTCCCACAGCAGTTTCTTTCCACCACGTTCTAAAACCTTTCCTTTTCCGATTTCTCCATATACCATTTTGATCCTTTCTATGATGAGAAGATATAGTGCATGGGATATGTGTATGAAAACACTATGTCTCCCAAGCATTGGTTGTAATTTGCCGTTGATACGGTAAGTGTTACTGTGTTAGAGTCAGACAATCAACTACTGTTAAATCTATTAAAAAAATTATGGGCCAACTGGGTTAACAATCCGAGTCGAAAAGTGCCACACCTTTGGAATGCGAAAAGCACACACAGATTCGAAACAGTACACCCTAATACAGCTCGTCAATTGTCAGGATGTCAGAAAATATCGCCTGTGGAGAAGGGTTTTTGAGTAATCAGGAAAGTATTTCGAATTTCAAATGTCAACTGAATCGAGAAAGCAATCAGTGGACAAAAATCTAAAATCGTACTTAAAAACGATTGACTGCCTCTACTTACACCCGTTGAACAAAATTAAGAAACTTCTAGAATACGCAAACAGCAAATTCAGATAACAAATTATGACATACCAGAGACATGGATTGTTTAACACATCGACAACCATAAATTACGTTTCATTAGAAAGTGGATAAATCTTCACTCTGGTGTAAACACGTGTCATCTGAGATTGAGTAAGATTGCAGGTGGAATCTCACCTTATTTGATGTCTGGATTTGATAAACTAAGTGCAAACCCGAAAAAAACTGAATTTATGGTTATTGGTCATCAACGAAGAATAAATGAAATTGACGACCTCCCTCCACTCGAACTCAACGATTCCGAAATAAAACGTGTGGAAAAAACCAAGTCTCTAGGTGTCATTATCGATGAAGGGCTGAAATGGAAGGATCAATATAAATCACTGACAGGAAAGTTAGCAGGTGGTTTATCATCTTTAAAAAAACTTAAAGATGTTCTTCCACAATCAAAATTATGTGATGTATATCACGCTCTCTTTGAGAGTCACCTACGCTACGGAAACGTAGTATGGGGTAGCATCTCTTCATCTGAACTCCAAGCACTTCAACGTCTCCAAAACAGAGCCTTATCAATTATGGAGCGCGCAAGATTTAAGGACCCGTGGCCTAAAAAATGGTTAAGCGTTAAGAATCTTATTCGCTTTGATCGCTGTGTTATGGTATATAAGATTGTAAACAAACAATGCCCTGAAAGCCTGTGGAATATGTTCCAACAGAGATGCTCTATATCACATTATAATACGAGGAATTGTAGGGATCTCCATATTCCCAATCTAAACCTTGAATTCACTAAAAAAGGGTTTCATTACTCGGGCATTAAGGTTTGGAACGATATTCCAGTTAATATCAGAGAACTGTCATCCCTGCACCTACTTAAAATTCATCTGAAAAGGCATTTGATGAGCCTTGATAATTAATTCAAGCCCCCTCAAGAACGACTCCCTGGAAGATCAGATTAATTAATTAATATTTTATATTCTTAGTTTTAGATTTTTACGTTGTATTTTACTGAAGGGATATCGTTGTTTGAATGAATTATATATATATTTCATTTGGGAAAGTAGCAAGTTAACGCTACGGCGAATATTAGCATCTTCGAAAAAATAATGAGATCAGAAATCTGCACATGATAGCATATACGAAATTTGTAAAGCAAGAAGAAGTACTTAAGAAAGCTATGAAAGAGTTATGGCCAGGGCAGAAAGTCAAGGTAATATGAGAAAAGAATTTTACAGTAAAGAATGAAGAAGGTATATGTACAGAGGTCATGAAACTTTAAGAGCAATTTTCACTAATAAAACATCCAGTGAGCCAATGTGCAAGTGTTTAATACGGAAATGACACAAAGTTATCAGTCGCATGCCAAAGGACATTTACTCATCTTGTTGATGAGCTTTAACACTATCACTTCCCAACCAGTCTAACCTCAACAGGTGGAATTCATCAACTGATGGTTTATGCAGCCTCTGTGGAAAGAAACAGACACAGCTGCTTATCCTCTCTAACTGTAAAAAAGCTCTAGTAAAATAATGGTACGCTTGGAGACACAATTAAGTGTTGTGGACAGATACGAAGTGCCTTGAAGCGTTGAGAGAATTTCGACATTTTTGTAGATCTAGGAGGATATACGAGCTCCTCATTTTGCTTCAGACGTCTCAGACCCGATAAAGTATTGAAAAAGACAAGGAGATCGTAGTAATAGAACTGAAAGTATGCTATGAAGCTAATACCCAAAAGATTTTTGAATGTAAGGGGAAAAAAGTCAGACTGTAGAGATGACACAATGATTGAATGTAAACATCTACTGTTAGTGCTTCTCGAAGTGACAAGTCATGGTTTCATTAGCAATAACACAAAGAATTTAAAAGCATTTGCTAGAGAACTTAAGCTAGACTGCAACGGACTGATTGAAAAATGCATTTAAACTGCTTTAAGAGCTTCATATTTTATTTTTAAAAGAAGGAACAAGCCAGGGACATACCCTACCCTATTTAATTTCTATTAATTGAACTATGATATTTTTGATTTTTTAAGCCTCTATTTCGTCTAAGGCAACTGATAGCCTGATCTGCCTATTAATTTTAGTAAACAGGGTAGTCAATGACATAATTTTACTGTTGTATTGTGTAAATATGGATGAATGACACTTTTACATTATCTGTTAAATTTCTTCAAAGCCAAAATGTCCTCCGAACTTTCCTAAAGTCTTCACAGATTGATGCCATTGCCACATTGTGGAAAAATACAAGTTACAGCATTAACTTACAATATGACTCATATAAGAATAATAAGTACCCCCTACAGGTTGTGTGCCTAGAACACAAAGAAAAACTGAAATCCCAGCTTCCATCACAAGGTTTTATCATATCTTTCCTTTAAGATCACTCTCTGGGTACTCTTAACTCTTTGTGGTCCTCTACTCAGAGTAAGCTGCCTAAGCATATTTTCAATTTCACTCTACAGTACCTCAATACCACGCTAGCTAATCACACGAATCTCCACAAATGGAAGCTCTCGCCGTCACTCTATTGTCCTGTTTGCTTGCACCCTGGGTCTGCTCGTCATGTTGTAGCAAGTTTTAAGTCATACCTTGTAGATGGCCGCTACACTTGGAGACATAACTCAGCTCTATATTTCGTAGCATCAACATTAAAATGTATTAAAAACTCCACTCCGTATGGACTTCCCAGGTTTTCTCTCACCTTGCAATTTTGACATGGGACCTGTTGCGCCCCGAATTCCTTCCCTGCATTGGAACGGCTACTATCTATGTCGTCAAGCTTACCGTTGGATTTAAAACTAACATAAACTGGAACGCAAATGGGAAGCGCAATAAATATCCGCATCTCACTCATGACCTTTCTTCAAAATACAGTAATACCAATCAACCAATCAATCATCTCTTAGGAATATTTGGGAATCTTGTACATCTTTCATTGAAATATGCAATGATCTTGGTATTGATAAACAGCACTTAATTTTCTGCACGAGAAATAAAGCCTGGACTAATCCCGATCTTCTAACGTACTAAGGGCTATGGTTACATGTAACCTCTCTGTATAGACTTGTATTGCTGTTTGCTTTTACGTTTTCATGTGCATTTTTGTTTTGCTATGGTTTTGTTGACCGTATGTGTAACCTTGTCTGCCAGATAATAATTACCTATTATTAGAGAGATTTGTGTTGTGTTGTTGCTATTGCATTGTTTTGTTCGTTCTTTTAACGCTTAGATGACGTAGTAATATGTAATGTAATTGACTATATTCGTTGTTGCATAGGAACGGAGAGGGAGGGTTTTGGAGTATGCATAGAGCTGAGAGTTTTGGGAAAAGGAATTACACCTAGAGGTTTGGAATTTTCGTCAACTGAACACAATTATTGAATTAGAAGTTGGGCTTCACTTTGGATACATTTATGTTGTTGTGTTACTGCTAATCTATTGCTGTATATACTTATACAGTATAATATCCAATTGTTTTGTTCTGTTGTATTGGCCTATTTGTTACTGTGTAAGCTTCGCTCGGGATTTGGATCGCACCTACCTTTTATCAATGGATAAATAACACATAAATATAAAAAATTTGTATTTTTACTAGTAATTTGAATATACACATGAGAAGTTTAAAAAAGCATAATTGTTATTCGCAAATGCCATGAATATCGCATTAATCATGAAGCAACACCACAAGATGTCACTATGTATTCCATTATAAACCTCTCAGGTGTTAAGGTCCTTGGTCCTTGGTCAAGTGTACAACAAAATATGCGTAGGAACATCTTCAATGTCATGATTAAGTACCTAAACAACAGTCTGCTAACTAGGAAGAACCTTCACAAATGGCCTCTTTCTGATTCTTCTTTGTGATCTTTCTGCTTTCATTCAGAAACAGTTCAGCATGTTGTCTGGAGTTGCGATTCGGACATTGTAGATGGTAGATAAACCTGGCATCAAAATTCTGTGCTTCTCTTTCTTTCAAGATCATGCTCTTCTTTGCAGAATTCCATGTTATATGCTCATCTCCTTTTCCTTTCATCGCCTTCTTTGATCATTAATGACTCCCTTAGGCCAGATCTTGCTTTAATTTCCCCTGATAATACTCTCCATCTTTTAGAGTTTACTGTGGAATTTAAAAACAAGAGCTGAAAGCAATAGCAATCGTAAAGCTGCTAAGTATGAGCCTCTTGTGCGCGATCATAGTTCTAACTATCGCAGTATCCATTGCATGCAGTTGTCAATAAGTCAATTTAGGTTTTGACAAAAACAGCCGAAGTCAAGTTGTCAAGAAAGTATCAACGGTTCTGTTCTATGCACTTATTATATTTTATGCTGCAGAAATAAACCATGGACAACTCGAGAACATTTAGACTTTTAGAACTATACATTGATTTACTTCTTTGTATCCACGTATCTTTACTTTTACTTTTCTTGCTTCTTTTTAATGTATGTTTATTTTAGCTAACTTCATGATATAAACAAGTCAATAATACACTGCCTGACACGAAAGAGGTGTATCACTGTATCGTTGTTGATTTTAACATTTTATAAAAGTTAGATCAAGTTTAAAAACAGAGTTGCTCGTACTTAGGCACTGGTATCTGTGCTTTAGTAACTGTGTTGGCACCCTACATGTTCTTATAGCTTTAGTTTGTCTTGTTGAGCCCCCCCCCCCCCACCAGAAATCATGCCCTGTCGCCCCTGAAAACCTGGAGATTTTAGATTTTACCATAGAAAACCAGGGAGATTTGGCAAAGCTCCAGGTTATAACTGAAATTCGTTACAAATATAAATATACGCGGTTTTTACAAGAAAAGGTCTATAAGACAATGAGGCTCAATAGCCATAATCTTGAAAACGTTTTAAGAAAATCACAAGTCTCAAATTCCAAAAATCACCTTTCTTACCCACCAGAAATAGAGAACCTTTATTAGCTAGTTTACTCCACTACAAGTTAACAAACTTTTATGACAATCTCAGCCTCAAATTTGGAATGGTTTAGAAATTTGAGGCTCAGACCAAAGAGTTGTTTTCTTATATAAAAACGTGCATTTGTAAACAAATGTGCGCGGCAAATAAATTACAACAAAAATAATCGTGAACAGTAGAATGAAAAGTATCATCTGTTGACATAAGCTTAGCGAGCAGACTGAATATATAAGTTGTGGTAATAAAATTGAGAAAGGTGCTGATTTTACAATAACAATAGTAATAATTATTAAGCTATATTAGCTCAGAAGTCGAATACTATGATAGAAGTTGGTTATGTTTATTGGTGGCCTATCAGCAGAATCCAGAAACGCTACAAATTGGTGACTGGGGACAGATATGGTTGTCGATATACTGCTTGACAACTTTACTATTGGTGACTTCTCTTATTGGTTCCGGAATTTTAAATGCTTTGCATATGCCAGCGAATGGTCAGAGGCCATTTAACTTATCAAGCTTCCTGCATTTCTTCAAGGTCCTGCGGCATCATATGATGATTCTTTGGATAAAACTACGAGAGAATCTATAGGTGCTTTTACCAACAGCCCTAAACGCTGCTGTTCACCTACAGCCGGTCGGGAGAACTTTCATCGCAAGTTTTGGGAATGTTGCTTAAGCCATGCTGAGGATCCGAATCTCTTTCCGTGGCGGTTAAAGGAGCTGTCGTGCAACGTTGAACCTGATCTTTCTGCTAGTGCTTTTAATGCCTTACTGCACAGTCAATTTATCGGAGACTGCCAAAGGACCTTCCCCGCAAGCCAATCCAACACCTTCATTGGGAAATATGTCTCATTTTTAACAACACTTGCGTGCCCTAAACGGCCTTTCCTCTAGCCATGTCTCGTCACGTTGCTTGTCGACACGCTCGAAGGGTAGCTCATATTTGCTTCATACAACATTGTTTAACGTGAGAGGCGATGCTATAGCTCGTCTATAGCGTAAATATTATTCACATTTCGTATTTCATATTTGATTTGTTTAGGGAGGGTTGCCCTTCAACGGAAGTTGTTTTTCAAGGCACCCTCCAAAAAAAATTCAGGAAATACTCAACCCTGCATCAAGTGTTCCAAGACGTTTTGCAGGCATTGTAGAATGCAACAGCAGAAGCTTGATATCCTTCATGATGCTTTGCAGACCCTCTCTGAGGGCCAAGCTAATTCAGTAGCTGCCATTTCCGCCAACATGGTCAGAAGCAGTACTGTCCATGAATCTCAGAGTCGTTCTACAGCTCTTTGTTTTCTATGCCATGCATAAAGCCACATTGTCCACAACTGCCCGAAAAGACATAATATCAACCATTGTAATAGCAGTCTTAGATGGGTCACAAGCAGGAAGCTGTGCCAATAATAACAATCAACATATCAGTAGTAAGCTTTCTGTAAACTTCAAAGGGGTGTTTCAATTTTGGTTTAGAGCGATGAACATCCCTCAGTCCTCTATGTTGTGAATGCTTCTGATATCGAGCCCAAATCTTTAGGCCAATCCTTTGTTTCATGGAAAGTTCTTGGTGGTCTTCAGCTTTCAGCCTTAAGTGATACTGTGTTAATGAAATCCATTTTATCCTAAGAAGCATTAAGGCAACTTATGACGTCTCGACCATCCAATTCTCTCACTAAGGTTAGACGTACTCTCAATACCTGTGTCTCGATCGCAAGATAAGCTTTGAATTGCTAAGGTTTAGCTTTCGTCCCAGTGTCTTTTGCTGGTAGTATCGTTATATAAGATTGTGATTTTTCTGATTTGTGATAATGTGTTATAACCTTTGCAGTGTACGTTAGGGTGAGGCTTTATTCTTGCGAATTATTCTCAACTAAGAATATCGGAGGGATCATATTTTCTTGTTGGATCCCATGGTAGTACTCCATTCACTTCAGTGTCCCCCTATTTAGGCCCATTTTCCAAAAAGTTTCCACAGCTGCATCGAGTGTTTCTATTGCAGATTCTTCCTTTATGCTCCCGCAATCAGTCACTCAAGGGCTAGTTGCTGTTGTTCTTGCGAACAATGTCACTCTCTCATGTCGAACAGAATGTTTTTATCCATAGTTTTGTTCCTAAAAGCTATGCTAATTAGTTTGGGATAGTATGTAATGTTGAAGCTTCAGTAGACGCCTAGTTGTGTATTGCACAAGTTGTGTATACCATCAGTCAAGCCCTTCAGCGTAGTTTTCCAGTTAGAATAATGAATGCTTCCAGTTCATCAATCGAGCTTCGTGCAGGGAAGAAAATGGAGTCATTTTACCAGTGTTTGAAGAACCTTGGGCAAAGAATTTCGCAACTTATATTTGTGGTGGCTTTAGAGGACCGTCAGAAATGAGCAAAACTACATCTTCCTAGTTAACATCTGCTATTAGTCCCAAGTTAAGTCAACATGATAGAGAGACACTCTTGATAACTTTACTTTCATTTCCTGACGTTTTTTTAATTATAGCCCTGGCCATACTACTGTAGTCGAACATAGGACTGAAACTGGAGATTCTGTTCCCATTTCCTATCCGGCAATATCCAGCTAGGTTACCAATGTATAAGGTTGAACTTAACCAAAACCAGGCTGGTCACTCTAGGGAAGGCAAGTAACGATGTAAAAAGCCAACTGTAAGAAAACGCTTCCCTTTGCATCGCTGACGAGTCCCCGATGACTGAGAAGCTACAGGGCCGCGATTGGGACGCGATGTTATTGTGCTATTTTGTTCTCTTCTTAAATTGCATGCATATTTTGTAAGTCCCATCTGAAGAGGGAACTACGTGGCTTCGTGTCCTTTCCCGCCGTAGATAGTTAGACTTTTTGCTTGATAGATAAAACAAAAAGACAAGGCTACCGTATCACCATCGTGCTGAGGTAGATAGACAGGTGAATGAAATGCTGTCTCAAGGGGTTTTCGAGCCTAGCACCAGTCCTTCGTCTATTGCCATTGTACTTTGAAAGAAAAAAGATGGTTCATACCGGTTTTGGGTAAACTATCGAAAGTTGAATCTGGCAACAAAGCCTGATGCTAACCCACTTGGAATGTTGATGACCTTCTTGATGCCATAAATGGTGATTAAATCTTTAGTTCCCTTGATTTGCGCAATGGCTACTACCAAGTCATTATGTACAAAGAGGACCAAGAAAAATCTACTTTCATTACATCTGGAGGTCTTTTTGAGTTCACTAGAATGTCCTTTGGTCTCTCTAACGCTCTTGCTTCCTCTTCACTAGCTGTTGGATTTGTCTTGTCTGGTCTTAATTATGGGTCACCACTTTTTCAAAGGATATTGACCGCATTGCGAACGTTTTCAAACTTTTCTTACACCATTTATAGAGCATAACATTCGAGTGAAAGCCTCCAAGTTCTCTTTTGGTGCCTATCTGACCATATATTTATGACATACTGTTCTGTAAAAGCAACAGGATTTGGTTGAAATGACTGTTTCCAGCAATGGCATCCACAATGATCCTTCAACAATTAAAGCTTTAGCAAAGTCTTCAACCCTTAAAAATTGTAGCTACGCTGCTTGCTCAACTAACAAAAATGTTTTCAAAAATTATGTGGACGCATAAACATCAGCATGCATTTGTGTCCCTTCAACATTATTATGTTCAGCTCCAGTTTTAGCTTAGTCACGATTTCAGAAGCCTTTCATTGTTCAGAATGATGGTTTGGACATAGGGGTTTGGGGATGTATTAGCTCAAATGGATGAAAATGAGAAAGATCGAGTTATAGCTTATGTTATTCGTACCCGGTTTAGTCAGGAACGTAACTATGGAAAACGAGGCTTTAGCTATTGCTTTCTGTGAGCAAAATTTTCGTTGTCAACTAAGATCAACCATTCACATCAATGTTATTCAACCATTATTTAAAGGTAACTTGTGAGACTTCCCCAAAATTTGGTTACTCTACTGTCTGTGTATAAAGAATTTGATATGACATCAATGACGAAGGAACTTTAAAGCAATTGATGAAACTCTAGAAGTAGGCCTGATATTTCATTGGAATTTTCAGTTAACATGGAAACTGAATTCTTTCCAGGGACAATGCATAATTCTAGATGTGTTATGCTAAGATGCTACCGTTGCTTCGCTAATAGATCAAATTTTGAGGGAGTTAACAAGGTAGCAGTTGTGTAGATAGAGTGAGTCGGGGGCGCAATTCCAAGAACAATTTGCTTAATCATATTATTCACTGCAATAGCATTATATCCCATTATACATTATAATTGCTATGAGACAAGGTTGGAGCAATACCATAGGAAGCAAAGACAATGAATACTCCACAGTCTTAGCCAGTACGGGATCCAGAGGGGAGCTGAGAGGTCCCTGGCTCCGAAACGATATTGAGCTAATATGGCTTGACAGACCCAGTTGAGCCAATCAGATTTTTTCTGATCCCCTCCAATGGGCCATGCTTTATCTGCTTCTGGCTTTACCATAAATACACACGACATTAACATATAAATCACTAGGGAGAAATTACTAACCTAATTGCAAGTAAAAATTAATGATGATAACAGCAACTACTTGAATGGACAAAATAAAGAAATGAACAAGTTAATGTATAGGATTTGCAGCTAGGGTTATGTAAGGCCTTTCTGTAGCATGGATGAATTCGAGGGTTGCCTCAAGAAGCTTCTTATTGACGTCAGTGGTTAACCTTTGGTCGCCTTACAGAATGAATTTACGTATTAATTCATCTGACAGAGAGAAAAACCCATAGGGTGGCAATATTGCAGTTGCACTTTTGAGAAGACCTGGGCTAGTCATAAGTCAGCACAGATCTGGGCTAGTCATAAGAATGACAAAGCAATAGGATGTTGTCAACTATTGAATGACATGACGAAATTGAAGATAAAAATAGAACTAATACTCTAACATTACTTCCTCCTTCAAAATCAAGCCTCCAGGCTTCACAAATCAAATGACACTGACGCAAAATCTATCAGAGGTAAAGACAGAAGATATAACAGCGAAAGATAAATTACATTACTACACAAAAGTCAATATTTCCCAAAAGTATTGTTCGTGGAGTGGTACACTTTAATTCTATAGCGCTCACTAAAGGCATGAGGATGTTTTCCACTCCAAAGTACATCTGAGCAAGTCAATGTCGGCAACTCTGTCTTCATGTAACAAGTTGCGTCCCCATCCCTTAAGGCTGGTTTTCATATGTTGCAATTCACCGGCGACAGTCGCAGACAACTTTATTCCAAATGAACGCCGATTGTCTGCGACCATCGCAGATTGTCTGCGATCATCGCAGACTGTCTACGATTATTGCATGCTGTAGTTGTTTTTCACTCTCAGTTTTGGCGCGTAAACTAATATTTTAATTGCAAGATGGTGAACCAAGGCAGCATTAAGCAGCTGCTCTTGCAAAGTAAATTGCTGCTAGTAATAGCACTATTACTAGAGAAAAGAAGGCTATTAAGAAAAAAACTCTACCGAAAGAAACGATTTTGGATAAGGAAGATATGGCAGCAGCAACAAAGGCTTGGGGGCAGTTTTCACACATTGGTAAAGGAGCTCAGATTACATGACATTGTTTTTATTCTTGAAGTCTTTGCTGGCACGATTATATACTGCAGGATATTCCCTAATAATCTCCATGAACGAAACGTGGTTGTCTCGTGCATCTTTGTTGGCCATTTTGGTTTCCAAATGAAACAATGGAAATGGATGCAAACTTAGTATTTCCTGCGCAGATTGTCTGCGACAGTCGGCGACTGAGTGTTTTCATTAAATTTTTCCATCGCAGACCATCGCAGACAATCTGCGATGATCGGAAAATTCAAACTTTTTTGAAATCTTAGAATGATCTGCGATGGTCTGCAATGGTCTGCGATGGTCTGCGATGGTCTGCGATGGTCTGCGATGGTCTGCGATGGTCTGCGATGGTCTGCGACTGTCGTAAAAGCTGGTCTTCATATGTTGTACTTTATCCGCGACAGTCGCAGATCCAGGTCTGCGACCATCGCAGATGAATTACAACATATTAAAACCAGCCTTTAGGCTCTCTGGCGTATTTGCCGCTGCTTAGGTTCGAATAGATCGTCTCGTCTGATCTAGGTCCAAGGTGATGCTTTGGGATCCTCCAACAATTCATTGATATCTCTTCCAAGGGATTGGACATTAATGGAGGTACTAGTATAGACGATGCAGGATGGGAGGGTCCCATAAAAGGGGTATGGGGACTGGACTATCTCCCGCCCCAATAGTATTTTGCCACATGGCTGACCATAAGAGAACATTAGCATATGGGTCAGCCATCTTCGCACATATAAATTTCTGTTCTGTTCGTGCCTTTCCCTCCGCTGCTCGCAATCTGCCAGTCAATGCTACAGAGAAGGTCCTCATAATGTCCAAAATGCCTTTATCTTCCTTACATGAGTTAATTGTCTCAAGTTGAGGGTGCGAATCCGTTCCGGATCACTGCGCCAATATTAAATAACAGATTTTTACAATACTAAAAGGATAGATAAACAGAAATAAGTCAGACAAATCTTGATTCTTTTCCAAACGCATTATGCCTCAAAATTCTATTAAAATGACGACTTCACATAATGACTAACTTCGCAAAACATTACAACAAATGACATAGCAAAGTAATTATATAATATGACGGAAATAAGGGGGCAATGCAATGATATGAAAAAATATAAACCACCAATAACTTTCATTTCACTTCATTTTCATTTCATTTCATTTTAAATTATTTACCCATGGTTGCCCCATCAATCGAAGAAGATTGCTTTACAGGGTGCCGTGCTTAAAAACTAAGAAAAACAACTATCTATCCTTTAAAAAACTTACCCTAATTCCAATAATACATAAATATATAAAAGGAAAGAAATATCAAAATAAATCATTTATTTACAGCGTCTTTAAACGCTTTGAAAGAGGATGTCTGCTTGACTGCCAAATCTAAGTGGTTCCAGACTCGAGCACCACGATATGAGAAAGTTCGTTGACCACTGCTCGTTTTCACTAGAGGGATTTGGAGATCAGTTGCCGTGTTTCTCAAATTTTTCCTACTACATGCAGACTTTTTTGCAAAAATTTGTGACAGATAGTCTGGAGCAAGCTCATTTATTGATTTATAGACCATGCAGGCTGTCTCTACTTTTATCATATCCGCTACCGTAGGCCAATTTAGAGTTTGTATTAAGGCACTAGCGGAAGAATCATAGCTGCTGTTGGTCACAATTCTAGCTGCACGGTTTTGAAGTTTTTGCAGCACCTGCAACCTATTCCCCCAAGGCTGAACAGCAGTAGCGGAGGTGCGGTTCAACGATACCACGATACATTTTACAGAGAGTTTCCTGCGGCAGTAACTTCCTGGCATATTTAAGGAATCCAACTGCACGAGAAGTCACATCATGCACGACCAAAGAAATGTGATGACAGGAACTGTGGTTACTGATGATGATGCAAGACAATAATTAATTCATGATTTCATTATAAGACTGGCGCTCAAGGTCATACCTACAGTTGGGTGAGGGGTAATACAATCGTAGCATCGTCGGTAAAATTAGTATATTTACTGAAATGATAATACGGACAGCATAAGCATAAGATACTCAGACAGGAAAGAATCCATTGATACATGAAAGTAACAGTAAAAAATCGTGTTCCGTTAGATTGCAATAATACTTCATTTCATTTCATTTTTACATCTTTTAGGAGGGTTACCCTTCAGCATAGCTGGTTTTCAAGGGGCCCCCCTTTAAAAAGAAAAAAAATATGTATACAGCTAAAATACAATAATAAAATATGGCAAAAAATACAGAAAAAGTTTTACAAAACTTATACTTAAACTTAAAAGAAAAATAAATGGCGCTATGCGAGCATGGCTTTTAGCTTCACTTTAAAAGTTGCAAAGGTATGAGCTGTTCTACAGTCATTAGGCAGTGAGTTCCAAATCGTAGCCCCCCTGTATGCAAAGCTGTTTTGCCCAAATTTCATTTTCATTCTTGGGGGCCTGAGATTTAAATTGGAATTTCGAAGCATTCTGTTCGTCACTGCAGATTTTCTATAGAAAAGACTGGACAAGTAGGCAGGCGCTTGGCTATTTATAGCTTTATAAACCATGTCCGCAGACTCTTGACGAATCATTTCAGCTATACTAGGCAATCTTAATCGTCTCAGGATCGGTTTAGCAGGTGCATCATACGGACTACCCGTTATAATTCTTATGGCTCTGTTTTGTAACTTTTCTAGAGTACAGCGGGTAGTGACTCCACATGCTCCCCAAACAGAGCAGTAGAACCTAAAGTGAGGTTCCACAAGCCCCTGATATAGCATCTTTAGCGTATGCTTAGGGAGGAATTTTTTGGAATGTCTAATCACTGCTATAGCCCGAGTCACTTTCGATGCAACTGCTTTAATATGGTTTTTCCATTTAAGCTTATTATCGATGTGAACCCCTAGATACTTGACAGAACGCTTTTGCTCAATATGTTCCCCCGATATCACAAAATTTGCTTTTAAAGGTTCTGCAGTAATTTTATCATTTATAGAGTGTCTAGTGCCTATGAGCATTGATGTTATTTTAGCTACATTTAAAGATAACTTATAACCGTGAAGCCATACCTTAAGATTTTCCAATTCAGCGTTCATGGTACTGGTTATGTCTTTGACATCCTCTGCAGAATGTGCAAGACTAGTATCGTCCGCATATATTGTAACCTTAGAGCAATTCAATGCGCATGGCAAATCATTAATATAAAGAAGGAATAGGAGAGGGCCAAGGCATGATCCTTGAGGGACTCCACAGGTTATATTTTCAAAATTAGATGTTATTCCATTGACTCTACAGCACTGCCGCCTATTCCCTATATAGGATGAGAACCATTTGTGTTCAGTATTCTTAATTCCATAGTGGCTGAGTTTTTCGAGTAGGATATCGTGGTCAACCGTGTCAAACGCCTTCTTCAGGTCCACAAAAACTATCCCCGTGCACTTTCTTTGATCGAGATGAAAATGCCAATCATTAGTATTAGATAATAGGCACGTGACCACCGAATGAAGCGATCGAAAGCCAGATTGTTGCCTGTAGATAAATTTTTTTTTATCGAGGTAGTCATATAACTGTTTATTTACAATATTTTCAAAAAGACGTGCTAGGACTGGCAATACGGAGATTGGTCTATAATTAGATCTTTCTTCCTTGGAGCCTTCTTTATAAATTGGTGCTACCCTAGCAGTTTTCCAGCTGTCCGGAAAAATTCCACTTTGTAGTGAAAAATTAAACAAATATGCAAGGGGTCTAGCAATAACTGGTAAAGCAAGCTTAACGAAGAAACTTGAAATATCATCTAATCCAGATCCAAAAGCGGATTTTATATAGGTACTTGCCAGTAGCATTAAGTTATTCTGTTCGGTAGCAAGGCAATTGTAATTGCAAAGAAAATTGGGCACTCTTATCAGCAAGTTGGCAATAAAAATTAGTAGAACATGAAAACACATTGGTCGGTAAAGTACCGATGAAAATTGCTAGTGACAATATGACATTCTGGGAGGTAAATTGTCAATTGTGCGCAGCACTAGTTTCAATTTTCGCTATTCAGTACAATAGCATTAGTAATTATTCGTGAAATTAAGTTAAATTGGTGCTCCTTTGCCTTATTCTGATAAACAATTATTTCTTCTCAATAAACTTTGATTGCAAATTTGTCCTGAAAGTACAATCAAATAACCTTTCGTCTGGGAGATGGTTTTCTAGCCATGATGGGTCCTCCTACGTCTATAACTGAGGTTATTGGGCGTTCGTGTATAAACTCGTGGTGGTGTCCCTGTATTCCCGGTAAAATGACAATAGTCATGGGCACTTACTATAAAAGAAGAATCTAATTTCTCCGTAATGGAAAACCAATATTATTGTTAAAAGAGTCAAGTTTTTTAAGAGCAAAGTTAGCACAAAACACCTTGACGTGGATAACGAAGACCTGTTTTATCGCTGGTAAATCACTTCTGTGAATCCTCATATGAAGTGGTCAGTGTAGGTCACTCCCGAAGACCTTGCTCACGCAATTGAAAAAGCTTGACTCTGCGAGGCCTTAGAGAACACCGTAGATATGGTATCAAAAGCAGGTTTTCTTACTGTGCAGATTTGTGCATTATTTACTTGTTGTTCTGTACCTCTTCCCCAAGGACGGACATGTTCGTACTTTAACAAAGTTCATAATGCCCATTAGAGATAACGCAAAAAAACATTGTGGTAAGGGTATCCAACATTGGGATTCTCAATGCTGCAAGTCGAATTGTAAGCTTCGTCTTCATACCCTACTCTTCCATAGAAACTCTCAGGAGCCACTAAGAATAAGTAGTTTTCTCCTTTTCTACGAAATACGTTACAAAATACCAAGCTTGTCTGAACGCCGTCTAACTCTCATGTATCCAAAATCGTAATCAAGCGATTACCACTATTGCAATACCATTTCCAAGGGGTTACTAAGGATGTGACTTGCAATTCATCAGAAAACAAACAATTGACAACAAACGTATATATCTCCTTGAAACTGAAAACTTTATCTGATAAAAGGGTGGTATAGCTCCTCACACCCTCCCTGTTCCCGGCCTGTATATATGTATATATATATATATATATATATATATATATATATATATATATATATATATATATATATATATATATATATATATATATATATATATATATATATATATATATATATATATATATATATATATATATATATATATATATATATATATATATATATATATATATATATATATATATATATATATATATATATATATATATATTCAACATCAACTACTCTACGAAGAATATCCTGCTACCATCGAATAACAGCTATTTGCAACGCCATATACAGTTAATCAAACAGTTTCTACGCAGAATGCGCTGGAAGGCATACATATCTCTATGTCCTTATGCGACCACTTCCTATAAAGAAACATATGGATTCAAGTCAACTAAAGTCTTCCTCCTATTGATGATTTAATAGAATTCGAAGATGATAAGCTTAAGTTGGTGCAAAGCATATAATTAAAGAAAATTACTACATCTCTCCTTGCTACACTGAAAAAAGATGCAAAGCGAATTGCAAATGAATGGAACCTTTTGATCGCAGCACACAAAACTTCGTATTTCTAGAAACTAGAAACTCCCGTATACTAAGACCTGTTGGAACGCAATATCTCAAAATCATATTAAAAATCCCAGCTCTCAACTATACATACTATCCATTCAGTAGACACAAACATCACAATCAAATTAGCTAGAGATTAGCTTAGTATTGATGCCCCGCTAAACGTGGGCTCCCCTTATGGCCATCAAAATGAATTGGCAAATTAGCCTTGGAAAGGCTAACGCAGTGTCACAAGTCAGCTGTATGGTCCCCATTTTCGACGAGCAAGGAGAAAGAGCCTGTTATAGGATTAATGACGTGGTGGCCCTCTGCGATGGAGCAAGACGCCTTCAACCATACATTGGCCAAATCGAAACAAAGTGCAAAAAATTGTGCAATAAATGCTTTGATACCTGCGCTGGGCTATCAATGTTTAAAAGATTATCAAGAAATCCGAAATGATTTGTATTTAATATGTCATTTAATCTGTGTCCTAAGCATCTTGGATCAAAAAACGGCATAATGATTGTTTTCCAGAATGTTAATGGGCTTCATAGCCATTGCTATGAAGCTCAAACTATGTTGGGTGGCTTACGTATACATAACCTGACTCTAATTGAGACTAAACATGTTGGTTTGTGCCCCAAAGAGCTAGCTCGTATACCTGATTACGAAGAAGTATGCCATGACAGATCCTATTATGGGGGAGGGTCTCAATTTATGTCAGAGATTTCAATAAGCTCAGATATTGAACTAATATCATTGTTAAGGGAATTGCGCTCATGTACATTGACACTGAGCCCACCAAGAGCAACTCCCTTGCTGTTCTTGCTTGTTACAAACCACCAAGCGACCTTGTAGATGCATTTAATAGGCTTGAAAGTGCAATCTCTTTGAATGACAGGGAAAATAAAGAATTGCTTCTTCTGGGTGACACCAATTGTGATCATTCTCATAAAGCAGCAGGCCTAATGCTGAGCATAAATTCATTTATAAACATCTTTACTGTTGGTATAATTATACTAATTAAAACCATCATATTAGGTAATACTAAAATAGGTAATCCTGTTAATTTACATAAAACAGAACAAAGTAAAGCAAGTATAGTATTTGCAAAAGTTACACGTGCAATGAAATCATTCTAGGATGTGAGTTTTTGTTTGAATATTGCTAACATCTGTGTAGATTTTATTTCATCACTGAGATTTTGATTATGTGATTTTACTATTCAAGATTCCAGAGTATACTTGCATTAAACTTCAATGAGTTTTATACTAAATCTCTGTGATCTGCCATGTGGAAGCTCACAGAGTAGCTTAACTCTAAAGTGATATTCTACCTCTTAATTGGTGAAGAAATCCAATATATGGAAGATCTAAATGGTTAATGGTCTTATATATTTCCACTATTAGCTTTTGCAAATTTCTCTTGTGAATTTTCAAATTTTCATCTTTTTGTATAAGTGCATCAAGCGCCTCTTCATTATCATTATTGTAGATTATTCTCATAGCATGATTGGTTGTTTTGATTATTTGACATCAAGACCGTATTCAGTGATTTGGCTGTTTTTCACTGATGTACTCGATAATCCAGCTAGAGCACTGGTCTTCTGAATTACTTTACCACAAATCTCTTTGGTGTTTGAATAAAATTGAGATTACTATCACTAGTAATGGCACGAAATGTCACTTACTCATTTTCAGGGATTATTTTTGCATTCATATTTAGATAAATCTCATTGTCTACCTTTTTCCAAGACACATCATTTGAACTTTTTGCAGGGTTTGGCAACCATCCTGTTCTGATCAAACTAAGTGAGGATTGATGTGAAGGCGTTCTCTACTTCAGAATCACTATATCCACAGATTGCCTGCTTGAATAGAATTTAGTGTAGTCCGGAAAATTACAGATGTTGCAATCCAAGCTCATACAAAATATATCATTGATAAAGATATTAAAAACCAGGGGTCCAGGTACAGATCCCTGAGGAGCATCACTTTTTAATTTACCTTGTTTGTGCTTAGACATGTCCTAACTTTGACTCCTTGAATGCGGTTATTTAAGTAATTTAGCAAAAATTTATGACTGCTTCTTTCAAATCCATAGGTCTCCAACTTTGCAGTCTATAGGTCGTGTAGAATCCATATGCAAGCCTTAGAAACATGTAATAGTATTGTGTCAACAGCACCTCTAGAATCTAAGCATTGCTTCCAAATTTCAATGACCCGGAATTAGGCATATGGTGTACGATAGCCTTCTCGGAAACCTGATAGTAAGTTAGACAGGAGAGTGCTAAAATATGACTGCATCTGATTGCAAATTATTCTTTCAAAAATTTCTGAATCTGAAGGTAAGACACTAAAGTAGTAAGGAAATGGTCACTTCTGGGACAGCCAAACTTTTAAGATTTACATTCACTACAGCCTCCTACATACGAATTAAGCCTCTCTTAGACCAAAACCACCAAAATCACAATTACATAACAACATTTCACATCATCTCAGCCTCCAATCACAATTTAAAACCTCTCGTAACCCATAAACTGATTGCGATTTTTAAAAATCTCTTCATATCATGATGTTTAGTCTGACCCAACTTAAGTTTATCATCATCTCGGTCTCTAATCACACATCAAAACGTTTTAACAATAAAAAAAATTAACAACGACTAAAAATACACTCATCTACAATTAATTATTTTTTATATTAGAGTTTTATTTTTACTAAGATATAGCGAGTGAAGAAATACAACACAACATACAAAGTACAAGAAATCATAACAAGTTCATAACATAAAAAAATGAGACACCTTCCATTTTCAGAATTAGCAACAAATGTTGTCTTCAAAATTATCGATAAAGAAATTACAAAAAATAATAAATATGTAGAATCATTATTACTATTTCTCCAATCAGAATCATTTGATGAAATTATAAAAACATATGCAACTAGCTATTTGAAACAAAAAATAATTAACAATACTGTAGAAGGAGATGAATATATTTTATCAAAGGGTAAAGATGGAAAGAAGTTTATTAAAGTAATGTATTTGAAAACTGATAGTAATCTATATTCTGGATATCCAGAAGAAGCAGATTTTGAAAATGCAGAAGATAATTTAGCTCAAGCAGTAAAATTTGAAGATGGAGTTAAGAAAAATAGAACATATCTGATAAAAGAGATTATCTATTTTAATACAAAATATGGTGAAAGTGCATCAGCAAAACTTAAAGATGAAGAAACATTAGAAACGGTATTCGTCTATCTACCAAAATCAATTATGAGAGATATTAAAGTTAATAGAAAACTTAATAAAAATTACTATAATGAAAAACTAACATTTAATGGAATCAAATATCAAGATAATTTTAAAAGATATCAATATAAATATTCATTCTCATTAATGAAAGCATATAAATATGAGGAGGACGAGGAGGAATCATAAATCATAAAAAAATCATAAAAAATCATAAACAATAAATAATGAATATTTATTTTTTAGAAATTTAATTTGAAATGTATTTATATCACATATTTTATCACAATGAGTTCAACCTACCAATTACACGGATTAAATCTTAGCGAAAATCAAAAAGCTAATTTAGCTAAAGCATATCAAAATAAAACGGAATACACTTTGCGGTTATCAAATAGTCAATTGCAAGGTGAAGATGAAACTCCGTTAACTAAATCACAAATTAAAAAGATTCAAAAAGCACTACTACAGAAAAATGGTGTTGAAATTAAAATTTCTAGAACGCAGGCAATGAAAGGGGAAAGTATATTTTCATCATTAGCAGGTTTAGCTACAAAAGCTCTCCCAACAGTAGCAAAAGCAGCATCACATATTTTACCAGGTCTTGCACAAGGTGTACCATCAGCATTAGCATCTCTTGGTATTGATAAATTATTTGGTGGAAGTATTTATCTTGAACCAGAAAATTTACCATATATTAAACCATATCTTAATCAATTTACACCAGAATAATTGAACGCAATTCATGATGCATCACAATCTGGTCGTGGATTACAAATTGATCTATCTCCAGAACAACAAACAGGTAGATTTCTAGGAGCACTGCTAGGAGCAATCGGTATACCATTGGTTGTAAAAGCATTAACTGGAGGTAGTCTTTATGGTGAAGGTCTACAAATTAGATGTGGTGGTGGAGCACAGAAAAGAAAAGGTCTTCGTATCTTAACACTACAATCAACACAAGAACATTTTGAAAGACAAATTATGCTTGCAAATAATAAAAAAGGAAAAGGACTACTTCTAGGGAAAAACAGTCCATTCAAAGATGTACCATTACTAAGCCCACTTTTATAAATAAACCATTATCCACAACAGAATTGTATGAATGGGCAAAATTTTTTAAGATACCTTTAACAGTATGTGCAAGAGATAAAATACCAAATAAAAAAGGATTCTATATAATTAATTTAGATGATTCATATTCATCAGGTACGCATTGGGTAGCCATGTTAAATAAAGATAATATATATTATTTCGATTCATTTGGTCTACCCCCACCAATAGAAGTAGCAGATCTCAAAAAAGAATGTATATTTAATACTAGTCAATATCAAGCAAAAAATAGTGTACTATGTGGATATTATTGCCTATATTTCTTAAATAAAATAAAAAATACGTCATTTGAAAAAATATTAGAATCTTTAAATTTGTTATGTACAAATAATAATGAATATATTATAGAAAATTATTTTTTATAAATACATATATACTACATATATACAATGGGTGTCTTTGACGGTTTTTCACTAATCTTAATTAAGCACGGAAATAGTTTAAAATATGAAAATGGAAAATATGATGTAAACGATACATATATTACATCACATATAAAAGCAACATTTCCTGATTTATATATTGATGAATATCTTAAGCTATACGCAGAATGTGTTTATAACATTGATCGAGTAAATGATCAAGAAGTAATACATACTTCAAATAGAGTATCAAAATTATTAGATAAAACATTATCAGAATTAAATGCTGAACAAACAACAGCTGCACATCAACCATTATTATGTACTACAGCACAAAGACATAAAAAAGATATCATTTAACATTTTCAAAAACAAGATCAGATAGAATGATTTCAAATATTGATCTTAATCCTGCAGCAGGTCAACCGGATATAGTACATGTATTTATAGTATATAAACTAAAATCATATGACGCTGCTTACTGGTTATGTAATGGATTATTCGGGCATGACGATGCAGGATATGACAAATTTGTTGCATTTGGACAAAATTCAGGAGATCTAGCTATATCAGGCACTGCAGGTAATTTTATAGTTATTGGTGCTGCAGCACATAATGGTGTAATTCCAATAGTTAATTATCCAACAGGAGCTAATGCAGGAGAATTAAATCAATGGGTTGTTTTATCAGTTCATTGGGATGTACATAACACTCCACTAACTAATAAATCATCTGTATGGTGTAATGGAGTTAAATTAACTGATTTTACATCGAGAAGTTCAACTGGTTCAACACAAATGACATTTGGCGATTTAAATCCAAATGGTACTGCTCCATTAGATGGTGATATTTCATTCTTTGGATTATATAAAGGTTTTACTTTAGATTCAGATTTGATAAAACTCCATCACTTAGTATTATTAAATCGTTATAAATAAAAAAAACAATTATATATATATATATACATATATACTTATATCAACATGGGTGTTTTTGATGGTCATCTTACTACAGATTCAATTAATTTAAAACCAATAAATGATGAAATATCAAAATTAAAAATAAAGACAAGTGTCATTGAAGAAGTATTAACAAAAATTCCTTTCAACGCACAAGGAGAAATCACAAAAGATCTAGATTTAAAAGATTTTAAAATATTAAATGTAAAGGAAGATACACAGAACAAAAGTGCTGTTAATTATCTACAAATGAAAAACTTTACCACAAATATGCAATATGAAGTTAATATGAATAATAATAAAATTACTAATTTACAAAATCCAGTATCAAATCAAGATGCAGTAACAAAACAATATGTTGATAATCATCCATCGAATATATTAAATTATATTAAAAAAGATCCAGCAACAGGTGCATATCGTGGTACAGTTTTATTAGATTCTGATAACAAATTAGCTTGTAATTTATCAACTAATTTTACAACAGATACATACGGTGTCATACATATAGATCCAAAATCTTTAGTAAAACTAAATGCAGAGTTAAATCAAAATGGATCAGTAATAGTAGATGAAAATAACAAATTAAAAGTAAATCTAAATGACAATTTTTTAATAGATAGTAATGGTAAAATAAATTTAAAAATAACTAATGGATTAACTTATGATAAAACAGTGATGGACAATTATCGTCCCATCTCAATCTTACCAGTTCTATCAAAGGTCTTTGAGCGAATCGTGCATAACCAACTTTATACATATCTCGAAGAAAACAACCTCCTCTCACATTGTCACTTTGGTTTTCGTCGGAAATCATCAACTGAGCATGCAGTCACGTATTTTTCCGACTTCATAAGGAACAGCATGGATAAAGGTAAACTTACAGGAGCAGTCTTCGTCGACCTAAGAAAAGCGTTTGACACAATAGATCATGCAACATTGATAGCCAAACTGCAAATATATGGGGTGCGTGGTAAAGAACTTACATGGTTTCAAAGTTATCTTTTTAACAGGCAACAGTTTGTATCTTTTCAAAGTACACGCTCCGAAAGACAGTCAATTAGATGTGGAGTTCCACAAGGATCTATTCTGGGACCATTGCTGTTTACAATAGTGATAAATGATATCACTGAACAGGTTAAAAAATGTAGGATTTTACTCTATGCAGATGATACTGTCATATTTACATCCGATAAAGACAGCAAAAAGATCGAGGAAATGTTAAACACTGAATTTAACAATGTTACAAGATGGTTCACAAATAACAATCTTGTTCTTAACCTGAAGAAAGCAAAGACAGAATTTGTATTATTCGGAACACACCAAAAACTCGCTAATTCCGAGAAAGTAAGCATTTCACTGAACGGAAAGATGATCAATGAATCAGAGTTGTACGAATATCTGGGTGTTACCATGGACAAAAATTTGACAATGAAAGTGCATCTTGAAAAGAGCTATAAGAGAGTCATGTCAAGAACAAAATTGCTTGCCCGTATTCGAAATAACATCAGCCCATGGGTAGCAGAAACGATCTACAAAGTAATGATTTTGCCACAGATGTTGTACTGCAGCAATATCATGCTCGGTTTGTCAAATACACACATATCACAGTTTGAAAGAATCCGGAGTCGAGCCTTAGCTATCATAAATGGAAGGAGCCAAAGAGTGAAACTACCAACTGTAAATCATGCGATAAATAAGAGATGCCTAGTTGAGGTGTTTAAATGCCAAAATGGACTGGCACCTCCACTGTTCAAAAATTATTTCAAGAAAATTCTGCATCAGAAGGAAACCCGCGGAAATAACACCAATCTTTTGCTTCCAAAAGTTCGCACAGAAGCTGGTCGAAAGTCATTCCTGTTTCAGGGATCAAAATTATATAACAAATTACCTACTGCATTGAAACAAGAACAATCTGTTATGAATTTCAAGAGACATGTGATCAACTTGACTGTGAATTTAAAACTTAACTTTTAAAATTATATGGACGTTCCTAATCTTGATCTTATAATTTGATATATTTTAATTTTTTTTATCTTTTAATTTTAACAGGACCTTGACTGATAGCAGCTTCTAAGTAAGCTGACCAAGTTATCCTGTATGAATATAGATTATTATTATTATTATTATTATTATTATTATAACTATTATTTAACCTTAAACCTTAATCCAACACATTTAAAATTTGATCCAGATGGAAAATTAAATCTTGATACTACAAATTTAACTTATACAGCGGGTACTGGTATTAATTTAGTAAATAGAGTAATATCAGCAAAGCTAATGCAAGTAGAGGTATTAATGTTGATCAAAATGGTATTGGTTTAAAAACTGATTTTACCACATTGTTGGATATAGATAATGATTCACTAAAAATAAATGCAGGAAAATTAGTTATTGATATGGCGAATTTAACTTCACATTTAATTAAATTAAATTATAATTCTGCTATAACTAGAGATTTTAATCGTTTCTATGATGTTAAACGAGATGAGGTAACAATTACAACAGATACAGCTAATGGTAATCTTAAAATAAAAGATGGATACATCCAGTCTATTATCAATAATAGTTATATTCAACAAGCTGTAGAAACATCATCATGGTTTACACAAAAATTATTAGATAGTTCATATTATTCATGGTCTAAAGCATGGATATCTGATCATTGTACAACACAAGTATGTCTACATGATCTATCAAATAAAAATTTGGATTATGATTTTGTAACAAAAAAAATTACAAGTGTTGCAAACCAGAGAAATAGTTTATTTACATATTTAACAGATGCTCTTGTTGCAAATCGACCAGTATTTTCCACAGATTCAATATATTTTACTAATACACAATATTTAACTACATTAGAATTTCTCAAATGTAAACCAGATATTTGTATATTCATTGTGTTTAAGATCGAAAATTTTGGAACTGCTGGAAAAGTAAGAATATTTAAAACATTACCACCAAGTGATACGCATATTAATAGTTACATTTATTTAGAAGTAGAATCTAACAAAATAAGAGTATCAAAAATGTAGATGAAATTACATATACAACAGTTGAAGCAAATGCTACTATCGGTACTACATATAATATGGTTTGTGTAAGATGGAAATATGATACAGTAAATAATGCATCATTAATAGGACATAATAGATCAATTCTAACAACATTCAAATATGACACACAATTAGATCTTATATCAGATAGAGATGTAACAATGCGATTATCAGAATTAGCAGGTGATGGATCAGCAACATATTTAAAAGAATTCATATTATTTGATGATATCGATGTAAATGATACTGCTGTCACATCAATTAGTAGATATTTATGTGATAAATATTTAATTAATTATATAATAAAATAAAAAAGTAAAATACATATTAAAAAAATAACTTGAAATAAAGATATAAAACTTTACAAAAATTAATGAACTTTATTTCGAAAAAATCAAAATTATTAGTTAAAAAATATGTATCAAAAACCTTGAATACAAATCCAAGAGATGTAATATATTATATCCATCAAAATGATATAGATAATACAACTCCAATAACAGCATCTGCATTAGCTTATCAATATTTATATAAAACTCATTTTAATAAAATTATATCAGTTAGTACAATATTAGATGAATATGAAGGTGAAATTGGATTAATTGGTCCTGGAAATGGAAATTGTACTGCAGCGCTAGAATGTTTATTTGGAGAGTTTTCCTTCTGTCATACACATAGTATTCTCCATGATGCATACGGAAGATTTTATGCTAAATATGGATTAGATAGAGGATATTGTTATGCAATTAAAAATAGTACAAGGTTTATGAAAAAGAGTCCATTATTTGGCCATATTTCAGGATTTTTCTTCGCTTTATTTCACAAAATTTAAATAACAAAAAAATAACAAACAAAAGTATATTAAATTTTTTTTATCTGTTTTATATTTTATATATCTGTTTTATATATTTTTTATCTATCTACCTTATGTTTGACGAATTATTGCTTTACCCGATCTTGAATCAATCATGGTATCTTTTTCTGTAATTAGTAATGCTTGCCATTGATAAGCTGTTCCAGGTGCTCCAGTTAGATTATATCTAAATTCAATTGGAAAACTTCCCAATAAATTTTCTTGTTTAGTAAGATCAAAGCAGAACATTGGATAGATTTGACCAAATGTATTATAACTCATAAATGATCCAGATAGCAAATCATTATTACCATCTGCAAACATTAACGCATTTCTATAAATTACAGTTTTAGAAGTACTTGGAGTTAGTGGTGTTTGTGGGTAATATTTATCTCCTCCAAGAACAATTTGAGCTGATGCACATGCAACATCTGCTGTACCAATTGTACCTGTATCATAATTATAAATATTTTGTTAAGTAGAAGCAACAGGGTTTGGAAGAAATGAAAAGTGAAAGTGCGAGAAAATAACCGACCCGAGCGGGATTCGAACTCGCGACCCCTGACTTTGTACGTCGGTGCTCTACCAACTGAGCTATCGGGCCACGCTTCCAAATCGTTGCTCAAGGGTAGGTCATTTGCTCGCACCGCCCCTCTCTTAACCAATTTGCACAGGGGAGCCATCGCAGCTCCATCGCAATGTGCATTGGACCTGCTGTTGAGAGAGGACTGCTCACACCAGGGGGGCCATCGCAGCCCCATCGACCAGGGGTCGGTGGAGCTGCGATGGCTCCCCTGTGCAAATTGGTTAAGAGAGGGGCGGTGCGAGCAAATGACCTACCCTTGAGCAACGATTTGGAATCGTGGCCCAATAGCTCAGTTGGTAGAGCACCGACGTACAAAGTCAGGGGTCGCGAGTTCGAATCCCGCTCGGGTCGGTTATTTTCTCGCACTTTCACTTTTCAAATATTTTGTTCTTGATTAGATCTTTTTGCATCATCAATTGCCCAGATAACAACGTATCTTGGTTTAACAGCATTTGGAGTAACATTAAATGTTCCGCTTATTTGTTGACTTGATCCAGAATAATGAACAGTCATTTCCTTGAAAGTCCACTTTGGGTTACTTGTTAGATGTTTAAAATACCATTTTTTACTTTCATCATTAAATTCAAGTTTAGGAACCCAAAGTCGCATTGAGGTAACTACAACTCTACCTGCAGCAGCAGCAGCTCTAAAGAGTAGATCATTATCTTCATTTAATGTTACATTAATACCCATTTTACCTAGTGGAGCAACTTGATTTCTAAATGCGCTAAAGAAAGGATAACGATTTAGCTGAAGAGTAACATCAACTGTATTATTTTCTTTTGTCAATTCTTTTTTCGTATTAAATCCAACATTTTCTGCTGCAGCAGTTCTAGTTGTATCAGCATAAAACATTGTTTGTGTAGCTGGTCCTTCAGCATATAGTTTACTATATTCTAGTTTATTAAGAATATCAATACTACTACTTGCATTAACATGCGATGAAATAATACTTCCATTATAAGAAACTTCCATGTTTTGAATTAGTGAATATCCATCACCAGCAAGAGTAGCTAAATCAGCAGCAGCATATTGAGTACCATCAGCTAGTTTTTGTACTTGAAATTTAACTTCAAGATATGCATTATAAAAATCATTAGGGTTGATGTCACTTGTTGAATCAACATTAAATCTATAATCTGTTTTCAATTGTGATTGTCCATTTGGTGGCAATTGAATTGGTGTTTGCAAATCATAGGGAGTATATTTTACATTTGTTACGTAATCTGCACTTCTGAAATTTACCATTGTGTAGTCACTGTTGTAATATGTTATATCGTATATGATATTCTAAATATATTTTTCTAATTTAAAAATAATTAAATAATCATTTATAGTAATTTTTCAAATCTTGATGAAATACTTGATTCAGTATGAGTGGAATTATTGACTGCTTTATTTGCTTTTTTTCTTACTTCATTGATTATTTTTTCACCATTTTTTTCTTCTCTAGAAATTGAAGGTATTGTTGATGTTGATAATGCAGGAATACTATCAGTTGTGGCAGTGCTGTCAGTAGCAGTTTTACCAGTAATTTTATCAAATGTTTTAGTTGCTATATATTCACCTGTTTTTTCACAAATAGTTTTTGCCCCTTTATCTAATGCTGAAGTTGCAGCTTTTTAATTGTTTCTGAAGCTAGTTTTTTAGCTCCAGTTGAAGTTAATTTTGATAAAATTTTACTAAACATTCCATCACCTTTTTGTTCATTATCATCATATATATCATCATCATCATAATCATAAATATCTCGTTTGCGAATAATGGAAGACATTGTGCTATATATATATATATATATATATATATATATATATATATATATATATATATATATATATATATATATATATATATATATATATATATATATATATATATATATATATATATATATATATATATATATATATATATATATATCTAGTGATGATACTATTTTTTAATATATATTTATTAATATGGTGAATCTGATCATGTTAATACTAAATCAACAGGTTGATTATTCAGAAATAGTGGATAACCCAAACTATTAGTAATATAAATTCTTATATGATCGATTAATCGTGTATTTATTTTATGAAATTTTAAGTTATTTTCTTTAATACTAAAAGGAAAACTAGACTTTAAATCTGCAATACTGAATGTATGTAATATATCACTTGATCTTCCAATAACTTTACTATCAGAAATTAATGAGCAATGAATATCAATATTATCAACTGATCTTGTGATATTGGGATATAAAGTTCCACTTTCAGTTGTTGTTACAACTTTTTTTGTGAATCCTAAAATTTCATTGATTTCACTAACACTAAGATCAAGTTGATAATTATTTAATAAAGTTATGATTACTTTATAATCTGCATTATTGAATTCCAAATTGAAATTATCACTATTATGTCCATTCAATTTTATATTTGCTTTGATTAAATTATTAAGAGCATCATAACCATAAATTCCATTAGGTATTATTATCATTGTAAATGTAGCTCCATTATCAGGTTAATATCTTAATATGTTATTGTTATACTGTGATGATATATTATACCATGAATAGGACATTGATATAGAGTCTAGCGCAATATAATAATCAACATTTTCTCGTAAATGAATTGGTGGGGTAAACCTTGTTGAAAAATCATGTGGTTGACCACTAACCAAGCTTGATCGTAAATAAAACGTATCTCTCATTATTGCTGTTATATATTCTGTTATCTAAAATATTTTTCTAATATATTTATTCGAATATTTCTAATATATTTATTCGAATATAAATATTTATTCGAAAATCTGTTGTATTGATCTTGTGATATTTCTCCTTTTTTAATAAGTTCATCCATTATTTCATACAATTCATTAATTATTGCAGTTGAATTATTACCAGCTTTAACGTATGCTGTTAATATTTCTAATCTATCAAATAAATCTTTAGGACTAGAATAGTAACGAATTGCTCCACCTTTGAAAGCGCATTTACCTGATGATTTATGTTTTGGTAAATTTGCTAATTTATTAAGATCATGAAAAACATTTCTTGCTAAAAGTGAATAATTCTTTTTTGGATTGAATCTTTTTGTGAGTAGATCAACAGTATCACGATCCATAACCGTAGGCTTCATTAGTTGTCCACCAATTTTACATGATAGAATCAGCTTATTTCTAAGCTTATTTTCATCAATTTCTATACCTCCATATTTACCATCTAAAATTTTATATGCATTTCTTGGTTTTTGTTTATACTTCATACCACTACCTGTTGCATTATCAACTCTCATACCCATGCTTTTTATAACATCATCAAGTCGTAGATAATATTGTCTCCTAGCACCTATTAATTTATTTATATCAGCTTTTTCTTCTTTGCTTTTTCCTTTCTTTGTTAAACCAAGTTTTTTATTATCTGCAGCAACTTGATCACGTATTTGTGTTATTTCTTCTGGTGATGCGTTTAAAAGTTGTGATGGTAAAGGAAGGTTTTCTTGTAATAATATATCCTTATTTAATCCTTTATCAGGATCATACATTTTTGGTTCCCGTGGGCTATCTCGTGGTTTAACATCCTGTGTAGCATCTGCAATTGCAGGAATATTAGGCATTGGTAAAGCTAGGGGTTGTAATATATCCCTTTGTTCTTCTAATTTTTTTGATTGAACATCTAATCTTTCTGTTATTGGTTTAAGACTTTTTTCAATTTCTTCTCTTTCTTTATATTCAATATTTTTAAAATCACTTCTTTTTTGGAAAAAATCTTTTACTTCTTTGTCTGAGTCACTAATAGTTTCACAATATTTAGCTAAATCCATTGTAAGATAAGTATTAATTTAATATCTATTTATTTAATTTATCTTTAATATATAAGATAAGTATTAAAAGAATAGTTATAAAAAAATAAATATTAATTTAATATTTATCTTTTTAAATTAAAATATTAAATATTTATCTTGATATATCTCTATATACACTACAAAAATGAAGTTTAAAAATATTATTGAAAAAATTGGTGATGATAAACCAAACGATCGTCGACTTGTAGAATTTGTTCCTGAGGATTTTCGCATGTTAGTATGTGGTAGTTCTGGTTGTGGTAAAACTAGTTTAGTAATTAATATGATAACAGAACCATTATTATTTTATGTTAAGATTTATATATTTACACCAAATCATTTTCAACCATCAGTAGTAAAACTTATGGAATGGTTTGAAAGTCATTTTCTTATATATTGATTTCGACTCAACTAAACAATTATAGTAATCATCAAAGACTAATTCTTTTTTTATCACTACCTTCTTAACTCCTTTAGCTTTCTTTTCTTCATTACCATTAACTCTATATGAATACATTTTTGCTCGTAATCCTACAAATTCTGATATCTGTTCTCCTCCACATTCATCTTTCATCATACCAATTACTTTTTTGTTGCATCCTGTTTTTATTCCACTTGTATGACTACTAGGGTAATTGCTAGTATCAAACTTCGCTTCAACATCATCTTTAATATCTTGATAAAAGTCCTCTGTTTTTATTTCATAGGCTAAACTATCAGTATCTGTAAATAACAGCTTTTGTCTGTCTCCATATTTATTAATTACGTAGTTATAGTGAAAGTCATACATAAGTGTTTTACTTAGATCAAGTATACATAATCCTACATAGATTGGTTTATCAAATTTTATCTTGGTTTTTTTCATATGAATAGCTACTAAGTTTGCATCAAATATTGTTCTATCTTCATAATTTGGTTTGACCACTAATTTCTCCGCTTGTTCTCTAGTATTAATAAGTCGTACATCAACTCTATTTCTAATATTTTCCATTGTTTTTCCAAATACTGAATTATTCATCAGTTTAAAGAAGTCTTTTTCAAAATCATTTTTAGCCTTGGCTCTGAGTGACGTGTTGAGATCAATGTATGGCTTCATCCATTCTTTTTGTGTGAATTGTAATATTTTATGTACTCTAGTTAATTTCATTCCTAGACTAAGATATAGTTGAAGATTACGAATATGTAAAATATATCTTTCTTTATTTCTTAGATTAGGTACTAATTTAGTTACTTTATTTATTTCAATATTTTCAGGTGCCAGTGGATAATCATTATGTAAATCATGTAGTTCTTCTGGATATTCTAGATCAACTTCTACAATATATCCTTTATCTCCATCAGTATCAACAGTTTCAACATTTATTTCACTAGGATTAATCCATTTAAAATCTTTATATGGTAATTTTTGAGACATCCCCCACCCATATAAGTTGTTAGCATCTAGATACATTATGCATTTACTTTCTTTATCGGTATTGTAGTTATCCATATATTTGTTATTTGCTTTACCATATCTATTTGAGATCATACTTACTCCACCTCGAATACCTTTCTCAATAAATAAAATCATGTCAATATCAGTTAATAGCTCTAACTCAATTTCGGTTTTCTTTAATAATGCATCCCAACTAAGACCTGGTGATGTATAATACCATGCAGGATCTAGTTTGTATTCTCTGTTACAAACATCTCTAAAGTTTTCAAATATATCTGCTAATAGTATTACGTCTGTCTCTAAGTACAAATCATGATATTGTCCCATATTTTGTATATCAAAATGATTCCATACTTTTTGTGCTTGTTCATATTCAGCATCATTGATATGTGTATTGTTTAACTTTGAATAGAACTCTTGTTTAGGCGGTAATTGTGTTTCTTTAAATATTTCAAAACTATCCATATAGTCATATGGGTATACCCCTTTCTTTGCTAATATTTCCATATCATCTTTAAAGTTGTGTTTCATTTCTCTAAACTGTTCTTTAGTAAGATTTTTACTAAGATTATCAATTGAGCTAGCCATAAATTTAAAACTATCAATATAACGAATTTCCATTTTATTTACCCATTCATCTCCATCAATATAAAGTGTTTTGCTAAAGCTAATATATTTTTCCTCGTTGTTAGGTATACAATTGATACTTCCTTCTGTTTTACCCAATTGTTCTATGAATAAATGCGCATCATAACCCGATAAATTATGGAAAATAACTGGTACAAACTTTGGTATTTGATATTTTATATTACATTGTCTATGTGCTGCTCCTCTAAATTTTCCTGTTAAATGAATGATCATGATCTCTAACTGTTATACCTTCTAACGTTTTTTTACAGACAGCGCATTTATCTTTTTTAAAGTATTCTCTCCAATCCTCTTTTTCCATTGTATCTCTTAATTGTGTTTCATTTAGATGATTTAATTCTTCTGGTGTGCATGATTTGTGGATTGGCTCTTTTCCTAATATGATTACTTTTTCATTGCTTAATTCTTTTTTACAAATATGACAATTTGTTGCTCTATTAAATTTACTCCAATCATTTTTTGTCATTCTTAATGCTACTTTATTTTTGTAAATATCATAAATATCAGTTACTTCTTCTTCAATAATATCTTGAAAAACTTTAACACAGTCTTCTCCTCTATAAACAACTGTTTTTGCATATTTATCATTATACAAACATTTAACGTAGTAACAGAAACCTGATGGAGTATGTTTTTGATAATTTTCAGTATATGACTCTTCAGGATTTGGTTCGCATGAGTCTATTTTTTCAGTAATTGCTTCAAAATCAGCATAGATTACAAATGGTACTCTCATTGATCTGTTATGATTTTTAAAACTAAGTGTTGAACCTTCTTTAGGTAATTCAATTTTACATGCTTCATTATTTTGACAAATTGCGATATGATCATCTAGTTTTTCTTGTGAAGTAAAGTGAAGCATGCATAGTTTACAGTAGTATTTTTTATTATTTTTTACACTTACTTGTTTATTAAGGAGAGCGGATAAATTTCTAATCCAACAATAATGTTTATTTCTACCTGCTGTTATAAGCAGTAAATCAATTGCATTTCGTGTATCTTTTTTACTGATTCTTAATGGATATACATCTTTATCATATCCAAACACGTTAATACTTTGTGGATTTTGCTTTTCACATTTATCAATATCACGCAATGATACTGGGAATTTAATACCTTTAAAGTTTAATTCATCAAGATGATCTTTATACTTTGATACTCTTTCTGGATGAATACCATCATAATGTAAAGCGGATAAGACTGCATATTTAAAACATTCATTGTCTTCGTTTTATACATTAATGATAGCCTTTTTGGATGCTAAACATTTTGGTAATTCAATATAACTACTTCCACTTACTCTAGGAATACTATCTGTTTTTAATAAAAGTTCTATTATCTTACTAAATATCCATCCACTTCCTTGATTATTGTATGTTGTAAATGATTCTTGAATTTTTTGTGACATTTCATTGCAAGCATTGGAGATTTCCTGTGGTGATGTAATTCTGTGTGTACCTGAATTAAAGTATGGATCTACTTCAATGATTCCTTCTCCTGATCGATTATATAATTTAACTCGTACTCTTATCTCAACTTTCTGTGAACTTGTTTTTAAATCTTCTTTTATTTGTTCTGTGAAAACTGGTTTTACTTGCTTTAGAAAATTAACTAAATCAATTTCTTTATTTGGTTTTATGATATAATTTTGAAATTGACCATTGATTGCATTTTCTATTTTTTTATTTTTAGGGTTGTTCGTGTAGTTGATCTAACGACTTGTCTACCTCGTGGCATTTTTATTTACCTTGTATATCTATATAAAAAATAAAAGTCTAATACAAAAATAATTAATTGTATACTTCTATATTTAAAAAAAATATTGATAAATTTTAATTGGTTTATTTCGATCTATTCTATTAATTTAATTTTATTTAATAATTCTTTATTAAGTTTTATTTTTAATATTACTTGACCAGCATGAATGTTATAAATATTTTTTGCGTCTTTTTATTTGTTCTCTTTCTTTTATCATAACCCCATCCACTTTTTCTACATACATTAAATTTTGATTGCGTTCCACAACCACATTTTTCACATGGTCTTGATATAATTTCTTTTTGTCTATGTATTACACAGAATTTATGATCCTTTGTTGCTCTTTCACAAAGGTGTTTATGACCGACCATAATCCATTGACATTTATTCATACTTTATATGTTGTGTTATCTTTGTACTTCGTATGTTGTGTTGTAAATCTTCACTCACTATATCTTAGTAAAAAATAAAACTCTAATATAAAAATGATTAATTATTCCTCATCTATCTCCATATATGTTTCATCATCAGTATCTGATTCACGGTCAGTATCTGATTCATCGTCAGTATCTGATTCATAATCATCATCTTTATAGTAATCCTCAATATCGTCTATAATAAAATCAGCTAGATCAGAGTCATCATCTGAATCATCACTATCTGTATCAACATTAAATTTATCATACAATTCTTGTGATTTATATTCTACGTTCATGTTTAGTTGTATTTTCTTCACTCACTATATCTCAGTATATTAAAAACTCTAATATAAAAAATAATTAATTGTAGATGAGTGTGTTTTTTAGTCGTTGTTATTTTTTTTTTATTGTTAAAACGTTTTGATGTGTAATTAGAGACCGAGATGATGATAAACTTAAGTTGGGTCAGACTAAACATCATGATATGAAGAGATTTTTAAAAATCGCAATCAGTTTATGGGTTACGAGAGGTTTTAAATTGTGATTGGAGGCTGAGATGATGTGAAATGTTGTTATGTAATTGTGATTTTGGTGGTTTTGGTCTAAGAGAGGCTTAATTCGTATGTAGGAGGCTGTAGTGAATGTAAATCTTAAAAGTTTGGCTGTCCCAGAAGTGACCATTTCCTTACTACTCACTAAATGGTCTGTAGTTTATTTCAGGTAAGATTCCCTACTTTTGAAAACAGTTGAAACAATTGCAGCCGTCAGCTATTCAGGAAAAACACTGGTTTTAATTGATGTTTTGATGCAGTCAGTGAAGTGGGGGCAAATGCCTTTTTTGGATATCTTTAAAGTGCAATGTACCTCAACAGGGAAGTTGAGATAAAAAGGGGTTCTTGACCTCCCCATTTCGGATACAACGCTAAAAATTCAATTTGTTGCTAATAAAACAAGGTAACGTGCCCCCGAAAAAGCACCCTTGTTTCACAATATTGCCACCCGCGTGCAAAGAATGCGCAGGAGCTGTGACGTAGAAACCAGAACGTTGATAGATCTTGGCTGCTGACTCCCTTCTTACTCCGTGTGCTTTGTTGTTGGCTATTGGTGCCTCTTGACTTTTGGGTACAGAATGGAATCTGAAGAGTCTGGATCATCACAAGACAGCTCCCATAGCAGCTCTTCTTCCAATTATGAGGAGAAAAATGAAAGGATTGATCAGCACGGGGATGGATGCGAATGGGTCGAAACATACTCTGACGAGCCGATTGCTGACACAAATTGGGTTGCCGATTATCGAGCAAAGAAGCAAAATCGAAACGAAGGAATATTTTCATGTTTTTGAAAATTTTATTCATCTCTATGATCATGTAGCTGCTCTTTTTAAATAGATATAAGTTCAGCATAGCAATGTGAAAATACTATTCTTTAAGTGCCACAAATCAGAGTAATGCTTGGTCTATTTTCTTCCTCCCTCACATGTTTTGATATCGACTTGTGTCTGTCAAAAACAAATGTTGAGATCTTGTGATCTTTTGATTTGATGTCAAAACTGCAAGGCTTCTTTTAAATCCCTCATATTCAAGGCCTATACTTTTTCAAACTTTATTTCTTTAAAAGTATAGTATACATCTGTAGTGACCGTAAACATTGTAAACTTAGGCCATTTCATACTCGATGCCAATTTTCTTCTCACAATCTTGAATTACACACCTTGGATATCACCATACGTCACCCCTGTCATTACATATCTGGTCATGCCTCTTCTGTTGTTCTTCACGGATTCATCGCACCACAACTCTATTCAGTAAACAGCTAACAAACACCTAGCCCTTCCTCTACGTAATTCGTGCCCATTTTGGGTTGTTTAACGTTTATGTATATATTCATGTTATCTGTAAAGGAAAGTCAGACAGAGTAGAGTCTTAGCACCGTCGGCATCATCCGTCTCCTCTCTCTGCCTCTGTGTTGTCTGCACGTTACATAATGATACAGGCTATGTATTAAAATTATTTACACACGAAACAAAACCCTTCAGCAATTAATATACAAAACTTACAATCTTAAATCTAAAATATTAAATTCCTAAAAAGCCTAAAATCCTAAATTCCTTATCTGCTGTTGTTCCAGGGAGTCGTGTTTTAAAATGAGTCTAGCCCTTTAAATGCGTTTTTAGTCGTTGTTTAAAACGATTTAAGGTCGGTAGCTCACGAATTGTGGAAGGTGTTTCATTTCAGACTTTCAGAGATGCATAATGAAAACTCTTTTTGAAAAACTCTGTCCTGGATCTAGGGATTTGAAGATCCTGAGAATTTCTCGTATTATACGAGGAAAAATATGATCTGGGCAAGTATTTATCAAAAAGGTTCTCAGGACATAATCTGTTTACGATCTTGTAAGTCATCACGTTCCTGTCATAACTGATAATATTTTCTACATTTAGCCAGGAACTAGACCAAAGATCTTTTATCCTTGCATTCTCTATTATTGACCATGCTCGGGATTGGATTGAACACGTTGGAGAGCAGCTAATTTTGTTTTACACAAGCTACCCCAAACAACGTCGCCATAACGCAGATGACTCTCGGCAAGAGCATAATACACACTGCAAAGCTGAGATTGCGGTAAAATATTTTTCAGTCGTTTTAGAGCTGAAAGACCAGCACTCATTTTGCCCTTTACACGCTTGTATTGCTCATCCCAGGTAAGGTTTTCGTCAATAATGATGCCTAGGGACTTCACTTGATCTACCTTTTTTATATCCGAACCATCCAGCGTTAGAGCCTGTGGAAGATCGAGATTCTTAGTCTTGAGTGGGTTTCCTATTACCATGAAGTCAGTTTTCTGGGATTAGGACTTCGTTTATTAACTCTCATCCACTCTGAGATATTGAGCAGCTCATGGTGTGCATCGTCGACCAATTTTACTGGATCACTAGAAGCAATGGTCAAACTAGTGTCATCAGCATAAATGCTAGCTCGTGAGGATTGCAAGCACTCTTCAAGATCATTCAAATAAATGATGAAAAGAAGAGGGCCTAGGCATGACCCTTGTGGTATGCCACAGGTAACCTTCTGGCTTTTGAATGCAAACCATTTAGAGAGCAAAATTGCTTTCTGTTTGTTAGGTAGGATTCAATCCACTCCCCAGGCTTGCCTCTTACCCCATACGCGCGCAATTTTTTCATTAATACGCTATGGTCGACCGTGTCGAAAGCTTTCTTTAGGTCAAGGAATACAGTAAGATTGACTTTGCTGTGATCTATGCTCTCATACCAATAGTCAGTGCTACCCACCAGCGAGGTTATTGTGGAGTAATGCTTGCGAAAAGCTCCTTGGTTTCTCGTTAATCGTTTGTTTGTTTTGAGAAATTCAAACAGCTGGTCGTGCGTAAGCCGCTCTAACATCCTCGAGAAGACAGAAATTACAGATATGGACCGGTAATTGTTTGTATCAGTTTTAGGGCCCGATTTGTAAGTAGGGGTAACCCTCGCTAGTTTCCAAACATCTGGAAAGATGCCATTCATAAGTGATGCATTATAAATCATCATAAGAGGATAAGCGATGGAAATGGCCGCGTCTTTTACCAACGTTATTGTTACCATATCGGGACCGGATGCGTTTCCTTTCTCTAGCCGATTTATTGCATTCAAGACATATTCCTCATCTACCGTTTGAAAAAGCATTTCTCTGTTTTCTGGGATGATATGCTTCAGGCAGTGATCATCAGAGTTGGACCTAATCTGTTTTGCAAGATCAGGTCCAACTGAAACAAAGTGACGGTTAAGAGCCTCAAGTATATCATATTCTTTGGTTAAAGTTTTGCCTTCACTTTCAATGGCAGAGAGATTTATGGATTTAACATCTTTTTCCAAGATCCGATTTATTGTCTTCCACATTGATTAAAGCTTTATATTGATCCTGTATAGAGTTTCTAATTTCTTTTGTTACTCTATTACGTTGTTTGGTATAGAGAGACCACATTTCAGGATTCTTAGTTGCTATTTTCTTCAGCCTATCCCGGGTTGCAATCGATTTCCTAATACTCGGGCTTGCAACTGATCAACGAAGGATGTCACTGATTGAATACTGCAGTCTATAGGAAGCAACAACTCACTTTCCTATACATCAATTGCAGGTATGTATAGTCAATTTAGTGTATTATTTTCAATGAAGAAAAAGATATTGACATGATAAAGACAATGCAAGATGTAGCATAACTTTAAGCTTTTTGTCAATTTTCCGTTTCAGGGTTTTTAACTTTCATTTTCAACACCCTGGGGACCCCATACCTTGCATTGCTGCAGATACCCATTAGCTTTTCTATGTCTCAAAAGACGAAACTAAACAATCTTTTCCATGCCAGGCTCTATTGGGTATCTAGCATATATTATCAGACCTACAAGATTATTTCACGAAACTACTTAGAAAATTAAAATCATTTCCTTTGAAAGAGCATATAAAGATGGGTATTTACATAAAACGTTACATGTATTCTGTAACGTTCTATGTAAATATCAAACGAATTCTGCATGTTCTTCGCGACGATTGGCAGGTAATTGCAGAATACTTTGCCAGCACTAGTGAATCAAATTTGGAAACATCACGAACACTCAACATTGGATCATACACAGAATCCAAAAAAGTTAACCTTTAACTTCAAAATGACAAGCATCAAAGACATCAAAGACATTTTAATGAAACTAAAAAGAAAAAAGGCCCCTGGTTGTGACGATATACCAACATCATTGATGGTTGATGGGGCAAACGAGATAGCTGGTCCTCTCTCAAAGTTGATCAATCGATGCCTGGAAATGGCAATCTTCCAATCTACTGAAAAATGCTCCAAAATCACACCAGTCTACAAGTCAGGTGAAAGAACGATTATGGATAACTATAGACCAATCTCGGTACTCCCTGTTATTTCAAAAGTCTTTGAACGGGTTGTGCACAATCAGCTTTATGACTATCTTGAAGCCAATAATATGCTCTCGGAGAGACAGTTTGGTGTCCAAAACAGATCATCTACTCAACACGCAGTTACATTTTTCTCAGATTTCATCAGAACCAATATGGACAAGGGCCTTATGACTGGAGCCGTATTTATTGATCTGCGAAAGGCTTTTGACACGGTGGACCATGCGAGACTCTTATCTAAACTTCCTATCTACGGTATTAAAAACAAGGAACTGTGCTGGTTTGAGAGCTATCTGTTTGGTAGAAAGCAAATTGTGTCATATGATGGAGCTTTGTCAGAAATTCAAGCTATTTCCTGTGGAGTACCGCAGGGATCCATATTGGGTCGATTGCTCTTTACTTTACTAATAAACGATATCGATGAAAATCTAAGACAATGTGAAATAACCCTCTATGCTGATGATTCTGTTTTGTACGTTGCGGGTAAAACATGTGATGTTATCGAAGAAAAGTTGAACAATGATCTAGAACAGATCGCTAACTGGTTTGTCCAAAATAATCTCGTAGTAAATCTTAAAAAGACCAAGACCGAGTGTGTCCTTTATGGTACAGACCAGAGAACTTCGCGATCTAAACCTATGGAGGTTAAGATCAATCAAACAAAGATCACGGAATCAGACGTATACGAATATCTAGGAGTAAAGATGGACAAAAACCTGACGTTTTCTGATCACCTCGAAAAGACAGTCAAAAAAGCCACATCCAGAGTAAAGTTATTGTCGCGCATACGGCATAATATCAGTCCTTACACAGCAGAAACAATTTACAAGGTAACAATTTTACCAATTCTGCTGTATTGCAACAATGTGTTCCTTCACATGGCACCATCAAAGAAAGCCCTTTTCGAGAACATTCAGAAACGTGCACTGAAAGTAATAAATGGTTACAGGCACAGTGTAAAGCTGGAGAAAGACAGCAGTATACGAAATAAGATGTGTGCTCTTGAAGTCTTCAAAAGTTTGAATGGTGGATCGCCACACGCCTTTCAAAATTACTTCACGAGAGTAAACCACAGCCAGCGTACTCGTGCCAATACAAAGAATATCGTTTTGCCTAAAGTCAAATCTGAAACAGGAAAGAAGGCCTATTCCTTTCAAGGGGCAAAAATTTTCAATCAACTGACGGAGGAAATGAAGACTGAAACTTCAATCTTGCGATTTAAGACTTTCTGTAAAAATTTTAACTTTGACTTTTAACATTTTATCTTGTTTGTATATTGCTATTTTCTCTTTGTAATTCATATATGTTGTAAACAGGTCCTTGATTGATAACAGCACATTGTTGCTGAACAAGTTTAATCTGTATAAATATGATATGATATTATTATTATTGTAGAATCGGTTCAGGCTTCATATCTGGACCCTAAAAAGTGAAATTTCAGGTACCAGATATGAACCCTGAAATTTCACTTCGTTGTTTAGTGAAATTTCAGGGTTCATATATGCAACCATGTCAATTGTGTTTGGAACCTTGTCCTTTTCGGAAAATGCTGACTTTAATAGCTGAAATAAAAACTGAAATATTACTAAACAACAAGCCCTGGCTCCCACTAGAAAATCAAAGCACAGGTTTGGTAGTTCACTGCTAGTTCACAAAGGAAAATAATTTAAAGTCAAATTTTGAAAGGTAGCAGAAGAAGGCGCATATAGATCTCACTCCGAGAAAGCAACTAACCGACTGGCTAGTTGGCCGACATCTAGAAGGTAACTTACTATCCTTCGATTTCTTCGTGATTGTGACCAAGACCCATCCATCTCTGAAACACCCTTAGCATACACTGATGGCACAGGCACAACCCCAACATCGTCCTCAATTAATCATCTTTTAACACCTTCCTTCATTCCTGGCAGTGCTCCACAGGGGGGTATTGAAATCTTCTGGCATAAAATGCACAGAGCAAACAACAGATGACTTAGAGGGTAACGATTCTGTACGCTTTCTATTTACGAATTCAACCCATTTCCTTCTTCTACGTTTCACCTCTGGACGGTCATCATCGAAAAATGGAATGAGATGCAAAGAGACACCATTTGTCACATCTTTGATGTTAGAGCATCCAGCAACAACGCATCTTTCAGGCATGATTCCCTACTTCAAAGCGCTTCGCAATCGTCCACTTCACTATTCATCGGTGTTTCCTTGGATGCAATTCTGGTTTCTACGTCACACCCGACTCGTTGCCAGTCCTTAAACAAACGCTGATTTGTGCAGGAAAATATTGCAAAAAGTGGGTTTATGAAGCGCGCCAGTGCCAAAGTAGCGATAAAAAACTCAGACTAACGATCAGTTTTGATTTCAACATAGCTTGTACAAGTTAAATATAAGTAGTTCTAGTAAGAGGTAACTTCCACTTTAAGGAATTTCGATGGAATTCTTCCGCTCGATGCTTTTTTGCATCCAGCGCATCGATCAGTTCAGAGATTTCTCTTCGAATAACATGGGTAAATCCGAAAGAAGAAAAATGTTTTGTCTTGTTATGTATATACTATTGTGATTTTTATACTTTACATTAGCTTGGTTAACCTTTTGATCCACAGTTCCATTCTAGTCGGCATCTGTGAATAACGTGTTTAAGCGTAACGTGTCAGTTATATTCCAAAAATAGGAATTTAGACATTCAGCTACCCGGGTTTCTTCTTGTAAGATTTCACCATTTTCGACAAGGACTACTTTGTCACTCATAGGGTTAGTGTTGGATAAAAATGGCTTTACAGCCTTTCAGAATTTTTTGTCATTATCCACATTTGTTGGCTTTAATGTCGTCAATAACTCACGTTTTGAGGCCCTTTTGAGCTTAACGACTAGATTGCACTGAATCTTGTATTCTTAATCTCTTCTCTTTTGCCGGTTTCATTTTCTCCATTTTCAATCGATAATGTGTCATAATAGCTTTCCTAAGGGTTTTGTTAATTTGCTGTTTGCCATTTTCTCTTACAGTTCTCTTTCAGACGGAACATATGCTTCAAAAAATTTAAAGACATTTTGCTAAAAACAAGACAGTGCATCGTTGAGATCTGCAAGAAATCTCTCGTCATTAAATGTTTTGTAATCGCGGTAGGTTATTATTTTGGAGGGTACCCTAATACAGGTTGCTTTGAGGATAGTATAAACTAAATGGTGGTTGTCACTGAAGTCTGTGTCAAATGAATAGCTCTAGAAGAAAGAATGTTTCTTGTTTGTTAGCATCATATCGATATATCTCCCTTTTACTGATTTGAAACAGGTTGGACCTCTGTAAAGACTATAGAGATTATAGTATACAATTAAACTGGGCAAGGTTATTCTCATTTACTTCCATAGTAAAATTCCAATGATAAACACATTCTCAATATTGACAGAATATTATCTATCATCTTCGAAACATTATCCAGAAAGAAAGCCCGATTTTAAGTTGGTGGTCTATGGACTGATAGTAACAACCAATTCTGCTTCCTAACATTTATTCCAATTGGGAGAATCTGAATCTGTAGACCCAGTACGAGCCCTCCTAACTTCTTGTGTATAATCCCATCTTTTATATACACTTAGAGTCCACAACCGCTATCAGATTCATCTAGCTTGTATGTATGTATGTATGTATGTTGTGCATACAAGTTCGCGTTTCTACACCATCTTTGTTGACTTCAGAGATGTATTTGGTAGCATTGATCAGGAATACTTAATTCAAAGCTTATTAGACTGTGGAATAGAGAAAACATATTGCTTATTGATTGCGGATATATACCAAGATTCATATTTTGAAGTTATATGTGGAAAAGAAATATCCAAAGAATTCTCACTTACAATTGGATCCTTTAAGTGCAATTTTGTTCATCATCACCCTAGATAGATCACTAAAACAAGTACATAACAGGGCAGTAATTAGCTTAAACATTCAGGATGAGCAACGTATCTCACCATTACCATTTGCAGGGTATGATGATGACATAGCACTTGTTAGCAGTTCTGAGTTCCCATTAAAAGAGAAGTTAGATGTATTAATCGAGAAAACACGGGACAGTGGACTTTGCATTAGGCCTGATAAATGTACCATTCTCTATGAATAAGAAAACACTAAAAAATGATTTTAAAAGTGGTAAAAAAGTAAATTTGAAAACAGCAACATTAGCTACTGTAAATAGAAATTGTCACGAAATCACTAAGAATGCTGATAATCCGAAAGAGGAGACTAATATCCTCAATAAGGTAAGGCTGCAAAATTCCAAAGGGTTGATCATTGCATATCTCAATATCAACTCGATAAGAAACAAATTCGAGCAATTAGAGCTTTTAGTTTCAAAGAATGTAGACATATTAATCGTTGCTGAAACAAAGCTTGATGATACTTTTCGAACGGGGCAATTTCTTCTTCCGGGTTTCAAGGTACCATTTCGCTTAGACCGTAACAAGAACGGCGGGGGTATTTTGGCATATATTAGGGAAGAGGTCCCCTCAAAGAATCTCTCAGAATTCAATTACCCCAAAGATATCGAATGTGTAACTATAGAAATATATCTTCACAGATCAAAATGGGTTCTATTTGGAATTTACCGACCCCCATGTAAAAATGAGACGTACTTCTTGGAAGAAATCGGAAAGGCTATTGACCATTATAGCCCTAATTATGAAAATTTCGTTGTCATCAGTGACTTTAATTGTGAGGAAAATAATAGCAAACTTAGTGATTTCTCTGCCAGTTATGGCCTAAGAAACTTAATTAGAAACCCTAATTGTTTTAAACCGTCTGATAATCCCAGAACCATTGACTTAATTCTTACAAATAAAAAGGGGAGTTTTACGGGATCCTCCACTTTTGAAACGGGATTATCAGACTTTCATGTTATGATATTTGCAGTGTTAAAGGGTGGTTTTGTAAAGAAGGGTCCCAAGACTGTATACTATAGAGATTTTAGCAAGTACGATAAAAAACCTTCCAACGGGACTTACAAGGAAATCTGTCAAATAGGGACAGAAGCAAATTTGAATACGGAGCCTTTGATAAAATTGTAGATAATGTACTGAACTACCATGCACCCTTAAAAAAGAAAACTGTGCGTGCTAATGATAGTCCGTTTATGACTAAACCTCTAAGGAAAACAATAATGACAAGGACCAGGTTACGCAATAGATACAATAAACTCAGAACTGATGAAAATTGGAAAGCTTTCAAAAAACAACGCAATAGGTCCGTCACGTTACTACGTGAGCCAAAAAGAGTTATTATGGAAACCTCAACTTGAAACTGTTAAAATAGGAATTTTTGGAAAACTGTCAAGCCGTTGTTTTCAGATAAAATCCAAACATCTACAGCAATTACCCTCCTTGAGAATGGTGAGCTGGTCAATGACATTAAAGTTGTAGCAAATATTTTTACAATTACTTTGTGAGAATTACTGATAGTCTTAACATCCCCACAGTAAGAGAGAACCTGATGCCAACCAATGAAATCACTGATCCACTCGATATTGCCTTGACAAAATACAAATTTCATCCATCTGTAAAACGTATCAAGGAAAGGGTGCAAGTCGAACAAAGATTTGAATTCAAACACGATTCTTTACAAGAAGTAGTGGTGCAGCTGCATAGGCTTAACCCGAAGAAGTCTTGCCCCGTAGGCAGCCTACCTACTAGGCTTCTAAAGGAGCATATTGATGTTTTCGGAGTTGAGCTTCTAAAATTGATTAATAACAGTCTGAATACTGGTGTGTTCCCTGATAAGCTAAAAATGGGGGAGGTATCGTCCTTCTTCAAGAACGAAGATCCCTTTAATAAGAAGAACTATAGGCCTATAACTGTATTACCTGCGGTCTCCAAGGTATATGAAAGAATTATACAAGATTAAATAATTCCATTTATGGAACCATTAATGTCTATGTATCTTTGTGGATTTCGCAAGGGATATAGCACACAGCATGCACTTATGAGACTTATTGAAAAATGTAGGGAATCTCTTGATAAACATGGTCACGCAGGGGCACTGCTTATGGATCTTTCTAAGGCATTTGATTGCCTTGACCATGATTTACTTGTTGCTAAGCTCCATGCATACGGTTTCGGCAGAAGTGCGCTCACACTCATCTATAACTACCTCAATGACAGAAAACAGAGGGTTAAGGTGAACGGTGCATTCAGTGAATGGAAAGAATCAACGAAAGGTGTTCCGCAGGGCTCAGTCTTGGGGCCCCTTCTTTTCAATATATTCATAAATGATATTTTCTCTTTGGTGAATGAAACTGAGGTCTGCAACTATGCAGATGATACGACTATCTTTGCATGCGATTCTGATGTAAATAAGGTTAAATATAAGTCAGAGGCAGATGCCAGCCGCCTTTCCAAGTGGTTTGTTGATAACCTTATGAAGCTAAATGATACAAAGTGTCATTTTATGCTATTCGGACGTAACTCGCCAGGCATTTCAGTGAATATCGGCACATCGAATATTAAGCAATCTGACAAAGAAAAGCTCCTCGGAACACTTGATAAGAACTTAGACTTCAACTCTCATGTTGAAGAAATATGCAAAAAAACTGGCCAAAAACTTCATGCTCTTGCACGAGTTGCAAAATTCATGGACAAAGGAAAGTTACTAACAGTAATGAATGCTTTTATAATATCTCAATTCAGCTATTGTCCTGTAATTTGGATGTTTCATGATAGAAACGTAAACAACAAAATAAATAAAATCCACGAAAGAGCATTGCGAATTTAATTCAAGGATACGTCATCAAAATTTGAAGATTTATTGAAGAAAGCAGCCTCAGTCACCATTCACCAAAGAAATCTACAGTTGCTAGCTACAGAAATTTATAAGACCAAACATTATCTTAATCCCAAATTCATGGATGAAATCTTTGTCGAGAAGAACATCCCATATAACCTGAGGGGTAAAAATCCCCTATCAGTATCAGTTCCACGTACAGACGCATATGGTATTATGACAATAAGGTACACTGGGCACAAACTCTGGCGTCGTTGCCGTTAGAAATAAAAGAGTCTCATACCTTGACAGAATTTAAGAGGAATATAAAAAAAATCAATTCAGTGATTGCAACTGTAGACTATGTAAGATTTTTGTAAACAATTTAGGATTTTTATAAGTTAAGTAATCAGGTTTTTATGATATAATTAAGTAGTCACTATTGTAAGTAGGTTTTTCTTTTCATTTTAGTTTTTGTTAAATGGTTGGCATTAATTAGTTTTTTTTAACTACCTTTATCACGACAACTTCTAATTCGCAGCCTATACTCGAACTTCCAGACTTCCATTATCACTGACTCCTTTCAGACACCTTTTATTAAAGTGGGTCGCGGTGTTCTCCAGGGCGATTGCTCGAGTCCATTAACTTTCAATTTGTGTTTTAATACTTTCATCCATTATATCTCTGAACAAAAGTTCAAACAATTTGGATTTAGTACCAGTTCCCTTCTCCCTATCCACTGGTTTCAATTTGCTGATGATGCTGCTGTTATAACTGGCCTGGAAAACGAGAATCAAATTCTTCTAAATCACTTTACTAGATGGTGTACCTGGGCTAATATGATAATCAGGGTTGATAAATGCTCAACATTTGGGATTCGGAAGTCATCTACCGCATCCACTCAATATCTCCCAAAATTGTTGATTAACCAGTTTCTTGTCCCTACTGTTGCTGTTGGTAACTCATTTAAATATCTAGGTCGCTATTTCAATTTGTCAATGGATAACATTGATGATATGTCTGAGGTATTACAGCTGATCACTGGCTTGATGCGAAAAATTGATGAAATTCCTTGTCATCCGAAAAACAAACTGTTGTTATATCATCGGTTTGTTCTTTCCAAGATATCATGGCATTTTACTATTGCAGATCTTGGTAAGACATGGGTTTCTGAGAATATCGATAATCTCGTCTCTAAATATATCCGCCAGTGGCTTGAGCTTCCGATCTGTGCCACCCTTAGTACTCTTGTTTTATCAAAATCGAAATATGGTATAAGCCTCATTCTTCCATCCACAAAATTTGCTCAATGCCAAGTAGTATGAGAAATGCACTTAAGTCATCTCCAAACACTGATATAAATGCTCTTTGGTCCCTGACTAGCTCTGGCTGCAATATACAATATGATCAATATCGCAATACAAAACAAGTTTTAACTGCTATTCGAGATGACAATGAAGATCGTATCCGCCATGAACTAAAGTCACAAGGCTTCGTCCTTTCCTCTATACTCCTTCAAGGAAGTAAGCATACTCGTCATCTTTGGACTAAGGTTCATTGCAATATGCCTAGAAACATCTTTAACTTTATAGTTAAGTATATCAATAATACTCTTCCTACTAAGAAGAATCTATGCAAATGGTCCCTCTCCCCCACATCTGCATGCTCTTTCTGCTTCCAATCTGAGACTCTTCAACATGTTGTTTCCAGTTGCAAATCCTATCTTCAAGATGGTAGATATACCCGGCGTCATAATTCCGTCCTTTTACATCTTGCGAAAACTCTCTCATCAGTAGTCAATAGCACATTATATGCAGATCTTCCCTTTTTCCATCTCCCTCTTTGATAACTGGTGATTCTCTTCGTCCAGACCTAGTCTTAGTAAGTAACAGTTCATGCGTTAACCTGCTAGAAGTCACTGTTGGCTTTGAATCAAATATACAGATAAATAGTGACCGTAAGGCTACTAAATATCTCCCTCTTATTGCTGACCTCCAAAATTCTTATTCTACTGTGAAACTTATAAATCTCTCCATGAGTGCTCTCGGAATACTTGGAACGTCTTCTGAGTCCTTTCCATCAATGCTCAGAGACTTAAACTTCGATGATACTACCAAACATAAAATCCTGTCTAAAACAATTAATATTGCAGTACGTTGTACTTATTATATCTTTTATAGACGAAATAAACCTTGGACTAACCCTAATTTACTGGACTATTGACTATGACTTTACTACCTTAGTATTACAGTTACTTTTGCTATTACTTTACTTCAATTTGAGAATTTTTGTTTTTTGTTTGTTTTTGTTTTGTTTTGTTTTGTTTTGTTTTGTTTTGTTTTTTTTTTTACGTTGCAGACTTGCCAATTATGCACTGCCTTAATATAGTGAGGTGTATGATTGTATACTTAGATTGCATTAATATCATGAGGTTTCAAAAAAAATTGTTATTATGAACGTAGGTCTGGAAACAGGTGGTATAAAGCGAAGGGAGATAAACCACCAGATATCAAAATTAACGGAGAAGCAATAGAGGCTAATAGCAGACATGAGCCATTTACATATCTTGGGAAGCCACTAGCAGTTGCTGGAGAGGATGAAAATCAGATTCCAAATATGTTGAGGGACTACTCAGAAATCCTTGAAAATATCACAGCATGTTCACTACCACTTGCCCTAAAGATTGAAGCACTAGGGGCAATGGGTCTGTCAGAGATAGAGCATCATTTCAGTAATACATTTATTACAGAGGAACAGCTTCAAGATTTTGATAAAGTTCTGATTTCATGCCTGAGAAAGATTTTTAATCTGAATAACAATTCTACTACCAGAACAATGTTTATAAAGAGACAGCACGGAGGACTTGGTATTATGAAACCTTCCACTATCTACAAAGCAACAAGGATAAATCTTCTGCTCAAAATGCTTAACCACCCGGATAACAATTTTAAATTTATTGCACGTCATTCATTTGCCCTTGACTTCATGAAGAGGGGGATTCCTCGATCACAAGCGGATAATAACTTTCCTGGTTATTCAGTAAAAGAAAATGGGATGTTAGAAACACGCATAAAGGGAGGTTTTGGTGTGCAGTCAGACTGGCCACAGCTTTTCCATCGGGTTCAAAAAATAAATGCTAATCTAAAATGGGAAAGGAATACGGAGGACTTATACTGTGCAGGAAATGCCCAGTTAATAATGAAATCAGAACATAATGGAACCAGAGTTGTTCAGAATGACAGAATACGGAAAGAAATAATCGAAGACCAACTTAGTAAGGACTTAGAAGATCTAAAGAAACTCCCGATGCAAGGTCAACTAGTAGGTAGTAAAAGTGCAGATAATTTGATGTCACAGAATATTTTTCGGAATTGCAAGCTCACGGATCAATTGATTTATTTTTGGTACAAGGCAAGACATAATGCTCTTCCGTGTTACTACACATTGTCCTTATGGTATCCAAATCAGCCAACTACTTGTGCCCTCGATGGATACCATATCGACAGCACTGCACACGTCTTAAATGGGTGCCAGAAATTGAAGAACAATTATTCAAAGAGACACGACCGCGTTGTGGAAAAAATAGGGACTGATGTCAAATCGAATAAGAATACAGTCTTTATTAACAAAACAGTTAGAACAGCGTTGCAAAAATTAGGAATAGAATTTGAAGATAACGACGAAGAACTACTGAACCTGAAGCCAGATATTATGATAAAAGAAGAAAATAGGATGATCATTCTGGATATAGCTTGTCCATATGATCTTTATCTGGCAGAACTTTATGAAATGAAATTAAACAAATACCAAGATTTACAAAGATACATTACAGAAAAATTTATATCATGCAAGGTTGATGCAGTAATTATTGGATCTCTTGGCACAGTGCACAAAAATGCACTGAAAGTTCTAATGGACACTGGAATATCTAAAGTAAAAGCGAAAGGACTACTGAAGTGGAGCTCCACATCATGTATCATCGGATCACGGCAAATTTGGAACATCAGATGCAAGCTGGTTAAGGAAAATTGAAAATGAAACTGAACAGTAGAACAGATAATCCTGAGTTTAGTAGAGCAGAACAGAAAAGACGTGCTAGTTTTAATTGAAAGGCTTTGTTCTATTTGGACACATTAAACGAACAGCGTACTCTAGAGCTTTCAAAGTTTAATAAGTATAACACTATGCATGTATATATGCATGTACTGTATGTATGTATGTATGTATGTATGTATGTATGTATGTATGTATGTATGTATGTATGTATGTATGTATGTATGTATGTATGTATGTATGTATGTATGTATGTATGTATGTATGTATGTATGTATGTATGTATGTATGTATGTATGTATGTATGTATGTATGTATGTATGTATGTATGTATGTATGTATGTATGTATGTGTGTATGCATGTATGTATGTATGTATGTATGTATGTATGTATGTATGTATGTATGTATGTATGTATGTATGTATGTATGTATGTATGTATGTATGTATGTATGTATGTATGTTTGTATGTACGTATGTATTTATGTATGTATATAATTCTTTACAGTTGGCTATTTAAAATAAAAAACAGGAAAAAGAACGTAGCATATTAATGCCAATTAATGCTAATTAGCTTCTCTGGCCTTTTGTATCCGGGAATAAGACATTTATCTTTTGGGAGAGAGGAATCAATCTTCGTTTCAATGATCAGTAAATATGATGTTGGAGAAAGAATCGAATTTATTACAAATTGATTTTATGCTATGATGTTTTATTGGGTATTTCATCCTCAGATTCCCCATTTCCTGAAAACAATAAATCTAACTTTCAACACAGTAGACTCATCCTGGATTTCTTACCAGCGTTTACACTAAGCCAACGTCTACAGGGCAATACATCCGTTGGAATTTCTTCAGCCCAAAAGCAAGAAAAATTAGCCTTATTACAACCCTAGTTCACAGGGCACTAATGATTTGCTCCAAAACTAAATTAGGCTAGAGCTTGATAGAGTAAAACAACTGCTCATTGAAACCGGATATCCGGATGATGTCCTTATTTCCTGTATTAAGCAAACATTTGCCAACTTTGCAGTGGAAAAACCATGAAATCCTAAGAAGTGCCCAGTTTACCTGACATTGCCCTGGATTGGTAATGTTTCATCAAAATTTGAAAGCAAAATTAACAAAGACATTACATCCTGTTTCTATGCTGTGAAACTTCGTGTGGTCTACAATACTAAGGTCATGCTACCATCTGCTAAAAAATATAGCGTTCCTACCACTCAAAAAAGTTGTGTAGTTTATGAATTTTCGTGCCGATGTGAAACTCGGTACCTAGGGCGCACTAGGCAGAGACTACAATCTTGGACAAAAATTATGAGACAAACTGAAGTTTTCCTACAGACTGGGATTGCATTCACATTATCCCCTCCCCCCTAACTCAATGTTGACTAAATGGCATAGAATGGTTTCCCTAGCAATCTATATCAAGCTGTAGTTAAGGAATTGGTAGTTCTACCTAACGTTGGGTTGGTAGCCTCATTATATTTTGTCCAAGATTGTAGTGCTCATTTTCGGCGGGAGCACTAGTAGTGGATTTTTGAATAGCTGGCATCATCCAATGATAATGAAGTTCCACTGGTGCTCGAATCTTACGGAACCTCTTTCACACTCGAGCAAGAGGAATGCGGACAGTAGTTCCGCTCTGGCCACTTCCGTTCATCTCTATTTCAGCTTGTCGGCACAAACATTTTGTGATATCAGTGCAAACGTCGTACTCTTAACTTCAACGAAATACTGTTGTAAACTTGGCTAATAGCGTGTTGCAGAAAGAAGATCCACATGAGTACCAAAGCCGTAAAGAGATCCAAGTGAAAGAGAGCTTGGAAAGTCGCAGGAAAGCTTCAGTTTAAATAAAGCAAATATCAGCTTCAGGTATCCCAAACGTAAAGACTCTGCAATACAAACAATAGGCCAGACAAGTTTTTATATCCCTATCATTCATGCCTTCTCTGAGGAACTCTGATTTGTTAAAGACATTGTTTTCTAAAGTGATGAGTTATGGCCTAAGATTAAACGAAGGACAATTTGCATTTTGCAATACTTTTCAATGGGACTCTTGGGGGCAGACTGGTAGTCTGTTCAGGACTGGAGATAAATACATATATTTATGGCAGGATTTTTATAATATAACATATATTTAAAGACAATTTTTCCATCAAGAATATCAATTGCCTTTTGTGCCAATTCGAATTACAGTATTTCCTAAAATAGGCCTTGGCAGAAAAGGGAACCCCTGTATACCTCGAACATTGGGTGTGGGTGCAAAAATTTTTTTTGGGACACGCCCACCCAAATTTTGACCACACCCTCTTCTAGACAAAAGCTGCACTCAGATTTTTTCCTGGGTCCGTCCCTGCGTTATGAGATATGCTTTCCTTTTAGTGTTTCTTTCCATCACCTCGCCTTCCGCACTACTACCTACAGTTGTATTCTCTTCGTTACATGCCATCCTGTGTTTACCGAGATTCGTTTATAGGAACTCTGGCAGTTTAAGAGCAAGGGATGGCTTTCTATCACACTATGATAGAGTACGCATATGACTGCAAATTAAATTAGCACCGTGATGTTCCAAGTGGACATTAAACCATTCAGAAGGCGTAGTCAAACAATGGCATAGGTCTTTTTCCATATAAACTCCTAACATTCTACATATCCAACAAAAAGTAGACCCTTTCATCCCTCCCTAGCGCGAGCTCAAAACAGGACAAAAATAAGGACGGTATTATCATTATTATTAACTCTTTGATTCAAAGTTGGCTGTTTGTAGTAGCTACTATAGCTAATTATGGCCAACTATTTACACGGTAAAGTGAAAGGAAGGAGAAAAATATGAAAATTATAAATACCCTAATCCATAAATAAAAGTCTCGCAGATCCTACAGTTGCAATGTCCGCATTTCTCTGACTTCAGATATTGTCTAAAAACTGTCAAAGAGCTGGAAGCTTTTAATTCTATTGGCAATTTTCCCCACGCTCTTTGACCCTTGAACCGTACTGTATCTGTACCATAGTCTGTAGTTCTCACTTTTGGTAGATTTAGTTTACTCGTGCTTCTTAGCTGATAGGGCACTTCCTTGTCGTCAAAATTTCTATCATAAACGGAGGATTCAACCGATTTTTCGTTTTGTAAATCTCAATCATCAGCAACTGTAGGTTCTTCTAATGAATAGATACCGAATTATCTTTTTTTAACAACTCTCCAATTGAGAAGTGTTATCTCTGTATGCGATTCTAAGAGCCCTCTCCTGTACTTTATTTATTTTGTTTTCAATCTTCCTATCATGGAACATCAGTATCAGAGGGTAGTAGCTGAAATGTGACAACATCAAGGTATTCAGCATCAATTTTATCTTTTTTGAAACTATATTTCAATCGTATAACTGATTCTACGGAGTTCAATGAACGCAGGTCGAGTCGAGAAAAAGGCTATTCATCGTTTTAAGCATATATGAAATCCCGTCATCCTTCTACCAAGTGTATTCAAATCTAACTATTCAAAATCCAAATCAACGCTAATATAATGATACATTTAATTAAGACACGTGTAATTTCCTAACCAACCAAATTCAAGGATTTTAAAGACGTCAAATGATTCATTTTACTCCATACTCATACATAGATTGATAAAATAAACAGGAAACATAGTCACCCAACACAGCCTAGGCTGCGGTGCTACGCATATTACTCGACATTTTTTTCTGCAATACAGTAGTCAATACCGTAAATCCTCGAAGTAGCCCCCTGGGGGCTTATTTATTTTTCAAATTTTTGCATGGGGGCTTAATCGAGGGGGGGGCTTATTCGAGGGGGGGGGCTTATTGTATTATCTGAAGTATGACAGAGTAATACCCAATTTCAAAGCTCATTTTTCATAGGATAAATTTTATGATCTAACATTGTCTAGAGGTCAATCGACGACAATATCCTCTTCATCTTCCGTGATGTCCTCATCTAGGATCATGAAGTCTGGACAGGCCTCTTGTATATCCATTTCATCATGAACGAATGGATTGTCCTCTTGACCGTCAAGTATCTCCAGTTGGACTTTTAGCATTTCTCGTCCAGCACTGCAAGGCTTATCAGCCTTGAAGCATGCTATCTGGTCATCCTGGCTACCATCAGTGGCAACCGAAATGCCGCATGCTAAGAAGGATTTGCTGATAACCTCTGCTGGAAGCTCTTCCCAGCTTGCCAAAATCCATCGCACAATTTCTCGTCGCGGTGGTGGTTTTAAGTTTCCACAACCCGTCACTTGATTGATTCCATTAGACGCCAACCATTCGTCATACTTATTTGTGCACATAGTTTTGAATGGTTTGTTCCAGGACACGTCCGGTGCTTGGATGTACTTAGTGCATCCACCTGGAACAACAGCTACATCTATGCTTTTTGAACGAAGGGACTGGATGACAGAGGGGGTGAGATGACATTCATACGTGTCCCAAGTAAGCATGCGACGCCGAAAAGAAAATGCACCAAGCACTGAATTAATATAATTGTTTGTCAAATCATTGTCCACCCATCCATTAGATGATGAAGCAATGATACACTTGCTCTTGAATTCTTTTGCCAATTCATGAACCTCTCGCTTTGCTCCTTTGAAAACGATGAAAGGCTTCATCTTAGTGCCATTTGCCCTTGCTGACAAGCAAACAGTAACACGGCACTTTTCATGACCTGTTGTTTTCATGGTAATGGTTTTCATCCCTTTTCGCTCGATAGTAGTGCAAGAGACCATGTCTGACCATACAGGGGTTTCATCCATTGCTATGATGTCTGCCAATTCATAGTTGTGCTTCATCCGTAAACACCTCACTCTTAAAACATATGCAACCAGCTTTGCCACCAGTTGGTCAGGGTCCTTTTGAGCAACCGATGTCTTCCTTCGTAGCGACAGATTATGACGGTTTGCAAATTTTTCAAACCACCCTTTACTGGCAGTAAACTCGCTATCTTGCGTAGATTCAGTCTCTTCTCTCATTTCTCTGTACATGATCTATTTATAACGAAAGATCTTTTCAAAACTAGAATTCATACCTAGCTGATTAAAATACGATTCAATATTTAAAAGCAAAGGGATTATTCACCCCAAACGTAACACCAATTTTACCATTTTAGAAACCTCTCCCCCCTTGGAAGGATTATTCCAAAATACTATTCCTGCAAAGCAAGAAGTAAGCAACAAGTCATTAAAGCAACCCTTTCTGACGCTCTAGCTTCCATTTCAATTGGGCACGATCTCCTCTCTGCATTTGTCGATATTTCAATATAAATATGTTCATAAACACAAACCTTTGCTTTTTTCATTACAAGCAACCTCGAAACCCTCAACCCCTTCGCTCTTCTTTCCAGAATCCATTCCATTAGAGCACTTTCTAAAGTTTCCGATAATGGCTTTCTTCCAGCTCCTTGCAATCTTTTGCGGAATTTGCCTTTATTTTGGCATGCCATTTCCACAATAGCATCCTTCTTTTTACACCATTCAGCCACGGTTCGTCTATCAACATTAAATTTGCGGGCTGCTGCAGCTTTGCTTGTCTTCTCTGCTACTTTGATAATTTCCAGCTTTTTTTCAAAGGTGTAAGATTTAACGAGTTTGCCTTTGTGAGAGCAAGCATCTCGATTTGTTTCCTCGTCAGCCATGCTAATCGATTTTTTCAAAGCTACTGAAGGCCAGGACCTCTTAAAAAACCTATTCACTTCACTTCACTTCACCGACTGAATGAATAAATAGATATATTTGAACCTTAGTATACCAATTAGGATACCTATAGATACCTCTATCAATCAAAACAGGATACTACAGAGACAATAAGCCAAGGTGCAAGACGTAGCATACTTCTAATATGAAGCTGCACATAGAGATTTTGCTTGTGAATTAAATTAGCATCCTGATGTTGGACGGTATGACCGGAAAGCAGTGACGCAACATCTAGTATGTCTTCAAAACAATCTCAAAGCAATACGGTACATAGCATTGTATTTCGTACTTACGGAGTCCATTTCTTAGATTGAATTCATAATTTCAAGAGGCAGTGTCTTCCTATTGTTTATAGAATGGCAAGAGGAGTACCAGTAAGTTATGATATGCGTTACAAAGTAGAATTTGCAGCCCCAATAAGAGGACATCATATATATAAGGAAACATGGTGCCCTAAAGTAGGAGAAGAGCTAGTGTGTCGCAAGGATGATCGGGAAGAGGCCATACAGTATGACCGTAATGCAATTGGCGTTTTTCAGTCAACATCTAATGACAAAAGTGAGCAATTGGTTGGTCATATTCCAATTGAAATTTCTCAACTAACAAACTATTTTCTCGAAGCCGCAACTACAAACGCTATTGTTGCTGTCGTTACTGGGAAAAGAAAGCGAGAAATTGGTTTAGTCATTCCAGCAAAGTATATTGCGTACACAGAGAACCAGAAGCATGCTCAGATATTCAAGGAAAAACTGCTTGAAAAAGAAACTATTCTCGAACTTGCCGTACATAACGAGCTCCTTGTTAAGATGCCTCGTATTTTCTAAGAGCATTCAGTTAATCAGTTACTATTGCATTAATTACTTGTTATTGTTCGATGAAATGCCGTTGGGTTACTTAAAAATCAATATATTAGTATTGGAGGGCTTACGAGGGGGCTTATTCGAGGGGGGAGCTTATTAAAAATTTTTAGCTCTAGGATGGGGGCTTATTCGAGGGGGGGCTTATTCGAGGGGGGGTCAATTCGAGGATTTACGGTATCCTACGGAAAAGAAAACACATACGTATGCTGGAACGAAATTAGATACGATGAGTAACAAAGCACGAGACAAAGCGCGGGACAGTGGAAATCCCGAAACTCTCCCCTCCTTGACTCAGCAAGAGTCAAGCATCAGACGGGTTTTCCACTCAGAATCTTTAGCTGCGCAGCGCCTAGCCCTTCCCCCTGGATCCTTCTCATTCAGCACTCTCGTTTTTTCGCATTCCTTGCCATCCACATTCTTCACTTTTGCACGCGACTCTGTATCAACACTACTTACTTCTAATGGGTATAACTTCTGCAAAGGTCGATTTAACATCTTATACTTACCCTTACCACATGTGCGTACTTTGACTCCACGTACAACACCGTCTTTCCCTGGTAAGAGCTGTTCAATCTTACCCATTTTCCACTCTGCCCTTTTAACGTTGTCTTCGAAGATCAGTACGACTTCTCCCTCCTTCACTGTGGCCTCCTTATTCCCTTTGTTCTTCTCATGCTCCCTCAGATCTAAAAGATATTCCTTTCTCTAACGTGATATAAAATGATTCAGTTTCTGGATGAGATACCAAAATCGTTTGGAATACTTACTTCCGTCACTTTCCATACCACAAAAATCTAAAGACTCACCTATATGGTCTAGTCTACGGCCAGACAACAAATGTGATGGTGTTAAAGGCTGAATATGCACATCATCATAAATATATGTAATTGGTCTATTATTAAGGGTTCCTTCTATTTCAATTAGTAATGTGCTAATATCATCAAGAGTCAATTTTGCCTTACCAAGAACTTTCCGCAAGCACCTTTTTACGCATCCCACCTTCTTTTCAAAATAACCTCCCCACCATGGGCTTCTTTCCAAGTTAAACTTCCATAATATTCTCTTCTCCTGCAAAAAACTTGTAAACAACCTGCTACTTTCAAGATTCTTAAGAAACCCTGCGGCATATTTGAAGGTTTTTGCATTATCCGTATTTATGACTGATGGTGTCCCCCTACGTGCGGTGAACCGTCTAAAACTACGGATAAATGTGGTCCCAGATAGGTCTTCTACTAGGTCCAAATGTAAGGCTCTGGTTGTACAACAACTGTACAAAACAATATAGCACTTCTCCATTTTTCCTTACCTTGTTCTAAAATATAAGGGCCCAGCAAAATCTACTCCCACGTTTGTTAAAGGTGGAACTGACTGAACTCTAAATTCAGGTAACGCTGCTACAGGTGGTACTGAATAAGCTTTACCCTGAACTCTGGTACAATTTATGCATTTCCTAATTACCCCTTTCACTCTCTGCCTACCTTTTGTTACCCAAAATCTGCTTCTCAATTCAGACAAAGTGGCTGTGAGCCCATTGTGGTGCACTCGCTGGTGGCAATCCTGAATTATCAAATCAGTCAGGTTATGTTCCCCAGGCAACAAAATAGGATGCTTAGAATCATATTCAAGATCTGAATGTTCTAAGCGGCCTTTACACCTCAAGATCTTAACATCTTCATAAACACCAAGCTGTTGTGATATCAGTTTATAATTAGATTCAATTTACATTTCCTTTTGGACTTCATTTATCCACAGTCTTTCTGCCATAATCATTTCTTCACTGCTCAGGGGTTTGCCCTTATTTTCTCTAGACCCATGTTTTTCTTCAAAATATGAATAAATCTTAAAACCCAGTATGTGGACCTCAGCAGCTTGCTCAGAGATGAAAACCTCTTTATGTCAAATATTTTAGAAATCCCTTGTGTCTTTTCATCCTCTACTGTAATTAGCATGGCTGTTGTACTTTTCATTTCTTCTCCTATTTCTTTTGAAGTCTCAAGTACCTTATTACTATTATCAGGCCAATGCTCCCTACCAAGAAACAGCCAATAAGGACCTTCCCACCACAATCTACTACTTTTCAATGTACTGGCTGACACCCCCCTGGATCCTAAATCTGCAGGATTGCAGATACCTGCACAATGACCCCAGTTTTCCTTTGAAGACAGAGCCAATATTTCATTTACCCTGTGCTGTACAAATTGACGCCACAATCCAGCATTATTTATCCAATACAGGGCTGTTTTGCTATCAAGCCAGTACCTACAACTATCAATCTTTACTTGGGACTTTAAGGCTTTATAAACAGTGTCCATCAAAGTGGCTAGAATTCTTGCTGACATTAGCTCTGATCGTGGTATAGTTAATTCCTTAAGTGCGGCTACTCTAGACTTAGCACAGATGAGCGTCGAAGATATCCCTTCATCTGTTTCATATACTAAATATAAGACAGCACAGTATGCCTTTTTGCTGGCATCAGCAAATCCATGTAATGAACAATTCTTAACCCCACTAGTGTTCCCTTTATATAAACATCTAGGAACTGTAATTTCTCCAACAGAGTTTAAATCACTCACTAATTTTTTCCATTTTTCTCCATGTTCCAAAGGAATTTCTTCATCCCACCCAAGTTTGCTGGTGCAAAGCTGCTGAAACAGAACTTTTGCAGAAACAGTTATGGGACTTATAAGGCCTAAAGGGTCAAACAGTTTAGCCAACATGCTTAAGATTGCTCTCTTTGTAATATCACCATTTTCTCCTGTTGCTCCAAACTTTCTTAAATCAAACTCAAATTTATCTGCTCCAATATCCCAGGTAGTCCCTAATACCTTGGTCTTCCCCTTATTATCACCTTTCCTTAATGTTTCCTCAGCATAGGTCTCATCATCTGCATTTAATTTTGAATCTAAAGTATTTGGTTACTGGCTTTCTGTTCTTTCTATTTCTGCTTCCAACTCCAAATTATTTGTTTTCCATTTTCTTAGATTAAATCCACCCTCTTTCATTCTTAACTTTGCTTTCTCATATAACTTTATACCACTTTCTACATCAGCTGCTCCGGACACAAGGTCATCCACATAGAAACTACTAGACATTTTAGTAGTGAAGTCTGGCTCTTCTTCTGCATATTTGTTTAAATGATACCTCAAGACAGCATTTAGAAGAAAAGGAGAACAATTAACCCCAAAAACTACTCTATTAAAGCGATACACTTCTATGGATGGTTCTGGTGTGGTTAAGTCAGTTATCCATATAAATCTCAAACAATCCCTATCCTTGGGATCTACCTCAACATTAAGAAAAGCTTTTTCAATGTCCCCAACAATAGCAATCCTATGCTCTCTGAACCTAACCATAATGTCAAATAAAAGAGGGTTTAGTGGTGGGCCAACGTGAATGCAATTATTTAAAGAAGTACCAGATTTCCTATCCTTCGAAGAAGCATCAAAAACCATCCTTACCTTAGTCGTTTCAGCATCAGTACGGATTGATGTGGCAAATAATGAATCTTGTCTGCCTTTTCCAAACTGGTTATTCTTTCGATAATTCCTGATTGCTCCTGCTCCTTTATTATGTTATTGCAAGCTTCCAAAACAGAAGGGTCTTTCCTCAGTTTTTTCATCTGGCTTTTTAATCTACAAAGGCTATTGGCATAATTAAAAGGCAGGGGCTTGTGCCCCAGTTTCCAGGGAAGGGAAACAGAGTACCTTTCTCCTGAAAACTTAATTCTATCTAACAAGTCTTCATATACCTCATCACCTCTCCTAATCCCAAGCGTTTCAAGGTCCCACAATTTGTGAACATCTTCCTCAATTTTCTGCTTTTTACTTAGATTTGTAGCATTAATGATAAGAGATATGTTAGACTGCACCAACCCATCAACATTCTTACCTCTTAGAGGGCCAGACAGCACCCAGCCAAGCTTTGTTTTCACTGCCACTGGTTGGCCTGGCTCCCCTCGTATCACTTCATCTTCCTGAATGTCCCACAACTGGTCTAGTCCTAGTAGAATGTCTACTTCTAAGATTTCCTGTGAAATACAAACATCTGAAAACCAAATGGATGCTAAATGAGGGTAATCTTTCTTGACAACTTCTACATGCTCATTGTTAACATCTGAGATTCTGTCAACCACATACGCTTCGATTTTCATCCTATTCTTTCCATTCACTGATGCTAACTCAAGCTCAACCAATTCTCTCTTCTTTTCGTCCACTACATCAGAACCAAAGGTCTTAATCCCAAGGGAGTCTATCCGCTTAGGCCCGATCCTTAACTCCCATACTACCTTGCTAGTCACAAAGGTATTGTGACTGCCTGTATCAAAAAGGACGCGACCCCTAATATTCTTAGCGCCAGTACCAATAGCCTGTGCGGTCTGTAAGATACCCCTCCCCCCATATCCTGTGCTTCCTACGCATGATGTAGCATTAGCTAAGTTAACTGGGGGCGCATTACATGCTAGCGACGATGCGCCTATGGCTGGACTAGCCTTACTACTACCACTACAAAGAGAAACATGGTGCTTTGCTAGCTTGCAAAGCTTACATAATGACTTAAATCTACATTCAAAGGCTCGATGGCCTTTATAGAGGCAAATAAAACAGCGTCCCTGTTTAGCAATAAGTTTCTTACGTTCCTCCGGATCTTCTACCACCTTGCATGATGCTTCTCCGTGTTCTCCATGGCAAAATGTGCATTTCCTTTTCCCTCCATCTTGTTTTACCAATAATGCACTTCCAGTGGTTGGTTGCGATCGTCCAAGTTGCCTCGTTCTCAATTCCGGTTTGTCTTTTTGACCAGACAGGTTATCTACGCCGAATAGTGACACATGTTGTTCCCTTATATCTAATTATTTCCCCAAAGCTGTTAGCATTTCACTCATTTTCCATCCTGATTGACTTTCCGAGCCTCGAATCATACTCAGACGAACTGGGCCTGGTATTTTGTCCATCACAATGGGTACAAGGATACTTGAATAACTTGACTCGTCAACTTTCAATGCTTGTAATCCACGATGGTGGTTTTCTATCAAGTCAAACAGCTCTCTCATTCTTCCAACACTTTCTCGTTGAAGACGCTCTGTGCTTTGATGATTGCATTGATATGGGCATTCTTTATAATTTTAGGTTTCACAAATCTTTTCTCTAGCAACTTGATTGCTTTCGTATAATTTATCGCTGTCAGCTCCAACCCTGAAATTACCTTTCTTGCCGAATCTTCAAGGAAATGCCTTAGATAGCTAAATTTATCAATATCACTGAGCTCTTCGTTCTCATGTACAGCACTTTTGTAGCTGTCCCAAAATTCCTGCCATTCTCGGGGACTCCCTGAAAACTTTTTTATCTCCATTTTTGGCAGCTTAACCCTTTGCTTCCTCGTGAAAGAACTCAAACTTGGCAATGAATCAATCGAATCAGCCCTCTGTATGGTTGATAAAGTTTGTAGAGTTGGTAGTGCATTCTGACTCTCTAGTTTCTGTTCTAAATCCTGTATTTGTAATAAGGCGTAACTCATCTTGTCCTTGAATTTGCCGCTATCTTCTATTTCCTGCACGCAATCATCTTCGTTATTTTTGTCTAGTCTGCTTAACGCATCCAGAATTTCTTTATCAAGTCCTTCGATGACACCCATTTGCTCTTTCAATGAATCCTCCATCAGCCTTAGTTTCAGAGAATCGCCTTTGTTTTCTTCCATTTGTGCGATTGACTTCGTCACGAAACATCGATGCCCTTCTTCTAACTTTCTTCTTTCTCGATATTTCCTCCATATTCCGATTCTGCACTCAAGTATCCGCTAGCTCGGTGGACCAGACTTTGAAACTATATTTCAATCGCATAACTGATTCTACGGAGTTCAATGAACGCAGATCGAGTCGAGAAAAAGGCTATTCATCATTTTAAGCATATATGAAATCCCGTCATCCTTCTACCAAGTGTATTCAAATCTAACTATTCAAAATCCAAATCAACGCTAATATAATGATACATTTAATTAAGACACGTGTAATTTCCTAACCAACCAAATTCAAGGATTTTAAAGACGTCAAATGATTCATTTTACTCCATACTCATACATAGATTAATAAAATAAACAGGAAACATAGTCACCCAACACAGCCTAGGCTGCGGTGCTACGCATATTACTCGACATTTTTTTCTGCAATACAGTAGTCAATATCCTACGGAAAAGAAAACACATACGTATGCTGGAACGAAATTAGATACGATGAGTAACAAAGCACGAGACAAAGCGCGGGACAGTGGAAATCCCGAAAATCTTTTTGGAATCCATGAAAGTCGAAATTCTAGATAATACGTGTAGCTTCTGGCTTGCTTTTCAGCAGTGACTGCACATGATTTTTGAAGCTAAGCTTTGCATCTAGCGTTATCCCCTAGCAATGTTTCTTCATCACTGCGGTATGCCTTTTCTTTAATTGTGACACACCAGTCTCCTCAAATAGGGGCCCTATCATCCCTTGAGATCGGTGCCACTTCAATGCCACAAAGGGAGGACCTTCTATCTCTCCCTAGTGCGTGGTCATAACAGGACAAAAATAAAGGCGGTATACTTTTTCTGTTATTTTGACCATAGTAAATAGATAGTGACTGGTTAGGAAACCTATTGTTTTCAACAACAACAGAAACAATAGCAGCTACTATATTATGTTGAAAAATGGTTACGTGATGACGAAGCGGTGACGAAGTCAATCATCATGGAAGGGAAACAGTGCACAACTGGGCGCAGACAAAATGTTTCACGATATTTTACATTTCCAGATGCGAAAAGTCTGTAGGTACTACAGAACTTCACTATAGCACGAAAAAGCGGGAACATTGCTTTAGCATACATTTCCAGACGCGCTTATTGCTCTCACAGAATTCATTTTTGATGACGAAGCTATTCAACACACTTCGATTGGTGCAGAAGGTGTTCCTAAAGCCTGGTGTCCATTAATCGTAGAACGATCGGGAACAGTCTGCGCCAGTCTGCGATGTGCTCCCGATCCTTCCCGATTTAATGGAAACACTTGCTTACGATCCTTACGATTGTCTGGGACCGTCTGCGATCACAGATCGTAATGGTCGATAACCAAGGTCAACTTTCCCGATCATTACGACAGTCCCGATCCTTCCCGATCCAAGAAAAAGTTAATGGAAACACACCTCGCAGACACTCTGCGATCATCGCAGACGTTCCTTTGTTCAATTTTGCTCACATGAACCAGATTAGCCAATTAGATAATATCTGATTCCCGCCCTCTGATTCGGGGTCAGATCAAAGTTAAAAATAGCCTTTTTGAGCTTGAAAAGGATCATGGTCGCAGACAATCGCAGACAGTTGCAGACAGTTGCCGATCTATGGAAACACGTCTCTGCTGGAAAATGGAAGATGAGATCGCAGACTGTCGCAGACTGACGCAGCCTGTCCCCGAACGTTCTACGATTTAATGGAAACCAGGCTTAAGCTTACGATTAGCCCAAAATTTCACTGTTGGATGGCCTTATATCATGAAATGATGGCCTAAAATCACAAATCGATATCTGCACTTTTCTCAGCTGAAAGACACGGTTTAAGTGAATGATGATTTCAGTGGCTTCTCAAAAGAAATAAGAGAATGATTATATACGGATAGTTTATACCTACAATGCCTGCCAAAAGCTTTGGAACACTTGCTATTATTTACACAATAGATGAGCTACGGCAATTTTGTATAAACAAAATATGAGCAACTCAAAGGGCAAAAGTGATGTGTCTCTATAAGGTTACGGTGTTTTGCCATCAAACCAATATTGCTTAGGGAGGGGGAAGGGGTTTAAAGTTTAAATGGTGCCACAGAAAAGCGACAGATCACGGGAATTTAAAGAATTGTATGGGTTTTCCAACAACTTTTGGCAAGCGTTGTAGTGAACGTTCTTGAAAGTGTTCCATGCATTGCATTGGGTCGATTTCAAATGACTCCTAGCATCTTAATACATATCCACATAGTGACCTTATCATTGCGCACACAAAAATAATTACATATAGTATATTCTACACTAGATACTCAGCCTACTATACGAAAATTCTAAATTTTTTGATTAAGCAACATACCTTTCTTGTGAAAGTGAGGTCTTGCTAACGATCGAAAGGGTACAGGCATGTAATTAAATGCGGCTGTGGGGTTATGACATCCCCCAATCGTTCATCTAATTAGAGAATCTAATAGCAGTCAGAAAGTTTAAGTCTTTTTGGAAAAACCTTCGAAAAACGCTGACTGGGAAAAGGTTGAGTTCATGGTGAAAACTGAAGTCACGACTCAATGACCTTGAAACTAACTCAACGAGAGGCAAAACAAAGTAGTTGTTCATAAGAGTTAATTGTCATACAAAATGCTTACTGTAGTTCAGACCTTCATACAAAATGGTAATTGACGTCCCTGTAAAGGATATTTCTTATAATCTAAACGGATATTCCTTCCCACTAATTTGTGGTTGGGGGAGGGGGCAGATTTCCAGTAGTTACAATGATAATAATGTATACAATTTGGCAAAGATAAGACAACCCATTACAATGTGAAAATAGAACTAAGAGATAAGGTAGAGCTCCGAAGTAGGCTGTAACGAGTTAAAGAAAAGAAGGGCTATTTGAAAAATGTTTTAAGATAATTTCTTAGATTTATTTGTAACAAGCATGCTTTGTCAGGAGTAGTTAACCAAGATTGAAAACAACAAATAGTAGTACTTCTCCCTGAATGAAAAATTTTTACTTCTGACTCTGATGATATCTTACAAGCACAAGCAATCGCCATGATTCTTTCAATTTGCTGTCATCATATTGGCCGCTTTCGCAGACTGTTGCAGGGAGATGATCCATTATAAAAACCTTGTTTGGTTGGAAAATTATAAATATCATTAGGTTTAGATAAATTTAGTGCTCTGTTAACTGCCCTATGAAGTTTGGAATTCTTTCCAACACGTGTAACACTAGACAAATTGATTCAAGCTGTACAGCTAAGTTTTCTCTATAATGTTTAATGTTAAGTTCAGAGAATGAATGAATAAACAAATGAATAAATAGAAAAAATAGCAAGTTTGATCTTAAGTTTCAAAAACGCCTGAACGTATTGCAATGTGTTCTTTATTGAAGCACTTTCTTTTATTAAAACTAAAACCTATGTACATCAGCGATTTTCCCATGCCATTCTACGAGTTAAATCAAATCACATTTGCAGGCACATTATTTGCTCGGCTATGCGCTCGCAGGGACAAAATGATTTTAATGAGGCCTGGTCCTTATACATTTTATGCGTCTTAAAATGAAATTATTGATATCTACAGTCTGTAAGCTATCATTTAACACCAATGTCATTTTCATAGGATGAAAATAGAAGAAACTAGAAAAATATATTAAAAATTAAAAAAACAAAGGTTACCACAAAGGTCAAAATATTGAACTGCTATAGAGCCTAAACAGTATGATCAAATTTTCATTGCTTTTGCAAGTATGCTTGTTTGATATGTATCAGTAGTTCTGAAAAATTTCCTGTGAGATTACAATATTGTCCATGGTTACACTTGGTATAGAATTTCCCTTCCCCAAAACAAAATAGATGACCCGCTCCCAATAATCATTGGTGAAAACAAAAAATCATCAAACTAAACATATTTTATCCTGTTTGATCTGAATAAAACGTACGAGAAAAAGCATTGAAAATCAAAAGTAACAACAATAGGTTGAATTTTTAACTTAACGTCAAACCCATTAGTGGGTATGAATGGTTTGAAGACACAATAGATTCATCGGCTACTAAAATTCTCAAGTTAAGTTTTATAAAAGTAAAGTGATAATTTGCGGAGGTTGCAAAATTGCCAATGTGATAAAATCAGATAAAAAACACGTTATTTTCTTACGAAAAATAGGAACACCTTGCTGATTTTCCCTGATTTGTCGAAAAACCATTCTTTCCCCCTGAGATTGTCTGATTGAACATAGAATTCGCATATTTTCCTAATTTACTTCATATGGTGGTAGCCCTGACTCTACAGCAACTGATTGCAGCCAAAAACATAGTGTACTAGGAATTTAAGAAAGCAAAAGTTACAAGAATTAAAACCTATACAACGCTAGGAATATTCGGTACCTTCAGACTTCATACTTCATTTATAACAGGGATGTGGCCATTCAGTATGGCAGCATATTGCACAATATAAATCATTACATTATACCCTCATATGATACAAGATCGATTTTTTGCATAAAAAAGGAAATACACTAAAAATCAACTACCTTTAAGTTAAATTTCGTCTACTCTACAAAACAATTGCAACAGCTAGTCAGTTCTATTAAATATCGAAAGAACTGAATTCAAATATCGGAAGATATGCGATATTCAATCAAAATTGAAACAATAATTTCTCTAGATTTGAAATTGGAAATTCAATACAAACTGCAAGTACGAATGCCGATGCATAGGTCATCATAACAAAGGATGTGAAGTAGTAAGCCTATAAAGGAGGCAAAGGAATTAAGTCATGAATAAGAATTAATCATTTTCCAAATAATGAATTTATATATATTGTATTCTGCCATATTGCGTATATTCTCCAAGCCAAATAAAATAAAAAATGTGCAATAAATTCAAGCTACATGGCTGTATTGTGGGTAAGATAAGTTTGAAGTCGTGATCAAGCATTATTCAACACATAAGAGGACCAGAGAAACATAACTGTACACAAAATAAATTTTCAACAATGAAGCAAAAGGACTTAGATTGCATAAGTGAACAACAAAATATGCAATGTTCTGATCTTCCTATCACTAGGTAAGGAATAAGACATTAAAAACATGTAATAATCTATCAGTATATATCCGTCAAAAAGTACAAAACAGGCTACTAATACAACTGAATCATTTCTATAATAAGTAGCTTGATATGAAACTCTTACCATTGATATGTCAGAAAAATGCAATGGTATTTCGAAAGACGAGTAAAAGACTTGTATGACAACAGGATGAACAAGATAGGCAGAGTAAGTCAATCGGCTTAGTGGTATGAAAGCTTTCCATGACAAAAGAGAATTGACAAAACCTACAACGAGAAAAACAGGTATGATTCCATAACTTCAAAGAAATACTTGTTGAGACGAGCGAGAGAGATCAACTTTCTAGCAGGCTAAAAACACAGCAAGTACCGTCATGCAAAAAATCAAGCTCACTGGGATGTTGGGTATTTTTTATACTCCATTAAAAATATACAATATATAGTAATACTTGACTAAAGATCTGACACCTGACACTACGCTACTATAGGAACGATACCCCTAGGAGCACATATAGTTGTCTACCCAGGGGTAATAACGTAAATATAACGAAGAAAATAACAGAAAACGTAAGTTAAGGTATCTTGCAACCAGATATTTGCCAACGGTAATTGAAATCACAGGTTGAAAAGAGTGACAAACATATTAGGCATTGAATGTACATATAGAAGTTAAAAATAAGAATGCCCAGAAAATCATATACTAAACAATCAAATTGATTCACACAAGTGACTTGTTAGTATCCGAACACGATGAAATACTGAAAACTTATAAAAAAACTGGTGCTGGCAATGGCCTAACAAGAAAGGATCAAAAGAACGAGCCCTCTGTTCAAGCGCATTTAGACAATGGTCTAGGCAGTTCCTAATTTAGGACTCTGACAAGGCTTTTCACAATCATACCCAGAACAGTCTCTTCAGATGAAGACAAATGAGATATTTTGAAGGGGGCTGTTATCTTCGATGATCTACTTTGCTCGGCTCATAGGAACTCAGACTTCACAAAACTTTTTTGAAAAACTTTTCCTGACTTTTCCAGGCTTTTCGACCAAATTTTTAGGAAGTCTCTCACTTTTTCACACTACTCATAGCAGCTCTCGATGGATTATGGAAATGATTTGGTATATGTACCAACCATGAAGAAGTAAAAACAAAGAGGGGATGAAAATTCATTGACAAATATATTTAGAGGGAACAATGTGAAAAAGCTATGCTACAAAATGATAGACTACAAGACTGGATGATCTTTCCAAATTTTCTCAGATAGTCAGAAAGAATACTTTAAATTTTCTAGATTTTCTACTTTTTCCCAATTCTGAGAACCCTTGGAACTAGCACAGCAAGGTGCAAAGGATTGCAATTGCTTGTGAATTTCTTAATCCTGTAAGACCAAGTATAACATTCTGCAAAATTGAATCTACTCCTCAAAATGAATCTACTCCACAGTCTATTCAGGTGCGTGGGAAGGCGGGACTTATGACCATAAAGCTTGCTACTACTGAGCTTCTGAGACCCCGAATGCAAGTTAATAGCTGACGAATCAAAACAGAAGCTACTTTTTCTCCCATCTGTACAACTCTAAAATGGCATAAATTGTACCCCGATTGGCTACTTCTCAAGTATATCTTTGCTAGCAATACCAGCTAACTCTAATCTTCCAGACAAAATATCTGTATACAAAATATTCCCTTTCTCCTCTATGTGCACACCACATTAAACTGCACCATGGTGCTACATTAGCCTTATTCCCATGGCGCTTCATTGCTGGTGCTACCATTTACTTCTTTGTTCCACATCTACATTATTTCTTTAAAAACTGAAATTGAATATTGAGTAGCAACACCTACCTCCCATTCCAAAATGACATGCATACACTACCCATGCAACACAAACAGCCCACGAAAAACGGCTAAATGTTCCATAGAGAACATTCTCAGTCAAAGTAAACGGTCTTCCACCAGACCTAAAAGCAGTGTAAGGTCCATATATCGCTACCAATGCAATACCAGTTGCAAATGTCCATCCGAAAGACCCAATGAACTATTCAAGAGAAAGGATGTTATCAAAGAATGCATTGGAAATCAAAAGAAAAAGTAGATGAAAGAAGGGAAATCAATCTATCAGGTATTCTAAAATCATGGTGACACTTCAATTTATAACCAAATGATTAGTGCCCTCATCTACCGTAGCTTCAATCAACGATCACTGTTACAACACTACGTTACAAAGTACACAGCTCAGGATAAATGCCTTCCCTACATGTCCTCTCAAACCGAAATCTCAATCAGACACTATCTGACGTACAGGACGTACTTAGCACTTGGTGCCAAGGGAATATTCAAAATCATAATGAGAACATATCGTCCATTCATGAGGGTAAAAAAAACTTCTCATTGCATAATTACCAATATTACCAAAGGATGTCCGTCTTGACGTGTGCACTTCTACTTCAAACATATCTATGTGGCATAACCCTTCTAGTATCGTGTTAAATATATCGATCATGAATGTTCCTATTTCAGACTACTTGTATCAATTGGAGGCTAGCAACAAGAAGTCAATGAATATATTTATTACTGACCGTTCGCATAGGTCTTGACGGTTGCTTTTTGTTATACAGTACAAAGCCCAGAGTCAATCCAACAATGTAGGGTGGAATTCTACTGTACGGCTTGCTGTAAATCAAATCGGCAAACTCTTGAGCTTGACTTCCCGAGGCTCTGAAAGAAAAATCCATAATTAACAGAACGAATGAGTGACTTGAACACTAACATGGAAATTTTCATCAATCACTTCAATCATCAATCATCAATCACTATATACTAAGATGCCTATATGATAATTTATGCCAAACCAATCAGATCGCTCAGATTTGTACCACGTGACACAATTCTGCATACACGATCTCCTCCCAGGGTACTATGGCCCCCAAATTTCTGTTGAGGGTAGCCATTTGGGCCTACTACTGACATAAGAAGAGATATGATTTTTATCAATTTTTTTCACCAAGTTATTTAACTTTCTTCCCATCGCCATTCACAGCAATACTGTTGCTCCTCCCTGCTTGACCACATGTTGTCAGTTCTGCGAGCAGTCCTGTAGGACTAAGTAGCTGTATATGTTATCGCGAGGAGACTTTGGTTACTGTTCTTCCTGGTAAGCCTGCTCTATTTTCCTGAAATAGGTTGATTTAAGATTTCCTGTATTTCCTTTGCCTATTTCATCCGTATTCTACAGTTGCGAACCATTACTACCATATAGTTGCCGTGTGACTTGGAGGAGAATTTCGTCGTTCTGTTTACTGCTGTTTTCGCTTGATTTCATTTGCCAAGGAATCCTACTTTTCGAGGGTGATATCGCCATGACAGATCTTCCCGAGCCGTTCGATTCTCTCCGCTAAACCATAGCGCTTTTGCCGGTATGTTGTGATAAACCATATAGAAGATATTTTCATGTTGTATTTTGTGGTATATCACGGTGTATCTCGCTTACTTCTTAAGCTTTGTTACCTGACATGGCATAACATTCGGGAAGCTTTCAGTTTGGGTTGTTTTTGCATGAAGTGAAGTCCCAGTTTTATTTTGAGGAAAATAAAGTAAGGCGTGGTAAAATATCAACCAGTAGCGTACTGAAATTTTTTTCTCTACTTCCCAAAGTTTTACCGTCCTTTTTCTGTATGAGGTTGTTCGTTGTGTTATATATTATAACTCTGAAAGGTTTGTAGCCCTCCCCTTATGGCTTAAGCAATGAAGAGACTGCTGTTCATCTTTCATGTCAAGTGTGATTACAAGCAATACAACATGACTTGCTAAGTTTCTTGAGTGTTAGTCATATAGCATTTTGGTATCCTTCAATCTTCATTCCGGTATCGTTTGTCAGTAAACACGTGAGGGGATTCCTAAGTTCATCTCACGATCGCAGATACATTCGATCCTTTGTTTCCGAACAACTACATTAAAGATTTGTGACTGCAAAGGGTTCTGGAAGTTGTTCGGCAGATTCCTACTGGACAATTTAATAATTGCTAGGATTTCTAGCGTGCTGTTCACCTTCAGCTATGCTAGACCACTCTGACTTTGTTTACAATTGAGACAGGTCTGAGTTGAGATGTTGTTTGTAACTTCTACATAGCTCTTTATGTTTGCAACACAGTTATGTTAGGCTAGAGCTAGGATGTTATCCAGTTTAGTCTGTGGATTATTGCAGTTTGATGCTCTGTTTCTGTTTCTATTTCTTGCATTAGCTGAGGAAACAATCGCGTGCATTCTCTCCAAAATCTTAGGGGACGTTTCATATTCCTCTCAGTCCCCGTAGCTGATACTTTACTTATTTCCAGTACAGTTTGTAGCTGAATCCCAGTACTCTTTATTTACAACACTTTTATAGTTCTTTTCACTATGGATCATAGTGTAACTTTTGAGGAATCAAATTAGGGGTTCCTTTATCATGAATGTTTCTTTGCTGGAAAACAGTTGCTATAAATTCCACTAATGATTTCCATAGATCATTTTGTACATGATGATTCAGTTTAAAGGGAATACTTACTACTAGATAGCATGATCACCTCTATTGTGTAGACTTGATTTTTCCGAGCCCCTACCATCAACTCCCCCCACCCCAAATACTGTAATTGCTCCAAAGCCGATTTTATGATTAACATTGTATAGCATGTTACCTGTACATAACAGTTGTCTCGCCCTCAAGGGTAACACGTACTCTTTTGGCAAGCAGATAAACCACTTTTGGTATCGCGTAATTTGTATCTTAGCGATTGAATTTTATTGGTAACTAAAAACAAGATACACGTTTTACTAATCTACAAATTAGAATAAATAACATGTCTGAATATAAACTGAAATACAAGTAAATTTCTACTGAATAGTTCATAGAGTTATAAACAAGAATAACCTAATTAAATATCTGCCCCTTAATATAAATGAGGAAACACAGTAAAGGTATAATATATTTAGTTCATAAAGTCTACTAACAAAATACCAGAGATAACCTGAATAGTCCACGAACAGACATTACACTTACAAAATCTGTGATATCCTGAACTAGAACTGTGGCATGGTCTCTAATCCCACGAAGTGACTCCGGACTGTGCACGTATGTGGCTCTAGTTCTTACTGAGCTGCCAAATCCTATCTGTCTAATTTCTCTACATACTGGTGTATATATAGGTAAAACATATCTAAAATTATACTAAAGATTTACGTAGATAGATGAATAGCATGTAGCTAGAAGGAAGGGCTAGGCAGGGTGTATACGGGTGAATAAACTAAAATAATACGTGAACGCCGTGAATAACGAATGACTATGCTATGCCTAATGTGTACTAAAGCTGAGAAAATCCCGTGCCCATATCCTAAACAAAGGAAGGGGAGTACGCGAATGCTATACATCAGCGATGATGCAGACATTGTGACGCACTAACTACAGGGGGAGGACCCGGTAATGAACGTACTACGTAAAATAAATGGCCTAACCGCACACAAGAAACGAAAGTGATATTGAGTAAATACTAAAGTCAAACAGCGAATGTCTTTAAACATTACGTAAATCCTGGGGCTTGCTTTACAACAGTGTTCTGTTATTATTATTAAGTTACATTATGGAGTCCTCTGAGCTATTATGATTCGATACAAGCTAATTCAATGGCTAAAGAAAGCTAATATACCAGTTACCATAGGATTACTGGATGCAACCATATTACAGGTTTATGGCTCAGAGTTGTGTACCTGTGTGGAGAAGATTTGTGATCACCCACTAGGTCATAGCCGTAGTCATTCCTGTCAATTGATGGGCTATATTGTATATGTTATACACTGTTACAGTTATACCGCTAGATTTTACAACACTCTCTACTCTAGAATTGAAGTATGCAGGAGACAATACGTGATGTTGTTCACTACTGTCTCATGTAAAGAACAGTTTGAGCAATTATGTGCTTATTTCATATGCAGGAGACTAGCTTAGTACTGATAACCCGCTAAACGCGTGCTCCCCTTACCCAAGTTCAGAAGTTGCAGAATAGCCTTGGACAGACTAACGCTGTGCCCCCAAAAAAGCTGCATCGTCTACATTTTCGATGAGCAAGGATAAAAAAGGCTCGCATAGGATCACGAGAAGGTGACATCATGGGCCTCTGTTATGGAGCACATGACCTTCGGCCTTGCATGGTGCAAATCGAAGAAAAATGCAAGAAAAACTTGTGCAAGAAATGCTCGGATACCTGCGCTAGGCTACGGGGCTTCTTGACTTTCAACCTTTTCCTCTACAGCCCCGTAGTCTAGCGCAGGTATCCGAGAATTTCTTGCACAATTTTTGTCTTGCATTTTTCTTCGATTTGCACAATGCAAGCCCGAAGATCATGTGCTCCATAACAGAGGCCCATGATGTCACCTTCTCGTGATCCTATGCGAGCCTTTTTTATCCTTGCTCATCGAAAATGTAGACGATGCAGCTTTTATGGGGGCACAGCGTTAGTCTGTCCAAGGCTAATCTGCAACTCCTGAACTTGGGTAAGGGGAGGACGCGTTTAGCGGGCTATCAGTACTAAGCTAGTCACTATATACTAAGATCCCTAATACACGTATTTTTTGTATAAGAAAAAAGTTTATAAGAAAATGAGGCTCAAATGGCCAAAATCTTAAGAAAATCCTAAGAAAATCACAAGGCTCAAGTTCAAGAAAATGCTAAGAAAATTACAGTTCATCTTCTTTACATGCCAGAAATTGATATTGGCTGATTTTTGCAAACTCTCGTACAAAGATCGAGACTTATGGAGGCCCAACAATTACAGAGTAGCCTGTTTTAGCCATTTTATTCCTGCAAAAGTTAAGAAAATCTTAAGAAAATCTCAGCCTCAAATTCGAGAAAAATTAAGAAAATTGAGCCTCAGGAAAAAAAGTGTTTTTCTTATAAAAAAAACAACGTGTATGCAAATGAGCTCGCCTATTGTTTACATCAAATGGGCTGGCATCCTCCATTGTTATGAATACTTCTTTTAGAGTTGTTTGTTGACGTTCCTCAAATTTCTGTCAGTAGTTGCGACTGGTGAGCTGGGCTGCTTCTGTAATTTTCAGAGCAGTATCGGTGTGTTTCGAGGAGATATCCCACTTTCAATCTGGTGAGTTTGTGTGCATTGTCTGTCCTCTTTTGTCCTCAATTGCTTTCGTCCGTAAAGAAAGCCTACTTTCAGTACAAGTAGAGATCGCACTGGTCGAGGATGATCTTGGAATTCGCGGATAATTTTGTACTTATTGTGGCAGTTGAGTCGCTGTTTTCATTCCAAAGAGTTTGATGTATGTTTGCCTGTAGTTACGTTGTTGATTATCAGTGTCTTCCCTCTCTTCCAGCGATATATTTCCATGTTTTTAGCGAGATTGTAATACCTTTGCTCGGTGGTGATATCGCCATGACTGGTCTTCCCGAGCTGTTCGATTCTCTCTGCTAAACCATAGTGCTTTTGCCCACATGTTGTGATAAACCATGTAGAAGATATTTCATGTTGTATTTTGTGGTATATAACAGTGTAATTTGCTTCAATTTTACGCTTTTTTACCTGACTTGGGATAACATTTGGGAAGCTGTCAGTGTGTTGGTTGTATTTGCATGATGTGAAGTTCCAGTTTGATATCGAGGAAAATAATGTAAGCCGTGATAAAATATCGACCAGTAGCCTACTGAAATTGTTTGGTCTTACTTCTATAAATTTTTTCCGTGTTTTTGTTGCATGAGGGTGTTCGTTGTGTTCTCTATTATAACTGAGAGGGGTTAGTAGGCCCCCTTATAGTTCAGGCAAGGAAGGGACTGCTTTTCATCTTTCATGCCAAGTGTGATTACTAGCAAACTATGTGATAAATTCGTTTACAAGAAGCCCGAATATTTTGTACGTTATTAGCTAAGTTTCATGGGCTTTAGCCATATAGTGTTTTGTATCCTTTACTCTTTATTCCGGTGTAGTTTGTCAGGAGAAGTGCGAGGGGATTCCCAACGATCGCAGAAACATTCAATCCTTTGTTTCCGAAAAAAAGCTGTATCACAGACTGCATGTTTGTAGTTGAACGTGTGTTTACAGACAGAAACGTTACCAGCACACGGGAAGTAGTTTATTTTATTTCACAGCTATTGATTTACCTTTTGCAGTGTTCTTGTTGTAAAGTAGTTGCTTTTTGCCTCCTTGACAAGATTTACTTAAGATGCTTTGAAGTAGATCCATGACACTGCTTTGGGGGTTTATTGTGAAGCCAAATCCCTTCAGTCTCGCTTGATTTTCTCTGCTACATTGTAGATTTGTAGACTGCAGAAGGTGCTTGAAGTTGTTCGGCAGATACCTGCTGGACTATTTAATAATTTACTATAATTTTTATTGTGCTCTTCACTTGTAGCTTACGCACGTGAATTGGAGGGAAGGATGTCACTGTGCTACGCCACTCTGACGTTATTTACGCTTGAGATGTTGTCTGTAAGGTCTACATAGCTCTTTATGTTTGCAGGAAAGATAGGTTATCCAATTTATTCTGTGGATTATTGTAATTTGATACATCTCTTTGCGTTTGTTTTTGTTGCATTACTTTGAGGAAACTACCGCGTGCAGTCTCTCCAAAACCTTGAGAGGCGTTTGATATTACTCTCAGTCCTTGTAGCTGAGGCTTTCCTTATTCCCAGTACAGTTTGTATTCTAAAACGCAGCTGTACTCCTTGCAAACTTGCTAAGTTTTAATACGGAAATGTTATGTACTAATTCGTATATAATGTGGAGTGTATTGCCCTGCAATTGCAGTTATTTTCTTCTTGATGTATTTACACTTGTATCGTGTTCTGAACTACTTTGTATTCAGCACACTTAAGTAACTTATTCGCGCGAGACGTTAAATAGCACATTACTTTATTGGTTGCCTCTTCATTTACAACAGATTCATAGGTCTTTCACTATGGATAGCAGTGTTATTTTGGTGGAGTCATATTTGGGCTTCCTTTATGCTGAATATTCCCTTGCTGGAAACAGCTGCCCTCCTTTCTGAGATCATTTGTTATACACTAATGATTTACATAGATCATTTTGTACATGATGACATAGTTTTAAGGGATGACTTAGTATAGCATGAATATTTCTATCGTTTAGGCTTGATTTCTGGAGCCCACCATCACCCCTCACGCAAAGTATTGTTATTGTTCGAAATCCGATTTGATGACTTCTATTGTATGGCATGTTACCTATGCATAGCAATATTCCTTTATTTTTACGAAGTAGAACTATGCAGCCATCTCAGGTACTAGAATTCTATACAACCTAATTTAATGGCTGAGTAAAGCTAATATACCAGTTAACATAGGATTAATGGATGCAACCATATTGCAGGCTTATGGCTCAGACTAAAAGCACTCCTAAAAGCACACATGGTCAGATTTTGTCGAATTCAACTGTCGAATTCGACAAAATCTGACCATGTAAATTAAAAACTCGAATGTCGAAAGCCACCATCAGATTGTCGAGTTCGATGTTTTAAAAATCAAACACGTTCTATTTCTTTCGACAACTCGAATGGTAAATTAATGAAATTTTTCCTCGACCACGCTTCCGCGTCACCGTGTAATAGGACCGATATCCACCTCCTTATAAGGAATTACTAGTTAGCCTCGTTATGATTACGTAACATGTCAGTCTGATTGCTCAGTCTTTTATGGTCTATTGTGTGTAAATGTATAAATAGTAGAATCGTAATTTGCAAGTTAGTTGATATTGATTATGAATAACGAGCACAAAGCTGTCTTCTTTTTGACACAACTCTGAAACTCAATGACTGTCACAGAACTGGTGTAGAACCCGTCAGCCTTCAAGGCTCTATGATCCATGGCGACGGCCGAATTTGTCGGCATCATTAAAGGACTTGCTGCTGTCGTGCAAGACCAGCAAGCTGCTTCAAAAGATGCCTATTCAAGACACAGAAATAAGTCCAGGATTTGTCTGCTGCTGTTCATGCATTATCAGACACTGTGGGTAGGAACAGGGCCTCAAGCTCTCCCCTTAGCCTGCCTCAACTCACATTACCGGAGTTTACAGGATGTGAAAATCTCGACCAGTTTACAGAGCAATTAACAAATGTTCTAACCTCTTCAAGTATCTCTGCCAAATTTTGGTTCACTTACCTAAAGCAACAATGTCGCAAGGATGCACGTGCCTTCAATGTCATTTGTAAGTATGAAACCATTCATGCTTCAAAGATCAATGAAAAGACATCCAATGCTGAATATCTTGACTTTTATCGCAAGTGCCTAACCCACCTCACTATCCAACGTGGTGTTCATAAGGAGCAGCAAATACGCCAACTACTCTCTGCACACTATTCGATGAGTCAGCAACAGATGGAATCTGTCGCTGATTTTGCTCACCGCTTTTTGGAAACACAGCATAGTCTGGAAAAGCTCATTCCCGGTGGTGGGGAAATAGAATCGCTCTGGTGGGGAAATAGAATTAATCCATGCCTTTATGCTGAAATTACAGCCTACAATTAGTAAGGACCTGATCAGTAGAGATTCCACTTTCTCCTCTTTGACCACAGTGATCGAGGCTGCCAAAAGGTTCGAATCTGTCGACTCTCAACTATTGCAAGTGGCTGAAAAATCTTGGGCACCTCACGCTGCTTTTGCCGCTCAACCCGCTTCATGATCTCTCTACCTGCAGCGCCGCCAAAGCTCAGGAACTCAAGGTAGATAACACATTTTCTAAACACAAGGGCCATCAGTCAGGTACACGATTGTGTTGATTTAATAATAAATTTGATGTAGCGAATTGTGAGTTGCCTAATCATCAATGTTCTTGAGGTTATATTCATAAATGTTCTACCTGTTTTAAAGTATCTTGTAAGACGTATAATCATCATAAGTCCTCTTCCTCTCCCTTTTTGTCCCCGGGTTATCGCCAACCACCACGCAACTCTCCCCAATCCAGTAGAGTTCAAGCTAATTATATAGCACCTAAAGGTCAGGCCATTCCGGATTCATTCATGGGTTCTTTTAAAGCTGTTGTTCAAGCTTCCTTTCAATTGTTAAAGCACAATTTGGCAACAAGCATTGAGAACGAAGTAAAGCGCCAACTGCCCCAGCCCTCCCCAGTGTCACTTTCTAATGCGACTACGATGCAAGATCCACTTTTTTGCATGCCTGCTACAATACTCGCCAAAAGTCCTGGGACACTCTGCACTTTTTGTATTCTGCAACAAACTTTCATCCCCTCCCCCCTAAAACAATGTTGGTTTTCTGGAGAAGTACCTGTGATAATGGGAAATTTCACGTACACACCAACTTCAAGTGTCCCACAAGTGAACCAACATTGTTCTAGGGGGAAGGGGGGTGCATGTTTGTAGCAACTATGACAATATGTAGAGGAAAGTGGTTTTTTATCTGTTTCTTCTAAGTGTCCCAAGGACTTTTGGCGACTATTGTCAGGTATCAAATTTGAAAGACAGAAGATATTTGGCTGCAATCATGGGCGATCATAGGGTTTTCAGGGGCGCTGATTATGATAGTGACAACAGTTTTTATGTATCTTTACCCTATGACATCATGCTGATGTCATGGGGTAAATTTATTGGGATTGTCTCTTAAAGGTGCGCATAAACGGTACTTTTTTACATACGAGTGCAACTGTAAGTCATGTTCATAAAAGTATGAGGCTCTAGGTTCTATATAACAGAAACGCAGAAGAATTATGAGCAGTATTATGAGTAGTTCACGCTTAACATAGTATTAAAGACGTAGCCTCGTAATCATGAACTTGACTGTAGGAATCAATGATATAGAAGCGCCGAAGGTGCTAGATGTCTAGCTCCGCAGATTTCCTAGTATACAAAGTGAGGCAAATTTGCGAACGGCCGCCATATGCATTAGTGGCAAAAAGTGAAGTTCCGCGTACAGAGTTCTTATGGAACTTGAGTAATGTGCGACGCATTTTGTGGATTTGACTGGCCAAACTCTCTTGAAATATGGTAAGTACTAATTATTAGTATTCTCTCATGCTTTTTTCATAGGGAATTAATCGCTTTCTTAGGAAAATAAGAAGTTTTTTCGCTATTTGGTCTTAATCCAGAGGCCTATTACTGGAGGTACATTCATTCGTTTTCCAGATAATATTCTCAATATTTGAAGGTATTTGGGCCAGAGAATAAATTACTTGAGTTATTATGACTTCCACGAACAATGCTTTTTATTTCAGATAATGCCAAAAAACGCCTGGTGGTGCGGAAGAAGACAACTCAGATCGCGCAGTTATGTTAAAATAAGTACTAAGGCCAGGCAAGAGGGCCTAGGCCGGAAAGAAGTAGGATGCGTTTGATGAATTTTGAACGTATTTTCTTATCACTGTTTCAATTCCATCCTGGTAAAGGTAGCCAAGCACTGTCTTTCTCAAATATCTTGCTGGGTTCCTTTTGAGATAGTCTTCAATATGTGGATTACAATGTTGTCTACATTCCTTTGAATAGAACAAGTTTTGTGGATTGCAGTTTACCCAAGGATTGCTTGTTTATAAGTTGACAGGTGGCAAGCATCTAATTTGGAAGAGAGTTCTGTTATATCTTGGATAGATGGTTGGTTATGGTCATCTTTTTCAACAAGAGGTACATTTCTTTTGTTCCATTTCAGAGAAAGAATTGAACCAGCAGAGTTGTTTTCAAAAGTTAAACATTTGGTGTGTTTTGAACCTATAATGGAATTTCTCAGAAGAATTTTCCTAAGGCTAGACTTCAGCTGAACAACATCTGGATTATTGTTAAATCCACTCTTTCCCTGTATGCAAGCAAAGAGCAATTTGAGGTGGTCTTGTGAGAACATATCTGAAGGGGTGTTCTTCCCTTGTTAGTAAATCATATGGTACTTGCTTCATACCTAAAGCAGCAATGATGAACCCAACCAGAAAAGTTTTTCTTCTGTGTGTTATTAGGGTGGTTCCTGCCTTTGTCTTCAATGTTATCAAATATGTTATACTTTCCTCAAATATAATTTTCCACTTTGCACAGTCATGAAGGAATAGGGGTCTTTTAAAGTCTTTTCCAAATGGGCTCCTTATGTTCATCACATCAAAAAGCCTGTCAATTTTTCTTATAAACATTATTGTGCCTTCAGCATGCATGCTTAAGGTACTGAATGGCATCTGCAACCGAACTGCTAAGGGTTTGTGCTGCCACCTTAACATTCATGTTTTGCTTTTGGAACTCTATGTGCCCTTTTGAAATTTTGTTTCCAAACTTAAGACCTTCATCCTCTTGGATTTCATGAAGGAATTTTATATGTGTCCATTTAATTGTTTTTCCATTATCATCAACAAACTCCCCAACATCTGCTAAGGCATTTCTTGCCAGCTTCAACATGTGGCAATCATCTGGTATAAAAAATAGAGGGTGGTTGTTTGGTTTCTGTCATAGGAATACCCTGTAAATGTCTGAAATTAGTAGAAGGGGTGAGTAAGTGAGAAATCATTGCAACAGTGTACGAGATATACGGAAGCACAAGAAAACAGACACAAGAAAACATATCTTACAGTTTTCCAAGGAATGATATAACCGAACATTATTAGGAACAGGGATTCTATTGGTTTTCACATTTCTAGATGTTTTCTTTTCGTTCATCAAACTGGTGTCTCGGTTGTCTGCTCATAGCAAACAGAGGTAAAGTCAATCCCAACAAGAATGGTTCTGTAAATGATCTCAGAGGATTTTCAGACAAGTTTAATATAGTTATATTTATCTTTGTGATATAACTGACTTCCTGTGTGCAAATACCACTGACAACATATCACTGCAGCTTGATTATTCTACGCATTGTTTCCAACAATAAACGTCTCATTAATTATTGCAGTATGAGTAGGCTTTGCTATGCTTTGCAGCACCTGGAAAGTTGAAATACAGATAGCCTGAAGCAATGGAAATCATGACTCAAGGAAAAAGAGTAGTATTTCTTACAATACCCAAAAACAATGGCAATGGGTGCCGTTCCAAACTTCTCACAAAGTTGTCGGATTCTTTTCGGCCTAAGGGTAGTTACCGCTAGATTTATTTTGACATAATTTGGAGATACAGGCAATTCTGGCATGAACTGAAACTATATTTATAGTTCTTGGAGGTTATACTTTATCTAGTAAAGCGTTCTCTAGCCAAAATGCCTTCAAATAGTTGAAAGTATCGAGAAGTCGAGTGAATGCACTTGTCGGTCTGCCAAAAGCTTCTAAGTTCCCACCGTTGCAAATAAAGGTCTTATTTTCCCAACAAAACATTTTATTTCCCTGGAGGTAGTATGAAAGAATAGCAATAACTGTTACTTACCACATTTCAAAGGAATATGGCCAGTCAAATCCATAACATTCGCTTCTAATATGTCAAGTTCTATAACAGCTCCGTATGCAGAACTTGACTTTTGCCACTAATGCAAATGGCAGCCGATTTCAAATTTGCCTCACTCTGAGTCGCGGAGTTAGATATCTAGCGCCTTCGGCGCTTCTATATCATTGGTAGGAATGGAAAAATTGTCATAAGCGGCTGCATGTGGCCATAAAAGTGTACCATAAGGGTTCTCAAAGATTGAAATGCGATGAAGAGGGAAGCGAAAATTACCGAAAAGAAGAATGAAGCTGTTAACTTGCGGCGAAAGGACTTTAACTTGCCACATAGTGAAATCACAACTCGATGTAGGATCTCTAAATCTAGCGTAAAACGCGTAGGCAAATTCACCCAAAAAAGAGTTGTGAGCCTCCAGCACTAACTAGAAGGGAGAAGGGTCGTTTTCTAAGAAAGTTTAAATCATGACAGAACAGACTCAGGCCCTCTGACGAGGCCAGAAAAGACTATCAGGGGAGGGGCAAAGCCACCTTATCTTCGGAGGCCCAGATAATGAGAACACAAGCAAATTCGATGGTGATAATATATGGTATGCTGTACAACCTGTTATCACTTCTAGTCCCCCTGACAACCTAAACAGTCAGTTTGAATTATGGAAAGATGCAGGATATGACTATTTGACAAAATAAAGTGGACAAACTACATTCTGTGGAATACAATACATGCAAAACATCACTCGGCTGAGCATCCTTCAATAGACATCAGATTGAACAACAACAGCAATAAGAACAACAACAATATGCACTTGCAACAGTTTACACGGTTTACACGGACAGTTTACACTTGAAAATCAGGCGAAAAAGGGTGCTTTTCTTGACCAAAGCGAAAAGATGACCACCTTGCCAGATGTACACTATCTATGTACATACTTTAATGATTTTTCATGAATTTCTTAGTATACTGGTAACGAAATAATGAGGAAAAACTCCACGGTTTACACTTATTTTATCATAAAGAATCACATGACCTAACTCATAATACCTTGGAAAGTGTAAACCGTGGAAAAGACGCCAATTTTCATACCACTATTACATTTTCTATAAACTTGAATATTTTTGATGGATGTACACATATTGTGTACATCTTTTACGTATTATACACAAATTAATTACTAAGCGTATGCAGAAATACAGAGCTTTCTGCAAGCATAAACTGTGGTGTAAACCGTGTAAACTGTGGCATGCATAGCAACAACAAACTGCGGGATACTTATCACATTCCGTTGTTGTCAAGCTGCATACAAAAGCATAGGTACAAAAAGGACAGAGGGAGGGGCAATTACAGCAATGTTCTGAAGTGACAAAATGTAACAATAAACTGCCAATGAGCAAAACAACAGCCACATAGAGTGACTGTCTCTTCATCAAACATGTGAATCTGACAAACGAATTGGTGGTTGGCATCCTTCACTATTGTCTCTAGTGCATCAATAAATCGTTGATGTTATTCAGTGAAGCCATTAAGATTACTAGTGTGAATGTACTTTTGATCGTTGTTCTTTTTAGCTAACTAGTAATTGTGTAACACAAAGGAAACTTTGAATATCCCTGCCGTCTGTTCTGTCTGTTTTGCTGATAACGGAAGTATTCCGGAAATTTCACCATTCATATAGGCATATGTAATGAATAACGAATGTTTTCAATGCGGGCGTTTCTTGAGTACATTTTGAACTGTAATGCATAGCCAGTTAATACACCAGCCTCAAAAGCAGTGCACATATAATGCCTCTTGTATAGAAAAATTTGCCAAATACATGAAAAGAAAATATTTCAGGAAAGTGAATAAGAACGATTGATGAAATTAATAAGTTACGGACTGCATCTGCATAGCCATAGTAATACTACCATTAGTACATGTGCTAGCGTTTGTCTTGGCCTCGTTTACAAGTTCTGGCAAAGTTGAAGTTAAGCAGATATTTAGAGCGTTTTTTGCGAGCTATGTTGCTCAAACTGTTCCTATGTTTTCAAGATAAGTCTCGTGATGCTCTAGTTGTCGATTACATTGTTTTTGGAAGATAAAAATTATGTCCTAATACCGATTCGGGTAGGAGCACTGCAGGAGGGACAGAATGATAGACACCCATGTGACATGACGTCACAGAGATGACTTAAAGAATGTTAAATACAGTTGACATCCGCTATCTCAAACTCTGAAGGGAAACGGAAATTTGAAGAGAAAGCGAATGATTGAGTTATTGGATGACCCCAAAAAATCCAATTTTTTTCAAATTTGTAAGGTTTAACACCATTCATTTTCCGTTACTTTTGGCTTGCATTATTTTGGTAGTAAATACTCAAAAATTTCATGTTAGTATACAGTGGTTTTAGAAGTATGGTAAGTGCAGCAAGTAGAATAACAATTGACGGTAATATTTCATTGTAATATTGACCAGATTCCTATCGTGGTCGTTACAAGCATTGAAATAGATTTAAGGGTATCATGCTTATCAGGATAAATGGATACCGCTGATTGGCGAAAAACTTAAAACTGCAATAGAACCTGATAATAGTATGGATAAGTATGCCGTTTGTGTTATAAAATACAATGACATTGTTTGTCATCTACCAAAGGGAAAAAATGGGAAATTTGCGAAAAAAATCATTTTTTCTTGAGAGCTGATCGGTACAGTTATTGTCATGCAGTTGTAAAAGGAAAACCTTTAAACTTAGGTGATGGTAATGGCATGCAGGTCCCATACATATTGATGATAGAAGGGTCAAAACGCTTTATTGTCAGACTGCAAGAACATTTATCACTCATTTAATAAAACATCTAAATTGCGTTATGACACTGTCTTTTTAATCTCATAACTGTCATCTGCCGTTTAAACAGATTTTTACTCGTATTTTTAATTTTCTCATATAACCAAAAACAAAAATGTTCGAGATAGCGAACACACTTTTCTTCCATGGGGAACAGACAACGGTTCGACATAACAAATATTCGAAATAGCGAGCAGTCGAGATAGCCAACGGTTTTTCTATATGTAACCCTATAGCAAAACCAAGGGAAACAAAAACTGGTTCGAAATAGCGAATGTTCGAGATAGCGGGCAGTCGAGATAGTGGAGGTCAACTGTATCACCATCGTTTTAAGCACCATCGATTACCCCTTGAACGACGAACACATTGCAGGTATAATGTGGTTTTAAAATTTCAATACCAGACAGTACTCGCCAAAAGTCCTGGGACACTCTGCACTTTTTGTGTTCTGCAACGAACTTTCACCCCCCTCCCCCCTTAAACAATGTTGGTTTTCTGGAGAAGTACCTGTGATAATGGGAAAATTTCTGCATACACGCCAACTTCAAGTGTTCCACAAGTGAAGCAAACATTGGTCTAGGGGGAAGGGGGTGCATGTTTGTAGCAACTATGACAATATGTAGAGGAAAGTGGCTTTTTATCTGTTTCTTCTAAGTGTCCCAAGGACTTTCTGGCAACTATTGTACCACGTCTCTGCCCGTAAATGCATCATTTTCGGTCTTTGATCTTGCGAACAAAAAAATTCTTTGGGTTAAGGCCACGTCTGCAGGGGTTTCCCTCCCTTTGCCCTTGGATAGTTGCTTATCAGTTTCCCTTGTTAATCAAAATCAAGCGGAAACCATGGTCAAATTCAACCCTGCACTTCAATTTACTAAATTAGAGCAGCCTATCCCTGTTTCGGTCGCCAGACCAAATTCTTCCCTCAGGGCAGTTGGCATTCTGTAAGTGCCTATTGTTTGGGAATCGGACCAATCCGCTCTATTCACAATGCTTGTTGTTCCTAATTTAACCTGACTATTCTCTTTGGTCAGAATCATTTGCGTAAGACTGATGCACGTATTTATTCTAAGGATTTGCATGTCTTTTTTGCTGACCCAGCCTTGAATTTTGAGGTTCAATGCTATGACATAAATCTACTTGAAGCTTTTCCTACCCTGAGAGGCCATCAGCCATGCCGTAAGCTCCACGGCCAATGTTACGTGTCTACTGACCACTTTGCCCCAGCCTAGCGTAACAACAGAGCACGTTTCATTAACACTGGGGCTCAATCTTGTCACAGTTTGCAATGTCGTTGCTGCTTCCCTTGTAGGCTCCCCCCTGCTAGCGGGACATTTATGGCTGAAGGGTGCTCAGTTTTCACCAGGGCTTCAGTCCTTAAGTGGCCCCATAGATCTTCAGTCTCTAAAGCGCACGTCATATCCTGGTGAAAGGCTGTCCCAGTTTTTTCAAAGTGTCGGCCAAGTCGCCCTCTTGCCCCTATAGGAAATTAATGCATGGCTGCTTGGACATCTCACAGCGATATTCCCATTCATTCTTCGGACCCGCAGGATATGGCATTAGTCACTAACGTTTTAGCGCATTCAGACACTGCCTCAGCTCAGTTGCCTTTTCATGTGTCACTATGAACCATATACCCATTTTCCCAAGCAGATACAATTGAATATCAGACTGCCATGATATATACCGTGCAGCACTTGACTGATATTTGGTTTTCGCAAGCAGGTCTTAGTGATCATAATTCCCATTTATCCTCTGAGCATCTTGTCGCTATGCCAGGACATACTTCTACACTGACATCAGGTTTAGATTTGTCTCTATAGTCTGAGTTTTTGGACAACAACACTTTTAAACACGAACACGCATTTCCACCCACAGACATGGTGACTCTTAAACCTGATTCTTTAGACTTTCAGGATGCGCTTTTTGCAGCTTTAGAATTAGACATGCCTTCCTATGCACATGTGCCACGTCCTATATTGGCACAATACATAGAGCTTCATTTCATTTTTCATTTTGAATTCTTTACGGAGGGGGGCCCTTCAGCAAAGATGCTGATTTTCAAGGGTCCCTCCATCTAAAATACAATAACAGAATAGAAAATAAAAGTTAAAAAAGTTTAAAAAGTTAAAAATTTAAATACAAAATACAAATATTAGCTTTAAAAAAACATTAGAAAATACAAAAGAAATACGAATTAAAAACTATCATGCTTAAAACCTCTAAGGGAGGTTGCTTGCTTGCAGTTGGCTGGGAGGCTGTTCCAGAGTTTCGCATATCTAAACGAAACAGATTTCTTGCCGTTTTCTGTGCTTTTTTTGGTAACCTAAGATCTGTTGACGTATTGTGCAGCCTATATGAAGTAATTTGAGAATTTTTCATAAACAAACTGCGTAAATATGGAGGAGCAAGTTCGTTCAAGCTCTTAAAAACCATAGTTTTGGTTTCGGTATCAATCAGCTCATTGATAGTTTTCCACCCAAGTGTTTCAGTCAATAGATTGCTGGGAGTGTCAAAACTACTGTTTGTTACAATTCTAGCAGCCCTGTTTTGTAGATTTTGCAAACGATTAATCTGAGTTGTACCTGCACAGCCCCATACAGAACAGCAATATCGGAAATGGAGCTCTATTATGCTAGTATAGAGATTTGTTAGGGCTGAGAAAGGTAAAAATTTCTTAGCATGTTTTAGGAGTCCAAGCCCTCTAGAAACTTTTAAAGACACAGCCTGGACTTGAGACTTCCAATCAAGGCTGTTGTCTACCTGAACTCCAAGGTACTTAATTTTGTTCACAACCTCAAGCTCCGTTCCATGTATTTTTATTTGTAGATTCTGGTTTGACATATTAAGAACGTTCCTTTTAGCTTTAGTAGAAACCAACATTGATTGAGTATTTGCTACATTAAGGGACAATTTATTGCTAGTCAACCAAATATCAAGGTGCTCGAGATCTTCATTTAAAGCCTCATTTAGCCGGGATAAATCCTTTGATTGCAAGCACAGACTCGTGTCATCAGCATACATAGAAGTGGTGGAATTATTTACTGCTCTAGGTAGATCATTAATGTAAACAAGAAAAAGGAGTGGACCAAGGCATGAACCTTGAGGCACTCCAACGTCGATATTTTCAATTTGATATCATTTACACTGCAGTATTGGGTTCTATCTAATAAGTAGGATCCAAATCAGGCCAGTTCCCTATGGAGAATGCCATAAGATTCCAGTTTCCTACACAGAATTTGATGATCGACAGTGTCGAAAGCCTTTTTTCAGATCTACAAAGACCATACCCACCAGATTACCTGTATCCATCCCGTTGTACCAGTCATCCGTGTTCTTAAGCAAGCATGTAATAGTGGAATTAAATTTTCTAAAACTTGACTGGTTAGAGTTGATGAAACAATTATCATTCAGATACTGGTACAACTGGTTGAACACAAGTTTTTCGAAGAGCCTAGAGACAACGGGTAGTACTGATATAGGCCTGTACTTAGACTTTTCGGTCCTGTCACCATCTTTGAAAATCGGTGAAACTTGAGCAATTTTCCAAGGGTCAGGAAATAGACTTGTTTCGAGTGAAGTGTTGAATAAATATACAAGAGAATCTTCAATATAAGGCATCGCCAGTTTCAGGAAGTAACTAGAGATGCCGTCGTCCCCAAAGCTCTTCGACGTTTTGAGCTTACTAATTGCTTCTCTAATTTGTTTAGCATATATTGATTTAAATGTAAATTTTGCAGCATTGCTATTTTGGAAGTAGTCACACAAAAGCAGAGGATCATATCCACCGTCTATATTACTTGCCAAGTCTTTACCGATTGAACAAAAGAAACTATTCATAGACTGGGATATTTCTCCCTTATTGGAAATAGTCTTATTTTGGTCTCGAAGAATCTCTGTTAGTGGATTTAGATCTTTTATTGAGAAGCAGGTTCATAGTTCTCTAAAGTCTCTTCATATTATCTTTAAACATTGAAACTCTAGTTGAAAAGTAAGGTCTCTTGAGTTTTGTGTTAAGACTATTGACTTTATGTCTTAGTTGTTGGTAAGAGCTTATTAATAATGTTGACTTGCTTTTGCAAGCAGCTAGCTTTAGCTTATCTCTGGACTTTATAAGTGCCCTAAGATCAGCATTGACCCAGGGGCAATACTTGTCCGAGACCCGCATCTTTTGAACAGGGGCATGTTTCTTGATGACCGATGAAAAGAGTTTGGACCAGTTACTCACTAGTACGTTGATGTCATCAGTTTGACCAAGAGCCTTTACCCAATTAATACTAGCAACATCCATTAGGAACATTTGTTCATTAAATTTTTTCATTCTCCGTGTTTTGATCGTTTTATGGTCCTTCAGCACGCCGCTCTCAAACTTACGAACACAATAGACCATGAAATGATCACTCAAAGAAATTTGGAATACCCCAGATTTTACTATGTTCTTTGGAGATGTGGTAGCAATATGATCAATAATAGAAGATGAATTTGGGGTGACGCAAGTTGGTTCTGTAATGAGCTGCTTATAAGTGAAAAGATCGTAAATATCTGTAAGATGTTTAGCGTTGCTATCCAATGTGATACCTTCTTTCACTGTAAGATCACAATTTGTATCGCCAAGTAGAATTACTTCCTTTTCTTCCTTGTCTAAGAAAGATAGAGTTTGTTCCAGCTTGTTCAAAGATTTAACTGGATCACTAGGTGGTCGGTACCAAGCTACGAGAAAATAGGACTTAGCTTTGGGAGGTAAACTTTCTACGCAGATCAATTCAAGGTTACTATCAGGAATATCATTTCACAGCTTGTACTTAACGGAATCCTTAATATAGATCGCTACGCCTCCTCCATGGGACATCCTATCCCTACACTCATGCTGGAAACCATTAATTCTAGTGAGTTGTGTGGAATAGCTAGGATCTAGTTTAGTCTCATTTATGGCGATTATTTGTATATTGTGATCCCTAAGTAGCAACTGAATCTCATCAAGATTGCTATGGAGCCCATTCACATTTAGAGAAGCAATTGTAAGTCCTCTTTTAAAGCCTTGATGCTGATGTAACGAGTCAGAGCAAATACTATTTTTTGTATTAAAAACTACACTCCTACATAAACATCCTTGTGTCTTTCAATTGCCCAATTCGCCTCTTTCCGCCATCAAAGGTTTTTTCACAACAATGACACTGGACCAGCGCATCCAGTTTATCGCCTTCCTTATTGCTAGAGTCCTGCAGAACTCGCAGCCATTAAGAAGGAGCTTGAGCGCATGGTAAAACTCAAGACAATTCAACCCAGTCATTCTCCTTGGGGCTGTCCTTTTATTCTGGTTCATAAACCCCCAGAAAAGGGGAAACCTCAGCCCTATTGTTTTGAGGTTGACTATAGGGCTCTTAATGCGATTACCTTAGGAGATGGGTACCCCATCCCCAACATTTCCAATATTATGGACGCCATAAGTGGGGGTAAAATCTTTGGTAAACTGGACTTGGCTAGTGGCTACTGGCAAGTCCCTGTTAACCCTAAGCATAGAGAAAAAACTGCCTTCTGCACACATTTAGGTCTTTGGGAAAATCTCAGAATGCCTTTTGGGTTAACAAAAACAGCCCCACAAAATTTTCAACGCATTTTAAACACTGTGTTTGCTGACCATCTGTATAAATGGCCTATTATCTACATCGACGACTGTGCCACATCGTCATCCTCATTCAAAGAAACACTAGATCACTATCAGAAAATTTTTGAATGTGAATACAAGTTTGGAGTTCAATTTAAGACTTCAAAGTGCTCACTTTTCTCCACTAATCTTCAACTTTTAGGCCATCGTATTACTCCTGAAGGTAGTTTTCCTACTGACAAAGGTACAGAATCTATTTCCTCCTTTCCCAGGCCTCATAATGTTTCTAGTCTAAAACAATTTCTTGGAATGATTGGCTATTTTCGGGAATACATCAGAAATATGTCCCAACGTTCACAAAATTTACACTCGTTACTCAGCCCAAAAGCCTTGTTTTCATGGTCGGATCAACATGAGGCTGAAGTTCAGGGTCTTAAGTCTGCCCTTCTTTCTAACAACATCATACTATCCCACCCACAATGGGACAGAGAATTTCAAGTTCACACTGATGCTAGCAAAGCAGGTTGTGGTGCAATGCTTGCACAGCAACATAATGGCATCCTTCAGCCTGTTCATTTTGCTTCTAAAGCATTTACTCCCATGGAATCGCGTTGGCCTACAGCCAACCAAGAGCTCTTTGCTGTCAAATGAGCTTTAGAGCAATTTCGCCATTATCTTATAGGTCGCAAATTTTGCGTCATCACCGACCATGCTAATCTTAAGTCTCTAGCCTCAACTGCTCCTCAAAAACTCAAAACTTGCTAGGTGGTGCCTCTCTTTGGCTGAGTTTGATTTTTCCATTGAGCATCGCCCTGGTAAAACCAATGTTGTGCCAGATGCTTTGAGTTGTGCGCCTTTGCCTACTCCACATCCCGAGGCCCATATTCTTGTCATTCCTCCTTCACAGGTCTCTTCCTTTCTCCTAACTGTGCTGGGCTTTGATCTATGCTTACAAAACACTGCGCCAGAGCCTCAGCTTTTCAACAGTCCTATCACTTGTCTAAATCTCGCCTGCTCTACTCAATCACCTCTGAATGCTACAGCTCTGCCATCTTCCTCCCACAAACTGACTCTGATCACTCCCTACTTTGCCACAGCAGTGGACATCCCTGTACCAGGCTCTACTCGGAAATTGCAGGAAAATCTGCTGAGTCTACACCCTGGCCTGACAATTTCGAACAGTTGTGCCCACCCAATTTCAACAGGGTAGAATTTGCACAAAAGCAACACAAAGATCCTTGGCTAGTGCCCCTGGTGTAGTTTCTTATATCTGACAACTCACTAAAATCTATAGCTCTGTATGACCCCAAGGTTCGGAAGTGGGTCACCAGTATTGCTAAGCGTGCAAAACTTATTTATGGTTTGTTATTTTATTCAGACGAATTTATGAAAAATCCGGATCATTTGCGCCTCTTTGTTCCATCAGACGTGGAATTACAGCATCATATTTAGCTTTCATATTATGATTCCCCTCTAGGTATGCATCGAGGGCGTGATGCTACTTACAATGCCATTTCCCGTGATTTTTATTGGCGCAATTTATCTAAGCATGTTCGTAAATTGATCCGGCGCTGTCCACACTGCATATGGTTCAAAGCATTGAGCTCACGGTCCAATGCAGGTACGTTTGTACCAACATGCATGCCATACTTTAGGCATTGAATTTCTCAATGCTGTTCTACATAGGCTTACAGCCTTCCTGTCTATTAAACATGTATTTACCTCTGGTTACAGGCCACGCCTCAATGGTGCTAGCGCATTCACCACTTTCTCAATAGTGCCATAGGAATTTACTGTGAGCATTACCAACACCGTTAGAAAGACTTCTTACAACCTGCCATCTATGCACATAATACATCACATATCTCGGGTACTTCTGATATCATGCCATTTCTCGTATCTGGTCATGATGCACCTTAGCTGGAAACGCTGTCCCTTCAGCTGTCTCCAGATATCCTCCCAACAGACCACTATGTGCAACAATTAATCGCAAGAATGAAGGATGCGCAAGATAATTTTAGCAACATTATAGCTTAGTACTGATAGTCCGCTAAACGCAGGCTCCCCTAACCCCAGCTCAAAAGGTTACAGATTAGCCTTGGAAAGACTAACACTGTGCCCCAATGAAAGCTGCATTTTCTGCACTTTCGAGGAGCAAGGACCCAAAAAGCTCGCATAGGATCACGAGAAGGTAATATCATGGGCTTCTATCATGGAGCACGTGATCTTCGGCCTTGCATTGTGTAAATCGATGAAAATTACGAGAAAAAATTGTGCAAAACATGCGAGGATACTTGCGGTAGGCTACGGGGCTGTACAGGAAAAGGTTGAAAGTCAAGAAGCCCCATTTACACAATGCAAGGCCGGAGATCACATGCTCCATGATAGAAGCCCATGAGGTCACCTTGTCGTGATCCTATGCGAGCTTTTTGGATCCTTGCTCCTCGAAAGTGCAGACAATGCAGCTTTCATGGGGGCACAGCGTTAGTCTTTCCAAGGCTAATCTGTAACCCTTTGAGCTGGGGATAGGGGAGCCCGCGTGTAGCGGGCTATCAGTACTAACCTAGTCTCCTGTATATGAAATAGACACATAATTCTTCAAAATGTTCTCTACACTGAGACATAAATGAGCTACATCACGTATTGTCTCCTGCATATTTCACTTCTAATGTAGAGAGTGTTGTAAAATCTAGTAGTATAAATGTAGCAGTGTATAGCATATACAATAAAGCCCATCAATTGACAGGTATGACGATGGCTATGACCTAGTGGGTGATCACAAATCTTCGCCACACAGGTACACAATTAAATCTGAGCCGTAAACCTGTAATATGGTCACATCCAGTAATCCTATGGTAACTGGTATATTAGCTTTCCTCAGCCATTAAATTAGTTTGTATCGAATTCTAAAAGCTCAGAGGACTCCTTAGCATTACTTCATAAAAATAAAAGAATACTATTATGTACAGGAAACATGCTATACAATATTAATCATCAAATCAGGTTTCGAGCAATAACAGTATTTGAGGTCAGGTTGATGGTAGGGGCCTGGAAACATCAAGTCTACACAATAGAGGTGATCATGCTATCTAGTAGTAAGTATTCCCTTTAAACTGACTCATCATGTACAAAATGATCTATGGAAATCATTAATGACATTTATAGCAAATGATCTCAGAAAGAAAGGAGTGCAACTGTGTTCCAGCAAAGAAACATTCATGATAAAGGAACCCCTAATTTGACTCCGCAAAAGTAACACTACGATGCATAGTGAAAAGAACTATGAAAGTGTCATAAATAAGGAGTACTTGGATTCAGCTACAAAACTGTACTGGGAGTAAGTAAGGCATCAGCTACGGGGACTGAGAGTAATATAACACACCCCTCAAGGTTTTGGAGAGAATGCAAGCGATAGTTTCCTCAACTAATGCAAGAAAAAGAAACAGAAACAGAGTATCAAACTGCAATAATCCACAGACTAAATTGGATAACATCCTAGCTTTAACCTAAAAGAACTGTGTTGCAAACACACAGAGCTACGTAGAAGTTACAAACAACATCTCAACTGTAAACAATGTCAGAATGGCCTGGCATAGCTGAAAATGAATAGCACGCTAAAAATCCTAGCAATTATTAGTCCAGTAGGTATCTGCCGAACAACTTCCAGAACCTCTGCAGTCACAAATCTATAATGTAATTGTTCGGAAACAAAGGATTGAATGTATCTGCGATCGTGAGATGAACTTGGGAATCCCCTCGCGTGTCTCTAGAGAAACTACACCAGAATGAAGATTGAAGGATACCAAAACGTTTTATGGCCAACACTCAAGAACTTTAGCAAGTCATGTAGTGTGCTTGTAATCACATTTGTCATGAAAGATGAAGAGCAGCCTCTTCATTGCTTATACCATCGGAAGGGGGGCTAGAAACCCCACAGAGTTATAATAGGGAACACAACGAACAACCTCATACAGGAAAAACATGGACAAAATTTTAGAAGTTAGACAAAACAATTTCAGTACGCTACTGGTCGATATTTTATCACGTCTTACTATATTTTCCTCAAAACAAAACTGGAACTTCACATCATGCAAAAACAAACCAAACTGAAAGCTTCCCGAATGTTATCCCATGTTAAGACACAAAGCGTAATACATCATGATATACCACAAAATACAACATGAACTATCTTCTACATGGTTTATCACAACATACCGACAAAAGCACTATGGTTTAGCAGAGAGAGTCGAACAGCTCGGGAAGATCTCTCATGGCGATATCACCCTAGAGCAAAGATACTACAATCTTGCTGAAAACATGGAAATATATAGCTTGAAAGAGAAGGAAAACACTGATAATCAATAAAGCAACTACAGGCAAGCACAAATCAAACTCTGTGGAATGAAAACAGCGACTCAACTGCCACAAAAAGTACAAAATTTTCAACGAATTCCAACAACATTCTTTACCAGTGAGATCTCAAGTTGTAATGAGAGCAGGTTTGCCTTGCGGACGAAAACAATAGAGAACAAAAGACGACACACAAAGCCGAAAAAATTGCCAGATAGACAGCGGAATATCTCAGTGAAGAAAAATATTAAAAATACAGCAAAACATAATACTGGCATTCAGACCAGGCGGGAACCAATGGCCAAGTTTGGGGGCAATCCGACCAAGATCCTAGGAGGAGTTCGTATTACCGTAATGGGTGACGGTCCTTTTGATGTAAACAATAGGCGATCTCATTTGCATTTTAGGGATCTTAGTTTATAGAGACTTAGTACTGATAACGCACTAAACGCGGGCTCCCCTTACTCAGTTCAAAAGTTGCAAATTAGCCTTGGAAAGACTAACACAGTTCCCCCATGAAAGTTGCATGGTCTGCATTGTCGATGAGCAACTATCAAAAAAGGTGGCATAGGATCACGAGAAGGTCACGTAATGGACCTCTGTGATGGAGCACGTGACCTTCGGCAGTGCATTGTGCAAATCGAAGAAACTTGCGAGAAAAAACTGTGCAAAAATGCTCGGATACCTGCGCTAGGCTACGGGGCTGTACAGAAAACGGGTGAAAGTCAAGAAGCCCCGTAGCCTAGCGCAGGTATCCAAGCATTTTTGCACAATTTTTTCTCGCAATTTTCGTCAATTTGCACAATGCAATGCCAAAGGTCACGTGCTCCATCACAGAGGTCCATTACGTGAGCTTCTCTTGATCCTATACGAGCTTTTTTCATCCTTGCTCATCGAAAATGTAGACCATGCATTTGTATGGGGGCACAGCGTTAGTCTTTCCAAGGCTAATCTGCAACTTTTGAACTGGAATAAGGGGAGCCCGCGTTTAGCGGGCTATCTGTAGTAAGCTAGTCTCCTATATATGAAATAAGCAAATAGTTGTTCAAACTGTTCTTTACAATGAGACATTAGTGAACAACATCACGCATTGTCTCCTGCATATTTCAATTCTAACGTAGAGAGTGTTGTAAAATCTAGTGGTATAATTGCAACAGCGTATAACATATACAACATAGCCCATCAATTCACAGGTATGACTATGACTATGACTATGATATAGTGGGTGATCACAAATCTTCTCCAAAGAGGTACACAATTAAGTCCGAGTGATAAACCTATAATATGATAGCATCCAGTAACACTATGTTAAGTGATAAACCTATAATATGATAGCATCCAGTAACACTATGTTAACTGGTATATTAACTTTATTTAGCCATTAAATTAGGTTGTATAGAATTCTGATACCTCAGAGGACTCCATAGTCTTACTTCAAAAAATAAAAGAATACTGCTATGTACAGGTAACATGCTATACAATATAAACCATCAACTCGGGGTTTCAAACAATAACAGTACTTGGGATGGGAGGTGATGGCAGGGGCCCCAGAATCAAGTCTACACAATAGGAATGATCATGCTATCTAGTAGTAAGTACTTCCTTAAAACTATACGATCATGTACAGAATGATCTATGGAATCATTAATGGCATTTATAACAAATGATCTTAGAAAGGAGTGCAACTGTTTTTAAGCAAAGACGCATTTCATAGTGAAAAGAACTATGAAAGTGTTATAAATAAAGAGTACTGGGATTTAGCTGTAAACTGTACTGGGAATAAGGATGGCATCAGCTACAGGGACTAAGAGTAATATGAGACGCCCCTCACGGCTTTCAAGAGAGTGCACGCAATAGTTTCCTCAAAATAAGGCAAGGAAAAGACATGGAAAGAGATGTATCAAACTTCAATAATCCACAGAATAAATTGGATGACGTCCTAGCTTTAGCCTACAATAACTGTGTTGCAAAAACAAAGAGTAATGTATAGGTTACAAATAACATCTCCACTGTAAACAATGTCCGAGTGGCCTAACATAGTGACATCCTTTCCTCCAACTGACAAGTGTAAGCAAGAAGTGAATAGCACGCTAAAAATCATAGCAATTATTAATTATTCCCGTAGGATCTGCCAAACAACTGCCAGAACTCTCTGCAGTCACAATTCTATACTGTAGTTGTTCGGAAACAAAGGATTTAATGTATCTGCAATCGTGAGATGAACTTGGGAATCCCCACGCATATCTCCTTACAAACTACAGCAGAATAAATATTGAAGGATACCAAAACGCTATATGGCTAAAACCCAAGAAACTTAGCAAGTAAAGTACAAAATATTCAGGCATCTTGTAAACGAATGTATCACGTAGTTTCCGAGTAATCACACTTGACATGAAAGACGAAGAACAGTCCCTTTGTTGTTTAAATTATAAGGGGGCCTACAAACCCCTCAGAGTTATAGTTGAGAACACAACGACAAACCTCATACAAAAAAGCACGTAAAAAACTAAAGAAATAAGATAAAACACTTTCAGCATTCTACTGGTCAATATTTTATTACGGCTTACTTTATTCTCCTCAAAATAAAACTGGACCTTCACCTCAAGCATAAACAACCAAAACTGAAATCTTCCCGAATGTTATTCCATGTCAGGCAACAAAGCGTAAAAAGTAAGCGAAATACACAGCAATATACCACAAAATACAACATGAAATATCTTCTACATGGGTTTGTTACAACATACGGCAAAAGCACTATGATGTAGCAGAGAGAATCGAACTGCTTGGAAGATCTTTCATGGTGATATCACCCTCGAGTAAAAGTATCACAATCTCGCTGAGAACATGGAAATATATAGCTTAAAAGGGAAGAAAAACACTGATAATCAGCGAAGTAGCTACAGGCAAGCAACAACAAACCTTTCGAATGAAAACAGCCACTCAACTGCCACAGAGAGAACGAAATTTTCCACGAATTCCAACAACATCCTCTACAATTGCGATCTCACATTGTAATGAGAGCAGGTTATGGTTGTGGACGAAAACAATGAAGAACAAAAGACGACACACAAAGCCGAAAAAATTTCCAGATAGAAAGTGGAATATCTCAGTGAAGAAAAATAGTAAAAATAAAGCAAAACGTAATAGTGGCATTCAGACCAGGCAGAAACCAATGGCCAAGTTTGGGGGCAATCCGACCAAGATCCTAGGAGGAGTTCGTATTACCCAATGGGTGACGGTCCTTTTGATGTAAACAATAAGCGAGCTCATTAGCATTTTAGGGATCTTAGTATATAGAGAAGTCTGATCTATGCCGTTGTCAGCACGCAATCTACGACACCGCCTCACGCGATATGTATATCCCTGATGGAAAGCTTGTTTATGTTCGCAAAGACTGCTTACATTCTGGCCCTAATACCGTCTCCCGCTTCATTTACACCTACGACGGTCTATATCTAGCTATTGGTCATCCGTACGAATGCTCTGATCTCTTGCATTTGTGCACAGTTGACGCAGGTGACAATCTACCATGCCCTGTCAACATAGAAAAGGTAGTAGTTGTCCCTGAGTTCACCTCAGCGGATTTGCGTTCCACATAGGATATCCTTGTTGCACCAGACATCGAGCCTACTGCAGAACAAGGGCATGTTACTCCAACCTTGGAGTTAGTATCTGTTGCTTTTAAGTTTGGCAGGTATTTAGAAACCCTGCCCAACAAGTCAGCTGTGTCATCACCAGCATGCAAATTTGTTTCCGAGCATTTTCCTGCCACTCATGAAATCTTTTCCCACCATGGCTGTCTTAAAGGTCTTGTTAAGTCATGCCCATACCTCCAAATAGAGGGCGGTTCACGCGGGGGTACTATATCTTATGCCTAAACCAAGAAATTTTCTCCCGTATGTCATTCTTGATTTCTAGTTAATCATGGATAATTTCCTCCATCATCTTATCTCTTGTAAATGCCATTATCATTGTGTTGTGATGTAAACAAAATGGTAAACCAGTTTCTAATTTTTTTATCAACGAGGAGTGGACTGTAACAGGACCGATATCCACCTCTATATAAGGGATTACTAGTTAGCCTCGTTATGAGTACGTAACATGTCAGTCTGATTGCTCAGTCTTTTATTGCCTATTGTGTGTAAATGTATAAATAATAGAATCATAATTTGTAAGTTAGTTGATATTGATTATGAATAAAGAGCACAAAGCTGTCTTCTTTTTGAAGCAACCTGAGACTCAAGCACTGTCACAACCTGTATCATGAAATTCCGCACTGTATCTCAAATCAGCGTGGCCAAAGTGTAATAAAATGAAGAAATAGAACTATTCATTGCTGAAGAAGAAAGAGAAGAGGGCTGAGTAAAACTGAGAATTTCATCAAAATTTGTTCGGGACTCATTATCATGCATTTGGTGCAGTAGTTATTTTCTTCCGAGAAGCACAACTCCTTCAACAGTATATCGTAAGTCCCAGTACCCATTCATTCATCAATCTTGTACATTTTCCGCTCTTATTTTTTCGTCTTTTAATACCAATACTATAAATATCGCAGCTAAAGCAACCTGGTCTTCTATGTTTGTTGCAAAACGACAGTTTGGATGTTTTATATTCGACAAAAGCTGATCAAGATTCCATAAAATCTGCTGTGAAAAAGGGGCTTTCGATTCGACAAATGTGACACGAGACAAGATTCGACAAATCAAATTTGACAAAATCTGACCGTGTAAAGGTAATCACCGTGTAATCATTTCCACTTCCATTCGGATTTCGCATTTCTTAAGTGAACTTATTGTTCCCAGTCCACATCCAAGCGCTTGCACATCACAAAATGTTTGCATATGGACTGGGAACAATGAGTTAGCATCCGAAATGCAAAGTGCGAATGTAAGTGGAAATGGGCCTTAAGAGCGGCTATAATTGTGTACCTATTTGGACAAGGCTTGTGATCACCCACTAAATTATAATCATAATAATACAAGTCAATTGATGGACTATATTGTATATGTTATACGCTGTTACAATCATACCAGTAGACTTAAAAACACTCTCTACCTTTGCATTGAAGTATGCAGGAGACAATATGTGATGTAGTTCATTAATGCCTCATTGTAAAGAACATTTTGAACATTAATGTGCTTATTTCATATACAGTAGTCTAGCTTAGTACTGACATCCTGCAAAACACGGGCTCCCCTAGCCCCAGTTTTAAAGTTGCAGGTTAGCTTCGGAAAGATTAACGCCATGCCCCCATGAAAGCTGCATGGTCTGCATTTTTGACGAGCAAGGATCAAAAAGCTCGCACAGGATCATCAGAAGTTAACGTCATGGGCCTCTGTGATGGAGCACGTGACCTTCGGCTTTGCACTGTGCAAATCGAAGAAAATTGAAAGAAAAAATTGGGCAAAAGATGTTCGCATACCTGCGCTAGGCTATGGGGCTTCTTGACTTTTATTCTTTCCTCTTAGAGCCCCATGATGTCACCTTCTTGTGATCCTATGCGAGCTTTTTTGATCCTTGCTCATCAAAAATGCAGACCATACAGCTTTCATGTGGACACAGCGTCAGTCTTCCCAAGGCTAATCTGCAACTTTAGAACTGGGACTAGGGGAGTCTGCATTTAGCTGGCTATCAGTACTAAGCTGGTATTCAACTAGTAACATTAAACAGCAGAACACTATGAATCTTTGCAATGAATACAAAGAGAAGAATCACACCAGCACTGACATAAGACGGCAAAAATCATACTCTTGAAAATCCCCGGTGAGGAGAGCATTCAGCCTATTGGTACCAATGATGATCGCAGTCACAAGAAAACTTGCCAAACACACCAAGCTATTTACAGTAATAGTGCCCGGAAGATGGAGGCTGTAAAAGTAAAAGAATGATAAATAGACAAATAGACATATATATATATATATATATACCTTATATATATATATATATATATATATATATATATATATATATATATATATATATATATATATATATATATATATATATATATATATATATATATTTATTTTATATAAATTTGTATATTTACATACAAACATACTTAGCAGCACACGCAACTTGGTCAATCAACCAAAACAACATTAGATGAAAAACAGCTAAAAAAATATTAAGCTTATATTCCTTCTTATGTTCTTATATTTAACATTCATGGGAATGGAAACTGTAACTAACATAGACATAGATTGACACACATGGCAAAGAGAGAGAGCATTAAAATGCCGTGTACCTGAAATCAATATCTTGGCATGGTTTGGTTACGTCCTACCTAAATAAGCTAATACTAATTGCCAATACAAGGATTTGAAAATTTGACGTAAAAGTCATAGTTTCAAATTTTCATAGGTATTGAACTATTTAACATATTCACATCCAGTAAATGGCATTTTAATGCTCTCACTGAGATCCAAGTCAAAGAAGTAGCTCGATTATAAAACTACTATCCAGAATTACTACTAAGAGGTAGAGTCGTTTTCAAGTAAAACTGTTCCTTGAAGATCATTTGGAACCAAGAACATCAGGTACAACAACCAATTTCATTAACATTTTTCTTAGAATTATTTTATAATCTAATAGAAACAAGTCAAATCACATCTAATAGACCAGCAGGTGACCATATGAAGGTTTATCTTAACATGTTATTGTTATTCTCCCATTTCCACTATACTGACATTTAATGGACAAAGCTGATATTTTAGAGATAGATCACCTTCCCCTTTGGGACTGGCTTCTAAAAATGTTGCAACATAGAGAAGTTATGGCTTGCTTGATGCAACGATGTAATTTTTTATTTTCAGCTCTAAAATTAAGAAAAAGATATTTTTTGTGTTCTTCTTATGCAAACACGCTATGATCGAAAACATCACTATAATAGGTAATCAGGGCAGCTAAATCGTCTTCTATGCATAGCAGCATAACAAGAGGCATATATTTATGATATAAAAATAAGTTTGAAATCGGAGATCGCCTGGTGAAGATAATGAAAAGGAAACCTGTAGGTTTGTATTGCTGCTGCCTAGAATTTGACAGGAAATGCTATGAAATTGAGTGGTATGAATTTTATCAAACTTTGAATGCGAATATCTCAGATGCCAGATATCCCACTTTGATGGAAATTGTTTTTGTGAGATGGTCAACTAGTAGTCTTTAATTATCGATGCCTTATTAAGCCACTGCAATAGCATCATTTTTCCTATTTCTCCCCTAATACACCACTTCGGCTAACCGCGCATTGGGAGACTGGGCCTAGATTTGGGGTGTAAAAGTAACATATTCTTGGCAGTCGCAACAAGGAATCGTACGAAAGATGTTCACGTACTGCTAAAACTGCGTATTAAAATCACCGATTGTTGCATTTTCTCTGGAATTTATTCATCCTATTGTTGAACTTCGGAACAGCTTTTCTCAAAGTTTTTGTGAGTACCTAGCTTGCAAGCCACAATCTATCGGCTTTAGCTGTGTCGCACTTAGGCCCATTTGAATCCTGTGAATTTTCAATCATGTTTAATTGTAATTGCGCTGTTGTTGGTTGTGGAAGCAGTAAATGCAGGCTGAATAAAAGGAAGAAAGTTATATTTGCAGAGCATCTAGCAATTTTACATGAAGAATGCCTTTGCCCATAGTCGTACACATTACATCGTTTCCCAAGCAAACTTTTAAGCGCTGCATCAAGAAATGAGTAGATTTGACTTATGAGCAGAATCACTAAGAAGAATACCAAATGGATACCAGGTGATAGTGGTTTAGTTTGTTCTCTGCATTTTGTTGATGGAAAGCCCAGCTTACAGAATCCTAATCCTACCCTAAACTTAGGATATCAGAAGGCTGCCAAGAAACCAAACTGTAGAGCTTTGCTATAAAGGGTGACTGAATGAGGTAACAGTCGAATGGATTCGAGTTCTTGTTTACTTCAGGGTTGTGCAATTTTTTTCCGAGGAGGGCCACTTTTAGACTTAGCTCATAGGTGGAGGGTCATTTTTCTGTACTATAATAAGTCAACACAGTTCTTGATATGCTTCCTATCAATATGCTTCCAATTGCTGACAACATAGTAAGAACTTGTGCCTCACTCTGCAATCGTCAGCTACCACTGATCAAACAGAAGAAGTTATGAAGAGAACAATACTAAAGTAGTGATTTTTGTTCTTCCAATTTATTTATAAATGAATTTACATCTATAGATGTATACATATATGTACTGTACTATACAATACTGTACTATGCTATACTATACTATGTTATACTGTACAATACTATACTGTACTGTACTATGCTATACTGTACTGTGCTATACTATACTGTACTATACTATGCTGTACTGTACTATACTGTACTGTACACTACTATGCTATACTATGCTATACTGTATTATGCTAAGCAATGCAATGCTCTACTGTACTATATTGTATTATGCTATGATATATGCTATGCTAACCTATGTTGGTTGTCTGTCTGTCCTCTTGTCAACAACTCAATGTTACATATGTCCTCCTTAGTTATCATCCTTATATGATTCAGGAAATCAACTCTATTGGCAGATAATAAAAAATGTTCCTTCACTGGAATACCCTTAGCATTTTACATTTCTGTAGATGGTAATTCTGTTTCTGGGAGTGCTATAAACAAAATACATTCAGACCTTCCACAGCTTGTTCAATGGATTTTGCCATGTCTTGTAGGTTAAGCCCATAGTCAACATGCATCAGAGGGTCAACTTCTTAATTAGGGGAGCAATTCAATTCTCCTTTCTAATTGTGCCACCTAAAGTGACCTCTTCAGCTTTAAGTCCTTTATCTTTATTGAGTTCACTGCCTTGTTATTGGGCAGCCATTTATATGGCTTTGAAGTGCACAAATGGTTATTAAGGTCCATCCTGGTTACAGCCTCAATCCTAAAAAGAGCTGCCATGACATGGTTACATGTTTGAGCCAGCCCAGCCATGGATGAGCAGTGTATTGAGACAATATTACCATTGCATTTTGCCAAACAGATCCATAGTTTGTGTGGGGCATTATTGATTTGCTCTGATGGTATGCAAGTATCCTTTAGAAAAAATACTCACTATCATCTGCAATAGGATGAAAATGTAATGGTGAAAGCCAACACTGAGAGTAGTAGCTGTAGCCTTTAGACTGCTTATAATCAGAGAGATCATCACTTGAGAGTTCATTTGGATGAAATGCTACAAAGTTACACATATCTGGATAGAGAGTAACAGGCCAAAATACAGTTCCAACCTCTTCATTCAGACAGCCATTTGCAATTCCGAAAGTGTCTGGCAATGTCTTTCGTCAGACTTCAAGCTTGGCTTGTAGTCTGATACAATCTCACGCCCAAACTCTTCAGCTGTCTCTGTTAAAGGAACATCGTTTTCAATAGCAACAAACACTAGCAACTAGCTCCTCCTTTTCACCAGTTGTATTTAATCCACGAAGACGTAAGAAACTCTTCAACTAATCAACTTTCATTCTAGACAACTTCGATAGGTCGGCATTCATCATTTGGCCTAGGCCCAAACAGTGTAACTTAGTTTACATTGGATATTGTGGCTTGCAAGCTAAGTACTTATAAAAGCTTTGAAAAAAGCTGTTCGGAAGTGTACAAACCACGATAGGATGAATAAATTCGAGAGAAAATACAACAATGAATAACTTTACTACGCAGTATTGGCACTAAGTGACCAGCTTTCGTACGATTCCTTGTTGCGACTGCCAAGAAAATGTTACTTTTACACCCCAAATCTAGGCCCAGTCTCCCAATGCGCGGTTAGCCGAAGTGGTGTATTATACACTTCTGGAACATAGCCCTATTTACCATATGTACTGATATCAGTTAGCCTAGCCCTAACTAGTAAATTCATGAGGGTCTTGCATCTTCTAAAGGCAGAAACCACAGGTGGGCTGCGAGGTATAGAAGGTTACAGGTGTCTAAATGCTACCTTCAACAAGATATATGAAACATTACTTATTCTGAAAGATTATCTTCACAAGGAAAGCAACCTCTCATCTCAAACACCTAATGTTCAACAACAGGATAAAAGAACTACTTTAGTTTAGTTGTAGAAAGATAATACTAGAAGAGACATCTTAATACATTTCATAATTTTTAAAAATAATACTAGAAGAGACATCTTCATACTTTTCATATTTATCAAAAATAAACTTGAAACTTACGCATGCATTGTTAGGATGATTATGGGGCTGATGACATAAAATTGCATATCATTTGCAAGGTACCATGACCAACCAATACACTGAAGTCAAAGGAAAATAAGCAACGTGAATACAAAAACAACAGACAGGTGACAATACGGCAAGTGAAATGTAAAAGCAAGAATCTAATTATTTAGAGTATTGATGGCATAGAAGAAAGTAATTAGGATATTTAGAAAATAACTTACGACATTTCGTTTTGATCTAGTTGAATAAAGGTATAGGACACGAGGGTACACTTGGAAGAAAAGTAAGGTTAAAACTTCGATCATACTAAATTGACTGAGAGGAAATCCTGGGGGCGACTAAACATCTTGGTATTGAGAGTGAAGCAGTTCAAATGGATATGGCTTTCGTAGATCTTAAGAAAGCATTTGACACAGTGGATCATGCCATACTATGTAATAAATTAGAGCATTATGGCCTTCAATAAAATGAGCTGCTGTAGCAGAACTCTTATATTTTTAATCGCAAAAAGTATTGTAGAGTTGGAGGCTATGATTCTAATATTGACAACATTAATGTTGGTGTTCCACAAGGTCTTGCTTAGGGCCACTGTTATTTCTAATTTACATAAATGACCTGCCACAAGTTGTTAAGGCCTCCATTGTCTCCATGTACACTGATGACAGTAGCTTTACCTTTCAATCTCAGGATATTTCTCAACTTAATGATGAAACAATAAAATATAATCTCAAAGCATTGATTAATGGATGCAAGGAAATAAGCTACTGCTACATGTGACGGAAACTCAGTTGATGCTTATCTGCACGAAACCTAAGCATCAAAAACTTAAGACTGCAGGGGGTCATCTCGCTTAAAATGTAAGAGGAAAGGACCTTGATGTGGTACAAAAAGTTAGATACTTAGGAGTACAAGTTGATAATAGTTTAGACTGGAAGGAGAAAATAACGGCAATCCCTTCTAAGGTATCAAAGGTGCTGGGACTTCTAAAGCATGCTAAGAAATTTCTCCACGAGTTCGCTAAGAAATCCCCCCATGGTCAAAATCGTTTTTCCTACCGCGGAGCAACATCATGGAATAACCTTGCAATTGAGGCTAAACAGGTACCCTCCCTTTCAGTTTTTAAGAAAAGACTTCTTTTGAAAAAAAACCTTAATTAGAATTTTTAGCTTTTTTCTTTTACTTTAACAACTTTTATCTTAAAAATTACTTATACTAGGCTTTTATAGTGTCTATATATTTATCTGTACCTTTTCAATTTTGTTTTATTACGATTTATTGTAAGTAGTTAAGTGGAGGGCTCATGCTAATAATTTTCATAACTCATATTTCCACCTATAATCCCTAAATACGGCTCAAGCATATTACAAGTTGAGAATCCACGGTCCCAAACCCAAAGCCCTAGAAACGCCTCGATCTGCACTAATAGCTCATCTCAGTTTGAATACGATGTTCCTGGACACGAAACACCACACTCCTGCAAAAATCCAGCCATGTGAGAGGAGAGAACAAATTGCACGTTACTTGAAAGATGAAAAAGACAAAAACAAAGAGTTGCTACTGAGATCAAGCAATATATTAAATATAAAGAATTAAGAACAGAGTTTTCGAAGAAGGAGACCATACTGGGAAAGAGACAAAAACACATAGGATATCAGTGAAGGAATGACAAATGTCATAACCAGCGGCTTCTGGATGAAGCAAAAATATGCTTGTTAAGCAAATGCAGCGTTGATATCATCTGAATCCTAAGTCCAAACATGCTGGAATCAGTACAAACACAGTACGAACAGCCAAGTAGCAAATAAACAGCAAGAAGAAAGATCATAATCTACAACAATATCAATTTGAATAAAACGAATCTTTTGTTAGAATGTTAGAAAATGATTGAAGTTCAAATGGGACATAAAGCCTGGCTTCCTTATAACCATAAAGCCTGGTTTCCATATAACCGTAACTTGCCTGCGATTGCCTGCAATTGTCCCAGGCATTAAGCCTCTGGCAGCCGAAGGCAAAATGTTATTTAATGGAAACCACTTGCCTGCGGTAACCTGGGACTGCCTACGATGGTTGAGAAAAAGTTGAGCACTGCTCTACTTTTACTATAGTTTACATTTAGACACCTGTGGAGAAAAGATGTGGAAACTACTTATCCCAGGCAGCCGCAGGCAGCATATTGTTAAGTTAGGCAAGGTGATCCCTGTCCCTCAATCAAATTAAGGTGACGCAAAATTCGGCTTTGTCAAACACTGATCAGTGGCATTTTGGCGGCTATTTCAGTTCCAATGTGTACAATACGGCTGCTGGACATTACGTCGAATACATGTTAATAATGTCACTACAGCACGAAAAAACAGTACCATGTTCTTGACATATTGAAAAGCTTTTTATCCGTCAGACACTCGTCAGAGTATGAAACGTCGGATAGCGACCGAAAGGCGAACCGAAATATATAGCCAGATGTGGAAAACTAGTGATATGATGAATAATGTATCCAGTTAGCCGTATAATTGGCCACTTGGCACCTATTCACAATTGTTTACTTGAAGAGTCCAAGTGAGAAAATGAACTCTTTTTGTTTACACAAGACTGGGTTTTGAGTCTTTATGTAAACTGATTCCAAAACACTTAAATGAAAGGACGATCTTGCTTGCCCAATGATCCGACAATTATCGTCTGAATATGTTTTGGCGCATTCTGGGTTTTTAATGAGATATTGTCCTATGGCCGAATCACTTTTCATTTCAGAATTAGACTTTTTACACAAATGAGGTGGCTGTTCCCTTATTAGTGTTTTTCGTCCTAATGCTCGTGAATACATGTTGTTTTATTCTGTCTGCTAGTCTCTGCATGGTGCGCCCTACGTACCGAGCTTCACATCGGCACAAAAATTCATAAACTACACAACTTTTTTGAGTGGTAGGAACGCTATTTTTTTAGCAGACGGTAGCATGACCTTGGTATTGTAGACCACACGAGGTTTCACAGCATAGAAACAGGATGTAATGTCTTTGTTAATTTGGTTTTCAAATTTTGATGAAACATTACCACTCCAGGGGAATTTTAGGTAAACTGGGCACTTCTCAGGGCCACACGGTTTTTCCACTGCAAAGTTGGCAAGTATATGCTCAATACAAAAAATAAGGACATCATCTGGATATCCATTTTCAATGAGCAGTTGTTCTAGAAGTAAACAATGGTGAATATGTGCCTAGTGGCCAATCATACGGCTAACTGCACACATTATTCATCATATCACGCGTACACTCAACCGGCTATATAATTTCGGTTCACCTTTCAGTCACTATCCAACGTTTCATACTCTGACGAGTGTCGCGACACATCAGACATGTCGGACGAAAAAAAAATTTCAATACGTCTAAAACATAGTACAGCTTTTCGTGCTGTAGTGAAGTTCTGTAGTACCAACAGATTTGTCAAATGTTGATAACGAAATATTGATGGATTGCGTGAGGGAATATAGGGCAACTTATGACAAAGGGTGTCCGGACATCAAGACCCTTTTAAAAAGAGTAATGCTTGGCATGAAATCTGCAGAAAACTTGGGATGCTCCCCAAGATATAAAATATTGCATCTTTCAAGGGAGTATGAGTACTGTATTATATGTATTATATATTAAAACCTTCAGTTTTCACTGTTGTCTTAAAATATCTTGAAGGGTAAAAGTTATTTTTTTATTCTCATAAGATTTACAATAACAAACACGTACAATGCAAAAGCAAAGGGAGCATGGAAATACATAACAACCCTAAGACTTACACTTAACATAGAGACACAAGTAGTTACAAAAATGTTACAAAAGTATTAAACTACAATAGTAATTAGAGTGGTGTTGCCCGTAGTGCCCATGGCGTCACAAATTTGAATGAAACCTCACGAAGAGCTATCAAAGGAGAAAGCAAGTGTATATAAGTTCCTGCTAATCTGCCAAGTTAGCGCCCAGGCATGATGGGCGACACCACTCTCATCATAAAGAGAAACAAGTTTACACAAAAAGAAAAGGATTTACACGAGAGAGTTAATAACTCATTGGAACCGTTCTGAGGCCTGAATACATTTCAATGTTGCCTCAAGAATGCTTGCATTTGAATCGAAAGGTAACTTTTCGTGGCCATAAAGGAGTATTTGCAATAGTTCATTGTTTGCAGGGTTTGATCGGCCACGAGGACACAATATCGCATTAACGCTGTCGAGAAGATCGCGTTTGTGTATATCATAGGAACGGTAGGAACGGCAGAGCAGCAAAAAGTGCTCTGTATCCTCAATAACATCATTAATAAGGCAAAGGGATTTAAAGCATCCCTAAAGTTATGCTTGAATTTGTGAAAATTGAGCTTACTGAGTCCAACACGTAGCTGCGTTAAAATAGATAAAACCCAGAATGCGCCAAAACATATTCAGACGATAATTTTCGGATCATTGGGCAAGCAAGATCGTCCTTTCATTTAAGTGTTTTGGAATCAGTTTACATAAAGACTCAAAACCCAGTCTTGTGTAAACAAAAAGAGTTCATTTTCTCACTTGGACTCTTCTAGTAAACAATGGTGAATAGGTGCCAAGAGGCCAATCATATGGCTAACTGGACACATTATTCATCATATCACGTGTACCCGCATATCTGGCTATAAATTTCGGTTCACCTTTCGGTCGCTATCCGACGTTTCATACTCTGACGAGTGTCGGACGAAAAAAAGCTTTTCAGTATGGTTAAAACATGGTACCGCTTTTTCGTGCTGTAGTGAAGTTCTGTAGTACCAACAGACTTTTCACATAAAAGTTTTCGATCGTGAAAGCCGTAGACTGATTTTGAGGGTGGACGAATGAGTCCTAGTAGTTGTTTCTTGAAAACATTCACTGAGCGAGATTCACGAATTTCAGGGTCAAGTTTCTCCCATTCCGACAAGCAGTTTGGGTAGAAAGTTGATTTGAATCTCTCTGATATTGCTCGTATTTGCCCTATTAGGGAAAACTTCTACTAAATACGTTAAAATTGATTTAGGTTAAACAGGTGTACACCGCAGATCATTGACATTGCAGACTGATCTATAAAGGCATTCTCTGTCTTGGAGCCAAACTTCTCTAAGGAACGTATGGTACTGCCCTTGTTCCTTTCTTTGCTGGGACATTTTTCGCACAAAGAATCTATGTTTTCGTATAGGTTGTTCTTTTTTGTGCAAGAGCTAAAAACTTCCCAGCATCACAGATAAATTTCTGAGTAACATTCTACTGCGAATTATTTGCTCGTCCATGTTGACCAAACAAGCCTGAAGAGAGAGCCAACAGGCCTTTCATTATAAATAGGCTTAGTTATCAGCATAGATACCGGCAGAATAATCAGAAAAATTAGCTAGCATCGAGACTACAGGATTTGATCCAACATGGCCTAGACCAATCGACAGATAGTGAAAACAGTACTGTGGGGAGTGTTTCCGAAGCAACTGATGGGCAGGGGAGTATAGAAAAAGGAGAGCCTATACTCAACAAACTTTCTGCAGAATATGCAAATGGAAATCGTTTTGATGATACATTCTTTAAGTTTCTAGATGGAATATCTCCACCCCCAAGACCATCCATGTCAACCTCATCGTACAAGTAGTATACCCAGCAAGTCCTTGAAACTACTGTTGGAGTTGATAACAGCACTTTGGCATCATATACCAGGGTGACCGAAACTATCACAGAAATGCACAAACGTCTTATTGACGAAAGGATCAAAAATGAATTTATTTGAAGAAAATATTGGCGTAAAAATAGAAATCAAAACTCTATGCTCCGACGAACATAGTCCACATCAAAAGGATTTGTACCTGAACCGATCATAAATAATAGCTCCATCAACATAGATGAATGCTCATGTAACAAAGAGGCATTGTTTCCTGTTGATTAGAAACGGGCCATTTTAACAATCACAGAGCATCTCTGTCTGATATCAATATATGCAATAACAAAACACGGCAATACTAAGCAAGCTAGCGCAGTCATTAAGACCACTCTGCTTCGGCTTTGATTACATCATTTCCTGATGAGAACAACACCAACAAAATCATCAACAGTATCCATGGGAATTCCCGAAATGAGAAGCAGAGATCTGATGGTTCTGAACATTGGAAAAAGAATACCAAGGGCAGTATGCCGTAGAAGACCTCCATGACTATAGTAAACCACATCTACGGAAAAAGCCGGAAAACATCACTTTCAAAACTGGAACCAATGCTATTGAAAATAAATCTCTTGAAGATGCCTCTAAAAGAATCAAATCTCTTCTGGACATTATTCTGGAGAAGCTACCAAGCTGTCAAATACTGGTTTCAGAGATCACAAGAGGACTGGAAAATGCAAAGAAACCACAAATGAAAAAATCAATGTTTACCAGTGAGCTGAAGAAGATGAACATTGATATCTTAAGGCAGTGAAACATTTTGCCATAGCGCATCAACCAGAGTGGCCTCCATCTCAACAGATGCGGTGACGGCGACTTAGTTAAAAACATTATATGCAAACTAAAATCATTTTCTTCCTTTTGAAAGACAGAGACTTGACAGGAGGCTAGGACAGGTAACCTATATATTTCACAGAGTTTAAAAAGACATAACCATCCTATTCCCTACAGTGGGCGACATACACCTAGTTGCTGTAGATGAATAGTAGCTGTGGGAACTTGCGTTTCCACTCTGTTCTACGCTGACTCAGGTGCTTTATCAATCGCAGAGTAATTCAAGGAAAGAGTCTTCATTTGTCGATTTCGATATATCCGTATTCTTACACTCCCCTGTCCTAACTAAATCTAAAATCATGTGCTAGCTAATATAATTCTCAAAGACAATGGTACATCATAACCAATCATAAGTAAGAAAAAAAGTTATATTGGATGTGTATAATTAAGTAGTTTGCGGTGGGCAGGGGTAACCTGTCTACCACGGAAGGATTAAGTGTTAAGCTGCAAGGAAAAAAAATGAATAGCATATCTGCGCGCCTGCCCAGGGTTCCCCACAGTAGCCATTGGTTCCATTAATGTAAAAAACCTGCTACTACATTTTCCTGAAGTCAGGAAGTAAATTAAGGATAAAGGCTTTCATCTACTTGAAATAAATGAAACAAAATTAGATGATACGATTATTGATGACCTCAGAGTCGAAGGGTATGATCTTCACAGGAAGGATAGGGACAGACATAGGGGTGGTGTTGCTTTCTATGTTCGGAGCTCCATAAAGCACCATAGAAGGACCGATATCCCGAAAGCTCAGACTATTAAAGCTAGGCCATTCTTGGTAATGGCATGGTATAGATCCTCTTCGGATCCTGTTGATTCATTTGAAGAGCTCGAGAGGAATCTCAAAACGTTTGATCAATAAAACAGTGAAATTATTATTCTTGGAGGCACAAACTGTGATTTGTCATTATAAGAAAGTGTCCCGGACTATGCTGTTTACTGTATTTGAAAACTTTGGGCTTTTCTTCGCACCAGCAAAAGATCATGACAACAAGAAAAATGAAAAATTTTAATGAAGAAAGATTCCTGTTAGACCTATATCAGGTTGATTGGGACAAAATAGTAGATTCCAACAGGAATGTAAACGAAGCAGTGAACAATTTGTCTATTCTTCTAAAAAGCATGCTCCCATATGAACGATGAAAGTATCAAATACGTCCACCCCCTGGTTAGCCACTGAGCTCAAAATGTGCTGGAGCAAGAGTTAAGCTTAAGACTGCAGCTGTGAAAAATAAGTCTGCTGTTATTCTGGAATCCTATCAGCAAATTCGAAACAAAGTCAACACTTTAAATAAGAAGCTTAAAAGAGAGTATTCCTACGAGAAAATTGCTTACAGTAAGGAAAATTTGAAAGATACAAGGAAAGCAACAAACGTATTGCTGTGAAAAAGATCAAAGAACACTAAAATAGTCAGCCTAGAGGTAAATGGTCAGGATGTATTTCATTTCATTTCATTTTAAATTATTTACCCACGGTTGCCCCATCAATCGAAGACGACTGCTTTACAGGGGGCCGTGCTTAAAAACTAAGAAAAATTATCTATCCTTTAAAAACCTTACCCTAATTCCAATAATACAAAAATAAATAAAAGAAAAGAAATATCAACATAAATCATTTATTTACAGCGTCTTTAAATGCTTTGAAAGAGGACGTCCGCTTGACTTCCAAATCTAAGTGGTTCCAGACTCGAGCACCACGATATGAGAAAGTTCATTGACCACTGCACGTTTTCACAAACCCCAAATTGTCTAATTGATATCTTATAAATTGACATAGTGCACAATTCAGGCTTGAGACCGTCACTCCTATTAGTGCAAAGAGGGCTCTGAACAAAATGAAGACTTCATTTGGGTTCGGACGGAATCACTGGCTACTTCTTTTAGCTCGCATTTCCGGTTATCACTAGTTCCCTACGTAAAATGAACTTTTCCATCGAGGCTGGGGCTTTTTCCAGATACTTGGAAGGAAGCACAGACAGTTCCAGTCGTTAAAGGTGGCAATGCTGGTGATTGTTCGAACTATAGGGCAATATCTGTCATACCCGTTATTTCCGGCATATTTGAAACAGTAATTTATGATCAGCCTTAGAAACACCTTGATTCCAAGAAGCTTCTGTATTCAGATCAGTAGGGGTTTTGACAACTTCACTCGGATGTTGCCTATTGGCTAAATGTACTAATGATTGGTATTTAAACACAGAACGAGGTAAGTTCACAGTGACGATACATATTTATCTAAAGAAAGCATTCGGCACAGTAGACCACCATATTCTTGTCGACAAATTGCAACATTACAGGATTGCCGGTCTTGAACAACAATTCTTATTTCCACCATTGCAGGCAGTGCTGCAGGTTAAACGGTGTCATTTCAGATACAATAGCAATTAGTATAGCGATATCACAAGGGTCCTGCCTGGCACCTCACTTATTCTTGATATATATAAGTAATCTTCCATGTGCTCTAAGTAAAGCGCATGCGACTATGTACACCAATGATACTGATATATCCCTCCCTTCAGATAAAATAGAAGAGATTAACACTGTAGTCAATGCAGAACTTGTCTACCTTGAAAAAGGGTTGAAAAGCAATAAACTTTCCTTGAATATCGTCAACACACAACCCCTAATAACTGGGCAAAAAATTAGGGCAAATGAACAAACCGTCAGATAACGATAAGTTAACGGGAATGAAATTGATATTGTTCATGAAGCTAATTATCTTGGTGCTATGACTGATGAAAAGTTGAAGTGCACTATACAAGCAAAGTTCCTTTAAAAGAAAATGTCATAAGCCCCTCAGCTTCTGAATTACGTCAAACAATATGTTGATGAAAGTACCTTACGGGAAATGTATCTAAGCACTATCGAACTCAACTTGAGCTATTCCTGCTCAGTTTTGGGATGCTGTAGAGATACCAAGCTGAAAATCTTGCAAAAATTGCAGAACAGGTCTGCAAGAATTGTTACGAGCAGCCCATTTGATTTATTGGCTGCTCCTTTGGTGCAATGACTAGGGAGGCTGCCTGTTGATAACATAGTCCATAGAAAAACATCTAGCATGGATTTTCACCCAAAAATAATAGTTAAGAAAATAACACGGCTCAAGTTCCCAAGTAAAATTTTTAGGGTAGCTTGCCAACAAATAAGTCAAATTTTTTGTCAAATTTGCTAAAAGTTTTGTATTTTTATTTCCAAGGGAAAATTACTCGAAGATTTCGAAAATGCAACCTAATTTTGCATATCAATCATAAATATGTAGTATTTTTATGTAAAACTTAGAGTACCATCTAATCTTTACCTTAGGAACGCCATAGCAACCACTTTTATTCGATTTCCCAATCTGTTGTGTAGCCAGATTTAGGAATTTGATACTTTCCCTAATACCAAAATGCACCGCAGAGCCACCTGTGACCTGTCATGTCTTTGTGTGAGTGCTCTGTGTCCCGATTTAGTGTTAGGGTAATTCGGGGAACAATGAGACGCTTAAGCAAACATTCTACTCTTGCTCAGCCAGGGATACGTGAATAAAAGAGGACAACATTCATATACTTACTTAAACATACGAACTATTCAACAGCAAGAGCAATTTTCCCTAGCTTTTCATAATTTGAAAATTTCAAGCTTTTTCTACAACAGGTATATCGTCTCATTTTGCCCAACATGTGGGGCAAAATGAGACACTTCATCTTCTATGTTTATAACTCTTAAAGACATACATCTACTAGTTACGTTTGTAAATAATAAGAGGCGGAGGCAAGAGACATTTCATTCAACAGTTTTTAGCAATATATTACTAATTGAAATGACTGAAATAAGTACACTTACATTCATATTAATTTAATGAAATTTATGAAATTCTTCTAAAACTTATGTAATGGCGAAAGATCAACGAGGTTCGTGGTTATGCAAATTAGATGCAAATTACAACAGCAAATCAAAAAGAACAGGAAGTCGAAATACGGCCAATGAAAAAATTATAATTTGAAGATTCGATAAGTTAAACATTGTTGCGAAAAACTTTTGTTAAAATAGATCTTTAATCAATGTTTTGATGGGTAGCCACGCATTTTTTTGGCAGCGTCGAGTATCAAATCTAATGTTCTGCTATCTGAAGAAGTTTCGAGTTAACTCTGCTCTGTGAGCAGATGCATTATCCTTTTGACAAACGAAAGTTTTTCTTGATTGCTATGGATATTGCGAATACTTTAAGAACGATTTTCTTGAAGCAAGGAAACATAACAGGCTCAATTCAATCTTCATGTTATTGAGTCGTTTCTAAGAACAAAACAACAATCGTTAGAGAATACCCACTGAAGAATGATCCGGCAGTTTTTTGCTGAAATAAAAGTTTTTGCTTTCTTATACTCTTTGATAAGTGCGGACCATCTGAAATCAAAGTCAATTCAACGTATGGTTTCATCTAAGTTAAGAAATACTAGTATATACTATGATTCCTAGTAGTAGATTAGGGTTAGGGTTAGGGTTATGATCCCCAGTTTGATAACAGACGAAAGAAGGAAACTAAGCATAAAATTGTGCATTCCATCATGCTATGGTATTGCGACTGACATAGAGTTGTGCTTAAATAAATTCTATAGGGGGTTGTATCTCACTCACCATGAATCATTGGTGCAAAAATTTGAAAAAGTTTTCAATATATTTTCCTTAGCCTTGGCAAAATTGCTGTTTTAATCATCGATGAATCCGCAAAAAATTTGTTTTTCTCACCTCAGCTTTTCGTTACCACAGAAATAACGGTTGAAAAGCTGAAAGAGGCCGAGATTGACCTGATTTGTTTCTCCACCGGACAAACCGATAATTCATTATGAAAGAAGAAATGTCGCAATTTGCCCCGTGTCTCATTTTGCCCTGAATTACCTTACCAAGAACTAAACTACAATCAGATTCAATAGCATATCATGTACTGAGTTTTGAAGAAAGTTAGATAAGGAAAATAGATAAAATGGGATCAAAGAAGAACAGAAAATATAAAAAGCAACCAAAATTTTATAGCAATCGTTTCACGAAGTTGATAGTAGAGCAGGAGAGTCGTGAAAGTGTAGATAGTCAAGGGATTGAGACGCCGGCGAAGAGGCCTAGGCCAACTGTTGTTGACGAGAGTCTCCAGGATGACGAAACACCACGATCATCAAAAATGCTTAGGCTAGAACCTTCCACGGAAAATTAGGGAAAACAAGAAGAGTCCACAAATTATTATATAATTATGAATGTTAATCTGCTCCAAAACATTGTCAGTCAAGCAGGTAGTTGCCTAGAATGCCAACACAAAATTACTATTGACAATATGCTGGAAAAGGGAATGGGTTATGCTCATAACTTGAAATTGCAATCCACTTTCTGTTCTTGGCAAAGCTCGCACTGTACTTCAGAAAAAGTAAAATTCAAGAAAAGCAAAGGAAGACAGTTTCATGAGATCAACTTAAGGGCTGGAATTGCTTTTAGAGAAAGGGAAAGGGCACCAAGGATTGGTAAATTTCTCTAGGATAATGAGTATGCATGGTATAGCAGGGAATGGTTTTGCTACTATTCAGGAAGAGATTTCCAAAGCCTATGAAATACTTGCAGAAGCCAGTATGGCAAAGAAAGCAGATGAAATAAGAGAAATGAGTGAAACAAACTTGATTCGGATCCTTCAATGGCACTATGTCAAGTTTCTGTAGATTGATCATGGCAAAAGAGAGGCCACTCTTCTTTGAATCAACTATAGAAAATCTTCAGGTGCTATGGAGGGGGCTGGTGCATTATGCATATTTTGCAGCTCTGTTCAAAAGCATACATTGATTTATAGCCACTATATTGGGGATGGAGATACTGATGCATTTAAAGAGGTGGTAGACTCGGAGCCATACAAATATTTTAATATTGTACCTTTAAAACTAGAGTGTGTTGGCCATATCAAGAAAAGATTTGGAACACGACTCAGGGAACTACAAAAATCCTACAGACACACTGGAACCCCCCTCACAGGTAAAGGCAAGCTTACAGATAAAGTTGTCAATACTTTGCAAAACTATTTCGGAATGGCTATTCGTCAGAATAAAGGAAAGTTTTAAATAAGAATCAAGTCACTTTATGGCACTGCACAGACTTTAGCGAGGGAGCATTTAGACATAGGTATTGTCCGAAAAGTAAGGAATCTTGGTGTAAATGGTAGAAGGATCAATTTACTGGAAAAAATACATAAAGAACTACAGTTAACATGCCAAAGTGGATCCATGATGTGGCAAAGCCAATTTTTGATGATTTAAGTAGTGAAAAACATCTTTCCATGTGCCTTCATGGAAAAATGCAAAATTCAAATGAGTCAATAAATAATATAATTTGGCAGAAATGTCCAAAAAACAACTTTGTTCATAAAAGCACCCTTGAATGTGGTGTTGACTCTGCTGTTATCCAATTTAATGAGGGTCCATGTGGAATCAATGATGTTTTAAAATATTTAGGAAAAGAGCCAGGGTGCATTATGACTAGGAGCTCAATTAAAGGAACAATCGAAAGGGTGAGAAATATTGACTTAAAGTCATCTAGCACAAGAAAGAAAAGGCAAAAAAAGCTCAGAAGCATAAATAGGGTATATAGACAAAGAAAAGGAAGAAGAGGGAGGCCCATCATTGATTGATGGTATTGTGATGAAAGATGTGGAGCTAGGAGGTCAATTTGAATCCAGCTCACGAATATATGGGGGTATGGCAATTGGGAAATATGAAAGCCAAGAACTTAATCTGCTGCCAAGGTTTGCTGTTTTCTCCAAAGTAAAGCCAATTGAGTATAAAGCAGAAGTTGAAAAAGCTTTTACGAAGCTAAGATGGAACCGAGAATTTGAAAGACGAAGAGGAGGTAATGAAGTTAAAAGAGATGTTTATGACAAAAAATTTTACAACAGTGATGAAAAGAACTTCGATTTAACAAGAGTACAGCCGACGGACTTACCATTTAACAAGAGAGTATTTATGCCCCCATATGCAGAAGCAGAAACTGAGGCGAAGATTCAACTAGCCAAAACTAAAATCAACACTGCAATTGAAGGATACACAAAGAAAAGTAAAGGATGCGAAAACATCAGTTCATCAGTTAAAAGAGGGATTCAAATTCTGACAGAGAAAGTTAATCGCAATGAATGATATGTTATCCGACAGACAAATCAGGTAGATTTTCAATCGATTCTCCAAAGAATTATATCGAAAGCATGAGGCCACACCTTCAAAATGCAGAAAAGGTTAATCAAGTAGATTATGATAATACAGAGAAGTTGCTCAATGCACATATGTCTGCATGGTGCATGTTTATGAAAGGAGATGATCGAATTACAAATAACTTCCATTCTACAAATAACATGGTTCCACCAATATATGGTTTGAGGAAAGATCACAAAGTTTTCGAAGATGCAATTAAAGGACCGCCAACGAGACCTGTCTGTGGTGCAGTGATAGCTAGCAATTATCGCATTTCTCATTTTCTATCCATGATATTAAGACCATTAATCAAGGAATCTGCTGATGTTTGTGAAAGCATGGAGGATCTATTGAGCAGAATTAAAGAATGTAATCAACAAGAAAACCTAGATAAATGCATAGCTGGGAGCATGGATATTGAGGCCCTGTATCCTTCGATTGACATCAAATTCATACACATTGACATAAACGAACTTGGGTTATTTCTATCGCTGACAACAACCAAACAAGAACTTGAGGCCAAAAACATCTACAATTATTGTCCAACTAGAGATGGCAAAGGAAGAACACCAACATTAGTGTCATCTGGTACAAATAAACATGTTAAAAAGCGTTGGTCCGGTTGGACTCAACGTAAAAATAAACCAATACATGAAAGTGAGATAAAACGAAAGGTTGCATTTGCACTGGCTAAAAGTCTAGAAGTGACCTTGTGTTATCACATATTTTGTTTTGGAAATAAATTGTATCGGCAGACAAAGGGTGGGGCAATAGGTGTTGGGATAGCAGGTGATGCTGCCAATCTCTTCATGGTATGGTGGGACCGCCACTTGAAAAGAAAACTTGAAGATGAAGGAGTAAAAGTTTAAATGTATTCTAGATATGTTGATGACATAAACATTGTCTGCGAAAAACCGGATGTAAAGTAGAGGGAGAAGCTGCTGATAAAACAGTAATGACGTTTATCAAGAACATTGCCAATAAAATCCAAAAGAGTATACAGGTAGCTATTGACTACCGATCAAATCATATGAACGGAAGAATGCTAGTTTTAGACCTTGAACAGTGGATAGAAGAAGTTGAAGTTGAAGGTAACAGTAAATATCAAATCCTTCACTCCCACTATATGAAGAATATTGCTAGTCAAAATTTAGTAAACAGAGAATCAGCACTGTCTATGCAAACGAAAATTAGTATATTGGTTTCAGATCTGGAGAGAGTGATGGGAAATGTTTCGGTACAACGCAATGGAGAGGAAAGATCGAAGCACGTACAGCACTTCATGCACAGGATGCAGTTTTCTGGATATTCGCAAGAAGACAAAGTGCTAGTTTATAAGAAAGCAAAGAGAGAGTTTGATAATATCATAGAGCGTGATAGAGTTGGGTAATGTCCAATGTACAGGAGTAAATTCTGGCAAAGAAGGGAAAGAGAAAAGAGAAACTTTGACACGCGGTGTAATTGGTATAAGATAGGGGATCATGAAACAGTTATGTTCGTGGAGGCAACACCCAATGGGCAGTTAGCGAAAGCATACAGAAAAGCACTAAAAGAAGCAGGTCTTAAAATCCGTGTTGTTGAACGAGCAGGAACATCCTACTAACTAATAAAATCAGATCCCTTCCGTGAAGGAAAACGCAATCAAAATAAATGCAAGATGTGCAAATTAGATTCTAGTATCAACTGTGCAAAGGAAGAGGTGTTGTATACCAAATTAATTGTCAAGGGTGTACTGGGAGTAGTATAAATGACGGTTTGTACGTTGGAGAAACGGCAAGGAACATTGGAGAAAGAGTTAGTGAACATCTAACAAAGTACCAAGTAAAGGATAAAAACTCAATTTTTCAAAAACACATTGAAGAAAAGCATGGGGGTGAAAGACAGGATGCTAAGGTGAAGGTGGTATCGTCGTGTGGCAATGATGCTATGCTAAGAAAAGTGACTGATACGATACTCATTAAAGAGCTAAACCCAGAGTTGAACACCAAAGATGAATGGGGAAATTCGAACGTTTTACGTGAAAGAGATCGTATTCGACGTGATAATTTACCGAACCTCTTTAAAGTAGAAATCATGAGAACGAGAATTCGACCAATTCTCACTGAGGAAGTTGCCGAGGGGCAACGAAACTTCGGAGGATTAAATAATATAAGTGTATATGTGTGTAAAAATGTGGTTTTACTTAAAATACTTAAGGTGTGAAACTTCCGAAATACAAGTTGGACATATAATTTGATTGCAAATTGAGTTCCCAAAAAAGAGTCTTCTTTATGCTGGTCACTTTGGATGAGGTAAATGGCCGCAATTGACAAACAGGCTTGTAGAAACTTTCCTTGGGAATTCGTAAATCTTCTGTTCCCTGAATGTCAACTGTGTGTCCTTCTGCAAATTCTCCATAAAGTATTTTACCTGCCTGGCCTAGTCCAGAATTTTCGTTGTGATTGTTTTCGTAATTTTCTTCAAACGATTATACACCTACCGTTGAAGGTATTTACCAGTTGTCTTTGTCACATTAACAGATAATGTGAAAACATGTTAAAATAGCGTATTCGAAGCTAAATAAAATATACTGCAGATAAAATCCATCATCGGATGATCCGGATATATCCGGATTTTTCTGTCACATATTTCCAAAATAATCCATTGTGCCAAAAAATCTAAAAACATACCACGAATAGAACCCACTTCTGAGTCTAAGAGACAGACAGCGCCATAAGAAAAGGATTCTTTCATAGCTATTTATTCCGCTAGCTGGGCACAAATTTAATCGCGCTAACTAGTGAATATTGTACATTGTGAATTCATTTGTGAATCCAAAACAGACATACACCTAACTAAATCGAAAAGTCACACCTAGCAACCATGAATGAAATGTATTTCCCTTCTATTGCATACCAACCAAATAAGCTCTGCTGAATGGCCAGTTCTTCCATACTCCCAATCGATATGGAAAATCCAGAGTATACTGTAATCAATGCAACACTCATCATCATTAGAACAATAACTTGCAGTATTTCATCAACGTTTATCTTTCCAAACTGTTGTTTTTATGCATCAAGTGCAGTTTGAAACGAAGTAGTATGTGTGAAAGTGGTAAAAACGAGTACCAAACCAATCTGCTGCACATAGTAATCAGATGTATATAGCCAGAATGTAATGGCTTGACTCCCGGAAAGCGTAGTAGCAAGCATCAGATTCACTTGGAACCGTGTGGACAGAATGGCTATCTGGGACGAGATGTAACCTAATTTGAAACGAATCATGAGAACTAGACCTTAATACGAAGTGTAGAACTACGTGAATACATGGTATTCAGGTGGTACAACTTCCATTGTATGTCCATATCACAGAAATAGATATAGAGAGAAAACAAATCATATGTTATGATTATGATGAGTAAAATGACTGAGAAGAAATACTTAAACAGTGACGCTGGAGCATATTTTTGAGTGGGGGGGGGGGGGGGCTAGGGACGAGTTGCAAGTCCATATGGAAGTATGCAACAATGGCGGTAGTGGGAGGCAGTATGGGGGTCAGGGGCGGAGACCCTAAAAAAGTCTGCAATCCACGCCCTATTTTTCAATGGGAAACGTCCTGTTTGAATATAGACATGCATCCAATCTTGGTAGAAAACGGCAGATAAAATCATTGAAGTTTTAGTGAGACAATTGGATAGACCTTATAGCTACTCCATAAAGATTGTTGCTAAATCAGGTAAAATGACAGAGACATAATGTTTCAGAGCAACGAGATCATGTTAAGTGCTAGGTGACAAAGAACACAGAACCCTTCCCTGAATTTACATGTTTATGAGACTTTTTGACCAGTCCATGGCACCACGTTTTGAAAAAACGGGTTATTTACCTCCAATAGGTTCTGATGACTCTGGCACTGGTACTTTTTAAAGGTGAATGAACTTTAACACAGAAAAAGGAGATCTAATTTCTTTTTGGATCGAATGCTCCAATCTTAACATCATACATGAGCAGAAAAGTGGGGGGAGGGCTGCAGCCCCTCAAGCCCCCCTGGCTCCGGCGTGCCTGTTAAACTGATTGCAATGGGAAATTTTGCCAAAGCTATCAATGTACTTAGTTCTTAAATTAATATTGTGAATATTCAGCCAATCAAGGTTTGGAGTCTCATCTCAAGAAATGTGCGGTCATAACTTTATGCAAATTAGTCCTGCATTTGAAAACAATAGAAAGAGTACAAAATTTCCTTCTCAAAACTCACAAACTTTTAAGTTTCTCAGTGACTTGATCACATATTCCAAACCCAGAAACAGATTCATATTCTTTCATCTTCTAGCTACGTTTTTGTACTATTGACAGCTATCTATCAGTTTGGTAAGATAATGCCAATTTTACTCAAAGATCCTTACCTCGGCACTTTGCCCCGTACTTAGCGAATAAAATGCCAGCTTTGGCTTTGCTCTTCGTAGCTTTGAATCAATATACGAGGCGCTCTGTTTAAAAGACCTCTTTTCCAGAAACAGAAAATTCTATTTCAGTTCTTAAAGTACTTTTCTCGCCAATTCTAAACTTTATAGCACCACAACAACATTTATCCTTTTGCGTATGAAAATCTGGACTGAGTGACTTGTTAACTATTCTCGACTAATGCAACACAGTAAGTGCGCTGCATAAGGCTTCTTCGGACTTGACTTTGTATTATAGCAAGTTGAAAGTTTCCTTTTACTCTCTGGTTTACTCTTTTTGTCAATGGGACCAAATAAGCCCGTTATTTGCAAGGACCTGATGTCGACATTTACCAAGAAGGACTTGCGAGTAAGAAGTAAGCTATTATCATATTTAGTTCAAAATTGATGCTTTGAGGTCTTGACCACTAGCAACGTTAGCCCAGAGCACAGATGGTATATACACAGTCACTATGAGTTAAAAAACCTTGCTATCTTATATAACCTGCTCGCATCAATAGCATCTAAATCTATCCTTCTCTACTTCCGGCCTCGATCGCTCTCTACTGCATTGTCCAGGTACAAAGAAGCCGTTTACCACCTATTCAAAATATCGCTCCTTCACATAAAACTATTCAATCTAGAAATGAGCGTTTTTTTGCAAAATCCCCTGCTATATGTTGCTAAACAAAACAAAAGGATTCACATACCTCAGAATACATATTTCGAGGATAAAAGTTATTGATATACAGTAGATTGGTCCACCAATATTTCTTGCAGTCCTTTATACCCTCTCCCTTTGCTTTCTGGAACCAGAGAGGTCCGTCTCCACAAAGTGGGAAGATGTAAATGTAGAAGTAAATAACAAACATGTAGACTGGGGTCAATCTGAAGAAGAATGACCGACAATTATTTACTTTCACAATGCGATTGTATATTCATTCCTTTGCTACAAAGGTAAATAGCACTATGAAACTAAAATGTAATAAACATAATGTAACTTAAATTTTAATGTAAATAAATATATTCCTATCAAATGAATAATCGTCCTGACTAGGACAAGTGGTACTCCCTCTCAAATTCCGATAAAATAAGGCTTGACCCTAAATTCGTGTGCCTTGACATTGTACATAAAGTGCCACTATCACTTACTTTTTCATTGGCGTAATTCGCTGGGCTGAACTAATCTCCAAACACAAATCTTATCTGGGGGTTAAATTTTGAATTATTAAGGGATTTGTCACAATTCAACGTGACATAGTACCTTGAAGCAAAGAAGCTGGACAATAGCCATTGTTGACCTCACGGTGGGAACCAATTGGTCATTCGAGCATATAAAAATATAAGTAGGAAAGTATTCTCAGGAATTCTGTAGCTACGATAGAATTACGATAAAATACGATAGAATTAAGTCATGACTTTGCACATGCACCATCCGACAGTGATAGTGATGACCACTATTATTTCCTCTTACGAAAGACACTGTTTGGAATTTAGGACATTTTCTATGGTGCTGTATATGTTTCTTCGAATCAAGGAAAAATACAATGTACTTGAGTGCTATAAGTTATTGTTATTCTGTAAAACAACAGTCGTTTTACAAAATGGCCGTAGCTGCAGAACCTAGCAATGAACTTGATTCCAGCGAAGGTGTACGACTTCGTCAGTTCCTCTCACAGATGCAGCATTTGATGCAATATGCGAGATGTAAATTGAGCGACACTGTTCGGTAGCTTGAAGGCAGGCTATCTACTGAGGGTTGGTAGGTGAATTTCGAATACTTAGCTTAGAGAATTTTTCAAGTAAGGACATCACAGAAACTGGTTCAGAATTCCCTACCAGTTTGCATGATGAAGGATACCCTCGCTTTGAACTAAGGTGCCTTTTCTTTACGTTGCCTCAGGACAGGACGCTTATCATTCTAAACTGAAACTGTTTATAGGGCTATACATCCTTCTTTTCCAGGAGTGTGTACAAACATGGAAAGGATACATCTCGTTGGCAATCTTGATTAAATTTTTAAGCTACCTAATATAGTGCTTTGTATAAGAAATAGAGTCAATATACAAATATAAATACATAAATAAATAATATATATATATATATATATATATATATATATATATATATATATATATATATATATAGACCCTCAAGAAAAAATTCCAACTTTTAAAACGTTTCGGCACAAGCCTTCATCAGTTATGATAACTGATGAAGGCTTGTGCCGAAACGTTTTAAAAGTTGGAATTTTTTCTTGAGGGTCTATTTATGTTTTTAAAAATTTCTTTATGATTGGAGCTATTTGAGTGTATATATATATATATATATATATATATATATATATATAATATACAAACAACAGAGTCAATATACAAATATAAATAAATATATATATATATATATATATATATAGAGAGAGAGAGAATTCAAAAATATACTTTCTTCTGTTGTAAACGTTTCGATATATTATCTTCATCAGTACTAACATTACAATGATACGGGACCTACTTAAATTTCCTACATAACAATGGGGTGACAATAGGTGTTACCCAAGGGGATCCTGCTTATTAACAATTGTTCCAGTGGTAGAGCGTAATTCAGGGGAGGGCCAAAGCTGTGAAGAAAGAAACAATAGAGTGACAAGGTGTAGACAAATGCCATATAAGAAGTGTAAATTGAATGCTAGACAAAGACATAGGTAAGACATAAGGCAGATTTTTTTAGACATTTTACTGAAGCTAATCATCACGGTTTTATGGAGGACGTTAGTTTTCAGATCATAGACAGAGTTTTTGGGGAGTCTAGACATAGAGAAGGGTTTTGGCAGTTTAAGCTAGGTAGTTTTGCACCAGAAGGACTTAACGTCAGATTTGTAGACTCTTAACTTCTCTTTTAGAATGCATGGTTTCTTAGTAGTGTCTGCCTATTGTTTTCAACTCTCCAGCATTTCCCACCTATGTCTTTGTCTAGCATTCAATTTACACTTCTTATATGGCATTTGTCTACACCTTGTCACTCTATTGTTTCTTTCTTCACAGCTTTGGCCCTCCCCTGAATTACGCTCTACCACTGGAACAATTGTTAATAAGCAGGATCCCTTGGGTAACACCTATTGTCACCCCATTGTTATGTAGGAAATTTAAGTAGGTCCCGTATCATTGTAATGTTAGTACTGATGAAGATAATATATCGAAACGTTTACAACAGAAGAAAGTATATTTTTGAATTCTCTATGTTTTATTTATATACTAAGTTAGTGCGGCTTTGACTTATTATTTATATATATATATATATATATATATATATATATATATATATATATATATATATATATATTTACTTATTTATTTATTTGATGATTGTATATATTAGAGCTGCTTGATAAAGGCGAAAGCCTTAGCCGAATTAATATAATATAGTACGCTTGGCTCTGAAGAAGGCGTTATAGCCGAAACATAGAGAAGGCCCTAGATGCGTTGAGGGACAGGAGAAAATTAAAATTTGCCACAACCTGGGATCGAACCAGGGTCTCTCGCATTCCGGGCAAGCGTCGTAACCACTAGACCACAGTAACTTGCTTTAACTCCCCTGGTTTTTAGCACCTTATGGTCACTTTCGGCTTTCGCCTTTATCAAGCAGCTCTAGTATATACGATCAGTAGCTAGCGAGTAACCAGGATTTCTCCTTTTTCGGTGCAAACAGAAAGGTTGATATAATGCTCAGAAAACCGGGAGAAAATTAAAATTTATATATATATATATATATATATATATATATATATATATATATATATATATATATATATATATATATATATATATATATATATATATATACACTCAAATTGCTCCAATCATACAGAAATTATTAAAAGACATAAATAGACCCTCAAGAAAATATTCCAACTTTTAAAACGTTTCGGCACAAGCCTTCATCAGTTATAACATTCTAGGTACATACAGCGCATATATAAGGATAAAAACAAAGGAACAATATCTAATTAACTTACGACAATAGAACACTTTACACAATGAAACTGGACCTACAATGGATAGCCTTTGAAATTGAATGGAAGGGAAATTATATTTAGCATAAGAGAAAGGGGTGTTAGAGAAGCTGATACTTACTGTCCCAGCGGGGTATATAGAAAAAACCATGCGAGAACAAAGTGGGTGTGAAGTAACATAAAATGAAAAGGAAACCCAATATGACATAGAAAGGGCGATATTGAGAGGAGGGAGATATCGTAAGAAAAGGTGCGACATAAATAATTTAATAGACAAACATAACTGAATGAAAGTAGACACCATAACATAAAATTAAAAGAGGAGGATAAATAGTGAATACATATAGAATAAACCAGCCAACTCAAATAAAAAATAATCCTATGTGTCTACTTCCCTAATATTAAGACCCCGGGGTGTGAAAGTGTCCAGCTTACGTTGCCAGAAACTTTCACGTGTCCTATCCCTCCCAATAAGTCTATCAATTATAGTGACACGAATGTCCTCCACGAACCCATGATGTCCTTCCTCAGAAAAATGTCTGAAAAAGTCCATCTGGGGAACTGAAGACCCTGACCTAAACTTACGATAACACGCCATATAATTATTAAATCTAAGCCTAAACGGCGTGTTAGTGCTACCCAGATACTGAACACCACACACAACACAGTCAAACAAATACACAACACCCGACGAATCACAGTTAAACGAAAAGTTAATCTTATACTCGCTACTAGTTGCGTGGGATATATATATATATATATATATATATATATATATATATATATATATATATATATATATATATATATATATATATATATATATATATATATATATATATATATATATATATATATATATATATATATATATCGGTTCCTACTACGACGTCAAGCCTCCGTTCGACCGAGAGTTGAGCCCTGTTCACACTACACAAGCTAACTTGGGTTCGTCCTGGGTTATACTAATTCAGGTTAGTTGAAGTCGCGTAAACACTAGTGCACTGTGATCTTTTAGTGCAATCATTATTTTAGTGTAAACGCAATCTGGGGTGGACCCAGGTCAATTTACATAAACACACGTGCAAAGAATTGAATTTGTTAGTATTCAACTAGGCAGATTGATCCTTATATGTAAACTAATGATCATGGTAATTAACTCTTGGATAAGAAGAACAACTAGAGCTAAGATGAGCAAAAAGGATCCTGATTAATGAAAAAATTCCAGATTCATCCCAAGTTGCACCTATATCAATGTTTGTCTGCATCAATCATATTTAAATCATAAGTGGAAGACAGAAATTTGACACACACAGAACGAATTTACCTGTTGTGTTTAAATTTACGTAGCATCTCCATTACTGCGTAAAGGAACAACTAACCCAGGTTCGCCCCAGGCTTGCGTTTACATTACACTTTAAAAAACTAACCTAGGTTTGACCTGGGACGAACCAACCTCAAGAAGTGGCTTGACCTAATCAGGGGTGAACTTGGGATATTTCGTGTTTACATAACAAAAAACTAACCTGAGATAGTTTTAACTAAGGGAAAGAATGTAGGTTAGCTTCTGTAGTGTAAACAGGGCTTTCTTGCTCCGCAGTCCTCTGCCACAAAAGATAATGTATTTTGAGAAATTTCCTAACTTTGAGGCGTCATAACCCAAAAACCATGCCCTTCATTGAAATACTTTAGTAATCATGTGTGCCAGAGCATGACTACCAAATTATTTACGGCAAAAATAATAAGTGATAGTGCCACGTTAGACTACACAATGTGAGATAAACATGACACTGAAATTATACACGCATGCATTATGCATACCTTAAGAACCGATGCAAATAAAATCGAGGAAGGAACTTCTTGCCAAAATAACCAAAGAAGGATTCGCCACGAAAATTATTAAGTCTCTTCAAAGACAAGTATGAAACCAAAAGACCACTGAAAGAGAATTGATGGCATCTATAAGATAGGCATAAAATTATGAGTCATTTGCAACTTGCAAAGCATTCATATTAAAGTGACATTATAATAATAAACTTCTCATTTCCAGAATATTATATTCACATTTCAAAATTCACTTTTCTTAACTATATATCACTACTAGAACTTGTATCTGGTCTTCATTGGATTGATTTGATTTACTTTAAATTCTTTAAACAGGGTAACGTATAAAATACAAAATATATACAAACAACAAAGATGTACTAAAATTAACAAACCAGTGTTATATATACAAAAAGAATGACACCAAAATGTGTTGTGATGAAAAGCAACTCTTGTAACAAGTCCTTTTCATAATGATGTAGAAAGGGCTTGAGAACTGACGAGAATGAGGCAAGTGATGTTCCAGAGTCATGGCCAGCAGTCCTCAGTACCAGAAAAAGAGCTACTCATTCATATTTCCGATTGTTTTGCTTAAGATACAGTCAAAAGTGGACAATAACAAGGACTATATGGAGAGAATAAACAGAGATCACTCAGAAGGCAACGTACCATGTATTGGTGCTATAAAACACTTTATAAAGCTGATGCTTCACAAACGGGCCTACATATGTTTACGTTTCTACAGGCGAATTGAGAGACCAATTCAATTTTCAACTTATTTTTACATGATAACTCTTCAGTCAATTAAAATATACTACATATATTACATAAGTATGGTTTAACATATACCCTATATTAAGAAAAAAAACATAATACTACTAAAGCTGATCATCTATGGGGTCGTATTTGATTTATTTTCAGCTCATCAAATAAATTTTCAATTGTTTCTTGGAGTGATTCAGAGAGGGAAGTTCCCGCATGCGTAAGGGAGTTTCATTTCAGATTTTAATAGCTGAGTACGAAAATCCTTTCGTGGTGTACTCTAGACTATCTTAGGAATCTGGATATCTCTGGAGAATCGTGTATTGTATCCGGAGTAGTGAGATATTAGGTGTAACTTGTTCCATAGATATTCTGGACAGAGTATGTTAAAGATCCTAGAAGCCATATAGCTTAGTACTGATAGCCTGCTAAAAGCGGGCCTTCCTAGCCCCAGTTCTAAAGTTGCAGATTAAGCCTTATTATTATTATTATGTTTAATAGTTCTCAGCTCAAAGCATTGGGTCTTTAAGTGCTTTGGAAATCTCACTGTGAATGCGGGCACCAACCAGTTGCCAAAGAACTCACAGGCCTTGAACCAGGGTACTTAGGAACCAAGTACCGATCGTAAAATCCTAGCTGTCCCTAACAAAGCTGTTTTCTGCACATGTTCGACACGAAGTTCTATTCCTGCTTCTATGACAAATTTCTCAAATCGAGTTGTTATAGCCCCGAGTGCTCCAACGACAATTGGGATTACAGTCACTTTCCGAACATTCCATAATCGTGCAATCTCATCCTTTAGCAATTTGTATTTATTGATCTTTTCCAGCTCTTTCTCACATACTCTGACATCACCGGGTATGGCAATATCAATAACTTTAACCTCCTTACTTGTCTTGTCCAATACAACAATGTCTGGTCGGCGAGCCTCAATCTCCTTGTCACACTGGATCACAACATCCCACAATATCTTACAATTAGCACTCTCGCTTACTCCCTCCGGATTGTGTTCGTACCAATTCTTGGCTCTGTCATGGTCGAATTTTCCACATAGGCGCCAGTGTATATACCTTGCAACGTTATCATGCCTTCGCTTGTATTCTCTCTGGGCTAACTTACTACATTCGCTCACAATATGATAAACTGTCTCATTTTTGATACCACACATTCTGCACAATGGCGAGTCAATAGTTTTATCTATCCTACACTTTGTGTAATTTGTACGAAGCGCTTGTTCCTGTGCACTACAAATCAATGCTTCAGTGCAGCCTTTCAGATCACTTTTCTGTAACCACCTCCAGGTATTATTTTTATCTTTGTCGTTCATTTCTCTAAGGTATTGTCCGTGCATTGTCTTGTCCTTCCAGTTGTTAATACGTTCTTGTTGTTTCAACTTTTTAAATTCTGTTGGTTTTATTGCATTTCTGCAACCTGGTAAAGTGTTACTTTCCTTAACTGCAACAATGAGTGGCTCGATATGATTCACCACGTACCAACCAAGACTATTCTCTTCTGTAATAACACAATTCTTACAACCTATCAGCCCCCTACCACCTTTGCTTCGCGAAATGTATAATCGATCAACATCACTTTTGGGGTGAAACTCCTTATTTATGGTCATAATTTTCCGGGTCTTCCGGTCCATCGCATCAAGCTCACCTACAGTCCATTTGATGATACCTGCACCATACCTCAATAAAGATACTGCCCATGTATTCAGTGCCTTTATCTTATTCCTTCCATGAAGCCTACTTTTCATGATAACTTTAGTTCTCCGAATGTACTCTGTTCTGAAATTTTCTTTCATTGTACTTTCCTCAATTTTATCATACTCTGTGATTCCTAGGTATTTATATCCAGTTTCTTCAATCTCCTTAATTTTTTCCCCACTAGGCAACTCTATCCCATCAGATCTTACCACCTTTCCTCGCTTCAAAATTAGTGTGCCACACTTCTTGATACCAAACTCCATTCCTATATCAGTTGAAAAAATTTCTACAGTAGAGGTCAATGCATTTATTTCACGCTCATTCTTCCCATAAATCTTAAGGTCGTCCATGAACAAAAGATGGTTTAGCTTTTCGCCACATTTCAGAGTATACCCTGACTGGACTTGCCTCAATATTTCTGTAAGGGGGAACATACAGATCACAAATAAAAGAGGAGACAGGCTGTCACCCTGGAAAATTCCCCTCCTGATATTAACCTTTGCCAAGAATTCCCCACAGGACATCAGTTCCACATTCCAGGTTTTCATTGACCTTGCAATAAACTCAACTACACTATTTGCCACACCTGATAGTTCTAAACTTTCTTGAATCCAGGAATGGGGGACCATATCATAGGCTTTCTTATAGTCTATCCATGCCATTCCCAGGTTGGTATGTCTCTTTCTACAGTCATTCAACACTGTTCTATCTATTAGAAGTTGGTCCTTTGTCCCTCTACGTTTCCTCCTGCATCCTTTCTGTTCATTTGGCAACTTACCAGTACCTTCCAGGAAGTCATATAAAACATTTGATAGAATCCCTGTCATCAGCTTCCACATCAAAGGTAAGCAAGTTATTGGTCGATAATTGTCGACCGCACTCCCTTTGCTTGGGTCTTTTAGGCATAGAACTGTCTTTCCAGTTGTCATCCATTTTGGAATCCCATCTCCATTGTTAAGTAAGCCGTTGAATTGATCAGCCATTCTATTATGCAACTCCGTGAAATTCTTCAACCAATACCCTTGAACCCCATCAGGTCCTGGACATTTCCAGTTCGGAATCTTTTTTAATTGTTTAGTCACCATATCAATCGTGATTTTAATATCATTCTGTTTCTCATCACTTTTATTCGCTCTCAAATCTCTCAGCCATGCAGCTTCCCTCTTGTGATGTACTTTCCTACCCCATATGCTACTCCAAAATCGTCTACTTTCATCAGCATCAGGTTTTTCACCACTATTTACCTTTCCGTTCAACTGTTGGTAGACCTGTTTTTGATCTTGCTGGAATAATCTGTTAATTCTGTATTGCTCAATTCTCTGATCGTATCTTTTGATTTTCATAGACTTAGCTTGTAATCTCTGTTTGAGCTCCTCCAATACCACTCCCAATCCTTTTTTCTTGACCTTATATTTATCCTCAAGTAACTTGTACTTTTCTGTTCTCTTAAGAGCGCCCTTTCTCTTTCTTTCTAATATATTCACATGTTTTCGTAGCTCCTTAATTGATTCATTTAGTCTTCTTTTCCACCATGGCTCTTTCTTGCCATTAGCTCTTCTACGCACAGGTTTGAGACCTACTTTTCTTCCAATCAAGATAGCACAAGCCTTTAGCAAATTATTTGTTCCAGTTACACTTTCCGTAGCAACATTTTTCAAAATTCCATTAATAGTCTTTACATGCTCCCTGAGTAATGTTCTGTCAATCTTCTTAAACCCTTGTAACTCAATGTGAAGATCATTTTCAATAATGCTATTTAGTTCCTTAATAATCTCTCTATCCTCATTATTCAGCTCTCCTATATTTGCAGAAATCAAACAGGCATCGTCCTTCACAATGTTATTCACTTCCACTACTTCCTCTCCTACATCACCTGCATAATTGTCAGTCCCTTCAACAACATTTACATTCCATACTCTATCCTTAATTTCAGCGAGCTGTAGTGCTGTCAACCAATTATTTTTACGTATCAATCGAGCCTGGTCACACAATCTCTGTTCAGTAATATTACAGCTTTGACGTTCTTTCCAGAAACTATGCATCCTTCGTCTGTAACCCCTAACAGGTTTACCATTGTCATCAACAGGATTGCTTAAGTAATAGCACTCCATAACAGCTATGTTCATTTCTTTACTCCAACCTGTTCTAGCAGTAGCTGGATGACGACCGGGCCCACGCTGCTCACCCATGGGACACCTGCCGGACGTGGCACTTTCAGCACTAATACTTCCAGCACCATTCACGTCGTTGTTTCTATTAGTAATATTTTCCATAACACTCAAATTGAGGGTAGTGTTGATAAGGTGTCACCACCACCAGTATTTTTATTGAGACACCATCTCTAGGAGGATTGCCAACCAAGGCTAACGAGCCCCTCCCACCCATGAAACAGACTAACCCCCGCCGGACGCCAACCCGGTATTTCAAGGTCTCGGGGAGAGCTAACAGGTACTACACCTTGCTCAAGGGTGACCTGGAGGTAGTTGTGGCTAAGGGTAACCTCATTATCCCACGTCGGAACTCCACAACCGGATGCAGTTTTATGTCATACCCAGGACAATTATTATTATTATTATTATTATTATTATTATTATTATTATTATTATTATTATTATTATTATTATTATGGGTAATCTATTTTCTCACAGACAATAAGATGTTAATAGGTCTGGGTGAGTAAGGAGGGAACAATCAGCAACAAGCTGATAAAGGACCCACCTTTTCATACTTTATGGCTTACATAGACAATGTCTTTCTTAAAATCCGTGCTGTTCCTAGGAGTGCTGTCTTTTGTATCACTTGCAACTGTACAGTAATTCCAATCATGTCCATATAGCTATCAAATCTTTGCGATATGCATCCTAGTGCACCAATCACAACAGGGATAACTGTAACCTTCTTCATGTTCCACACCCTTCCAATTTCTTCCTTTAACTCTTCATACTTCTCAACTTTCTCTTGTTCTTTGTCTCTAATCCTACTATCACCGGGAATTGCAATATCAATTATCTTTACTTCCATTTTTACCTTATCAACTAGAATAATGTCTGGCCTTCTTGCTTGAATAATCCTATCGCACTGTATCATAAAATCCCACAGCAGCTTAAAGTCTAGATTCTCTAACACTCCATCCGGCTTCTGTTCATACCACTTTGCAGCTCTGTCAAATCCACATTTCTCCGCTAACAGCCAATGAATATATCGCGCTACGTTGTCGTGTCGTCTTTTGTATTCTCTTTGTGCTAGTTTTGCACATTCACTTACTAGATGGCTAATTGTTTCACCTTTATCACCACACATTCTACATAAAGGCGTATCACTTGTTTTGTCGATATGAAACTTAGTATAATTAGTTCGCAGAGACTGTTCCTGTGCACTACATACTAATGCCTCTGTGCACCCTTTCAGGTCTCCGCTCCTTAACCATGACCAGCTTTTTTCCCAATGAATTCCGTCTGTCTTCCTAGTGAATTCCCCATGCATTGGTTTTTCCTTCCATTGATTTTCCAATTCCCGTTTCGCCTTACTCTTATATTCTCTTGGAGCTATTGCCTCTTCGGCATTTATTGTCCCAAGATCTCTTACAATTGACACGATAGGACCTCTGACGTGCTTAATGTACCAAGCCAAATTGTTTATCTCAGTTTTAACACAAGTCTCACAACTAATCAATCCCCGACCACCATTTTTCCTTCCAACATAAAGTCTTGCAACATCACCTCTTGGATGAAGTTCCTTATTCATTGTCATGAGTTTCCTAGTTCTTCTGTCCATGGATTCTAATTCGGCTTTCTTCCACATTATGATTCCTGCCCCATAGCGCACTAAGGAGACCGCCCAAGTATTTATTGCCTTGATCTTATTTCTTCCATTAAGTTTTGATTGCATTATCAGTCTCACCCTTCTGAAATATTCTTTTTGAAATGTAGTTTTCATTTCTTCCTCCTTCAATCTATCTAGTTCCAATATACCCAAATACTTATATCCCTCATCATTAACTTCCTTGATCTTTTCACCATTGACAAGTTCAATTCCTGCAGTTTTCGATAATTTTCCACGTTTCAAGTGTACCACACCACACTTTTTAATTCCAAATTGCATGCCTATGTCTTGGCTAATAAAGTTAACAGTAGATGCTAGGCTGTCAATTTCATTTTCGTTTTTTCCAAACAACTTTAAGTCATCCATGGAGAACAAATGGTTGATTCTAATACCATCCAAAGTATATCCCATTTTGACTTTTCTGAGGATTTCAGTAAGGGGAATCATACAAATGACAAACAGTAATGGTGACAAACTGTCCCCTTGAAATATACCTCTCCGTATGTTTACAGTCCCTAAAATTTCACCACAAGACGTCAGTTGTACCATCCATTTGCTCATTGATTTTCTCAGAAAGTTAGTAACACTGTCTGATACTCCATATAGCCTCATACATTCTAATATCCAACTGTGAGGAACCATGTCGTAGGCTTTCTTGTAGTCAACCCACCCCATGGTAAGGTTCTTATGCCTCTTTTTACAATCTGCAAGTATCGTTTTATCCACCAGTAGTTGATCTTTTGTACCCTTACTATTCCTCTTGCAGCCTTTTTGTTCTTCTGGTAGCACCTCATTCTCATCCAGAAACTTGTAGATAGAATCAGAAATGATCCCTGTCATCAGTTTCCACATCATTGGCAAACAGGATATGGGCCTATAATTGTCAACTGCATTTCCTTTTCTTGGGTCTTTTTGGCACAATACAGTTTTTCCAGTGGTCATCCATGCAGGTATTTCTGTCTGGTTATGTAACAAGTCATTTAACTGAGATGCAATTATCTCATGTAGTGACGTTAGCTTCTTAAGCCAAAAGCCCTGGACTCCATCAGGGCCAGGTGCTCTCCAGTTGGGGATCTTCTTGATTTGCTGCTTCACCATGCTAGTTGTAATTTCCATGTCATTTTGTACCACACTACGCTTGTTATTTCTAAGCTCTTCTAACCATTTTGCAGCATTATTATGTTGGATTTTGTTGTCCCATATTTTCGACCAAAATTTTTTGCTTTCATCCGCACTTGGTTTTGAAATTTCTCTTTTGTTGTCACATTGAAGTTTTTGATAAACCTTCGCTTGATCATATTGGAACATTCTATTAATCTGATATTGTTGCGTTCTTTGCTCATACCTACGTAATTTGAATGCCTTGGCTTGCAATCTCTGTTTCAACTCTTCGATCACCAAACTAATACCTTTTTTCGTGAGATTGTATTTCCTAGAAATTTCATTATATTTGATTTTCTTTATTGATTCTCATCTCTTTTTACGTTCAAGGATATTGATATCTTTACGGAGTTTGCTTATGGATTCTATTATTCTTCTTTTCCACCAAGGCTCTTTCATCCTATATGCTTTGTTCCGTTCCCCAAAGCCAAATTCTCTTGCAACATACACCGCAGTAGCACGTATCAATTTGTTTGTATCACTTATGTAATCCGTTCTAATGTCAGCTAGCACATTATCTATCTCATTAACAAGCTCATTCAAGGCTCTCCTATCTACTTTTTTAAGATTTACCGGCGTATTCAGGTTCCCTTCATTCATTATATTAATAATTTCTCCTATCGCTTTTGAGTTTACTTTATTCCTACGATGATTTTCTAGGATAGTAGCCACAGGCTCTCTTTCAAGCACCGTCTCTGTTAATTCAACTATATTGCCCTCCTCTACCACGTGACTAACTTCTGTTATCATTTCCTCGTGTGTTGAAAGTCTTTGCTTTATATCATCCACTTCAACCTGAGTTAGCCAACCATTCTTTCTAATTATGCGAGCTTGGTCACATAGTCGCTGTTCAGTCACTTTTAAGGTTTGCCTCTCATTCCAAATATTGTGCATTCTACGTCTATAGCCTCTTACTGGTTTTCCTTCTTCATCTACAGGCTTGCTCAAAAAATAACACTCCATTACTGCTACATTCATACTTTTCGACCATCCAGTTCTGGCAGTAGTAGGATAACGACCGGGCCCACGCTGCTCTTCCATGGGACACCTGCCGAGCGAGAGACCTTCACAATTAGTTCCAGTCTCATTTACGCTGTTGTCTAAATCATTACTTTGATTCATCACACTCATAAGAGGATGTTCTTTGTAGCAAGTTCCCAGCTGGTATTTTTAGTTGTGACACCATCACTAGGAGGGTGGCCTGCCAAGGCTAAAGATTCCCCCCTACCCGTGAGACAGATTAATCCCCGCCGGATGCCAACCCGGTATTTCATGGTCTCGGGGAGAGCCAACAGGTGCTACACCTTGCTCAAGGGTGACCTGGAGGTAATTGTGGCAAAGGGTAACCTCAATATCCCACGTCGAAACTCCACAACCGGATGCAGTTTAATGTCATACCCAGGACAATTATTATTATTATTATTATTATTATTATTATTATTATTATTATTATTATTATTATTATTATTCTTTTGGACACCATTACTGACTTATTAACTAAAATTGATAATACTCCTTGCCATCCAAAGAATAAACTTCTACTTTACCATCGCTTTGTTCTCTCTAAGATCTCTTGGCATTTTACTATAGCAGACCTAAGCAAAACATGGGTAGTTGAAAACCTGGATAACATTGTTGGAAAGTATGTGCGAGGATGGTTTGAACTACCAATTAGTGCCACTTTAAGTACTCTCATTATCAGCAAATCAAACTATGGCTTAAATCTCGTTCTTCCCTCAACGAAGTTCATTCAGTGCCAAACTATAATTCGAAACGCTTTGAAATCTTCTCCTAACTCTGATATTCAATCTTTATGGCATGATTCAAATACTTTTACTAACATCCAATATGATCAATACAGAAACACCAAGCAAGTTCTCAAATCTATTCAAAGCCATCACCACCATCGTATTACAAATGACTTAACATCGCAGGGATTAGTTATTTCATCCATCCTTAAATTTGCTTCTAAATCTACTACTACACTATGGTCAATTGTTCATCAGAAAATGCCAAAGAACATCTTTAACTTCACTCTTAAATATTTAAATAACACTCTAGCCACTCGCAAAAACCTCTGTAAATGGTCCATTGTTCAATCATCAGCATGTTCTTTCTGTCTTCAGTCCGAAACTTTACAACATATTGTATCTAGTTGCAAGATGTACCTTGAACACGGAAGATATACTTGGAGACACGATTCTGTTCTTAATTTCATAGCCAAGTCCCTGTCTGTAATACCAGATTGTTCACTGTACGCTGATCTTAACTCTTTTCTATCCCCTTCTATTATCACAGGTAGTTCCTTCCGGCCTGACCTTATATTACTCACTAACGATAACATCTTATATATTCTTGAGCTCACCATTGGCTTTGAAACTAATATCAAAATCAATAGTGATCGTAAGGCCTCTAAATATTATCCTCTAAGACAAACTTTACTCTCAAAATATAATCAAGTCTCATTTATTAACCTTTCGCTAGGTGCCGTTGGTACTATTGGTGCGTCCTCTGAATCTTTTGTTAACCTTCTCAAATCTTTAGGTTTTAATAACAATTCACAAAAACACATTCTGTCCCAACTTATCAACATCACTATTAGATGTACTTACTTTATATTCTGTTGCCGCAATAAATCATGGACAAATCCCGACTTATTGGAAATATGAAATCATTATTATTATTATTTTTATTTGTATTTAATTTTTGTTTTTTTTTGTCTATACTCGTTACTATTGATGTTATCTACTTTATATATATTTTTATGTAATCTATGCTTGTTTAGTATACCTGACAGCCAGTTGTACGTTGCCTAATTTAGTGAGACGTATGATTGTAGTATTTAGTTGTTATATTTTATAAATTCGAAGTTTTAAAAAAAAATTTAAAACATGGGTAATTCAAAATCTTGATAATGTCGTAATTAGATTTATTCGTCAATGGCTGGACCTTCCAATAAGTGCCACTTTAAGTGGTATAATCCTTCCTCAAAATCAGTTTGGTTTAAATCTCCAGCTTCCATCTGTTAAATTTTTCCAATGCCAAAATGTCCTACGTACTTCCCTAAAATCCTCACAGAATGATGCTATTGTCTCATTGTGGAAAAATACCAGTAACAGCATGAACTTACAATATGACTCATATAAGAATACTAAACATGTCCTACAGGTTGTACGCCTAGAACACAAAGAAAAACTGAAATCCCAGCTTCCATCCCAAGGTTTTATCATATCCTTCCTTTTAGATCACTCTCTGGTAACTCTCAACTCTTTGTGGTCCTCTACACAGAGTAAGCTGCCTAAAAATATTTTCAATTTCACTGTACGGTACCTCAATAACACGCTAGCTAATCGCACAAATCTCCACAAATGGAAACTTTCACCGTCGCCCGACTGTTCTGTTTGCTTGCATCCTGAGTCTCTTCTTCATGTTGTATCAGGCTGTAAGTCTTATCTTGAAGATGGCCGCTACACTTGGAGACATAACTCAGCTCTACATTTTGTAGCATCAACACTACAATGTATTAAAAACTCCACTCTGTATGTTGACCTCCCAGGTTTTCTCTCACCTTGCATTTTGACAGGGGACCTGTTGCGTCCCGATTTGCTTCTCTGCATTGGAACGGCTACGATCTATATCGTCGAGCTTACAGTTGGATTTGAAACCAATATAACTACCAACGCAGACAGGAAGCGTAACAAATACCTGCAGCTCACTCGTGACCTCTCTTCAAAATACCGTAATACCAAATTTATCAACCTATCCATCAGCTCTATAGGAATTTTTGGGAAATCCTGCAAATCTTTTATTGAAATGTGCAATGATCTTGGTATTGAAAAACAGCACTTAAACTATATACTAAGCAAAATTACAGCCATCATCATTCGATCCACCTATTATATTTTTTGCATGAGAAACAAACCCTGGACTAACCCTGATCTTCTAACGTACTAAGAATTATAGTTACATCTAACTTCACTGTGTATGGACTTGTATTCCTAAGTGCAATTTTTTTTTTGTATGAATTTGTTGACTGTATGTGTAACCTTGTCTGCCAGATACAAATTACCTATACTTAGAGAGATTTGTATTTGTATTAGTAATTTGAATATATACATGAGAAGTTTAAAACAAAATTATTATTATTATGTGTTACAAAGAAAAATTTCTAAACTTCAGTACATTGAATTGCCGGGACCAAACTATGGTCCTGAGGCTAAGTTATTGAGAGAGTTCTTCTTAGTATGTGAGCAGTTCCAAGTAGAAAAATTTTCTGCAGTTCCTCGACCTTGATGTTACCAGGTATTCGCTCAATATATCGATTTACTCCCTTTCGTATTATTCCCAATGCTCCAATTACCAGCGGGGTGACAGTTGTTTTTGTTTTCCACATCCTACTAACTTCTATTTCAAGATCTTTGTATTTTGAAATCTTTTCAACTTCTTTTGCCGCAATATTTCGATCTGATGGTACAGCCATATCAATTAACATGCACATATTTGTAGGTTTCTCTTTAATTACAATGTCTGGCCTGTTTGCTTTGATTTCCCTGTCTGTGATAATAGGCATATCCCATAGTATTGTTGCATCTTTCCCTTCAACAACTTTTTCTGGCTTATGATCATACCATTTATTAGGGACGTCTATTTGATAATATTTACATATATTCCAGTGAACATAAATAAGTGCTTTATCATGTCGTTCTAAATATTCCTTCTTGGCTAAAACAGGACAACCAGATACAATGTGTTCAACACTCTCGTCGAATTCATGGCATAGTCGGCATTTTGGATCAATTCTATTCTTGATAATTCTATGTTGATAGTACCTTGTTGCTAAACTTTGATCCTGTGCAGCTATTATCAAACCTTCAGTCTCTGATTTCAATCCTGAGCACTGCAACCATCTGTGGGTCAGTTCTTTGTCAACATCTGCCTTATCAACTTTCTCCGGGTACTGTCCGTGTAGGGGCTTTCCTTTCCACCTTTCCTTAAGATTGGTCAAAATTTGTAACTTTACATCCCTCTTTAATGATTTAACTCTCTTTGCGATTGGCGTTGTCTCCTGATTCCCATTAACATTGACTTGTAGCTGTATATCTTGTCTGAACTTACTTGCATCTTTATGAATCGAATATAATTTCTTATTTGTGTCATGTTTGTATACCTGTCTCAATAGTCTGTCTTTCGTTTTTTCCAAGTACATGTCTAAACCAATTACGCTAATCTTGTATGTGTACTCTAATTGCATCAGCCCTCTTCCACCTTCTTTCCTGGGGAGGTATATCCTATCAACATCTGCTTTAGGGTGGTTCATCCTATTAATCGTCATTAGTTTTCTTGTCTTTGCATCCATTTTCCTGATTTCTTTCATCTGCCAATTAATCACATTAAGGCTATATGATACCACTGGGATTGCTAAGGCGTTAATAGCGGTGATTTTATTACATGAATTCAGTTCACTTTTAAGAATCATCTTAATTCGGCGATAATATTCTTTCCTAACCTTTTCTTTCGTTGCAGCGTGTTTAATACCATTACCTTCGTCTATACCTAAGTACTTATAAGTACCTTCTTGAGCAAGCTCCTGAATAACACATGTGTCATCAAGTTTTACATTGGTAGTCTTTGTCAATTTCCCTTTCTTAAAAGATGCTTTAGCACACTTGTCTAATCCGAACTGCATTTCAATGTCGTCGCTAAATATCTTGACAGTGTTAAGCAGTCCTTCTAGTTGTTTGTCATTTTTCGAGTACAGTTTCAAATCATCCATGTAAAGCAGGTGATTCACTCGTTCTTTATTCATGTCATATCCAAATTCTGTAGCGTTTAGTAGATTGCTAAGGGGTGCAAGAGACATGCAGAATAGAAGTGGAGACAATGAGTCGCCCTGAAATATCCCCCTTTTAATTCTAATAGGGTTTGTTACGATAGAACCAGAGGAGTAGGTAAGTGTCATTGTTGTTTGCCATGTGCTCATGCTGTATGTAATATTTATTAGAGTTGGGCACAGTCTATAAATTTGCATTGTCTTAATGATCCAGCTATGAGGTACACTGTCAAATGCTTTCCTATAATCTATCCAAGAGGTACTTAAATTCTTTCTTTTACTCTCACAATCTTCGAGAATCGATTTATTTATGAGAAGTTGGTCTTTACAGCCATATGAGCCTTTTCTACATCCTTTTTGTTCAGCTGGCAATACATTACTTTCTTCTAAATGGTTGTAAGTTCTTTCTGCTATGATTGATGTTAGTATTTTGTAGAGGGTTGGTAAACACGTAATCGGTCTATAGTTTTTTGGAACTTTTGTTTCCTGAGTTTTAGGTAACAAATATGTTACTCCCTTCGTTAGCCATGTTGGTGTCTCTTCTGGTTCCCTTACCATCTTATTATAGCACCTTGCTATATCTTCATGTAGGGCTTCACAATTCTTCAACCAGAAGTTTGGCACATTGTCTATACCAGGGGATTTCCAGTTACTTGTCTTTCTAATTGCCAAAGTAATTTCGTCATTAGTTATATCTGTCCATTCTTGTTGAGCTGAGTACCTATACATGTCTTCTTGTTCTTTAATCCATCCAGCTTCTTCATTATGATGTTTATCATCTTCTAAAATTGATTTCCAAAATTTTTCAACCTCATCAGCAGATGGTGGATCATTTATCGTCAATTTTTTATTTCCCAGTTCTCTATAGAATAATTTTGGATTAGTTTTAAACAATTTGTTTTGCCTAAACTGCCTGCTTCTTTTATCAAATCGCTTTAATCTTTGTGCCTTTGCCTGAATCTTTTGCTTCAACTTTTCTTTTTCGGTATTAATGTCTCGCTCCTCTTTTATTTTGTATCTTCTCATTATTTTTCTCTTTTTTCTCTCACTTATTCTACTATCTCGTGCTAACTCTGTGAGCATCGGCAGATCACCTCGCATGCTATTAATTTCCTTTTCAATTCTTTCTTTCCATGCAGGTTGTCTTCTGTTTGGTTTTCTCTGCTTTTTTACTTTGACTCCTTTCATTTCTGTTACAACAGTAGCCGTAGCGTATATTAATTCATTGATTTCTGTAATACCTAACTGATACGCTTGTTTTATTGTTGAAAGAGCTTCATTTGCTATCTTGAGTAATTCTTTAGCTTTACGATCTTTATTTATATTCGGTAGCTTAGCTCTGTCTCCTATTTCCATGAATTTCACTTCCTCCCACTTCTCTAATATTTGGTTAATCATGTCTAATACTAATTTCTGCACTTCATTTTGTCCTGAATGGGGCAAGTTTTCGACATTTTCCTCAATGATGCATGGCACACTATCGTCCTCTCTTGCCACATTAACTGAATTTGTACTATTATCGACGACTGTTGCAATTGGCGGTTGCTGTTCTTTTCTAACATCTATTCTTATTCTTTCTAGTTCCATATCTGTTAATCGTTTATTCTTTATTATATCTCTTCTTACATTTGCTAGTTTGTTTGCATCAATATTGCCTCTATTATCAACATTATCCTTCCTCCAAATCTCATATGCACGATTGGTGGTATTCTTGTTAGAAGGCTGTTCAAGTGTCTGGTAATAAGCTATCATAACTTGTTTGTATTCCTCCCTTGTCCATTTCTGTCTTGGTTTCTTTAATATCTGGTTTGTACTTCTGCTATCTAGAGGACCTATTTGAGTTGTATTCTCATCTTGGAAACTCTCTAGAGCCTGGGGGTTGGAGGAATTTATTCCAGTAGTACATTTTTCGACCTCAACCTGGTTCACCATTGAGGGACGCGCTCCTTGTTTGACCGCGCGACGAGCGATGCGGGATGATTTTCTTTGATGATTTTCCATATTCAATGGTAGGTTGGTTATACAGGTTTTCCTTCCTGGGTGTTTTTATTTGTGACACCATCACCTAGATGGGCTGTCAGCCAAGACTAAAGAGTCCCATCCACTCTGGTTTGTAATTAGAGTTTTCCTTCTCCTAGACTGAGTGCCTACCATGGCTTACGAGCTCAGTTTACCCGAAGCAATGGTTTTTTGGAAGGCGCCATATACTCGCCTTTTGCCCTACTCCTATCTGTTCGAAACGGTTCTGCCACGTGAAGGCTAGGAGCTGGACTGGACTGTCAGAGGCTATATATTGCGCATGCCATTTGGGGCATTTTTTAGGCATAAGGTGCTCATCTTCCTTAGCCACCCCGGCTATAACAGTCTTTAGAACCTTATTATTATTATTATTATTTACTACATTAAACATTGTGTTCAGGCTGTTGTTATTGCCGTCAGTTCTGCTATTAGGCGAGTCATAACAAATGACCAAAGGCTAATAGAGTTTGCTCTCTCCTATATTTCTAGCACTTTCCTCAAAATTCTGGCAGTCCCCAGTAAAGCAGCCTTCTGCATCACTCCAACATTACATGTTATCACTAACTTTTCTAGCCATCTGTCAAACTCTTTGGTGATACATCCAAGAGCTCCTATCACTATAGGCACAACTTCAACACGTTTGAGTTTCCACAATCTTGCGATCTCTCTCTTCAAGTCCTGGTATTTTTCTACTTTTTCCTTTTCTTTCTCTCCTACATTTACATCAGCTGGTACAGCAATATCAATGATTAATCCCTTGTGCTCTTTCTTGTCAACTATAATTATATCTGGTCTTCTTGCCTCTATCACGTAGTCACATTGCACATTGTTATCCCACAACAATTTCACTTCTTCATTTTCCACTGCCCCTTCCGGGACATGTTCATACCATTTGTCTGTGCATTCTAACCCATTCTTTTTACAAAGATCCCAATGAACTTTCTTTGCCACATTGTCATGCCGACGTTTGTATTCCTTCTGAGCCAATTTCTCACACCCACTTACTAAATGCTGCACACTTTCACTCTTTGTCCCACATAACCTGCACAGAGGGCTTTCACTGGTTCTGTCGATACGGTGTTTCACATAATTTGTCCTGATGGCCTGTTCCTGAGCAGCACACAGCAATGCTTCAGTTCCAATTTTCAAATCACATCTTGACAGCCATTGCCACATTTTATCCTTATCAACTTTCTCTGGCATTTCCCTAACAAACTGTCCATGCATTCTCTTCTCATTCCAGTTCTGTCTCAGTTCTTTTTCCTTTTGTTTCTTCAATTCTCTACTTAATATAGCATCTTCCGTATTGATTGTCCCAGCTGCAGCAACTCCCTTAATGAGGTTGTCCTCCGAATTGGCATCGTAAAACCCCAAACTGTTTTCCTCATTGCTTACGCACCTCTCTACACTAATCAAACCTCTGCCTCCCTCTTTCCTCTTTATATATAATCTGTCAACATCACTTTTTGGGTGTAGTGCTCCATACATTGTCATTGTCTTTCTAGATTTCCTATCAATTTCTTTCAATTCACTTTCTTTCCAATACAGTATTCCTGCCCCATACCTGAATATTGCCACTGCCCATGTATTTATTGCTGTTATTTTGTTTTTCCCATTTAGTTTTGATTTTAGCACCAATCTGAGCCTTCGCTTATATTCCTTAATGGTTTTTTCTTTCATTTCTTTTTCTTTGATTTTATCCAGTTCAATTATCCCTAAATACGTATACCCTTGCTTTTCAACTTCTTTCATTATTTCCCCATTTGGCAGCGTTAGTCCTTCACATCTAACTACTTTCCCTCTCTTCATCACAAGAATTCCACATTTCTTCAATCCAAACTCCATCCCAATATCTGTACTAAAAATATGAACAGTCCTCACAAGTGTTTCTGTCTGCTCTTCACTCTTAGAAAACAGCTTCAAATCATCCATGAATAGCAGATGATTCAGCTTGTATCTTTTCTTTCCCCATTCATAGCATACATTTACCTTCCTAAGAACCGATGACAAAGGTATCATGCACAGAACAAACAGAAGAGGCGAGAGACTGTCTCCTTGAAATATCCCTCTTTTCACATCAACCTCCCCAAGATCTTTACCATTTGATGTCAGTGATAACTTCCATTGCTCCATACTTTTTCCTAAAAAATTTGTCACATTCTCCGCTATTCTAAACATCTTCATACATTCAATGATCCAGCTATGTGGAACAAGGTCATACGCTTTCTTGTAATCTATCCATGCCATTGATAGATTAGTGAGCCTTCTCCTACAATCTTTCAGTACAGTCTTGTCAATAAGTAAATGATCCTTTGTTCCACGGCTTCCTCTCCTACATCCTTTTTGCTCATCAGGTAAAAGTTTCCTATGGTCAAGATACTTATAAGTCTCTTCTGCTATCATTCCTGTCAGGAGTTTCCACATTAGTGGAAGACATTTAATAGGGCGATAGTTTTCTGCTGCATTCCCCTTCTTCGGATCTTTCTGACAAAGCACAGTGCGACCATGTGTCATCCATGCTGGTAGGCTGTTTTCTCCCATCAAGATACTATTCATCTGACCAGCGACTCGGCTATGAAGATTGGTCAAATTTTTTAACCAGTACCCTTGCACACCATCCTTTCCTGGTGCTTTCCAGTTAGGCATCTTTCTACATTGATCTCTTACCTTCTCCACACTTATAATCACCCTTTCTTGATATTGATTTTCATTTTCCAACCCAGTCTTCAGATCTTTCAGCCATTCTGCCTCTTGGTTGTGCTCTTTTTCAATACTCCAAATATTTCCCCAAAATCTTTTACTTTCTTCAGCATGTGGATCATCGCTTGATCTCCCTCTCCCCCCATTAAATTCTGAGTATATTCTCTTCTGATCAACACTGAAAAGTCTATTCTGTCTGAATTGTTCAATTCTCTGTTCAAACCTTCTGACCTTGGCACTTTCTGCAAGCATCCTTTGTTTGAGTTCCTCAATTACAGTTTTTAGACCCTTTCTTTTAACTCTGTACTTTTCCTGTAGCCCAAGCAACTTTCGTTTTTTCCCTCCACCCAGTCCTTCTTTCAATTCTCTTTCCATAATATTGACTTCTTGTCTCAGCCTCCTTATGTCACCTTCAATCCTCCGTTTCCAAAATGGTTCATATTTCTTCCTATGCTCCACTTTCTTTAGTCCTAGCTGTTCAGCGACCCACACACTTGCAGCTACAATTAAATTATTTGTTTCTGTAATACTCTTGCTCTCCAAATACTTAAGCGCTTCATTTACTCTCTCTGCTTGGACCTTTAAAAGCTTCCTTCCCACCTTCTTAAATATAATGCCTTGGCATGTCTTTCTTTCTGCAAGTATTTCCTTTAAGCGTTTAACGATCAACCTATTATCTTCATCTAAACAAACAACAGTACTACTAAGGCTATCTCTTACATCACCCAACTCTTCTTCAACTATATCATCAACATTACCTACTGGCTCTATTGTGACTACTTCAATTTGTTCTCTGTAAATGTCACTCTGGGATTCATTTTCTACTTGTCTTTTAATGGCTTCCAATTCAAGCTCTGACAACCAGCCATTCTTTCTAATTGCCCTTGCTTGGTCACACACACGTTGCTCTGTTGATTCAAACATTCCCCTTTCTCTCCATTCTCTATACATTCTTTGCCTGTATCCCCTGATAGGTTTTCCTTCTTCATCAAATGGCCTACATTTGTAAAAACATTCCATAACTACTTTATTCACCTCCTTACTCCATTTCATTCTAGCAGTAGCAGGATAACGACCAGGTCCCCGCTGCTGTGCCGAGGAACACCTGCCGAGCGAAGAACCTTCACCAATAGATCCAGTCCCATTAATGCTGTTATTTTCAATACTTTGAATTGACATTTCACTCATAAGAGGATTTGTGAATTTAAGGTTACACAACCACCGGTGTTTTTATCGAGACACCATCTCTAGGGAGGCTGTCAACCAAGACTAAAGAGTCCTCCCTACCCATGAGACAGACTAGCCCCCGCCGGATGCCAACCCGGTGCTTCGAGGTCTCGGGGAGAGCTGACAGGTACTACACCTTGCTCAAGGGTGACCTGGAGGTAGTTGCAGCAAAGGGTAACCTCATTATCCCACGTCGAAACTCTGCAACCGGTTGCAGTTTTATGTCATATCCAGGACGAATTATTATTATTATTATTATTATTATTATTATTATTATTATTATTATTATTATTATTAGCGCCACTTTAAGTACTCTCATTATCAGCAAATCAAACTATGGCTTAAATCTCATTCTTCCCTCAACGAAGTTCATTCAGTGCCAAACTATAATTCGAAACGCTTTGAAATCTTCTCCTAACTCTGATATTCAATCTTTATGGCATGATTCAAATACCTTTACTAACATCCAATATGATCAATACAGAAACACCAAGCAAGTTCTCAAATCTATTGAAAGCCATCACCACCATCGTATTACAAATGACTTAACATCGCAGGGATTAGTTATTTCATCCATCCTTAAATTTGCTTCTCAATCTACTACTACACTATGGTCAATTGTTCATCAGAAAATGCCAAAGAACATCTTTAACTTCACTCTTAAATATTTAAATAACACTCTAGCCACTCGCAAAAACCTCTGTAAATGGTCCATTGTTCAATCATCAGCATGTTCTTTCTGTCTTCAGTCCGAAACTTTACAACATATTGTATCTAGTTGCAAGATGTACCTTGAACACGGAAGATATACTTGGAGACACGATTCTGTTCTTAATTTCATAGCCAAGTCCCTGTCTGTAATACCAGATTGTTCACTGTACGCTGATCTTAACTCTTTTCTATCCCCTTCTATTATCACAGGTAGTTCCTTCCGGCCTGACCTTATATTACTCACTAACGATAACATCTTATATATTCTTGAGCTCACCATTGGCTTTGAAACTAATATCAAAATCAATAGTGATCGTAAGGCCTCTAAATATTATCCTCTAAGACAAACTTTACTCTCAAAATATAATCAAGTCTCATTTATTAACCTTTCGCTAGGTGCCGTTGGTACTATTGGTGCGTCCTCTGAATCTTTTGTTAACCTTCTCAAATCTTTAGGTTTTAATAACAATTCACAAAAACACATTCTGTCCCAACTTATCAACATCACTATTAGATGTACTTACTTTATATTCTGTTGCCGCAATAAATCATGGACAAAGCCCGACTTATTAGAAATATGAAATCATTATTATTATTATTATTTTTATTTTTATTTAATTTTGTTTTTTTTTTCTATACTCGTTAATATTGATGTTATCTACTTTATATATATTTTTATGTAATCTATGCTTGTTTAGTATACCTGACAGCCAGTTGTACGTTGCCTAATTTAGTGAGACGTATGATTGTAGTATTTAGTTGATATATTTTATAAATTCGAAGTTTTAAAAAAAATTATGTTATTCCTTAAATGTCACAGTTTGTACTGGTTGCTTCTTCATTGTCCGGGTGTAAACAATACACCTAAGGCATTTCATGTCCCAAAGTTCAGATACTAAGTACTTTACGAAGGATCCTTGCAGTCCCTAATAAGCACGTCTTTTGAAGAGACTGAATATTTATTTTTTCTGAGACGTTTCTGATGTTGTTGACCATTCCTATTTTGATGGTACCAAGTGCTCCTATCACAATGGGTATTACTTCCGTTTTCATTTTCCACATCCGTTGTATTTCAATTTCTAGATCCTTATATTTGCTTTTCTTCTCTATTTCTTTGCTTGATACATTCTTATCACATGGTACAGTCATGTCTATCAGCTTGCAAATTGAATTTACTCTATCTTTAATTATTATATCAGGCCTGTTTGCACTTATATGTCTATCTGTTTGCACTGCCATGTCCCACAGCACTTTATGTGTGTCAGTATTAGTTACAGTGTCTGGCTGGTGCTCATACCAATTGTCTCCTGTCTTGATTCCTAGATCTTTACAAATATTCCAGTGTACAAATGCTGCAGCTTTATTGTGTCTTTCAATGTATTCTACCTTTGCTAATACTTCACACCCTGAGATTATATGATCAATTGTTTCGGACTGCTTATAGCATATTCTGCATCTACTATCAATTTCATTGCCAACTATATTTTTCTGATAATTTCGCGTGTATAGAGCTTGGTCTTGCGCTGCTGTCAATAATCCCTCTGTTTCTCCATTGATGTCTGATCTGAGCCAATTGTTTGTATTTTGAGAATCAACATGTGGTTCCCCAATAAGCGAAGGGTACTTTCCATGCAACGGTTTACTAAGCCATCTACTATTCTTCCTCTTAACAAGTTCTTTCTTTATTTCTTGTTTTAGTACTTTTGCATTTTCTGCTGTTGTGTTGTTTGTACTAGGTGTATATTTCAAATCTGTCATTTCTGTTTCGATAGTTTTGGCAGTTTTACTAATTGAATACTTTAGTTTTGTCTTCTCATGCATAATAATCATATTGCTAGACAAAGTGTTCTTGTTTTCAAGATAGTGATTAAGCCCAACTATAGCTACTTTATATGCACTCTCTATTTCTATTAGTCCTCTTCCTCCTTCTTTCCTGGCTATGTAAATTCTGTCAACATCGGATTTTGGGTGTAATATCCCATGCATTGTTAAGATTTTCCTTGTCTTTGAGTCAAGTTTTTTTAGCTCAGAATATTTCCAATCTATTACGCCAAAACTATATTGAACAACAGGTATTGCCAAACTGTTTATCGCTTCTATTTTGTTTTTTCCATTTAACTCTGATCTCAATATTAGTCGCACTCTTCTGCAATATTCCTTTCTGATTTTCTCTTTCATTTTAGTATGTTGTATGCCATCACTTTCATCTACTCCTAGGTATTTATATCCGCTATTCGGGTCTAATTCACTTATAGTTGCTTCTTGATCCAGCTCAATATTGCCAGTGCTGATAAGTTTACCCTGTTTGAATGATGCCTTTGCACATTTATCCAAGCCAAAAGTCATTTTGATGTCGTCGCTAAATTGCTTTACAATTTTTAATTCTCCTTGCTGTTGATCATCGTTGGACGCGTAGAGTTTCAGATCGTCCATATACAGCAGGTTACTAATTGGCACACTATTCCTGTTCATCTTGTATCCATATCCACTGGCATTAATTTCTGATGTTAACGGCACTAATGCTAAACAGAATAATAAAGGTGAGAGAGAATCCCCTTGAAATATCCCTTGTTTGATACTGATCTTGCCTGTTGTCAAAAGACCTTGAACATGATTCAGATACATTGTAGTATTCCATGACTTCATTGATTTCTCCATGAAATTTACCATTTTGTGGTTAAATTTATAGATTGACATTGTTTTCAAAATCCAACTATGTGGAACACTATCGTAAGCTTTTCTGTAATCTATCCAAGCTACATTTAAGTTTTTCTTCCTCTTCTTGCAATCTTCAATTATTGCTTTGTTCAAAAGAAGTTGATCTTTGCATCCATATGAATTTCTTGCACAACCCTTTTGCTCTTCCGGTAATATGTTATTGGATAGGATATGTTTATAGCTGCGCTCTGAAAAGATTGACGTCAATACTTTATATAATGTAGGTAAGCAAGCTATTGGCCTGTAATTCTTTGGTTTATCACTTTCACCATTTTTAGGTATAAGAAAAGTGCGAGCTGTAGTAAACCACTCTGGTAAATCTTCTGGGTTGTCAATCGCTTTGTTAAATGCAGTTGCTAGTGCATCATGAGCTGCTGATAGTTGTTTTAGCCAAAAATTTGGTATTGCGTCTACACCTGGAGACTTCCAATTACTTGATTTTTTAATGGCATTATGAACCTCTTCCTTCGTTATTAAATTCCATGTTTGGCTCTCTACATGTGCGTATTTTGCTTCTTCTCGAGTTATCCAATGCGCTTTATCATTATGGTGCTTTTCTTCTCCTAAGATGCCTCTCCAAAATTGTTCTATTTCTTCTTTGCTCGGTGGATTCTTTACTTTCATTTCTTTTTTACCCAGGGACCTATAAAATTTCTTGCGATCATTGTTAAAGAGTCTGTTTTGATTGTATTGCTTGCTTCTCTTGGCATATCTTCGCAATCGCTGAGCTTTAGCTTGAATCTTCATTTTAAGGATTTCCATTATAGCTTCAGAATCTTTCTTTGTTTTGATGTTGTACTTCCTCTGAATCCCATCTCTTTTCCTTGACTTTTTCAGATTGTTCTCTTCTTTTGACATTTCTGTCAGGAACGACAGTTCCCCTCTCATCTTCTCAATCTGTTTCTCTATTCTAATTTGCCATTTAGGTTTTGCATGCGATATTTGATGCCTTTGCCGTTTTGGTGTCTTCCCTACTCTATCAGAGATCACAAAGCCTGTTGCATATAACAGTCGGTCGATTTCATTGAGTGACTTTCCTGGTACATAATTTTCTAGAACTGAATTACTTTGATTGATTAATGCTTTCAGCTGTTTGGTAAGGGGCAATTTAGGTAAGGGTGGTCTGTCCTTTACTTCGATATATTCAAGATCTGCATACTTACTGAAAATTTCCTCTGCTAATTCACTTGAATCAATTACAAATGCTGCAGTTTTGTTGATTCCCACTGTCAATATTTCTCCTTCAGCCTGTTGGTCGTATTCTTCAACAATAGTTTCGTTATTCTCATTCGTATTTGCATTCATGTAACGACTTTCTTGTTCTATATATACTTTAATTTGATCTATCTCAATTGCAGTTAATCTGTTGTTCTTTTCTATATATCGCCTCTGACTGGCTATCTTGTTTGCATCCATATTTGGTCTAGCATTTGGATTTCTTTGTCGCCAAATTCTATACGTCTCCTTTGTGATATTATCTTTCAAGGGCTCTGCTTGTGCTTTGTAGTAACATAGCATCACTTCTTTGTATTCCTCACGTGTCCATTTGTGTCGTTTACCTTTCGTTTGTTGGTTACAAATAGGACTTGATACTGCTGCAGGTGGGCTCTGTTGAGAGTAGCTCCCATTTGAGTTACCATCTACATTTTCTCGGGAGGGGAGATCAGTAGCTAACTTTTCGACCTCAGCCTGATCACTCACTGAGGGACGCGCTCCTTGGTAACCCGCGCGACGAGCGATGCGGTATGAAATTCTGGTAGGTTGTACGTTCATGTTGACATGAGGTGGTAGACTAGCCCCCGCCGGACACCAACCCGGAATTTCAAGGTCTCGGGGTTTATTATTATTATTATTATTATTATTATTATGGTAAGTAAAAAAGCTACGGTTAAATAGCCAACATCTGCGGACCATCAAATATGGTTGATCCGAAAACTAAACAACATTCTACATACAAAACAGGACACGTAATAGTAACATTGTCAATATCTACTCATCGGCTTGTAAAAGTCCCGACAAAACTCTTCTAACCATACTCTCACTGTCCATTAACACAGTTTTCTGCATCTCTGCTACCGTTGCTTTAGCTAATCGTTCCTTTTCTGGATGTTTACTAAATACTCTTTCCACATCACACAGAACTTGCTTTATACCTCCACCAAGAGCACCAATAACTACAGGGACAATCTCTACATCATAGCCAAGTCTCCTCTCCCTTAGTTCAAATGCAAGTTGTCGATACTTAGTCAATTTCTCGTGTCTTTTGGCAACTATGTTTGCTTGCTGTGGGCATGCCATATCACAAATCCAAATCTTACTCTTTTCTTTGTCCCCCAGTATCAGATCCGGTCTCCTAGATGTTGTCGTTTTTCGCAAGTTGAACTCAAAGTCCCAGATTAACTTGGAATTCGCATTTTCTAAAACTTTCCCTCTTGTCCAATTCTCTTTATACCACACTACTTCTCTTGCTACCAATCCGTACTCCTTTGCCCATGCAATTGCCATTACCATCAACGCTCTGTTGTGTCTTGCTAAATACTCACTGTTGGCCATCACCTTACATCCAGCTACAAGGTGTTCCAAAGTTTCATTGAAATCACCACATAATCGACACCTCCCATTCTCAATCAATCCTCTTACCATCTTCCATCCTCTTGTCTCCACCATCTGCTCCATCAATATCATTATTGATGATGTCTTCCTTGGTGTCAACCGTTGTTTTAGCCAAAGATGGCATTCCTGTTCTTGCTTTCCATATATGTCACTTTGCAATTCTTTCTGTCTGTAATTCTCTTTTCGTTTAAGTTGTGTACCTCTCTTCAATTCTTGTTTTACTCTCTTCCATGTCGCTTTCCAGTCTAATTCCACGACCTCTCCCATTAATCTTACATTGTTCCCTACAAATTCAAAATCTCTATCTATATCCATCATCGAATTTACTGCTTCGTCAATGATTGCATTGGATTCTTTCTTGTTCTCTCTTCTCCATGCCGCTTGAATCCACTTATTACTTGACTTACACATATAGCAAGCAACTCTTGTTCTAGTCTCTGCATAAACATCCCTCATAGATTGTAATCCCCTCCCTCCTTGGTCTCTCTTCAAATATAATCGCTCATCACTTGCCTGTTTACCCAACATGTGTTTCATTCTCAACTCTCTTTTAATAACCTGGTCTAGCTCATTTAGCTCATTTTTTGTCATTTTGCATACATTCATTGGATAGGCTGCCACTGGGATGACCTTAGAATTGATAGCCTATATCAAATTTTCATCATTTAGTTCGGATGTCAATAATACCCTCATCCTGCTTGTTACTTCCTCTTTAACCCTTTTATATACATTCTTTGCTTTTATACCGTTTGACTGTTCCACCCCAAGAAACCTATACATTTCATCTTGAGTTGGGTCCAAAGCCTTCATCCTTTCCTGCAACACTTGCAGCCCTTCGCCTTTTATCATTTTCCCACGCTCAAACACAATTTCTGCGCACTTTGAAACGCCATAGCAAGCACCTGTATCAAAGCTCGCTTGTACAATGATTTCGTTTATCTCCTTTAACAAATCATGTGATTCCTGGTATACCTTAAGATCATCTACGAAAAAACTGTGTGTCCTGTTTACATTTCTCATTCCTGGCTCTCCCATCCGATATCCTTTGCTCTGTTCAAGCAACTTAGCAATAGGTATTTCTGTAATACAAAACCCAACCGGTGAGTAACTATCTCCCTGTAGAAACCCACATTTTATGTCTATCCATCTACTTACACACTTTTCCCCATCCTTCCACAGCTCCAATCGTGTTTTCCATTTATTCATTAATGCCTTCAAAACTGAGATAATCACTGCAGGTATACCAATCCACTCATATACTCGTATCATCCAGTCATGATGCACTTTGTCATAAGCTTTCTTGTAATCATAGTAGCCCACAGCTAAATTCCGATGGTAGGCCTTTACTTCTTCCATAATACACTTGTCAATAAGTAACTGGTCAACTGTGCCAAGCACCCCTGCCACTGCTCCAAGTTGTCCTTCGTCCCAAATGCTATTCTCTAATGCATGCTGTCTCATGTATCTCCCAATCAATCCTGTTAAAATCTTATAAGATGTGCTCAAACAAGTTATTGGCCGATAATTCTGCTCATTGCTAAGATCCTTTGTCTTAGGTATCTGAACTGTTCTTCCTGCTGGCCACCATACTGGTATCAGTTCATTATCATTTGTGAGCTTCACAAAAGCTCTAGTCAGTGCGCTTTGTGCTGCTTGAAACTTTTTCCACCAGTAATTCTGAATGCCATCTATCCCCGGGGCTGTCCAATTCTTCCTCTTCTTAATCTCTATCGCTACATTGTCATTCGTGATAGTAAACTCATTCACAACTTGCACCCTATCTTTCATCTCCATTTGTACTTTCTCCATCCATGGCATTTCTGGTGTTTTTTCATCTTTTTCCCATATTCCAGCCCAAAAATCCTCAAATCGTTCCATTGGAGGTGGTTTTCCTTCATAATCAATCCTTTCCAGTGATTTAAAGAAACCTTTCTGGTCTCTTTCAAAGTTAGCATTGTCTCTTATCCTGTTTCCCCTTTCTATCATCTTTTCCAGCTTCACCTTTTTATATCGCAGTTGATCTAACCACTTCTCTTTAGCTCTTCTGATGTTAGTCGAAGTCGTGTCTGACTCATTCATTAAGTGCTTTAAATCCTTCAAGATCGTTTTCTCTTTGGCTGTAGCCTTTCTCTTCAGCTTTCGCCTCTGTAATTCATTCCCAGCTCTAGCTATAACTTGTCTAAGTCTTTTCATTTCTTGTTTCAGTTTTCTCACTCTCCTGTTCCCAGTACCTGGCTTTTGCCTTCCAATTGTACTCTTTGCTGTTTGTGGTAACCCCATTTTAATCTCTAGAGCCCTACCCATAGCATACACCTTGTCAGTTATTTCTGGTATTGTGTCTACTCCTCTAAGAGAAAGCCGCAAAACACCATCTGCTTTCTTTTGCAACTCAACAGGCACCTTGAGCTTCTTCAGTTTCTCTCTTGGGTTGATTGCTGTCAAGGTGCTACTAGTTAGACTCTGAAGTTGGTCATTAAATATAGACATCAATTCTTTATCTACAAAATCATCACTGTCTTCCACCGCTTCATCACATTCTACATATGTTTCATCATGCTGTCCATGACCAGAAATTGCTCTCTGTTGTTCACCTGCTTGAGTTTCCCAACTGTCATTCTCTAAGTTACTTTCTTGTCGCACTAATATCAAATTAGTGATGGTTTGTTCTTTCCGGAACCGCGATGCATTGTCGCATAGCTTTTGCATGCTAGCTGCTGCATATTCTGGGTACTCTTCGATCCATCTATCTTTCACACGTTTCATAAAACCTCTTCCTCTTCTTCTTTCTTCATTGTCAATTTGCACCAATCTCACTTTCATCTCAGTTGTCCATTCTATAACATGGGATTGACTACTCATTTCTCCTGCTTGTCTGCTTACCACGTTTTCTTGTAAGCTTCCCCAGCTCTCCTTGGCAAATCGCTTGGCATTGTCTATTAAGTTCTGAGCTGTCCTCCGTTTCTCTGGATACTCTCCATGCCATCGTTCTTTTATCCTTTTCATGAAGTTCTTTCCTTTCAGCCTCTCTTCCCTGTCGATTTCTACTACTCTTTTCTTTTCTTCATCAGTCCATACTCTATCATTTATTGTATGAAATCTATTGTCTAGTGTCTGGTCTGCTATCTTTTCAGCATCAGCTAACTGGGCCACTGTTTTGTTTGCAGAAACAGACGTAAAGTGTGGTTGATTTTGATAATTATAATCCAAGTCTTCCATATAGTGTGAATTTGAACGCACGGGTATAAAACGTCCATCCAGGGTTGCCCGGCACTCTGGATAAGGCTTTATTATGATAGAGTCGCCACTCTTCTACCAGATCCCGCGATTGGTGACCTCATTACGCAGTGGCCATTCACCTATATCGGCGCGGTACCTTCAGGTTACGGGTACAATTGTTCGTGTAGCCTCCACTAGATAATTTGCTTATAACAGGTAAAGAGCATTATCTACCCTACTATCGGACATATACTTTCAATAATCCATTTGTCCAGGTTTTTAATCGGAGTTTTCCTTCTCCTAGGAGGGTTGTCAACCAAGACTAAAGAGTCCCCCCTACCCATAAGACAGACTAACCCCCGCAGGATGCCAACCCAGTACTTCAAGGTCTCGGGGAGAGCTGACAGGTACTACACCTTGCTCAAGGGTGACCTGGAGGTAGTTGTGGCAAAGGGTAACCTCATTATCCCACGTTGAAACTCCACAACCGGTTGCAGTTTTACGTCATACCCAGGACATTTATTATTATTATTATTATTATAAAAGATATCGCACATTGTTCTAATCAATGGATAAGTTTTCTATAGATTTGACGTCAACAAGACTGATCAAACCTCCAGAACCTTCCTAAGAATCCTTGCAGTATTTAAGATAACAGTTTTCTGCAATTCACCGATGTTACTTTTGATGCCAATGTCCTTCAGTCGTTTTGGTAGTGTCTTTGGGGTAGTTCCTAATGCTCCTATTACTATCGGAATAACCACTATCTTCATGTCCCACAGCTTTTTCAATTCTCTTACTAGATCTTGGTATTTCTCGATCTTCTCAATTTCTTTACTGTCCACCCTGCTGTCATGTGGGACAGCAAAGTCTATTACCTGAGCCGCGTTGTCTTTTTTCTTAATGACTATCATATCTGGACGTCTTGCTTGAATGATATGGTCCGTCTGTATATTAAAATCCCATAGAATTTTACACCTTTCATTTTCTGTTACTGGGGCAGTATCATGCTCATACCATTTATCTTTTACCTCGATACCATACATCCTACAAACCTCCCAATGTACTCTCCTGGCAACCCAGTCATGCCTTCTTTTGTACTCCCTTTGCGCCATCTTACTACACTCACTAACCAAATGGTTCACTGTCTCATCCCTTTCTCCACACATCCTACATATTATTATTATTATTATTATTATTATTATTATTATTATTATTATTATTATTATTATCGTATTATTACTATCGTTGAGCAAATGGCGGATGGACGTTCTTTTTGCGCACGAATACTACTGTTTTATAGTACCTAAGTTCTTGTTTGTACTAAGGTGATTCATTTTGGTACGTTTATATCTCACATCTCAAAGGATTATTGTGCGCTCTGAAGTTATGATTCGTTGTACATTTACGTCATTTTTACTCATTTTGGTTGTTTGCACTTTCTGCGGCAAGGAATTTAAATCATTAGGCCGCATCGTCTGGCGTTGCAAAGATAAAATCAAAGGGAATAAAGACACTGATCAGGATGACGCTACTGATGGAAAAGATGATGCAGTTTCTCCTCAAAGTCTCTCTTCTCCGAATCAAAATTGTTCCACCATAACATGCAGTTGCGGAAAAATTTGTAACGGTCGTAAAGGTTTGAAAATGCACCATCGCAGCTGCCGTGTCATTAAGGGCCTAACTGGAGAAACGTTTGAGATCCAGCGTTACATCGAACCAGTTGCTGTTGAGCCAGAGCGAAATACAGTTATAGATGACATTGTTTTGATTAAAGCTGGAGTTAAACTGCCAAAATCTTTTGACCAGTGGAAGCTTGCTAACGACTACTTTACAGCTGCATTGCCAATAGCTGAAATCACAACATACAATCTCCCTAATATTATTAGCAACATGAATAACGTTATCTACAGTTATTTCGAGCAAGAGTTTGGAGTGGTAAATTCTACTAAAAACGCTGATTTGGATATTAAATATAATGGCTACTCAAACTACAAACTTAAGTCTTGTCTTAAACAACTAAAAAACAGCGGAGCTGATATTGCTGAGATTCGGTATGTCTCGCACCTTCTGAGGAACAGGCTAAACAAATCAAGACCAGCAAATAGTGATAGGAATGACGATGAAAAGATTAGAGTGAACTTCTGGGGTTATGTAAAACACATTTTCAAAAAGAGTGCCGTAAAATTACCTTCTTTCGACGTTTCAACGTGCACTGATTTCTTTTCTAAATTCTTTAGCTCTCTCAATACCACAAAGAATTTTCAAATTCCAGATTGGATTCCATCTCTTCCCCTTCCAGCTTCTCCATTTGATCTCTCTCCACCTTCATATAAGCAAATTACGAAAGTGGTTCGACGAATCAAAGCATCTGGTTCTCCTTGCCCTCTCGATCAACTTTCAATTATTCCTTTCAAACAGTGTCCATACCTCAGATCATACTTGACGGAAGTCTTTCGCACTGTCTGGCAGTCTGGGGAAATCCCCAACGAATGGAAGAAGGCTTGCACAGTGCTTATCCATAAAAAAGGTGACCAATCTGACCCTGCTAACTTTAGGCCCATTACTCTGGAAAGCACTCCGCTGAAAATATTCACATCATGCTTGAGAGATTCCATGTTTGCATTTCTATCAGCCAATGGATACATTGAAAATCGCATTCAAAAGGGTTTCATGCCTAAATTGTCAGGTACGTACGAACACACAGCTCAAATGTCGCAGATAATCAACAAAGCTAGAATAAAACAGCGCTCTGTAGTTATCACATTACTTGATCTTAAAAACGCTTTTGGGGAAGTCCACCATAATCTCATTCCAGCAGTATTGAAATATCATCACATTCCTGATCAAATACAAGGGCTCATCAATAGTCTTTATTCAGATTTCTACACTTCCATTATCTCCCAGCATTTCACAACTCCTTTTATTAAGGTTGGTCGTGGCGTTCTCCAGGGTGATTCCTTAAGCCCTCTCACCTTTAACCTTTGCTTCAATACATTTATTCGCTATATCGCAGCACAGAAATTCCAACAATTCGGCTTTAGCTTAAACTCGCTCTACCCTATACATTGGTTTCAATTTGCCGACGATGCTGCTGTGATTACTGGACTAGAAAACGAGAATCAAATTCTGCTAAACCATTTCACCCGGTGGTGCAACTGGGCAGGTATGATTATTAGGGTTGATAAATGCCTCACATTTGGGATAAAGAAAGCAGCCACCTCTTCAATTCAGTACTTTCCCAAGCTGATTCTAAATAGTTCTTTGGTTCCAACTGTTGGCAAAAACATGCCCTTTAAATATCTTGGTAGATACTTCAATTTCCATATGGATAATAGTGATCATATGTCGATTCTTCTAGACACTATCAAGGATCTGATGCTCAAAATTGATTGCCTACCCTGCCACCCAAAAAACAAACTTCTTCTTTACCATCGTTTTGTGTTATCGAAACTTTCTTGGCACTTGACCATTGCGGATCTTAGCAAGACATGGGTGGTCGAAAATTTAGACAGCGTAGTTTCTAGGTTTGTAAGGCAGTGGCTAGAATTACCTATATGCTCAACTTTCAGCTCTTTAATCTTAAGTACATCTAGATACGGCATAAATCTTATCCTCCCTTCAGCAAAGTTTATTGAGTGCCAAACTATTATACGAAATGCCTTGAAGTCCTCACCAAATCCCGACATCAAATCACTTTGGGCGGATACAAGCTATGGCACTAATCTTCAGTATGACCAGTTCCAGAATACTAAACAAGTTTTGAAGGCTGTACAGCACGAGCATGAAGATCGCATAAAAAATACACTCCTTTCTCAAGGCTTGGTTATCTCCTCTATTCTGAAATATTCATGTCAAAGAACAGCAAGCATTTGGTCAATTGTTCAACAAAACATGCCGAGAAATATCTTTAATTTTTCTATAAAATATCTCAACAACACTTTACCTACTCGGAAAAATCTTTGCAAATGGTCCATTTCTCAGTCATCAGCATGTTCATTCTGCCTTCAATCAGAAACTCTGCAGCACGTGGTATCAAGTTGTAATTGCTACCTCGAGAATGGCAGATATACTTGGCGCCACACTCAGTCCTTCTTTTCCTTGCTAATACCTTTTCATCTCTAAACCAAATCTCAGTATATGCCGATTTGCCCTCTTTTATGTCCCCATCTTTGATAACTGGCAACTCCCTTCGTCCTGATCTTCTTTTGCTCACAGGCAAGAAAGTGCTCTACATTCTTGAACTCACACTGGGTTTCGAGACAAATATTCAGGCTAATAGCGTAAGGAAAGCCAATAAGTATACTCCACTACTTCAAGACCTGTCCTCTTCCTATAATAAAGTTATTTTTATCAATGTCTCCATGGGTGCTCTCGGCGTTATGGGCGCCTCCTGTGATTCCTTTCTTTCTCTACTCCAAGATCTGAGTTTTGACAAAGTTACACAGCGAAGAATTATTATGAAAACAATTAATATTGCCATTAGGTCAACGTATTACATCTTCTGCCAAAGAAATAAATCATGGAACAACCCTGAACTCCTGAACTTCTGAACATTCACTTCCTTTTCCTGCTATTATACCTTTGAGTTATGTTACATGTCAATTATTATTGTTATTATTTTTCATGTGCTTAGTACAAACTAGCCAATGGTACACTACCAATTATATGCGAGGTGTATTATTGTAAGTAACAGATATATACATATGAAAGTTTAAAAAAAATTATTATTATTATTATGACATAATAATAATAGTGATAATATAAGTTTGACATCATAGTGATGCTCACGAGCGGGACGGTTCCCAATCGTCGCGTGCTGAGTATTTTGGATTTAACCGTCAGTTATCTTCACACGGAAGCTTTACTTTTGTAGTTGGTGTGATCATTTTAGCTTACTGACCAGGAATGGGAAAAAGAACTTCATTCATCTGGCTTATCCTTTGCATTACGTGCCATTTCTGCAACAAGGATTTCAAATCTTTGGGAAGACACGCTTGGAGATGCAAGGAACGCAACAAGCAGAACGAATCAGTCGTCAATAGCAACCATTCAAATATTTCGTTAGAACAAGCAGATCTCCAGACTTGTTCGCCAGTCAACAGCAGAAAAATAAAATGTGTTTGTGGCAAAGAAACCAAAACGCATGGCGGTCTCAAGAGGCATCAAAGGACGTGCCGTGCAATCACTGGCTTCAACAAAGACCTTTTATCAAATATAGCGCAGGAAATTGAAGCAGCTACGTCTCAGGAAAATGAATTCATTGATACTGAGGAAATAAGTAATGCTCCTGATACGAAGGTGAAAAAAGGCGTTAAACTTCCCAAATCTGAATCCCAATGGAGGGCTGCAAATGCATTTTTCCAAGCAAATCTATCGTTGCAGGCAATTTCTAATGGTCTTGAGGAAGCATGCAAGCTGTTCTCAACTACAATATACGATTACTTTGAAAAAGAATATGGGTCTGTTCAAAAAATCGATGAAGCAAGTGAATTGGTCGAAAAATATCGAAGCTACAGCAAAAATCAGCTAAAATCCTCCCTGAAAAATCTGAAAAAGTCAAACGACACGAGAAATTATGATGAAATCCGATACATAAGCAAACTCTTAAGGATTAAGATTGACAAAATCAGTGGTAGTGAGCAGACCCTGCCAGCATCTTTCGACCATGACAACAGAATCAAGCAAAATTACTGGAAATATGCTAAAAACCAACTCGAAAAAGTCACTGAGTTGCTACCATCATTTTCGAATGCAGCTTGTTTCGAATATTTCAGTAAATTATTCAAGAAGAAGAGATCTGCTGCTAGCTTTACCAGGCCGGATTGGATGCCAAGCTATGAAAATCCAGAAAAGGATTTCAATTGTAACGCACCAACTTATGCAGAACTGAATAAAATCATTGGGAAAATGAGAACAGCAAGTGCTGCCTGCCCCCTTGATCAGATTTCTATAATCACACTGAAACGGTGTCCTTATTTACGTACATATTTGCTGGAAATCATCAGAACGGCCTGGGAAAGCAAACAGTCACCTGCTGATTGGAAACAAGCAATCACAGTCTTGATTCATAAAAAAGGCCCACATGATGATCACCAGAATTTCAGGCCGATCACTTTACAATGTGTTTTTTTTGAAGGTTTATACCTCTATTGCACGAAACAGAATTTTCCAGTTTTTGAAAGAGAATGATTTTATTGAGTGCAATATCCAAAAGGGTTTTACTCCAAAGGTATCAGGAACATTTGAGCACACAACACAACTTGCCTACTTGTTGCGACATGCCAAGAAAAACCAAAATGCTATAGTTGTGACATTGCTCGATCTCAAGAATGCCTTTGGCGAGGTTGATCATCGACTCATTGTAAGCAGTCTTCAATACCATCATGTTCCGCAACATATTATAGACATTATTGTAGACATCTACCATGAATTCACAACATCAGTTGCAACTAAAGATTACATAACTCCAGCGATAAAGTTTGAAAAGGGTGTTTTACAAGGTGACTGTCTTAGCCCCCTTATTTTCAATATGATCTTTAACACCTTTATCCAGAGCCTGGAAAAGAGTGATGAACTGAAACATATGGGTTATGTCTATCACAGAATTTTAAACCCAAAAAACTGGTTCCAGTTTGCTGATGACGCCGTAGCAGTTACATCTAATGAGTACGAAAATCAAGTGCTTTTGAATATGTTCACACGATGGTGCAACTGGTCACATATGATAATCAGAACGGATAAATGCATGTCATTCGGTATTTGCAAGAAAGGATCTAAATCAGTGCAATTCAAGCCTAAAGTCTATGCAAACGGTAACATCATCAGATCCCTTGAAGAAGGAGAAAGCTTCAAATACCTTGGAAGGTGGTTCAATTTTGAGATGGACAATCAAAAACATAAAGATGAGTTATTACAAATTACAACACAAATCATGGACAGGATCAGCAGTCTACCTCTTCATCCAAAAAATAAGGTATGGCTCTATTCTCATTATCTAATGAGCAAATTGTCGTGGCATTTGACAATAGCTGATATCGATCAACCATGGATTATCAACAATCTGGACTCTCTTGCTCATAACTACATTCGTAGATGGTTAGAAATCCCTGCATCTGGTACATTATCTATAGTCATGTTGACAAATAGTCAGTTTGGTCTAAATATTGTGGACATTAGCACTAAATTCAAACAGTGCCAAGTAGTCATGAGACAGTGCTTGAAAAAGTCTTGCAATCACGAAGTAAATCACTTGGTGCAAGTCTCCAGTGATAAGAGTAAGCAGTACGACACCTTTAATAGCACAAAGAGTGTCGTTAAATCCATCAGAAATTACACTACTAATAAGATAAAAGAAAGTCTCACAACGCAAGGACTGGTGATTCGTCATGTTTGGGACTCTATCTTAGCAAGTACAAAAACCGCTTGGACCTCAGCACAAAAAAGTTTGCCGAAAAACATTTATAATTTTACCATCAGGTACTTGAACAATACACTGCCAAATATGAGTAACATGTTTACGTGGGGTCACTCTGAGAATAAGGCCTGTCCTCTGTGCCACCACAACCAAACTCTGGGTCACGTGGTTGCAGGTTGCCATCACTACTATGATGGCGACACGACTCCGTCCTCAGCTACATCGCAAATACTTTGTCTAGATTCTGCAAGAATATATACGCGGATATTCCATCCTTTGCATCCCCATGTGTCGTAACAGGTGATAATGAAAGACCTGACATTGTTCTTGTTCATCAGAATGTCGTAACTATCTTGGAACTTACCATCGGCTTTGAAACAAATATGGAGGGAAACAGCAAAAGAAAACGCGACAAATACAAATCGTTGAAATCAAAATTACTGACGAAATATGATGACGTTCGTTATGTTAATGTGTCCATGAGTGCTTGCGGGTTTATAGAGAAAGACAGCAGAAACTTCTTTGAACTCTTACGATGTATAAGGGAGGGTACCAGAGAATGAAATAATGTTCCTAACCAAGCGGATAACAAATATATGTATAAGATCGTCCTACTTTATATTTTGTCGAAGAAACAAAGAATGGACATCTCCTGAACTTTTAAGCTTTTAATGAAAGTTTTTTTTTTTTTTTTGTTTTTAAGAACACTTTGATCTGAACTGTGTGAGTATGCAGCCAATACCCAATTTTGGAGAGTTGGCTGGATAGATTAACTTTTAGCTTTTATTGTACTTTTTAAATTATTTTGAATGAAAGTTTCCATTATTATTATTATTATTAAGGTATGTCAGGCAATGGCTTGATCTTCCAATAAGTTCAACTTTAAGTACTCTTATCCTACAGAGATCAAAGTATGGAATCACTCTTGTTTTACCTTCAACAAAATTTACTCAATGCCAAACAGTCATTAGAAATGCTCTTAAAACCTCTCCCAATCCTGACATCAATTCTCTATGGGCAACGACCAGCAAGGGCTCAAACATTCAATATGATCAATACAAGACTACAAAGCAGGTTCTCTCTGCCATCCAAAGGGACCACGAGAATCGCATCAACCATGAATTAACATCTCAAGGTTTCATCATGTCTTCCATCCTTAAACTCTCCAATCATAAAACTCGTGGTCTATGGTCAACTGTGCAACAGAATATGCCAAAAAATATTTTCAATTTCATGATTAAGTATCTTAATAATACTTTAGCAACTCGCAAGAACCTTTTTAAATGGTCTCTTTCCGATTCCCCATCTTGCTCCTTTTGTCTCCATCCAGAAACACTTCAGCATGTTGTATCAAGTTGCAGGTCTTATCTAGAGGATGGCAGGTACACCTGGCGTCACAATTCTGTTTTACTGTTCATTGCTAAATCATTTTCTTCTATACAGCATTGCCTCGTATATGCTGATCTCCCTTTTTTCCCATCACCTTCTCTTATCACTGGTGATTCTCTTCGGCCCGATCTTGCCTTGATTGCTCCAGATAATTCTCTTTATGCCTTAGAATTAACGGTTGGATTTGAAACAAACATAGAAATTAATAGTAATCGAAAAGCTACTAAATATAGGCCTCTTTTGCTCGACCTAAAACCACGATATCGTGAGATCAACTTCGTAAATAATTCTATGGGCGCTCTTGGCATTCTTGAGTCTTCATCTGATTCCTTGTTACAAATGATGAAAGAGTTAGGCATCGACAATAGTACACAAAAAGTAATCATTAAAAAGATCATGAACATTGCAGTGAGGTGCACGTACTATGTATTTTGCAGAAGAAACAAGGCGTGGACAAACCCCGAACTATTAAACTTTTAATTTTGTCTTGTTTTTGCCGTCTTCTATTTTTTTTTTAACCTTACTTCTTTCGTCTTTCTCTTCAGTATTTATTCGTTCTGTTATTGTATGTTACTTTAATATTATTGTTCTATTTTTTTTATGCAGACATGCCAATTATACATTGCCTGTTAATTAGTGAGATGTATAGTTATAACTTTTAAATTTTTGATGAATGAAATGAAGTTTTAAAACCAAAATTATTATTATTAGTATTATTATTATGTTGTGTTTCAGCTTATGCTCTGGCTGTTCTTATTGCCGTAATTACTCCTATTAGGCGAGTCATAACTAATGACCAAGGGCTAACAAGAGGACCTTCTTCCAAATTTACATTTCTAATACTTTGCGTAGCATCCTTGCTGTTCCTAACAGTGCAGTCTTCTGCATATCAACGATGTTGCATGGAATGTCAAGCTTTTCAATCCATTTATCAACTCCTTTGGGTACACTCCCGAGGGCTCCAATTACTACTGGTACTACTTGCACTTTTCTAATTCCCCACATTCTTCCGATCTCTCTCTTCAAATCTTTATATTTTTCTACTTTTTCTTGTTCTTTTTCTTCTACCATTCTGTCAGCAGGTACAGCAATATCCACAATAATACAAACTTTCTCTTTCTTATCAATTACAACAATATCAGGCCTTCTTGCCTCTATCACATTGTCACACTGAATATTTATGTCCCAGAGAAGTTTGACGCTGTCATTTTCTACAACACTATCCGGAATGTGATCATACCATTTTTCTTGGTGCTCTATTTCATGTCTCTTACACAAATCCCAATGGATCTTCTTAGCAACATTATCGCGTCTTCTCTTGTACTCTTTCTGGGCAAGTTTCTCACACCCACTAACAATATGTTGAACACTTTCTCCACACTTTCCACACATTCTGCACAGGGGGCTATCAATGCTTTTGTCAATATTATGCTCAATATAGTTTGTTCTAAGTGCCTGTTCCTGGGCAGCACATAATAAAGCCTCTGTTTCAACTTTGAGATCACCTCTGGATAGCCAATACCAAGATTTTTCCTTGTCAACGCTATCCGATATTTCTTTACTAAATTGACCATGCATTTTCTTTTCCAAACATTTCTTCTTACGTTCCTCAGCTCTCTGCGTTTTAAATTCATTGGAGTTAACAGTACCCTCAGTTCTGATTGTTCCAGCTACCCTAACTCCTCTCATCAATGTTTCTTCTGAATTTGCCACATAAAAACCCAAACTATTTTCTTCTCCTCTAACGGAATATTCTATACAGCACAATCCTCTCCCTCCTTCCTTTCTTGTTATGTACAACCTATCAACATCACTTTTTGGGTGCATTGCTCCGTACATTGTCAGTGTTTTTCTAGTTTTCCTGTCAATACTGTTTAATTCACTTTCTTTCCAGTCAATTATCCCTGCTCCATATCTAAAAATTGCAACCGCCCATGAGTTTACAGCTGTTATCTTGTTCTTTCCATTCAGTTTTGATTTCAAAATCAATCTAGGCCTCCTTTTATATTCTTTTATTGTTTTCTCCTTCATTTCATTCTCTTTCATTTTATCCAGTTCTACTATGCCTAAGTACTTGTATCCTTCCTGCTCCACTTCTTACATAGTTTGTCCATTTGGGAGTTCTATACCTTGGTTTCTCACAATCTTGCCCCTCTTCAAAATGAGAATACCACACTTTCTATACCCAAATTCTATCCCAATATCAGTGCTTACTATGTGTACCGTTCTTACGAGAGAATCAATCTGTTCTTCGCCCTTCCCATAAAGTTTGAGGTCGTCCATATATAGCAAATGGTTTAAGCTAAATTCCTTCCTCCCCCACTCGTAACCTGCCTTTACTTTTCGTAAAACCAATGAAATTGGTATCATGCACACCACAAAGAGCAATGGTGATAAGCTGTCGACTTGAAAAATTCCTCTATTGACTTTCACGTCTCCAACCTCGTTCCCATTTGAAGTAAGCGATAGTTTCCACTTCTTCATACTTTTCTCCAATAACTCTCTGATATTTTCAGCAATTCCCATCAATTCCAAGCATTCTTTTATCCAGCTATGTGGGACAAGATCATAGGCTTTCTTATAATCTATCCACGCCATAGCAAGATTTGTGTTCCTTTTCCTACAGTCCTTCAAAACAGTTTTATCAATTAATAGTTGATCTTTCGTCCCTCTACTATTGCGCTTACAGCCTTTCTGTTCATTTGGTAACAGATTCTCCTTTTCCAGATAAGTATACATGTCCTCAGCAATAACACCTGTTAATAGTTTCCACATAGGTGGGAGGCAAGTAATTGGCCGGTAGTTCTCAACTGCATTTCCTTTTGAAACATCCTTTTGACACAAAATTGTATGACCGTAAGTCATCCAGGCTGGTAACTCGTTCTCTCCTATTAAAATCTTATTCAGTTGCTCAGCAATTCTCTCATGAAGGTTGGTCATACTTTTAATCCAGAGTCCCTGGACTTTATCTCTTCCTGGGGCTTTCCAAATTGGCATTTTCCATTGTTGTTTGATTTTATCAACAGAGATAACCAATCCTTCTTGGGCATGGTGTTCGTTACTCATTTCCTCCTTCAGCTGTTTTAACCAATTCGCTGTTTTACTATGCCTTTTCTCAATGCTCCAAATCTCACCCCAAAACTTTCTACTTTCTTCAGCATTTGGTACATCTGATGATCTGAGTGCACTATCATTAAACTCTGTATATATCTTTTTCTGATCCACATTAAAGATTCTATTTTGTCTGAATTGTGTTATTCGCTGTTCATATCTCTTTTGTTTTGCACTCTTTGCTAACATCCTTTGTTTAAGTTCTTCAATCACTGTATTTATTCCTTTCCTTCTCACTCTATACTTTTCCTCTAGATGTTTCAGTTTCCACTGTTTCTTATTTCCTACCTCCCCCTTCGATTCCCTGTGCAGTAAATTTATGTCATGAATGCTTCAAGCTCTTAATATCATGTTCTATTCTCCGTTTCCACCATGGCTCTTTCTTTCGGCTGATTTCAAATCTCTTTAACCCCATTTGATCAGCAACCCACACATTTGCAGCATTAAGCAGTTTGTTTGTTTCAGTGATGTTCTTCGTTTTCACAAAATTCACGACTGAGTTAACTCTCTCAGTTTGAGCTCTTAGGGATCGCTTATTAACCTTTTTTTTTTAATTCCATCGCTTGTTCTACCCTCCAATATTATTTGTTTCAGCTGTCCTACAATGTTTCTATTCTCCTGACTCATATCATCATAATGTTCACCTACATCTACTACATCAATTGGCTCATTCATCATTCCATCACCTTCGCCCCCTATTTCATCCAGTCTAAGAACCGCATTGGCTCCACCCATAATACCATCATCCGTTACATTGACTTCAGCCACAATACCATCAACCACCAGCTGAGCTTCATTTTCTATTTTCCTCCGAATCAGTTCTAGTTCCAATTCTGACAACCATCCATTCTTTCTAATAGCCCTTGCTTGGTCACACAAACGTTGCTCAGTTGTTTCAAACATACCTCTGTCTTTCCATTCCCGAAACATTCTTTGTCTATATCCCCTGATAGGCTTTCCTGATAGCTAAATAGCATCTCTGACTGGTCTCTATATGTGATAACTAGAAAAACTTTTAACCTAATTCAAGTAGTGCTGTGGCGATGTTATCTAGCACATATAGCATTCAAATGGAAACTCCGACACCAAGTAAAAGCAAGCAATAAAAATAATCGAGATTTAAAGTCTGAATTTACCCAACCAAAGTGTTTTCTGAGTATCCCATCCGACTATACTATTACCACTATTATAATTCAGAAAGCACAACTTATAATTCTCTCTTTAACCCTGGTTGCCAGCTAGACTGCATTGATAACTTTTATGATAACACTAAGTAGTGGAGATAAGGTGATGGTATATATAACGGGAAAGCTACTATTTTCATTGTACCTCAATCACAACGTGAATAACTCCATTGCTTATCATATGCAACATTGCACAAAGCAAATCAAATACCCTCCCCATCAATGCAAATTGTGCATCATGGTTATTTCATCTTCACCAAGCACATTTCACTAAACCCACCATACGCAAAAGACAGTAAAATGTATGACATATCTCCTCACTAACAAAACCAAAGCACCTTTTGTTGCCCTGTGGGAATGTTTCGGCCTATTTTTGGATACGTCTGTTACTTAGTTGACCTACTGTAATAGTTTGAATTAAGTAATTTTTGAATCTGGCTTTCTGAATCAGACTGTTTGAATCAGCCTATTTTTAATTCAGGTTATTTTGGAGATTTCATCTATGAAAAGATATTTGTGCAATGACCTTTTATATGCAACAAAGGATAAGAAACCAAATATATGACCAGTGCCAGTGAATAGCAACAAATGCTAACATTTTAAGAGACAGGACACAACAAGTCTATGGACAAAGGAACGCAAATTGATACCAATAAAAAAGCACTCACCTCAGAAGAAAAAATGTATCAACAGAAAAATAGGCATTTGCAATAGCTTGGAATGATAATCGATGAATGACATGAAATCCTTCCACTGGGTTATCTAAAATTGAGGAGAAAGCAAAATAACTAATGTTGAATGCTCCATTCGGCAATATATCATACATAGAGAATATATACCATAAGCGGGGTGAAAAGGAATTCGTTACTAAACCGTTAATCACAAAACAACAAACAGCAACAAATAAAAGACGAATAAAGTCTTTAAGTGACTTCCCAAGTAATACGTAGTACGACAGTTTTTCCCATGATACACTCAAATACAAGAAAAGCAACATAGTAGCAAGACTCACCTGATGGTGCGTACAAGGCAAAAAAGAAAGTGTGTCCTAAAATGACCCAAAACATACTGATTGTCCGAATTCCATTTAATGAAGAAACAGCTGACGAGGAAATATCGGTGCTAAAGATCTGTGAGGCATTTTTTCTGAATGAGAAGCTCAGCAAAGCATCTTGGTAGACACTGCCTATTCCAAAATACGAAAAGTCTCATAATACAATAGAAAAATGATAGTAATACTAGTCTTAAGAACAATTATGCTGCAACTATGATGACTATATACCGCTTCTCAAAAAACGTTAATGAACATACACAACAAAATGATCTTCATATAACTATGCTACAAAAAGGCGTAAATTCATTAACAAAACGCTTGAACAGAATATGAAGAACTTTTACTGAACATTTAAAAAATCGGTGGGTGTGCTACAATGTTCCCTTGCAACATCACAATACAGCGGAGTTGCTGCACTGAAAATACAATTCATGATTAAGATCTAACATCTGATCTGAAAGAACAGGTATAAGGAGCAACTTAGCTCGCATTAAGTGCAATAGATGCCAAAAGACCAGGACATTTTGTGAGCAAGGTGGAAAATGTATTTGACGTGCGCGAAAACTGCGCAGCACCCTTCATGGATACGACAATCAACCTCACTTGACAATAGGCACCATATGGAAATAGACAACATTTTGCAAGGCAGCATGGCCAGCTGCTCCATTGCGCTATTTGAAAATGGATTGATCGAGCATTTTACCGTTGTTACCATTGTTGCTTTACTATTTCCTGGCCTATCATTTATCAATACACCACTTTCACGGACCGCGCATTACAGGATGGGCCGATATTTTGGGAGAAAGAAATTTTTGGTTGTATACAAATATCGATGAATACGGCTTGTCGCTTGTGACTATCGTTAGATATTTCACGTTTCACTCATTGTTTTCATTTGTTATCTGCTATTATCTGCTGATATGTGATCTGTTTGCCTTGGGAAGAGTGTTTTCTCAAAACTTTTACGAGTACTATAGGTATCACAGTTTACAGAAATGGTGGCTTACACTGAAGTGGCCGAATCTTACCCAGTCGTATCACAATGGTCAGTGGAAACTATGTTGTACTTCGTTGCCAAAATAGGTACCACTGTTTAGTTGAGGAAGGAGTGTAGTGAGCATAACGATCTTTCTCATTGAAATTGCCCTTGTCCCGGACCTTCCACACTGCAACGCTCCCCCAGTAAACTTCTACACTCGGAAAGGGAACACTCTGGACTTGTAAAATGAGAAGGGTATCTAGAAAGAATATAGCTTGGAACCCAGGTGAGAGTGAAATGGTTTGTTCAGAGCATTTTGTAGATGGACCTCTAACTGCTGAACACTGAGATCCAACTTGGAATTTAAGATACATAGCTGGAGTGAAAAAAACAAAGAACAGTTTTGGTTTGTCAAACTGAGCTTCCAACAACTGATCCTGTAGAAGAACTAAATTAAAGTGTCTCCATGGATATAGTCTTGCTGAGGAGTCATCCTGTGTAAGCTGTGTAAATATTGGAGCACAAAGTGCTGCTTAGCAGAGTGAGGTTGAAATACTTTGAGCAGAACATTTTAGGCTTACAAAGAAAGTTGATAAAATATCGTGTACACTTTTAAAAGAAAAATCTGTAAGAAGGCTATTTTCATGGATCCATAGAAACCTGATGTTAACATGATTTGATAAAGCCTAGCCAGCCAACAATGATATATTGGAGAGGAATGCAAACTAAGTCACCATCAAAATGTAAGTTCTCACTAACTAGGAGACAACATAGAGTGACCCATAAAGATCAGTTTCTGATGGTTCTTATGCCGATTAGACTGTTTTTCCTCTGGTGTATGCTCAAAGATATCTACCACATGGATCAAAATATTGGTAGGCTTAATTGAGAATGCTCTCATTGTCTAGCTTCTAAGGGATCTCATTCAATCAAATTTGCCTTCTGCATCGAGGTTACCCAAAAACAAGGTGCATAATAAATTGCACTGAGATTTTGTATTGAAAGATCGAAGTCTCTGCATGTTAAAGCCCAATATGGTCAGATTATAAGAATCACAACACAGTAAAATTTCCGATTGCAATGTCTACACATGGGTACGTTGTATTCTTATCTGATTGTTTTGATGGTTGAATATTGGATCTGCAATGACAGTGGATTTTATAATTATTGCTCTTTCAATATGTCACCTGGAGCTACAGTCTCAGATGACAGCAGCAGAATGTGAAAAGACAAAAGGTGTTACTAATTTCAGAGTTCATGTTGAACTTGCCATTAACAGAATAAAGGAATTCAAGATACTTCAAAATGCATTGCCAACAAATGCATTACCATTAGTAGATGACAATATAAAGGTGTGTGGCAACATGCAATATTCCAGCACCATTAATTAAATGTTGAGAAAGAACTAACTAAAAGAAGTTATGCTATTGGACTATAGACAATGACATCGCTAACAAACCTCTTATAGTCCAAATTCTAAATCTTGAAAATTGTAAGTACGAACAACAAGTCTGTATCCACTTTTCTTCTGAATTGTAATGAATTATCGGTGATCTGAGTTGTAAACTCATTGAGGGAAAAGTACGAAGTAGTTTAGGTAAAGTAATTTAGTTCAGTAAAAACCAACAACAAAACACATATAGCAACAAAATCTTTTCCAGAGCGTCCAGTCCAAAAAAACCATCTCCATGATGATAACAAGGTAATCTCTCAGTACTTTATATCCATATCATTGACTAGTCCTTTGCAACAACGATACGCGACAATAAAAGTGTCGATTACACGATACAATATATGTTTTCAACATCCCCAATATCTGATAGATATGAACGGTCGAAGAGTCCTTAAAAATAAGAAAATTAGTTTTTCAGCAACAATTTATTTATGTAACCAAATGAAATGGAATTGAGTGTCCATAAGGCACAACACTGCACACTAGTGGATAACCGATGTTCTGATAGAGCATTCTTAGAGTACACAAAATATTTTGTACACATACTGTGGCAATGATACAAGACTTCCCAATCTTCTATATTGCAACGTCTCAGGTGGACGACGATAACATTGGGGACGTGAATAGGTACGTGGCTCAGGCTGTGGAGATAATGTAGGACTAGAGTCACTCTCTTCAGGGATGTAACACTCTACTACTGTCTCCATCGGTGTATGAGGCCTGTGCACCGTAAAGTTAATATTGTTTTCAGTCTCGGATATATTGGTATTATCTCTACCTCCACTCTCGTTACTCGCATCAAACGACTTGTAAGTAGCATTTTCAAGTGATCTGTTGTCTTAACAATTTTCGATCGAAGTTTGCGTTTGGGGTAACATGTTTAGATCCTGATGTGGAATAAAGATAAAATCATCATTGTGCTTCACCCGGGGCCCTCTTGTATGCGTTGAAATGTTTTGTTTCTGCTGAAAATGATGTTGATTCCTGGTTTTCGTTTCTTGATATTTGTCAATTTTTGCTTCAACTGGTCGTTTATTACATGGTAGACGCAGGTTCATATGTAGGATGTGTGTTTTCGATTCTGGGTCTCTTTCTGAAACGACGTCATAAACTGGACAGTTGTCACCCATACGCTTTACGCCTCTGCGCACCTCACTTTCCCAGTAAGCTCTTAACTTCCCTGCTTCACCACGTTCACTAACATTGCGCACTAAAACTCGGTCATTCTCTTGCAAAATGCTAGACTGCACACTACAATCGTAGGTGTCTTTACTTCTAGCCTGTGAATCTTTTGAATGATCTGATGCTATTTGGTATGCCTGTTTCATCGCTGCCTTCCATCTTTTTACAAAATCGGGATGATCTGTTCTATTCGTTGAAATTCGCGATTGTTCAGTCTTAAAAACCAAATCAATAGGCAATCTAGGATGGCGCCCATATAACAGGAAAAAGGTGAGTATCCTGTACTGGAATGTTTTGTGCAGTTGTATGCATGCGTAACTTTGTTTAGCACATCAGCCAAACGCAATTTTCTTTCTGGGAGCGTTCTCAGCATTGCAAGCAAAGTTTGGTTGAAATGTTCCACTTGACCGTTGCCTTGTGGGTGATAAGGGGTTGTTCTTGAGTGGCCCACACCACACAATGCTTCAAAATTTATCATCAAATCATTTTCAAACTCCCTTCCCTGGTCATGGTGAAGGCATCCAGGGAAGCCAAAGCACAGAATAAAATCATGCCCGATAGCTCAGCTGGTAGAGCACTGACATACAATGTCAGAGGTCACGAGTTTGAATCCCGCTCGGGTCGATTATTTTCTCGTACTTTCACTTTTCATTTCTTTCTAAATCCTGCTGCCTTTACAAAAATAAAATCATTGTACAACTTATGAGCAACTGTCCTTTGCTGACTTATCCTTTGTAGCAAAAGTTTGAGCAAATCTCGTGAAGTGATCCATAATTACTAAGATGTACTCAAATCCACCAGCACTTTTCCCGAGATGTAGAAAATCAATTGAAACAAGCTAGAAGGGCTGGGTGGTTATGACATTCTGCAATGGTGCAATGCCTTTACCATGTGGGCTTTTTTGTTTAATGCATGAGTAATGCTTTGTGATAAAGACCTCAATATCTCGCCGCATGTATGGCAAATGAAAACGCTGGACGGCCAAACCTATAACTCATTCACTACTCAAATGACCCATTTCACAATGTAATTCCTGATATACCAGTTGGTGAAATTTCTTAGGGAGTAGAAGTTCATTGTTTTCACTAGTTTTGCGATAGAGAAGCCCATCCTGTGAGAAGTACAGTTTGTCCCTATCATGTATTAGGATTCTAAAGCCATGGGGTGCATTTACAATTTAAGTTTTTCACGGTTATGCACCTTGTACTTTGAATCTTAGCACTGGAGCAATAACTGGATCACACTGTTGAGCTTGTATGATGTCCCTTGGAGTTATGGTGCTCAGATTAGAGTTATATTGATTCGCTGTATGCTGATCGATATCAATGGTGTCTACTGCGGTCGGTAGGCACATTGCCCATGATAGAGGATCATTATTATCTATCGACATAGCTGCAGCAGTCTCTTGAAGGATGTCCGGCGAGACTTCACTGGTACATGACTGCATCATGTCCTCTATTGTACGTGGCATTCTGGAAAGAACATCAGCATCTATATTTACCTTTCCAGGCCTATAATTTACAGTAAAGCGAAAATCAGAAAGCTCTGATACCCAACGATGCCCAGTGGCATTCAATTCAGCAGTAGATAATACATAATTTACAGTAAAGCGAAAATCAGAAAGCTCTGATACCCAACGATGCCCAATGGAATTCAATTTAGCAGTAGATAATACATAATTTACAGTAAAGCGAAAATCAGAAAGCTCTGATACCCAACGATGCCCAGTGGCATTCAATTTAGCAGTAGATAACACATACGTAAGAGAGTTATTGTCTGTAAAAACTGTAAAAGATGGTGCGTAATTTAGAAAATCGCGGAAATGATCGCAAACGGCTCATGTAAGTGCTAGAAACTCAAGTTGTCCACTATGGAGGTAATAATTTCTCTCTGCAGAAGACAGTATTCTGAAGCATATCTGATAACAGGCATGATTCCATCCCGTTCCTGGTACATCACTGCTCCAAGGCCAGAAGCACTAGCATGAGTGTAGAGGACAAATGGAAGAGTAAAATCTGGGTAAGCAAGTAATGGTGGTGATGACAGACAGTCAATGAGTTTATTCAAGGCTTGCTGGTGATACTGCTGCCGGTCAATTGGTGTATTAGATGGAACAACTACTTGGCTCTTACTATCATTTTTAAAAGTCCTCTTTTGACTAGTGGTATTTTCCTGCAATGGGTGCTTCTGCAATAACTCAAACAAGGGCTTCGCAATTTGTGAAAAGTTCTGAATGTACTTTCGATAATAGCTGAGAAGTCCGATAGTACGACGTACATCAACAACAGTTGTGGGTTTACTATCGCGCAACTGATGAATAGCCATGATATTTGATGTATCCATACAGTAGCCTTGTTTGGAAACGATATGTCCGAGATACTTGATGTCGTGTTTGAATGCATCACATTTTGTTGGTATGAGCTTTAGTCTTTTGCTCTTTAATCGTTATAATACTGTTGACAAATGCTGTATGTGTGACTTGAAATCAGGGCTGAAAACAAGTAAATCGTCAAGGTACGGAATACAAAACTTGTCTCTAATTCCTTCCAAGCAGTGTTCCATATATCTCTGGAACTCCATTGGGGCATTGGTAAGACCACCGTTGGCACAAAGCCTTGATGATAGGCATTCCCTTGATCAAGTAGAGACAACCAGTGATTCCCATCAAGACTCTGGAGTATATCGTCTACTCGTAGCAAGGGGTGACGATCCTGTATGGTACGTGAATTCAGTAAACGGTAATCAACGCAAAGTTTTAAACTACCATCCTTTTTCCTAACGCAGATAACTGGACTAGCGCAATTTGAGCGCGATTTAACAATCCAACCTCTATTTAGCAGATCTTCAAAGTACTTTGGTATGGCCGTGTAGATTTTTTGGGCTGGCATGGAGTCAGATAAACTAATGGGCAATTGCAACCCTTCTGTGCATTCTATATCCTGTGCAGAGGATGAAGATGATTCTGCATGTGACATTAACATATCCTCTGCCATCTTACATTGTTGTTCATCCAAATCAGTTAAATCAAACTGCTTGAGACAATCTGGAGAAACGTTGTTGCTTTCTGTTTCTGAAATCTTAATGTTTTCTTGTTGGAAAACAGCTCGTTTCTGTGTACAGTCAGTAACAGTTGTGCTAGCTAGCTTATCATCTGCTGGTATAATTGGCTTGACCTAAATCTGTGTGTGCTTTAAGCATATTTGATGATTTGTGATATTATGAATGGTTACATTGACTGTATGTGATGCACCTTTTGACACAGTCAATAACTCTTGATTTACTTCAAGGCCATGTGGACATGGTTCAGTTTCATCTGGCTCAAATATTACATTAGTTTTCAATACATTTGCAATACCATTACAACGGCAAGGAATTTTCCCGCTTTGCATAGGTGAAACCCATATGTTTTTCTTAGGGGGCTTTACTTAACCAAGATGATTGTGTGCCCCCGATTAATTTCGAACTTGAGATGACGTGTTTCGAACTTTAGCTGACGTGTTGTTTCTTGTAAGACGGAAAAGAGAGAGGGAGTAAAGGGAGGTAAGAGACTAAAATATAGTACAGAACAATGTCAATTGATGTTTTGACATGCACTAGAGACAGGCCTTGTCAGTAATACTTTAAGGTCCAGGGTGAGGGTACTTTTGCAAAAACCAGGGGTGACAGATGTAGAATTAATTTATGAATTGAATATCGCTGCTACAGAAGAATGAGAGAGGAGTGCAAAATTGGGATTTGGAAAAACAAAACCCAAGGTCAGTGAAGTGCAAGTGACAACCCAAATCAAAGAAAAGATGGACATGAAGGGTAGTGAGGAATTGTTAGTAACAGAGAAGTTGCTGGCTGAAATCTAGTCCTTACAATCAGATGTGACGGCGTTGAAAGACAACTGGAATAAGCAACCACCACTAGATGCTCTACCAGGAAACTCCCAAAGACACGGAGGTCTGAGGAAATCCTGCCGAGGGTGTGAAAACTGCCGTAAAGCAAGCAGAGGGAACGAGTGCACCCATTGCTGGAGATATGGGGGCAGCAGACACTTTGCTAATTGGTGTGCTGGCAACCAGGGAGACTACCCATGGCTGCTGTCAAGGGACAGCCAGTAGCTGAACATCAGGTTGATTTGTCCCATTGCTGTAAAATCTGTAGGAAAAGCATGGAAGCTTCGTCAAATTGAAGAGTTGCTGGAATCAGGGGTAGATTTAGAGTTGACTACAGCAAATGGAACGAAGTTGCCGTATCTTGGATGGGCAGAAATGAGCATTGAACTGAAAGGACCCTTGTACCAATGTTGATCACAGGTGCTACTTTGGATTTGTCTCTAATCGGGTATAATGTATTGGAAGAGCTACTGAGCAACGGTGGTCTTGAAAACCCAGAATATAACATAATTGGCAAATTATCTGCAAGTTTTCTAATGACGCATGAAAAAAAGTTGAGAGGCCTTTTGAATACTGTACTCACAGAGAAGGAAGCATAGCTATCAACTGTAAAAATATCTAAAAGAGAAACAGTAATTAAGGCAGGAGACATTGCTAAGCTATCATGTCATGATAATACAGGTTTCTTTGAAAGAGACACACCAGTATGCTATGCTAAAGTGGAGAGCCTGGCCACAGGCCATTATTTCGCATAGAAACTGCATCCGCATCCTAGACGCCGGAAACCGTTACCAATTTTCACTGAAAGGCGCAAGACGCATCTCACTTCGAAGCCTCAATCAGTAGGAAAATCATTGCCTAAACCGTAGGCCGCGCTTAAAAAGTGGGTCGAATCCATGAAGCCGCAAACCTATAATAGGCCCCCCTTTAAAGTCGTCTTTCCCTCATTCTCAATTATTAGTTCAATCATCATCTTGTAAGGAAGTAAAACATGCTGAGTCCCGATCGATAGGCCTTTTCGTAAGAAATAGTTTGCGCGAGTGGACAAACGCTCGCGTGATTTCTCTTACGCGAGCGATTGCTCAGGTAAAGATGTATACACAATCATGTTGATTTCGGAAGTAACATAAAGAACTACTTGAGCATGGGCTTGGCACATGATAAAAAACAATCCCATAATGCTAAAAGCTTTATCAACACAGTATAACCCGTTTAGAAATTACTTGGATGTCAGTGAAAATTAACCATTACTATAATCCTAAAACCACTCGTGCAATGGCTAAATACCCCGTTAAAAGTCAATGACAGCTGCAAATCGAGAGGCTCGCGCTATAAGATGTTTCTAATCTGTATCTCTGAGTTTCAAAACCCAAGTGTTATGAATTTGAAATTGAGTTGAAAAGAAAAACCGCCACTACAATGTGAGAAACGACTCTAAGTAGTCTAAGTACTCAAGTATTCAGCGAGAATTTTCCTTGCACCCACCGTCCCTGATCCCATAAATTATCATGTAACTAAATTAGCATGTTGCTAGCAGCCTACACGTTGCTGCCACTTTATGGCACTTCAGCCATTGAATACGGGCAATATCTAAAAAATGTTGGAAAAAACAACTTACAGTGAGATTGCTTAACATCATTGTGAGCAAGAAATGGTTGATTTTCATTAACAGGAACATTCTGGATAGGATCATCATCAGAAGACACGGCAGGAATAAACGTCCTTGACTTGGAAATGACAAACTTCTCAGGTCTGCAGCATTTAATATAGTCCATAACTGTGCTAACAACTACCAATATGCCAAAGAAGCCAACAACACAGCTAGAATTGACAATGCATAAGCATGAAATGGAGACTTTCATTATATATTCCGCTACATACAATGGTAACCTCACTTAAAAAGGTAGTTACAATTGGCTAGCCTGATAGCAATAAAACAAATTACTAACGATAACAAAAGTTAAAACACGGATAATAAAAAAAAAACTACAATGGATTGCATCTTAGATGGAAAGAAGTTCTGGACTATTCCATGGCTTGTTTCTACGGCAAAAGATGTAATGAGTCTTTCGAATGATGGTATTAGAGAGTTTTGAGATTAGGTAGCGCCGGTGTCCCATATCAACAGCTAGAGCACCGCACATTTCAATAAATAATGATAATGATAATATTTTTTTTTCAAACTTCAATATCATTCTCATATAACTAAGATACAATCATACGTCTCTCTAAAGCTAGGCAACGTACAACTGGCTGTCAGGTTAACTACATAACAAAGCAAAAAGGAAAACAAAATTACTCAATGGATTAGAATGTAAAATAAAATGAAATAAGAAAAAAAAATTGACAGTAGTTCTCATAAGTTTAGTAAGTCGGGGCTTGTCCACGGTTTATTTTGGCAGCAGAAAATAAAGTACGTACTTCTTATAGTTATGTTGATGAGGTTAGATAAAATGTGTTTTTGGACTTTGTCGTTAAAACCGAGAGATTTAAGAAGATCAATAAAAGATTCAGAGGAAGACCCAATAGTGCCAAGGGCCCCCATAGAAAGATTTATAAATTTGATTTGTTTATAGTTTGGAAGAAGAGTTTGTTGTAGATGGTGGTATTTTGAAGCCTTGCGCTCACTATTGATTTGTATATTAGTCTCAAAACCAATAGTGAGCTCAAGAATATACAGGACGTTTTCCTTAGTAATTATGAGAAGATCGGGTCGGAACGCACTACCTGTGATAAAAGAAGGGGATAGAAAAGTAGGAAGATCCGCATATAATGAGAAATCTGGAAGTGTGGAAAAGGTCTTAGCTATGGAATTTAAGACAGAATCATGTCTCCAGGTATACCTACCATGCTCTAGATACAGCTTACAGCTAGAGACAATGTGTTGTAAAGTTTCAGATTGAAGGCAAAAGGAACATGCTGATGATTGAGAGATGGACCACTTTGAAAGGTTTTTTCGAGTTGCCAATGTGTTTGTTAAGTATTTCAGAGAAAAGTTGAAAATATTCTTGGGCAGTTTATGTTGAACGTTTGACCATATGCTGGTGGTAACCTTTGAAGCGTATTTAAAAACCGATGAAATAACTAGCCCTTGCGATGTTAATTCACTTGTTATACGATGATGGTGATGAGTTTGAGTGGATTTGAGAACTTGCTTTGCATTTCTGTACTGATCATACTGAATGTTGGTAAAGGTGGTAGAATCCTGCCACAAAGCCTTTATATCAGAATTAGGAGAAGATTTTAACGCATTCCGAATTATGGTTTGGCACTGTATAAACTTGGTAGATGGAAGAATGAGACTCGAGCCATAGTTTGATTTGCTGATTATGAGATTACTTAAGGTGGCGCTTATTGGCAATTCAAACCACCGACGCACATAATCCGCAACTTTGTTATCTAGGTTTTCAATTACCCACGTTTTGCTAAGATCAGCTATTGTGAGGTGCCAAGAAATTTTACAGAGAACATGGCGGTGGTATAGCAATAATTTATTTTTAGGATGGCAAGGGATTTTATGAATTGTACATAATAAGTCATTAATGGTTTCCAATAAAATAGACCTGTGCTCAACGTCGTCCATAGAGAGGGAGAAGTATCTGCCAAGATATTTAAAAGAACTGCCAATGTTGACAGTGGGAACGAGATCATGATTAATGATAAGTTTAGGCAAAAATTGGACAGATGAGGTTGAAGACTTTTTGATTCCAAATGAGGAGCATTTATCAACCCTGATGGTCATATCAGCTCAAGTACACCATCTAGACAAATGGTTTAGTAAAAGCTGATTCTCATGTTCCAGACTCGTAATAACAGCTGCGTCGTCGGCAAACTGAAACCAGTGCAATGGATTTAAAGAGGATGTAGAAAAACCAAATTGTGTAAACTTAGGATCGGAGATATATCTGATAAAGGTATTAAAGCATAGATTGAAGGTTAACGGGCTGAGACAATCACCCTGTAGAACACCCCTTCCCACCTTTATAAATGGAGTTTTAAACGACTTGGTAATGATAGATGTATGAAAATTAGAATAGAGATTGCCAATGATTGTTTGGATATGCAATGGGATATGATGGTATTTTAGTACTTCCGGAATAAGATTATAATGTACTTCACCGAATGCATTCTTGAGATCAAGCAAGGTGATAACAAGAGACCTTTGTTTCACTCGTGCTTTGTTGATTACGTGCGCCATTTGAGCTGTGTGTTCAAATGTGCCTGACAGTTTAGGGAGAAAGCCCTTCTGGATTTTGTGCTCTAGATAATTATTAGAGCTCAAGTATGAAAACATGGAGTCACGAACACAGGAGGTAAAGATCTTCAATGGAACACTTTCAAGGGTTATTTGCCTAAAGTTGGAGGGATCCGAAGTATCACCTTTCTTATGAACGAGGACTGTGCATGCCCGTTTCCAATTCATAGGAATCTCACCAGACTTCCAAAGCAACGAGAATAGTTCGGTTAAGTATGTTCTGAGATAAGGGCAGCGCTTGAAAGGAATAACAGAAAGTTTATCGAGAGGGCAGGGTGATCCAGATGCTTTCATTCTACGAAAAAAAAATAAGAATAATAATAATTTTTTTTTTTTTTTTTTTTTTTTTTTCTTTTTAAACTTTCATATGTATATATCTGTTACTTACAATAATACACCTCGCATATAATTGGTAGTGTACCATTGGCTAGTTTGTACTAAGCACATGAAAAATAATAACAATAATAATTGACATGTAACATAACTCAAAGGTATAATAGCAGGAAAAGGAAGTGAATGTTCAGAAGGTCAGGAGTTCAGGGTTGTTCCATGATTTATTTCTTTGGCAGAAGATGTAATACGTTGACCTAATGGCAATATTAATTGTTTTCATAATAATTCTTCGCTGTGTAACTTTGTCAAAACTCAGATCTTGGAGTAGAGAAAGAAAGGAATCACAGGAGGCGCCCATAACGCCGAGAGCACCCATGGAGACATTGATAAAAATGACTTTATTATAGGAAGAGGACAGGTCTTGAAGTAGTGGAGTATACTTATAATAACAATAATAATAATAATAATAATAATAATAATAATAATAATAATAATTTTTCCTGGGTATGACATAAAACTGCATCCGGTTGTGGAGTTCCGACGTGGGATAATGAGGTTACCCTTAGCCACAACTACCTCCAGGTCACCCTTGAGCAAGGTGTAGTACCTGTTAGCTCTCCCCGATACCTTGAAATACCGGGTTGGCGTCCGGCGGGGTTAGTCTGTTTCATGGGTGGGAGGGGCTCGTTAGCCTTGGTTGGCAATCCTCCTAGAGATGGTGTCTCAATAAAAATACTGGTGGTGGCGACACCTTATCAACACTATCCTCAATTTGAGTGTTGTGGAAAATATTACTAATAGAAACAACGACGTGAATGATGCTGGAAGTATTAGTGCTGAAAGTGCCACGTCCGGCAGGTGTCCCATGGGTGAGCAGCGTGGGCCCGGTCGTCATTCAGCTACTGCTAGAACAGGTTGGAGTAAAGAAATGAACATAGCTGTTATGGAGTGCTACTACTTAAGCAATCCTGTTGATGACAATGGTAAACCTGTTAGGGGTTACAGACGAAGGATGCATAGTTTCTGGAAAGAACGTCAAAGCTTTAATATTACCGAACAGAGATTGTGTGACCAGGCTCGATTGATACGTAAAAATAATTGGTTGACAGCACTACAGCTCGCTGAAATTAAGGATAGAGTATGGAATGTAAATGTTGTTGAAGGGACTGACAATTATGCAGGTGATGTAGGAGAGGAAGTAGTGGAAGTGAATAACACTGTGAAGGACGATGCCTGTTTAATTTCTGCAAGTATAGAAGATCTGAATAATGAGGATAGAGAGGTTATTAAGGAACTAAATAGCATTATTGAAAATGGTCTTCACATTGAGTTACAAGGGTTTAAGAAGATTGACAGAACATTACTCAGGGAGCATGTAAAGACTATTAATAGAGTTTTGAAAAATGTTGCTACGGAAAGTGTAACTGGAACAAATAATTTACTAAAGGCTTGTGCTATCTTGATTGGAAGAAAAGTAGGTCTCAAACCTGTGCGTAGAAGAGCTAATGGCAAGAAAGAGCCATGGTGGAAAAGAAGAATAAATGAATCAATCAAGGAGCTACGAAAACATGTGAATATATTAGAAAGAAAGAGAAAGGGCGCTCTTAAGAGAACAGAAAAATACAAGTTACTTGAGGATAAATATAAGGTCAAGAAAAAAGGATTGGGTGTGGTATTGGAGGAGCTCAAACAGAAATTACAAGCTAAGTCTATGAAAATCAAAAGATACGATCAGAGAATTGAGCAATACAGAATTAACAGATTATTCCAGCAAGATCAAAAACAGGTCTACCAACAGTTGAACGGAAAGGTAAATAGTGGTGAAAAACCTGATGCTGATGAAAGTAGACGATTTTGAAGTAGCATATGGGGTAGGAAAGTACATCACAAGAGGGAAGCTGCATGGCTGAGAGATTTGAGAGCGAATAAAAATGATGAGAAACAGAATGATATTAAAATCACGATTGATATGGTGACTAAACAATCAAAAAAGATTCCGAACTGGAAATGTCCAGGACCTGATGGGGTTCAAGGGTTTTGGTTGAAGAATTTCACGGAGTTGCATAAAAGAATGGCTGATCAATTCAACGGCTTACTTAACAATGGAGATGGGATTCCAAAATGGATGACAACTGGAAAGACAGTTCTATGCCTAAAAGACCCAAGCAAAGGGAGTGCGGTCGACAATTATCGACCAATAACTTGCTTACCTTTGATGTGGAAGCTGATGACAGGGATTCTATCAAATGTTTTATATGACTTCCTGGAAGATACTGGTAAGTTGCCAAATGAACAGAAAGGATGCAGGAGGAAAAGTAGAGGAACAAAGGGCCAACTTCTAATAGATAGAACAGTGTTGAATGACTGTAGAAAGAGACATACCAACCTGGGAATGGCATGGATAGACTATAAGAAAGCCTATGATATGGTCCCCCATTCCTGGATTCAAGAAAGTTTAGTACTATCAGGTGTGGCGAATAATGTAGTTGAGTTTATTGCAAGGTCAATGAAAACCTGGAATGTTGAACTGATGTCCTGTGGGGAATTCTTGCCAAAGGCTAATATCAGGAGGGGAATTTTCCAGGGTGACAGCCTGTCTCCCCTTTTATTTGTGATCTATATGTTCCCCCTTACAGATATATTGAGGCAAGTCCAGTCAGGGTATACTCTGAAATGTGGCGAAAGGCTAAACCATCTTTTGTTCATGGACAACCTTAAGATTTATGGGAAGAATGAGCGTGAAATAAATGCATTGACCTCTACTGTAGAAATTTTTTCAACTGATATAGGAATGGAGTTTGGTATCAAGAAGTGTGGCACACAAATTTTGAAGCGAGGAAAGGTGGTAAGATCTGATGGGATAGAGTTGCCTAGTGGGGAAAAAATTAAGGAGATTGAAGAAACTGGATATAAATACCTAGGAATCACAGAGTATGATAAAATTGAGGAAAGTACAATGAAAGAAAATTTCAGAACAGAGTACATTCGGAGAACTAAAGTCATCATGAAAAGTAGGCTTCATGGAAGGAATAAGATAAAAGCACTGAATACATGGGCAGTATCTTTATTGAGGTATGGTGCAGGTATCATCAAATGGACTGTAGGTGAGCTTGATGCGATGGACCGGAAGACCCGGAAAATTATGACCATAAATAAGGAGTTTCACCCCAAAAGTGATGTTGATCGATTATACATTTCGTGAAGCAAAGGTGGTAGGGGGCTGATAGATTGTAAGAATTGTGTCATTATAGAAGAGAATAGTCTTGGTTGGTACGTGGTGAATCATATCGAGCCACTCATTGTTGCAGTTAAGGAAAGTAACACTTTACCAGGTTGCAGAAATGCAATAAAACCAACAGAATTTAAAAAGTTGAAACAGCAAGAACGTATTAACAACAGGAAGGACAAGACAATGCACGGACAATACCTTAGAGAAATGAACGACAAAGATAAAAATAATACCTGGAGGTGGTTACAGAAAAGTGATCTGAAAGGCTGCACTGAAGCATTGATTTGTAGTGCACAGGAACAAGCGCTTCGTACAAATTACACAAAGTGTAGGATAGATAAAACTATTGACTCGCCATTGTGCAGAATGTGTGGTATCAAAAATGAGACAGTTTATCATATTGTGAGCGAATGTAGTAAGTTAGCCCAGAGAGAATACAAGCGAAGGCATGATAACGTTGCAAGGTATATACACTGGCGCCTATGTGGAAAATTCGACCATGACAGAGCCAAGAATTGGTACGAACACAATCCGGAGGGAGTAAGCGAGAGTGCTAATTGTAAGATATTGTGGGATGTTGTGATCCAGTGTGACAAGGAGATTGAGGCTCGCCGACCTGACATTGTTGTATTGGACAAGACAAATAAGGAGGTTAAAGTTATTGATATTGCCATACCCGGTGATGTCAGAGTATGTGAGAAAGAGCTGGAAAAGATCAATAAATACAAATTGTTAAAGGATGAGATTGCACGATTATGGAATGTTCGGAAAGTGACTGTAATCCCAATTGTCGTTGGAGCACTCGGGGCTATAACAACTCGATTTGAGAAATTTGTCATGGAAGCAGGAATAGAACTTCGTGTCGAACATGTGCAGAAAACAGCTTTGTTAGGGACAGCTAGGATTTTACGATTGGTACTTGGTTCCTAAGTACCCTGGTTCAAGGCCTGTGAGTTCTTTGGCAGTTGGTTGGTGCCCGCATTCACAGTGAGATTTCAAAAGCACTTAAAGACCCAATGCTTTGAGCTGAGAACTATTAAACATAATAATAATAATAATAGATATATTTCTACAGGTAAAAACCTTTTTCAATGTCTATGGGTACTGCTATCGTTAAGGGACCTGTTCTAGATTACAACTGATACATCATTGTAACTAACAAAAAACTCCAGTTCATCTGCAAAATCAAGAAATCGTCCATATAAATACAAAGCTTAGTTGTTCAACAAATGCTCCTTTAAGTTGTGTCAGAACATAGATAAGGAGTTCAAGGTTTGTAAGTCAGCTGGGTGTCCGTTGTAACAAGCAGGACTTTGAAACATAAAAGACTTTTTTGCAGCCTCTATTCCTACTATTGATAGGGGCAGCATTGATAAATTACTTGTGTTATGTTTATGCTCCAATTTGTAGAAAATGTGAAATAACAGTTCCCTACAAGCATTTGAACATCAGTACAGCTGCCTCGTATCTCTTTTAATTTAGTATGGTCATAAGTCCACATTCTTTGCCACTTTTGGGTTGATTGTGAAATATCTTAATTGCTCTTCTGTAATAGTTCAAATTTATTCGCCATATTGCCAGAGACCTGGCAACAGGGTTTAAGCAATAAAATATTTTAGACAGAACCATAGAATTGTAAACTGATTCATTTCTGTCTAATGATCAAGCATAAATAAGAAATCAAGGGACAGAAGTTACAATGTGAATCTGCACCTTTTCGAAATACCGTCCATTTAAAGAGAATTTTGGCTCCTTTTAACAAAATCCCCTCAGTTATTCGAAATTTTTCGACAAATCCCAATTGTCATACCAGGACAAAACAGGAAATTGTCAATGTAAATATCTTTCTATCATTGGAACTCAATATCTACAAATAATATCTTGTAAAAGCTTAATCGCGTCACAGTTCCCACTGACATGTAATTACAAGGGACTTTCAATTCCCTTCTATCCCTTGAACTGATAACTCTTTCGGCCAGCTGTAACGGAGAAAATGTTGAAACGGTTGTGTAATATTTTACTGCAAAGAAAAAATACCATGTGTATTTTACAATGCATAATCTTCCCTTTTCGCTCCTCACTTTGTGAAATAGGCCAATTTAAACTAAATCTCAGTTACTTGAACGACCAATTATACAAACCAATAACAGGCAATCTACTATAGTTCTATCATTCGTTTCATTGCTACGTAATGATGTAAAGTGCTGTTTTTGTATGCCTGTTGGTTCCAGCTTTTCACAGTCATTTCATTTGATCGCACTTCCTCCTGTTCTTTATGGTTATATGTCTTGTGCTCAGAGATGTCTTTCTGACTTCTAAGTATTGAGCACAGCAATTATGCGACAAGCACAAGTCATTCTTTCAGCTATCTAGCCCACTATGCAACCTTTGGGTAACCCAGTGACGGAGACGTGGGCGTGGGTTGTGTGCTGTAATTTTAATATTTTGGCTGCAACCTAAATATTTACAAGATGATCTTCATGTGCAGCCATTTAGACTAAAATGTATTGATTTGATAGCCAAGAATGAACGCGCACTAAACCAGCGAAAGTAACTAAACTTTATGAAAGAAAAGCGCGTGACTCAAGGAAATTTATGTCACTCTTGATTGCTGTCCATCCCCACCCCCTACCACATTTTGGTAGCTGGCACCGCCACTGTAGTGACTACTGCTCTATATGAAAACGTCGATGAAATGACAAAATATAAACTGGCATAATCAGACGTATTGAATGGGTAAATAACTGGCAAATATCATTCAATAATAAAAAAATGCAAAGTGATGAATGCTAGAATATGATAATCCTGGCAAGGATATGTAATAGTACAGGAAGAAGCAAATTCACAATTGCAAGGCTCTTGAAACTGTTAAACAATCAATTTGTTTCAAAAATTATTGTATCAGGGTATCCACCATGCAGCACTGAATTGGACAAAAAGCTATTGAAAAACAGAAAACAGGTCTTTCATAATGAAGGGGAGAGCCCGTGTTTCCAACATAGAATACATACGTAGTGTACTGCATGCAGTGGGCCCAGAATGCGATGTCAATTTTTGTCGTATGAGGGAGTATGGCCCTTCATTCTAATTGTATTTTCAAACCAGATTCACGGAAAAAGTATTATTCCTTTTACTACCCATATGAAGGGGTATCTGGATCAGAGTACCCTACTGGATACTAACTGCCCCAACTGCGTTAACGGGTAAAGGAAAGAACCCGAGATGAAAAGGTCGGCTTTAACGGTAAATGTCGCAATTAATATTGAAAAGGAAGCATCGACTGTCGATCTGATATATATTCAGTCAAACACACTGTTTTTATGGAACTTTCCTTATGGCACCAAGTAGAAAAGCCGTTAAAGCAAGCAACGGAATAAGTTACGAAATGCAGGGACTTTGAAGAAACATCTATCGATTTGTAATGAAGAACGAGATTAAAGAAATAGCCATTGCTTCGCTGAGCATAGGCCAACAAAGTGAGTTGTAGTGAGAAGACTCTGCTTTCCTTAACAACAGAATCTCAAAAAAATTAAAGCAATAATTTTGTATGACAATACGTGAAGATAAAAATGACTTTGCTACGAACTAGTGCAAATGGTAATTATGACTGAGATAAATTCTGAATATTGAAAATGGAAGCTATTGAGTTTACAGAGAAACAACTATTTGACTTATTCTCTTCGATTAAAAAGAGAGGGGGGAAGCCACCAAACAGGGGATACAATGCCATAGTGAACAGTCAATTACTTCCTACCTGTAATTTAGAACCAGATTGGTGAAATGAACTTAATTCTGCAATTCGCAAGTACAAGAGGAATAACGTGAACGAGTGACATTGGCAGCGCTAGTACCAATAAGTGGCAATCCTCCACCAATCAAATGGAGAAACTTGAGACTGTTCAATATTCTGCTGCATTAGCAGTAACTGGCGCTTGGACGGACACATCTCGTGAAAAAATTTATGATGAGCTTGGCTAGGAGTCTCTCGACCTCCGTCGATGGAGTAGACGTCTTGTTCTCTTTTATAAGATCATCAACCATTTAACTCCAGATTTAACAAGAAGTCCTATACCTCAACGTTAGGAATCAAACTACAGTCTGCACAGACGAGCTACAATAGGGCAAATACGAGCGAGAACAGAGAGGTTCAAATCAACTTTCTACCCAAACTGCTAGTCGGAATGGGAAAAACTTGACCCTGAAATTCGTGAATCTCGCTCAGTGAATGTTTTCAAGAAACGACTACTAGGACTAATTCGTCCACACTCTAAATCAGTCTACGACATTCACGATACGAAACCTTTATCTTTATTAACGCAGCTACGAGTTGGACTCAGTAAGCTCAATTTTCACAAATTCAAACATAACTATAGGGATACTTTAAATCCCCTGTGCCTTATTAATGATGGTATTGAGGATACGGAGCACTTTTGCTGCTCTGTCGTGCCTATGATATACACAGACGCGATCTTCTCGACAGCGCTAATGCGATATTGCGTCCTCATGGCCTATCAAACCCTCCAAACAATAAACTATTGCAAATACTCCTTTATGGCCACGAAAAGTTACCTTTCGATTCAAATGCAAACATTCTTGAGGCGACATTGAAATATATTCAGGCCTCAGAACGGTTCCAATGAGTTATTAACTCTCTCGTGTAAATCCTTTTCTTTTTGTGTAAACTTGTTTCTCTTTATGATTAGAGTGGTGTCGCCCATCATGCCTGGGCGCTAACTTGGCAGATTAGCAGGAACTTATATACACTTGCTTTCTCCTTTGATAGCTCTTCGTGAGGTTTCATTCAAATTTGCGACGCTATGGGCACTACGGGCAACACCACTCTAATTACTATTGTAGTTTAATACTTTTGTAACATTTTTGTAACTACTTGTGTCTCTATGTTAAGTGCAAGTCTCGGTGTTGTTATGAATTTCCATGCTCCTTTGCTTTCGTATTATAACTGGTTGTTATTGTATAAATCTTATGAGAATAAAAAAACAGTGGCAATTAAATCGTACTGTCAGTTGATGTATTTGAGAAAGATTCATCTGACGAGTGTCGGAAGAAGAAAAGCTTTTCAGTATGCCTAAAGCATGGAGCCGCTTTTTCGTGCTGTAGTCATGGACGTAGGAACCGGGGGGCCAGAGGGGCTATGCCCACCAATTTTTAGCAAACTATACAAAAGTGCCCCTTTGAAGCCCAAAATGGGCGTGGTAATGTACCTCTTTTATGACTTCCCCCCACATTTTAGATGCTTCCTACGTCCCTGGCTGTAGTGAAGTTCTGTAGTACCAACAGACTTATCAAAGGTTCATCTGTAATTGAGCCAGAATTTCCGTTAGCTACAGAAAATTATCCAATCTTTTCTTCAGTTGTTCAATCAGAATTTTCTTCTGTTATTTTGCATAAAGCACCCCTGGTTCTATAGCTGATACATCACAAATTAATTGACATGAACGATGGGGAAAGTATAGGTTGGTATTCTGAAGAAGTCCTAGAGGCAAATAACAAAGATATACGCAACTACTTAGAACGCCTTAGCAGAAAATACAATAATAATATCAAATTGAAGATGTGCACCACCATTTATTAAAAAGGTCTGATCCATATTTGATCCATATTACATTAAAGTATATTGAGAGAAAACTTTACACAGTTTGTAAATCTATAGATCAGAGAGTACGGACTCACGGTGCACATCAGTCTGCAGTCTATGGTCTTGAGGAGCTTTTTATGTGACTTCAATTTTATGCAGAAATGTAGATTTCTGCTTTCTTGTTTCTTGCATGACACATGACCAATATTACTTTTGTCTAATTTATTCAAAAAATAGGTTTCTACATGGTCTATGGTCAATATGTTTTGTATTGAGAGTAGGCTGACAGTTGCAGAACACTCGCCTGATCACCAAAATTGGTTCTACGTCCCTAGAATTGTTGCTGCATTGCTCTAAATTCAGATCTCCCAATGGTTGCAGCATTGCATGTATTATTATATAGCAAAGTATAGAATAGTATAGTATAGTATAGCATAGTATAGTATAGTATAGTTATAGTATAGTATAGTATAGTATAGTATAGTATAGTATATAGTATAGTATATAGTATAGTATATAGTATAGCATATAGTATAGCATATAGTATAGTATATAGTATAGTATATAGTATAGTATATAGTATAGTATATAGTATAGTATATAGTATAGTATATAGTATAGTATATAGTATAGTATATAGTATAGTATATAGTATAGTATATAGTATAGTATATAGTATAGTATATAGTATAGTATATAGTATAGTATATAGTATAGTATATAGTATAGTATATAGTATAGTATATAGTATAGTATATAGTATAGTATATAGTATAGTATATAGTATAGTATATAGTATAGTATATAGTATAGTATATAGTATAGTATATAGTATAGTATATAGTATAGTATATAGTATAGTATATAGTATAGTACATAGTATAGTATATAGTATAGTATAGTATATAGTATAGTATAGTATATAGTATAGTATATAGTATAGTATAGTATATAGTATAGTATATAGTATAGTATATAGTATAGTATATAGTATAGTATATAGTATAGTATATAGTATAGTATATAGTATAGTATATAGTATAGTATATAGTATAGTATATAGTATAGTATAGTATAGTATATAGTATAGTATAGTATAGTATAGTATAGTATAGTATAGTATAGTATAGTATAGTATAGTATAGTATAGTATAGTATAGTATACTATAGTATAGTATAGTATAGTATAGTATAGTATAGTATAGTATAGTATAGTATAGTATAGTATAGTATAGTATAGTATAGTATAGTAAAGTAAAGTATAGTATAGTGTTTACTATCATATAATACAATATAATATAATATACTATACTATACTGTACTATACTATACTATACTATACTATACTATACTATACTATACTATACTATACTATACTATACTATACTATACTATACTATACTGTGCTATATAATAATGTAGTATATTTAGAGCCCTCAACAGCAAGAATCCTTCATATAATTTCTCAAGATTTATAACAAGGTGAATGAGATACATACAGTGCTATTATGTTGCCAGTTGAATAATTTCTCGGTTCCTCACAATACACAGACGAATTAGCCACTGCTATGACATTACTGTTATTGTGAATCCACATCATTTGCTTCTTCAAAACTGCCAAAATGTAATACAACAGCATTACCTGACATCACTCATATAAGACAGACATTCAAATTAATGAAATTCTACCCATATGACACTGAAACCAATGCTCATGTTAGAGTGTAATAAATGCAAATTGATTGACTGCATTCACAAATAAGTACTACAGGTGGCTTATGATGATTAATTGTTGGACTTTGACTCCGTCCTATTTACAGGTATGTCACTACCAATCCATATATAGAGTTTGGAGCATATCATAGATATTGATAAATAATAAATCACGTGAAAACACATGACAGAAGAGATACATGCCAATAGCCTAATATTACAGAAATTGAATTACTTTAACCATTTCTTACACTACCACAAAACTACAAATCAATCTCTGATCACTCAAATTTCCCAAGTAATTATACTATATGGTATCAGTAAGTGGTGGTTTATGACGTATTACCAAAGTATGTAACATATAATGAACTAATAGTATGAAAATGAAAGATGTACTTCTCTCTGTCACACTTGCTACTGTTTTCAAAACAGTAAGTACATCATTACTGGTACATTCCTTGGGCACACAAAGACCAAGTGTAAGTGGCTGTGTCTAAATAGGTATCAATATGATTTATAAATCAATTAATAATAAACTCCAATACTCAATTCACTACGCAACAATAAGCTCCAGAGTAAGGGAGATCAATAAAAACAACAAAACACAATGTCCTATCACCTGAAACTCAAGCAGTAAGAAAACAAAGTACCTAGTTATTTTAGATGCTTTCATCAAGCTACTTAAGATTATACTACATTGTCTTTCCCCCTGTATTTATTCTCAATCACTGAACTTTCTTCAAGTAATCAACAAGGAACCCATTGCAATTTCTATTCTCCATCCATATTGTATTAAACTTCATTGCAGAAAACATATCTTAAAACAACAATTTATTTTTCACAAACAAATATACACCATTTCAGGGCTTTACAAGAAAGCCATAGCCTAGAGCAGCCCTGGCCTAGAGCGTTAAATATCGTAAAGATTTCCTTTAATTATTTTTATTGGAAAATATTACGTGGCTTCAAACGACATACAATCGTTTTCACTCTATATCCTGCAAGCATTCAAATGATAACAGGATTGACATACAATGACGTTTGACACAGTATGTTCCACACAGTGCTAAACGCTCTCTCGCAACCTTTGAATTTGAACATATGAAAGGTTTCAATGACTTGAATATGTGGAAGGAAGTTTAATGCTGTTCAGAAATTGAAAGATTAACAAGAAAAGAGAGCGTTAGAAAATGGAAACGAAGAAGCACCCCCGCCTTACCAACAAATAAGAAATGACAACCATGTGTCAGTCCATTAAAAATCCATATCAACGTGTCCGTTTCGAAAAGGAGTTGCTCAAGTGGGCGAGCCTACTACTTCAGAATGGATCTTAACGATTGTCTGATTCCGGATGTCGCTCACCACAAGGGAAATGTTTATTACTGGGCGCACGATTAATCGCTCTCAAATGTAACCATGGGTGCGTGCCTGCGAGCACACGCACTATCGCTCGCCCCCCACTGAAATCCCTGCATTTTCTTTAAACTTTCAACTACTTGGAATTACTTTCTTTGCTCTCTTGGCTATTCAAATGCAAATCTTTTTCACTTCAAATTGAAGACTCCAATTTGGCTACTCAAAGCTCTAAAAACCCACAGTAGTATTCAAACTTTATCTATCATATGCCTGTGACTTTCCAACATCCTGACCCACTCTCATACTACTATCTCTTACAGCCAAAATCAGAAAGCAACACATAACATAAACAAAACACTAACAAACTCTAAATTAAGGGAAAAGTATGTACAACTGTGGCAATACTCACATAGCTCATAATATTCACTTTACTTATGCAGTAATGTGCAAAATGTGCTTCTTTACATTCACGATATGTGCCCAGCCAATTCAAATTTCCTTCAAGGATCCCACTTCCAGGTCTTCCATCAGCATCCAGCACTAATAGTTAAATTGAGAAGATACATATGACTTACAAACTCTGCTTAATCTGTTTACAGTTGGTTCACAGATTTATGAAATCTTATCAAGCAAGCATAGCATATTCTATGAAACACAAAGAGGACCTGCAAACTTATCTGAATTACAAACATTGCCAAGTCATACCATACTGCTCTTTCTTGTTGGTAGTTTTAGACTCCAAAATGATGAGGATAAGGACAATGAAAATGGCACCTTTGTAAGTAGCCGAAGTTTCAAAATCACATGAACCAACTGATGAGAGTAGTGAAGTGATTGTGAAAATTCTCACCTGAGGCTGACCATGTTTTAGTAATGTTCTTATTTTTTGGCAAATCGAGTTTCAGTGTTCCTATAAAGTGTATTCTTGCAAAAGAGTAGAGTGCGTAGAGGGTGTAAGAGGGATCCTACAACTATTAACAGATATATATATATATATATATATATATATATATATATATATATATATATATATATATATATATATATATATATATATATATATATATATATATATATATATATATATATATATATATATATATATATATATATATATATATATATGCTAGCAACTGATTACATATATTAGAGCTGCCTGAAAAAGGCAAAAGCTGAAAGTAACCTTAAGGTGCTAAAACGTAGGGGAGTTAAAACAAATCTCTGTGGTCTAGTGGTTATGACGCTTACCCTGAAATCAAGAGACCTTGGGCCTCTGTGGTCTAGTGGTTACAACACTTGTGGTGAATGCAAGAGACCCCAGTTCAATCCCAGGTGGTGGCAAGCTTTAATTTTCTCCTGACATTTCTGTGCAACTACCAATCTTTCTGATTGCACCGAAAAAGGAGACATTTTAACTAAACTCTAAACGCTTTTAACTAAACTTCGTTTGAAATTCATCGCATCAAAAGATCATTGCTTTCGGCACAGGCTCGACTGCTTAACCCCAATGTGTAATTGAGGTGCTGAAAAGGAGGATAACGAGCACTGCCTCCTGCACTGCCCCAAGTTCGACTTAATACGTGCGGATCTCTTCGGTCAACTTTCAGAAATCCCTGCCTTGGGCATTGATGGTATGAACTCTAAAATCTTATGCAGCCTCCTTTTGTATGGAAGTTCACAATTGGATAATGTTACCAATAGGATGATTCTCGATGCCACAATATCGTACATTAAGAAAACTAGGTGTTTTCAATAAATATTCAACACAAGTTACAGCAGCCTATCTTTTTTGTTTTTTTTCTTTTTCGTTTTTGTTCTCCAAAGCCCTGATCGAACCGATCGAGCACTTTTTTCCTTAACACTTTATATCCCTAGTAAATTTTTGACATTGCCTAACGAAGGGTAGGGTGCTTGGTTGGATTGTCCAAGGCTTTACTGACCGTTTTTTATGTACAGTTTTTTTTTCATTGACAATGTCATATTATTGAAAGTGTCTCTCTTAGCAGGGACACGATGACTTCGAGTCTTTTCCCACTGTGAGAGGCACAGATAAATGTATCTGTATGTTAGCTGTAGTTGTGTTTTTCTTTTCAGACCTATTACGACAAAAAAACAACAGGAGAAATCCTCGTTACTTGATAGCTACTGATGGCACATATATATAAATATATAACGTTCTAATATAAACAAACACACACACACAAACACACATACATATATATATATATATATATATATATATATATATATATATATATATATATATATATATATATATATATATATATATATATATATATATATATATATATATATATATATATATATATATATATATATATATATATATATATATATATATATATATATATATATATATATATATATACATATATATATATATATATATATATATATATATATATATATATATATATATATATATATATATATATATATATATATATATATTATATGGGTCATTCCATGCCAACTGGGACACAGCTGGACATGCACCATCTCAGATATGGATGAAATGTGGTCAAAATGTACCTCTATATGAGAAGGGAAAAACCTGAAAATTTTAGCTCAATATCTTATGCAGAGGCGGAGATATGGCTCCCTAAACTTTAGTCATGTCCAGCAAAATTGGCAAATTGCAAGAGCCAAACAAATTTTCTATGACTGTTGGAGCCTCATAAATCCGGAACCTCTTTAGATAGGACAATGAAAATCTATATGCTAAAACTCCTACAGGTATACTATTATGAAAATTTGGAAGATGAAATTTTTTTGTAACAATGACAGATCCATAATGGCAGCTTGAAATCAGAAGAAAGTTTATTGTGATGTCCAAAAGTTGCATTTTTGAGGGCATACCAAGCCAAAACAAAACTCTCAGAGCTATTTAACTTACTTGATACTACAAGGGTATATGGTAGGCTATTAGAAAACATGAAAATATTAGACTGTGAATTTTCGATTTGGTTGCTACTGGTTACCAAATATGGCTACTCAGTAAATTGTTCCAAAAAGTCACTTGTGTTTGGGCACTTGGTAGCCTATCGGAGACAATAAATTTTTAATTGAAATTTTTGTCAAAGATCAGTCAGGGTATAGGCTTTGTATTTCAAGAAAAAAATTGGTGGGCACTCATCAGCGACATACTCAAAAGGACCCAAATTTCTTTACTGGAATTGGCACATGACGTCACATTTGCACCATCCGATGTCCCATCAGCTGTGGTGTGTACATAGCAAATACAACTATAAAATCAAAATTGCATTTGACTGGATATACCCACGTACAGGGGCTCGAACTTATTTCACTTTAGCGTGTGTAGCCACCAATTGGGCCCTCTAATAGACGTCAATTTGTGCCAAAATGCACAATGTTTGTAAATGGCTTGTTTCTCACGCCAGGAAACCATATATGGCTTACCATACTCATGCACCATATTTACACGGGAACTGGGCTTTTATATCAAATGATGCATTCTGTTGGTTAATTATAGTTTCTTGATAGACTCCACTAATTAGTGTCACATTTAGCACATTTGCTAGACGCAAAGAACTGTCATGGCAGTTATTTACATCAGAATTTCATTCTTTGATAGTTCCAGATTGTGGTGACAATAATAGATGATTGTGATAATGTTCAGTTTTTGCAGTACATTGGGTGCATGGAAGCCAAGTTTTCATTTGCAATCAAGTATTTATGGATGTTTCTGGAGTATTTGAAGGATTCTTAAGGCCTGGCGATAAGTTGACTGTTGTGTGTGTTCCTCTCATACACATCACAATAGGCCTATCACACCTGCTTCATTCGTTCCTCAGGTTATGTAGCAATCGCTACTCTGTAGAGTACAGTATGTGAGGACACAAATGATTTCTGAAGCTTGCAAAGTCATAGGAACAGTTTCTCTCACCGCACTAACCAATAAGCTCATGATGTACTATTTGTCAAACAATACAACAACATTTTACTATATGTCAAAATAGGCACTAGGTCATTTCCACTATTTTCATCGAAGATTATCCAAAGCATAGATAATCTTACATAGTAATGCAAGGGAAACTAAAAGCGATTATATTTGGGAAAGCAAGACGTTGCTCAAGGACAAAAAGTTTAAATATATTCTTTGGTGAAATGCGAAAAAATGTAACATATGTGAATTAAAGCATGAGCATAAGAGTATAATTTGTCTCCGGAGGCTCCAACAGTCATAGAAAATTTGTTTGGCTCTTGCAATTTGCCAATTTTGCTGGACATGACTAAAGTTTAGGGAGCCATATCTCCGCCTCTGCATAAGATATTGAGCTAAAATTTTCAGGTTTTTCCCTTCTCATATAGAGGTACACTTTGACCACATTTCATCTAAATCTGAGATGGTGCATGTCCAGCTGTGTCCCAGTTGGCATGGAATGACCCATATATATATATACATACATATATATATATATATATATATATATATATATATATATATATATATATATATATATATATATATATATATATATATATATATATATATATATATATATATATATATATATATATATATATATGTATGTATGTGTGTGTGTGTGTGTTTGTTTATATTAGAACGTTATATATTTATATATATATGTGCAATCAGTAGCTATCAAGTAACGAGGATTTCTCCTTTTGTTTTTTTGTTGTAATAGGTCTGAAAAGAAAAACACAACTACAGCTAACATACAGATACATTTATCTGTGCCTCTCACAGTGGGAAAAGACTCGAAGTCATCGTGTCCCTGCTAAGAGAGACACTTTCAATAATATGACATTGTCAATGAAAAAAAAACTGTACATAAAAAACGGTCAGTAAAGCCTTGGACAATCCAACCAAGCACCCTACCCTTCGTTAGGCAATGTCAAAAATTTACTAGGGATATAAAGTGTTAAGGAAAAAAGTGCTCGATCGGTTCGATCAGGGCTTTGGAGAACAAAAACAAAAAAGAGAAAAAACAAAAAAGAAAGGCTGCTGTAACTTGTGTTGAATATTTATTGAAAACACCTAGTTTTCTTAATGTACGATATTGTGGCATCGAGAATCATCCTATTGGTAACATTATATATATATATATATATATATATATATATATATATATATATATATATATATATATATATATATATATATATATATATATATATATATATATATATATATATATATATATATATATATATATATATATATATATATATATATATATATATATATATATATATATATGTATATATATACATACACAAATTGTACAACTATTAACATTCATAAAATAATACTGAGAACATATATTTTATCAGGGGTGCCACCAGGACCTCCCCAATAGAGCAACTAGGGTCCCCCATGGGGGGCTATATAAATCAGCAGTAAAACTCATAAGGCACCCTGTTAAAGTTATTCCTTGTCTATACCATAAGAGGTATGAATCCTGAACAAATATACACCAAATTAAAGGGATCAATGATGATGCTTGGAAGTAAATAGTCTGTGGCAGGGATATACGAGAATCCACCATGCGTAGGTCCAACTTGAGAGAAAATTTTCAAATTTTGTCCTCTAGAATGGCTTAAAATTCATCTCATCGATTAAACTTTGACAAGATGCTACAGTACTTAGGTATAGTTCTAAGAAAACTCTGCAGGTTGAAAAGTCTTAGACAAGTGTTGGAAGACAGGCTCAAAGCCCAGTCCCATATGCATTGCTAGAAACTGTCATTCCAATTCATCTTCCATTCTACTAAGTATGTCATATCACGATCAATCAACATATCGATGCAAGATACCCGGTACCGACGAACACTGCTAAATGTTCAGTTCAGTTCATTTCATTTTAAAATTCCACTACATACAAAAAGCTATAATAGTCAAATAATTTAAAACAAACAACAAAGCTAAATAGAGCAATAAATATAAACTAGTAAAATAACAAAATCTATAGTAAATTACAATAAGAAATACAAACTAAGAAGGTTACAATTTATTAAGGGGATTTGTATGTAGGGAATTTCTTAAAGGAGGAGCTCTCTCAATAGGTAAACTAATCAAGGAGGGGGCACCCCCTTGGTTCAAAAACAATAAATTTTGGAGCTTGACAGTTGATAAAGTAAGATTCCATTAATTCAACAGTTTCATGTTTTACGTGAGACTGCTAGCGTTGACTAGTTATTTGAAGTTCTAGGACTGGCAATTGATGGCAAAGAAATGGACCTTAAGTTTTCACCGGAAACTGATTACTGTTGGAGCTTGTTTTATAACATGTGAAATGCTGTTCCAAGATTTTGCACCTGCATATCTTATAGATTTCAAACCATATTGTGAAGTGTTTTTGCAAGTCAGAAGAATGTCACCTTTACGAGCCTGCCTGGTATAATGTTGATGAATTTGTGTGAGCATATAAAAACCTCATGAAAACAAGGTGGGGAAAGCTTATTAACTGATTCACAAACAAATGTCAGCAGTTTCATTTCAAAAAGATCCTGTAGCTTGAGAAAACGGAGTTCAAGAAAAATAGGAGTAGAAGGTGTAGAAAAATTTTTAAAGGCAATAGCTTGTACAACTTTCTTTTGAAGGATGAATATTGGTTTGATGTAAGTGTCAAAAGTAAGTCACCAAACAACAATTCCATATTGAAGAAAAGAGGCAAATAAGGAGTAATACAGAGAGACCAGTACATTTGTAGGAAGAAGATGTCTAACCTTAAAGAATATACCACATGTTCTTCCTAATTTTTTTGACAGTTCACTTAAGTGATGCTTCCAAGATAAATTCTCATCTAAAAGGAGACCAGGGAATTTGACATGCTTAGCCTTTTTCACGTGTTGTTTACCAAAGTTTATTATAATATTTTCACAGAGAGGCTTTTTTGGTGAATGAAAAATAACAAAGATGGTTTTGTCAACATTAAGTACAAGTCTGTTAGCATCAAGCCACTTTTGACATGCTTTAGCTCACAATTTACAATCTTTTGGAGTTGTTCTAAATTTTCTGATTCAAAGTAGATACTAGTGTCATCAGCAAAGAGATAAAATGCTAATTTAGAAGATGTATTAGGAATATCATTTATATAAATAAGAAAAAGGAGTGGACCAAGAACAGATCCTTGTGGGACACCACATGTAACATTAAGATTTCTTGAATTGTAACCATTCACTGATACATAATGTTCTCTATTGCTAAGATAAGATTGAAACCAGGCTAATGCTATTCCTCTAATCCCATAATGTTTTAGCTTGTTAAGAAGTATTTCATGATTCACAGTGTCAAAAGCCTTTTGTAAATCTAGGAAAATACAACATCCAAATCTTTTATTATCTGATGTGTTTTTTATCATTTCAGTTAAACTAATCAGTGCATGATTTATGGAATGAGAAGAGCGGAAACCAAATTGGTAGCTGTACAAAATATTATTTAATTCTAAGAAATTGTAAAGACGCTTGTACATCACTTTCTCGATAATTTTACTAAACACAGACAAAAAGGGCATTGGTCTGTAATTTGAAGCAGTTAGAGGACAACCCTTTTTGAACAAAGGAATTACTTTTGCTAGCTGCAATTTTTCAGGAAAAGTGCCAGATTGACATGATTCATTGATGATGTCTGATAATGAAGAGCATATATGAGGGCATAGACCTTTTAATAGTTTTGTTGGAATACTATTAGCACCTATAGATTTTCCAATTTTGAGTGAACTTATAATGTCTGATATTTCCATGGGCAAAACTGGGGTCATAAAGAATGAATGTTCATTCCTAGTGCCAAGATAGTCCATAGGAGACTTTCTTGTCCTTGGTATACCCTTGGTAATATTTCCAGCAACAATTACAAAAAAATTATTGAAAGTGTTAGCTACCACTGTTGGATCAGTTGTTAAATTTCCATTTACATCATTGAGTTTACTGATGATATTTGTTTTAGAATTATTGTTGCTAATGATTGATTTTAGGCCTGACCAAAGGAGTTTCATATTATTTCCATTTGTATGGAAGAAATTATGGAAATAGTTAGTTTTACTTCTTTCAATAACACAGCAACACAATTTCTGAATTTCTTATAAAGAGCTTTAGTTGCATCATCACTCTTTTTCTTAAGTTTCTTTAATACTTCATCCCTTATGTGCATCATTTTTTAATTTCATTATTTATCCATGGTTTGGCCCTGAACTTGATATCCTTCTTTGTGAGCTTTTTCAAAGGTGCATGTTTACTGACTAGGTCATTCAGGCTGGTCAAAAATCTGTTAAACTTGTCATTTACATCTAAACTGACATCATTTAGATACTCTAAACTGGTGGCATTAAAGTCAGAAACAAAATTTTCCTCATTAAATGTAGCATAATCATGTTGGTAGAATGACAGTGACCTTGCTTTGATACCAGCTTTTTTGACAATTATGAATTGAGGAAAATGATCTGAAATTTTGTGTTAATATATTACCACTTATGGTGTCAAAATTGCAAGCATTTGAAAAGATATTATCAATGATAGTTGCAGATTCATCAGAGACCCTTGTTGGATGAACAATATAAGGAAGAAAGCTCTGAGAGAGAAAAAGACTAATAAAGTTATTAGAATGTAGTTTCCTCAACAATTCAATGAAGTTTCCAAGATTTTAAATACAAAGGCATGACAAGGACCTGCAATTATTAACGGAGTTTTCAGCTAAAAATTCCCCTAAGAAATGTCAGATTTTTTCCCGACGGGGAGCTAAACGTCCCCGACGGGTGGCTTAGCCCCTTGTCCCCCTCTGTAGCAACCCCTGTTTATCATTGATCAAAGTTTTGCCTTTCGAAACAGGGGTGCATTCCCTCATGAAAATAACTTAACGTGACCGTCAAATATGATAGAATATCACAGTAACAGCCAGAACCGACAATGAGAATAAGAAAGATTAACTGGAAGAATGTGAAGAGATTAGGATGCATGTAACTTACTGATTTCGATCTTACTGAAGTTGAGCTTGAAAATGTCGCTGACTAAATCATCCATTGCTTGTGTACAATCTATTGACAAGACGGAATTGTCATTTAGTTGACTGACAAACGATATATTTCTCAATGCTGACGCTCGAATAATATCATGCAGGACATCTTTTGGTTTTTGACCATATCCAATTCGCATATTTCCGTTTAATGCGGTTGGCTCTATCACGCTTAACGTTTGAAATACAAGGCTAGAAAGCCACTGTGCACCGGCGCTAAACGCTTTAGCTTCCTCGTTTGCATGACTTAGGTGGTATCTAACACTAAATAACGCAATGAACAAACAAAAAACTTCGCGGCAAATCATTTTGCTCCAAACCTGCTCCAAACCCTGCTTAGACCTGGTAGATGTCAAGTGAAGGAGTGCAGGTCAGGTGGTGCAGGTCAGTATTTTTTTCAATTAACTTCACGTGATACATAACCATCACATGACCTTAGTTTACAATCACGTGACGGACGTCATACAAAACATAAAACACGTATACCCCGTTTACACTGCTACGGATCACTTTTGATACGGATCAAAAGTTAAACGGATACGTCGCGTTTACACTGCACAGGATCACTTTTGCTATTGATAGGATTTCCGTTTACACTTGTACTAGTAACAGGATGGAAAAATGTATTTGACATGCGCGAAAAAACCACAGCTCCCCTCATGGATACGACAATCAATCTCACTTGGCAACAGGCACCCAGAGTCCAGAAAAAGTCACGGCTCCACGGCTCTGAGCCGGAGAAAATTTTGCTCTTTATGACGTATTTGAGGAAGGTTTTAAAATTTGTATCGACAATCCAGTTTCAGCAAAGTTTTCATATTATGCGACATCGACTGTGAAAGGCATAGCCTATTTACAGTTAAAGCTTCTGAGACGTACCCAGTGTAGAGTTAAAAAACTTTTTTGGGCTAGTTTTGATAGTCTTAAAAGAAGAAGGTTTATGATGAAGATTTGACAGCCGGAGGAAGGTTGGGTATTTTTCTGGACTCTGCAGGCACCATACTGAAATAGAGAACATTTACAAGGCAGCATGGCCAGTTGTTCTAATCCGTTGTTTGAAAGTCAGGGGCGGATCCAGGCTGTCGCACAGAACGCACATGTAACAGTCATAGCTTGAAATTTATGTTTTAGGCCTGTATATCAGCATTATCCTGGCCCTATCAGTAATAATAAGCTTACTGACTTTGTCGATTTCTAAATTATGCAACTCCACATATTATTTTGAGAGCAAATTACCAGGACAATTCATTATTCAAAACCATTGCCCCCCCCCTGTCACTGATCAGTGAGCCCTGTGCTGTGAGCCAATGGCTGTGAGTGCCAAAGTTGCTACGCAGAGGTTGCAAATCCACGATGAAAAGCTAAAGTTTGGCGAAAGTTGTGCGAAAGTTGTCCCTATTGTGATTCATGATTCTACTGTGATTCTATCTGAGCCTCTCCGTCTCAACGGGCACCATCACTGGTACGAGCTCATTTGACATCTGATGTTGTTGTTTTTTTTTATAGTTGTTTTCTTATTTCTTTTGCTTTGTCCATAAATTGGCTGACTTTCTTCAACACTTTGACATCATCGCTTTCTATATCTTTGCACCTCATCTCTTTCATTCCAATAATTCGTTTTATTGCCTCACATTGAAATACATGTTCTGTTGTGTCCTGTTCTTCCTTGCATGATTGGCATTCGGTTTCTTTGTCTTTTCCTTTAAAATTGCATTTGAATACTTGCATGTTGAGGCGCGTTTAAATGATGTTCTCTATTTCATGTGTTGTGCAAACTTTTATATATTCTTTTCTTTTAACTTGCTTTTCATTTACGAATCTTAATTTCTTCATTGATTTGCTTTCGCGCTGGTATTCTTTGTTTACATATTGTTGTATTTTGTCTTTGACTAGTTTCTTCCATTTTGACTTTATATAACATTTTATTTGTTCAATTTCATCAAAAATTTCATACTTTTCCATTTGCTCTTTTAGTTCGCTGTACCAACAGTTATTTCTTTGTTGTTCTATTTCATCTGTTAATATTTTCTTAGTCATTCTTTTCTCATTTGATTTTATTAAGTTGTGGAACAGCATAAGTCTTCTGTACAATATTCTGCTCACCATAGGCCAACTTCCACTCTTCTCTAATACTCCCCATTATGGTGTGCTTATGGGTAGGTGAAATAATGATGTTAATATATCCTTTTGCATTTTCTCTATTATTTCCATTTCTTGTTTTGTAATGTTTGTCCACGTTTCAGTGTTGTTTAACATAGTTAGCATTATCATGGTTTCCATTATTGTTAGTCTAACATACAATGCTTTGTCCCCAAGGACATTCTGATCCCCGTATCTCATCATTTCTTTTATCATGTAGGAGATCTTCTGTTTCCTCTTCTCTATGTTTGTTATGTTGCTCCCTTTGTTATTTATGTAATCTCCCAGATACTTGTAACATTCTGTTTCTTTGATATTTCCATTTGTTACCTTTTCCTCTACTTGGTCTTTTTTTCTGATTTCAGCTTTTTGAATGAAATCTTTATGTAATTACTTTTTTCATGATTGTAAGTCATTTTTTTTTTATTCTGCTGCTCTGCAGTTTTTTATAGTTCTTTCGATATTTGCTCTGCTTCCTGTTCCACATATGTCGTCAACAAACATCAAAGTTCCTATATTAGTTCTTGCTCCCAAACTTTCTTTCACACTTACCGCAAAATTATTGATTTTGTCTGTTACTATTCCACATAACATAGGTCCAAATACTGTGCCTTGCCTTACTATTTCATCAATCTCCATTATGTTTGTCCTTCCCATCGGTGTATCAATTTGTATCTTCGATTGTTTGTTCATTAAATATACTGAATATGCCTCGTTTGCTGGAATATTGGTTCTCCATAGTTCTATCATACAGTCTTTTAACCAGAGCTTATCACAGCACTTCTCTAGGTCTCCGAAAAATATATATAAATCTTTATTGATGATGCGATAATAGTCTATGATTGCTCTCATTGTAAATAGATGGTTAACTGTTCCTCTGTTTTTGATTCCTCCACATTAGTTTTGTGATATGCTCCGTTCTATTCTGTCTCTGTTCCTATTGACAAGTACTTTTTCAAATAGTTTGCTTATAATGTTTTTCAAAAATAATCCTCTTCTGTTTTTCATCTCTGCTCGGTTACCCTTTTTTTGTATATAGATTTTATTATCATACTGTTCCATGAATCAGGGATTTCTTATTCTTCCATTATCTTATCAAAAACGTTCTTTATACTTTCTATAAGGTCTCTCCCTTCCCATTGCAACATTTCATTTTTAAACATTTGTGTGTCTCCCGCCTTTTTTCTCTTCAGTTGTTTGATTGTTGACTTCAGTTCTTCTATTGTTACAGGTTTATGTTTGGTATTCTTTGCTATTATCTCATACTGTTTGAACAATGATTCTACTTCCTTCTCGGCTATTTCTTCCTCTTGACTTCTTGCCTTCCCAGTTCTGAATAAATCCACGTAAAGGTTTTCGAATATTTCTTTAATCTTTGCACTATTTTCCTCACTTTTTCCATTTTTATCTTTCATTGTTGTCCTGCTTTCTTTGGTCTTTTTTGTTATTCTATTCTTAAATTCCCAGAGCGCCGTTCTATTTATACCATTTGATTGTTTTATTTCTTCAGCGACTTTTGAAATCTTTTTTCTAAGGCTTTCTTTCGACTGTTTATTTAGTAATTCATTTATTAGTCTGTCTCTTATTTTCAATATGTTTTCTTTATCTTTATCGACGTTGCTTTTTGCCAGTATTTTCCTTATCTCTCGTTTGGTTTTTATTAGTAATCGTCCTGTTCTATTTTTTCCTTTATGTTTGTTTATTCTCTTCTTTTTTTAAAAACATTTATCTATGATTTCTTTCACTTTGTTTTCCCATTCATTATAAACCTTTTGAATATTTGTTTTGCTCTTGCTGGTTTTGATTAAGTCCCTTCTTTCTGTTTCTACTTTAAACCTTTGCAAATTAGCTCTGCTTATTACTATCTGATATGGTTTGCTTTCTACTTTTGTTTTACTGGCATGATACCAATTCATTTCCACTATTAGAGCATCATGATCAGTGAAAGCTGTTTCATTGTTTTCATTTACTCTGTACAAGCTCCACATTTTTCCTTCATCTATGATCATTCGATTTATGCTTTCATAATGTTCTTTGTTGATTATCATATAATCTAATATTGACTTTTTTGTCCCTTCAGTTCTTGTCCACTTTCCTGTTGTTTTCTTACTTGCATTTACTATCATACAGTTGGTCTTTAATAGCATTTCTTTAAGTTGTTTTCCAGCTGTGCTAATTTCTTCATTATTTCCTTCTATTAGATTTCCAACTTTTGCATTGAAGTCTCCTATTATCATTAAATACTGTTTACTTTCTTCAGCTATCCTTATTTGTGTTCTGATGTTCTCATACATTTTAGTAAGATCTTTCTTTGATGTTCTACTGTTTTGAGGTGCATATACAACCCCTATTCGTGTTCTTATTCTGTTGTTGTTTATCAATATCCATAATATTTCGTATTTCTCTTCACTTGTTTCTATTATTGCTATAGATTTTTCTAATTCAGTCTTTATTGCTATCATAACTCCTCCTCCATGTTTGTTCCTATTTTTCACAACTGTGTGATACCCCTCTAATTCAATTGTTTCTTCCACTAAGCATATAATTACTGGTTGAAGTTCTTCTGCAACATCAATTAATGAATTTATTTTTGACTTGATTCCTCTACAATTGTTATAATATATTATGAATTTCTTATAAACTTTTTTATTTTTTTGCGATCTTTTTGTCTTTTTGTTTATTTGCTTGTTCTTTCTCTACTGTGCTTATTGATTTTGCTGATGAGTCAATATGGGCTGTTGCTGATGCATTTGATATGGCTGACCTTGTAATTGAATTGGAAATGGCAATCTCTGTACCTTCATTTGATTCTGTTGTTCTATCAATACTCTTTGTTTTATCCATGTATCCATTGTTTGTATTTGCGGGCATAAAAAATGAAACCTCTTCTCAACATGTTCCTTTATGGCATCAATTTCTCCACTTTTCTCTGAAGTTGATTTGTGCTCATTTCCTTTTATTGAGGATTTTGCTTCTTTTGCATTTCCTTTCTCTCTCTCTCTCTCTCTCTCTTTCATCTTCTATGATACTGTGTCTAAAATGACATCTTTCTCCATATGCACATTTCTCGTTGTTCTTCACTGACCAACATAAAGCTTTCCTTTTTGCTTCTGTGTGGTTAAATCTGCATTTGTCTCCATATCTGCATGTTCCTTCTTTGTAATATTTGCATTCTCTTCGTTGATAATTTACATGTTCAAACTTATATTCTGCTCCATATTTGCACTCTTTATATCTTTGATAATGCCTACATTGTATTTTTCTTTTGTTATCATTACTGCTTTCTTGCAGTTTTTCTCCACCTTCTCTTGTTTTGTTTTTTTTCTATATCTGCTTTCTTCATTGTTGCTTATTTTTTCTGTGTTGTCTTGTTTATCTTGGTTGTGCTTGTTTCTTTCCCCTTTCTCCGTTACTGTATGTTGTTGCTTGTCTCTATCTTTTACTTCTCTTAACTGAATTTCTAAGCTTTCATTTACTTCCTTTATCTTGTCCAGATATTCAATTAAGTTTTGCAAGGTTCTTTTACTGTCCTCTTTTCCTCTTACTGCTACTTCTAGCTTTTCTTTGTATTCAGCTATTTCATTTTTCATCTTTTTAATTTCATTTTCTTTCATTTTTAGTTCTTGAGGTTTGATGTGTGATAAAGGTACATCGCCAACGTATTTGTTCAGCATTTCTTTAAGCTTTGATATTTCTTCATCTTTTTCTTTCAACACCCTTTTACTAATCTCACATTCATTGCTATCTTTATTGTTTTCAGTGTTTTCCTTTAATTTAACTTTTAAGTTTCTTATTTCATTGTCTTTGTTTTGCTTTTCTTGTTCAATTTTCTTTATTTGCTTAATTACTTGTTCTTTCTCTTCATGAATCATATCTCTTTCTTGTTTTATCCTTTTTTTCTCTGTTTTTTTATTTGTGCTATGATGTTCAGTTTGTCTGTTAACTGTTGTCTTAGTAAGAGATTTTCTTCAATTTCTTTAGTGCCTTCTGAGCTGAATTTGGCTATTAAAATATAACATTTCTCACAATACGAATTGATGAAATTATTATCATCTTCTATTCCGACTAAGGCTTCATATGACTGTTCAATTATAGCTCCACATCTCTTATTCGCATGAAACCATATTTTGCACAGATCATACATTACAGCTTTACCTTTTTGTCCTTCAAATTTCGCACACGTTCCACAGACATTATTTTCTTCGTCGTTCTGTGTATCGATTTTGGTCTCATTATCCTCTGCTCTTGCATCATGAATCTCCTCACTTTTCCCCCTGCTTGTCTCTTGGCATTCGTCTTGTTCTGTCATGAATGTTTTGGCTTTATCCATTTCATCAAATTTTTTAAATATAGCTTTAGGGAATCCTTTTATCTGTAGCTCACATTCCTTCCATGTTTCATAAATACCTGGAATTTTCCCTGACTTCACAGTGTAATAAGGCATTTCCTCGTATGTGAAATAAACGATCTCCCAATATAATATAAATTTTATCGTTTTTATAATATACATATAATATAAATATATCTTAATATACAATTTTAATCTCTCGCGTCTCTCCATTTCACTGAAGCGAAACAAAATTTCTCCACCACAGATCTCAAGTTAATTTAGATACTCGAACGGGACCTCAACTTCTATTGAAGGAGTCAAAAAACACACTTCATTTCATGGACTTATGACTGTATCTGATGGTATACCTAAATCAAATATCCTTGACTCTCACACGATAAATTGGCGCGAAGAGGACCCGCAATAACAGGCCTGTGCACCGGAGAAATTACATTGTTTTCTGACATTGTGTAACAGTTGTGCGAAAGTTGTCCCGCAGTAACAGGCGTGTGCACATGAGACATTACATTGTTTTCTGACATTGTGCGACAGTTGTGAGAAAGTTGTGCGAAAGTTGCTTTGGATTTGTTTTAGCCCTCGCTCCGCAGCACGAAATTCAACGGCAACAAAAATACTTCTCTCTTCCGTGAGCAAAGTCTGTGTGGTAATGGAGGACAAAATGAGCTTGGGGGAAATTAAACCCCTCTCTTGCAGCGAGCGCCTAGGCCTTGTGAACTACTGGTCTGCAGATTTATTGCTACCCAAAGACATAAGATCGCAGATGACTGTTCGGCCCAAGTAGGCAGTCTATTCAGCCAGGTATAGTTAAAAATTAGAGTTAAACCTATGCACAGAAATTGCTACTGGCTTACCCCAAGGGAAAGAATACGATAACACAGAGCGGGATGTAGAGATCATAGCAACTGCTAGACCATAGCACAGTGGGCAAGGACTTTTCTTAGGTTACATGGCAAGACTGCAATATTCATCTTTCCAGACATTTCTATTGTTTTACAAGCCTTCTTTATCGATTGAAACATGACATTCCTTTTGTTACTTTAGTTACTTTTTCGAATTATCCCCCAAAAGTAGATCAATTCATTCTGCAGAACTAAACTTGAATTTTTGGCTAGAAAAGTTATAACAGGGTAAGAAAAGCTATTATAGTCCAAACTACCAGTTCAACCAGAATGGAGGTACCCAATCTTGTGAAATAAATTGTTTGCACTTATATCATTTAGCAGATAAGCAGGTTAATGCCAGTTTCTATTCCACAAAATCTTTTAAGTAAAATACATATCTTAAATTTGAAGTAAAATAAATTCAAGTATTTTTGTCCTCCTATCCTTAGTTAAAATAGTATTAGGTATTACTCAGAATTACCAGGGAGTGGTTGATATCACAGCCATCTGCATTGCATTTTAAGCCTCCTTGGTACTGGAAGATGTGATAGTGAATAACAATGTTTCTCGCTAGTGATTGAAATTGTTTGGTACAGATCAGAACTGGTTGCAGTAGAAAGGAATTAAGTTTATTTTTCCATAATTTAATTCTTGCTTAGGGTTATATCTGGTGGATTCTGATTAAATGGCATGCTCACTAGCAGTAACTGGAAATGAAGATGCATACATTCTTCTCACAGCAATGACAACTGCTGAACCTTATTGTCATGTTAGCATAGGTTCCAAATCTTGATTGGCCTAGAGCTCTGATCACATGTAAATTCTCCATGCTGAATTAGCCAATAGGATTTCAAGAATTCGACAACAAGCGTGTCTCATAGCTAGATTTAGGCCAATTTTTGACATTTTACCACCTTCCAGAAAAAATAATCGTGCCAAATTTATTTCGATATATTCGTAATTTTTTTTTACAAAAATGGACAATACGATAAATTTAGAAAAAAACTGCCGTTGCACTCGTTAATATTTTTATCCCGATTGTTAGTTAAAAGAATTTGAATTTGAATGATATTAGAATTTCGTCATGTGCCATGCCAAGGAACATTACTGCCACATGACGAAATTGTTGCTCTATAAATATAGTCTAGATGCGGAGTAGGTATCTGTGCACGCTAATGGCTGCGGTGTATGCACGCATCCATGCCAGTAAGTACTTATACAATAACTGTACGCGTGCACGCCTGGCAACAACTGTCTACACCCTTGCGATCTCGTCAAAAATGTCTATACTCTCATTTCATTTTTCATTTTCATATAAGCTAAGGAGGGTGGCCCTTCAGCTAATGCTGGTTTTCAAGGGGTCCTCTATTTAACTTACAATATAACGTTAAAAAATATACATAAAATAGTTTACAAATGAATAGTTAAAAATCCTTAAAATACCTTTAAAATACAAATACAAAAATATGCGCAAAGAAATTTACAAAATTAATAATTACAAATTAATCTCAATGTGAATATCCTGGAGAAGGATGGATCACGAGCTCCCGAAATGGCAAAGTGTGCGAGAGCACCTATATAATAACAGTCGTTGTACATTTCAAAAATTCTAGTGCAAACATATATAACGAGGCTATGAACCCTGATTATAACCCCTCTCTGCCACTTTTTCGAGCTAAAGTACACGCTATTTCATATAAGGAACCACTCTATAAGGAACCTATATGCAGAATGCGGAAATAATTAAAGAACTTATACTACGAAAGTGTTTCATGTTTCATTGGTCTAAAATTTTAGCAAATATTAACTGCAAATTCAGAATTTCAATGTCTACTTGCGTATGTACCGCACGTATGGCACCAAATGTAAAAGTGAAAATTAAGGAACTATTAAGGAACTTTTAGAACTACAATTGGAGTGTTGGGGGTCCAAAAGTAAGGAAATTTTGGAACTAGGCCTTGAGCTAGGTTCCTTACAAAAAAGCGTGGGAGCGGAACAAGTCTTGCTGCTCCTAAGGTAAAGAGTATGCAAAGTCATTAAACTGGAAAATGTAACTCACCACAAATGTAATAACTTAGACCCCGTTTACACGGGAGCCAAACGGAACGGTTCCAAATGGAACCGTTCTAAAACTGGTACGGATAGGCCTTGCGTTTACACGAGAACTGCTGGAACCGTTCCAAATGGAACTGCTATCCGTGCTCTTTTGGCTCCGCTACAGAAGTGGTTCCATTTGGAACCGTTCCGTTTGGCTCCCGTGTAAACAGTCGGAACCAAATGGAACCGAGCCAAATGAGAGCGGATAGGGAACGAGGCTGTTTTGCCTTGGTGCAGAGGCTAATGGAAAATGACTCCCTTGCGCGCCTAAATTCGAAGACAAACTGACTCGATTGGTTACATGTTTCACGATGGATGAAATAAAGAAAACTCTGGCATCTTTTTTTTCAATCTTAGTGTCCGTTGTGGTAACTAAAGCTCAAATAATTAACACATTGTGTCTTAATCATAAGTTACGGAAAAGAAGGATTTTGAATATGATAGCAAGAATCGAACAGCGTCAGGGTATTTCTTCGCGATTGATGGCAATGAAGGATGATCGCGAAAAGAGGAGATTCTGGGTTAGGCCAGGGCGAACGGACAGTTGGTGGCAAAACTTTGTTGACAATGTGGTTGTACCAGAAGAATGGCGAGAGAATTTTCGCATGAGTAGAGATAGTTTTCTTTTACTATGCAACAAGCTCAGGCCCCTTTTGGAAAAACAGACAACAAATATGCGCCAGCCATTATCGGTAGAAAAACAATTAGCAATAACTCTATATTATTTGACCGACGAGGGTAGATATAGAAAAGTTGCAAATGCGTTTGGCATTTCAAGGCCTACGGTTTCAAAAGTGGTGAGAAAGGTATGCCATACTATAAAAAATGAATTAGGGCCAGAATACATTAAGACCCCAAGGACTGAAGATGAAGTGCAGTTTCTCACTGAAAATTTTTATATGCATCATGGTTTTCCTCAGTGCTTGGGTGCAGTAGATGGAACCCACATATTTATTCGTCAGCCACACAGAAACTCCACTGATTTCATAAACAGGAAAGGCAGGTATTCCTTGAATATCCAGGCAACATGTGACTATCGTTACTGTTTTATAGACGGTTATTATTGTTGTTGTCGGAGATGACGGACGTGTTCTAGCTCGCTCGTTGGAATCTGCTGAAGGCGTAACATGTAAAAGACATCGTTAAGCTAAGTATACTTTAGACTATAATTGTAGTTGTAATGTGACCTGTTCCGATATTTATATACATAAAAGGGTTAAATCGAAGTCATGACGAAACCGAAACGTGGGAAATCTACTATTGATGGATCACCATCACCGCAGCCAATTCCAATTGATACGATAGAGAGTCTAAGAGATTATATGAAAAATGAATTTAGCAAAATAAATGAAAATTTATTTGAAGTAACAGAGAAAATGGTTACTAAGGATTGTATAACATCATTGATGAATATCATTGATGTGCAGAAGGAAAAAATCGAGCAAATGGAAGATAAGCTTGCCATAATGGAATCTCACATTGCCCATTTAAAAAAGTCGAATGAAGCAGCGGAGCAATACCAACGTCGACTTTGTTTGAGAATCAATGGAATTAATTCGCCGGCAAATGGGTCAAAAGAAACCGGGGAGGAATGTCTTGAAAAGGTTAAAAATGTCCTGGATAAAATTGAAGTCGACATCCCCGAAACGGTAATCGACAGAGCGCATCGTATTGGCAAAGTTAAGGTGATAAATGGAAGGAAAGCCCAGCCGATGATTGTTAGATTCACAACTTGGAGACATCGCACCAGTGTTTATAAAGCCAGGAAAAATTGCGAAGACTATAGGATCAAATTGGATTTAACTAAGGAAAGGGTCAATTTACTGAAGAGGGCGAACGAACTTCTGAATTCTAATCAAAATTCATTTGCTTTCTGCAATGTCAACTGTCAGCCCGTGTGGTTTAGCAACGGACAATATTGCCATTTCGGTGATATAGATGAACTTAAAGGACTCATTGAAAAAAGTTAAATTGTCATTAATTATATGAAATATTTATTCTAATGTTTATCTAAAAGTCTGCCCCAATGGACAGCTGGATCCTTCCCCGTGATCTTTCACGCACGCGCTTGTGCTTTACCTATTGATTTTACCATGCAAATTGCAGCAGGGACGTTCACGGACGGTTTCAAAACATCGCGGTTGAGTATACGACAATAAGTCAGTAGCCCTTTAGAGATTCTATTTGTGTTATTTGGCAACTAGTGTTTGCCAAAGGCTATTGCGTTTTTAGTTCTTAGTTTTATACCCTTTATATCTAAATTCCTTTTGTGTTAATGTAAAAAATCGTTACTAGGTGAAAATGTTTAATTTAATTAATTCCAATTTGCCTTCATATACCGATGGACTTCCAACTTTTTATTCAGTGTCAGATTTAGATTCTATACCAAATCTAAAGGACAATGATGTTGATGAACAACTGCCTACAAGTATCCATTCCCAATATTATTCTGTATCAGAACTTGCTTCTCTAGAAGCTAACTCCCAAGATCTCTCTATTTTGCATACGAATGTACGTAGCCTTTCTTGCCATCACGAGGATCTACTCCATCTTCTTAAAGCTTCTAATAAATCATTTGATGTCATTGGAGTATCGGAAATGTGGCACTCTGAAAATAGTCCAATAATCACTAATATAGATATTCCTGGATACACATTATATAGCACGAAATCGCTTAGTCAAAACGGAGGGGTGGGGTTATATGTTAAGTCTCCTATAAATTCTATTAATCGAGTTGATCTAAACCACCAATGCTATGACTTTGAGACAATATGGATCGAAACCGAGGCTTTAAATGAAAAGAACCTATTGTTCTGCTGTGTTTATAGACATCCTAACTCTGCGATAAATTTATTTACTGATCATTTTATAGCTACTCTTACAAAGCTAAATAACAAGCGAGTTTTTGTAATGGGAGATTTTAATGTAGACCTTCTCAACTATGACACTCATTCCCCAACTAAAGATTTTGTAAACAGTTTTTTAAGCAATCAGTTTCTACCATGCATCAGCCATCCAACAAGAATTAGTGATTGTTCCTCAACAATAATCGACAATATTTTCACAAACATAGTTGATGCACAGTTGATATGTGGGAATATAACAACCCATATCTCAGATCACTTTCCACAATTTCTTATTTTAAAAAATGCTAAAATCCCTCGTCTCCAAACACGCACCTTAAAATACGATTATTCATCTATCAATGAAAGGAACTTCCTTAAAGACTTTAACAAATTGAGCTTGAATTACATAAATGATGCGTCTGATATAGATACAAACTATGATAAGTTTTTAAGTGATTTAACTCTACTAGTGAATAAACATGTTCCTTCAAGAATGATAACTAAGAGGGAGTTAAAATTTAAGTCAAAACCATGGATCAACTACAGAATTCAGAAAATGATAAAACTAAGGGATCGATTTTTAAGGAGACTTGCTCACAATAAATCAGAAAACAACCTTCTAATCTATAAAAAATTCAGGAACCGTGTTGCTAATGAATTAAAGGCAGCTCGGAAAAAATACTTTCAAAATTACTTTGAAGAAAATGGGAAAAATATGAAAAAAATATGGACTGGAATAAAAAGAATTCTTTCAAGCAAAAATTCTATCTTTTCTAGAATTTATAAAATCAAAGATAAAAATGGAAAATTAACATCAGATGCAGCTGAGATGTCTATCATACTTAATGAATTTTTCATCAATGTTGGAAATGATATCTCCAAGTCTATTCAGCACAATCCCAAATCACCAACTGAATATTTAACAAATAGAAACTCTGACTCGATTGTTCTCTCACCAGTCACTGCTGTTGAAGTCAATGAAATAATCTTGAACTTAGACTCTTCCAAATCTATTGGACCAAATAGTATTCCAGTAAAGCTACTAAAAATTTTAAGGCCGAAAATTTCTCATCCTTTAGCTACTATGATAAATCAGTCTTTTTCCAACGGTATTTTTCCTTCCAAGCTTAAAATAGCTAAGGTAGTTCCTATTTTTAAGAAAGGCGACCCCGAAATATCTTCAAATTACAGACCAATATCCCTCTTACCAATCTTTAGCAAAATTTATGAAAAGCTGATGCATAAAAGAATATATGCTTTTCTGAAAGATTGTAACATTTTGTATCCTTTACAGTTCGGATTTCAAGAAAATAACTCAATTGACCATGCATTGATTAGTTTAACTGAAGAAATTAGGTCTTCCCTTGATAATAGGCGATACGGGTGTGGGATCTTTTTGGACCTCCAGAAGGCTTTTGACACTGTTAATCATGGTATTTTACTAAACAAATTAGAGCACTATGGTATTAGAGGAAGTGTACTTGATTGGTTTAAGTCCTACCTGTCGGAAAGAAGACAATTTGTTTCAATAAATGGCTCTAGCTCTAGTTTAATGACAACCACATGTGGAGTCCCACAGGGATCTGTACTTGGTCCACTTTTATTTCTTATTTATGTTAATGATTTACCCAATGTTTCAAAAAAATTAAAGTTTTATCTATTTGCAGATGATACAAACATCTACTGTGATGGTGATACTTTAACTAACCTTGCAAAAATAGTGAACAAAGAATTGAAATCTGTAAAAAGATGGTTAGATGTAAATAGGCTTTCCCTTAATATAAGCAAAACTAATTATATTATTTTCCATTCTACAACAATGAAAATCCCAGAAGACATTTCAATAAAGATTGGAAGAAAACATTTGACAAAAGCTAAATATGTAAAATTTTTGGGACTTCTCTTAGATGAAAACCTTAGTTGGAAATTTCACTTATCTGAACTTTCAAAGAAGTTGGCTAGAACATGTGGGATCTTTTTTAAAATCAGAAGCCTTCTCCCTATCAACACATTGATTCTAGTTTATAATTCATTATTCTTACCATTCCTTCAATATGGTGTTATTGTCTGGGGTCAAACATTTACTTCATATCTGGAACCACTAATCCTAATACAAAAAAAGATAGTTAGAGCTATTGCACATCAGCGTCCTCTTTCCCATACTTTGCCTATCTTCAAGAGCCTCAAACTTTTACAGCTTTATGATATTTTTCGAATCAAACTACTATGCTTCGTATATGAATCAATTAATAAGCTAAATTCGTATTGCTTTCATGAATTTTTTCAGTTAAACTCAGATGTCCATGGATACTTTACTAGACAGTCTAATCGTGGTGACGTATTCCGCAATCACAAAAATAGTTTTCAATATGGTTTGAGATCCATTCGGTATATGGGGGCAAAAACATGGAACGAACTCCCAGAAATACTGAAAAACTCTACTTCTAAATTTTCTTTCAAAAAAAATCTCAAAAAATTCATTCAAAACTCTATGTAGAATTGAATTATTTAGGACTAGGTACTTTTAAAATTTAGGTCCGTTATTGAAGTATAAATTATACTACAGGGGGTACTCTCCTCAAGTTAGTTTACGAACTAGTAGGAGAGTTCCTCCTTAAGAATTCCCTATAATACAAAGTGCTTTTTTTGATCGTTGAGTTTTTTTTTAATCTTTATGTAGTTGTTGTTGTACATTGTATATAGTGGGATTTAAAATGAATTGAATTGAATTGAAAAAATTGAAAAATAGACGTTGTAGTAAAATGGCCTGGTTGCGTGCACGATGCTAGAATATTTGCTAATTCCACAATAAACAAAATGTTAAAAAATAGCGATATTCCATCTTGTCACAAAGAAATTGTTGAAGGCTGTGGCAGTGTTCCAGTGTGTCTCCTTGGTGACCCAGCATACCCACTACAACCTTATCTGATGAAAGAATATGCCAATGGAGGGAAAGATGTTGATGAGAAATTCTTCTGTTATCGTCTGTCATCGGCAAGGATGGTTATAGAATGTGCCTTTGGCAGACTAAAAGCAAGATTTGGAGCTCTCCGTAGAGAAATGGACATATGCCTGACTGATCTGCCAGATGTTATATACAGCTGCTTTGCACTTCACAATTTTTGCGAACTTCAAAATGAAAGAGTACCAGATGAACATGTAAAAGCTGCTTTGAATTATGACAGAGATTTTCAACCAAATTTAACTGGACAAAGGAGCATGTCAGGAGAAACAGAAGGCAAGAAAGTCAGAGACATCTTTAAGCTATATTTCAACAACTAGTGATATTTGAAAAACATTAAATTTGTTAACTTTTATATCTTTTACCCCCTTGCTTTATTTCAGAAACTGTTAAGGCACCCCTGCTTTATATAATTCATGTTCGTCAAACAATCATCTTTCAAGCACCTTTGAGTTTGATTACCAAGCACCCTACAGTAGCTGTGCAAACAGTTTGTGTTTTCTGCTGCTTACAAGTTATTTGCAATTACAACTAAAAAGTTGCAATGTATAATTAAAATATTGGCTTTTTAAAGAAAACATGTAAGGAGAAACAGAAGGCAAGAAAGTCAGAGACATATTTAAATTATATTTCAACAATAACTAGTGGCATTTGAAAAACATTACATTTGTGAACTTTTAAATATTTTACCCCCATTGCTTTAGTTAAAATCTGTTAAGACACCCCTGATTTCATATTTATGTGATTCATGCTATTTCAAAAAATCATTTGTCAAAGCACCTCTAAGTTTGATTACCAATCACCCTATAGTAGCTGTGCAAACAGTTTTTTCTGCTGCAAACAATCTATTTGTAATCACAATTCAAAAGTTGCAATATATAATAAAATTTTGGCTTTTGAAAATTACATAAATTCCTTTATTTTGTCTTATTTCCCACCATAAAGTTTCTTACCTTAGTTCCTTGAGTGCAATATGTAATTGAAATGATGGCTTTTTGAAAATTACATAAATTCCTTTATTTCATATTATTTGCCACCATAAAGTTTCTTCCCTTAGTTTCTTGAGTTGCAATATGTAATCAAAATGTTGGCTTTTAAAAATTACATAAATTCCTTTATTTCATGTTATTTTTCACAATAAAGCTTCTTATGTTAGCTTATATTACTTCCTACCAATTAAAAGTCTTGTTTGAGTTCATATTCAGTGTAATCAACAGCAATGTGAACATTTAAAATCAGGTTTGCTTGTATATGCTTAATAACAGTTTGCTAGTGTTTTTGAGTTATAAGTCAGTATAATATGGCTCTGAATTGTCTTCACCTCTGTTAGTGTTTTGCTGAAACCTCATGCTTTGCCCTTGGTAAAAACCGTGAGCTGTCTGAAATTCTTGCATTGGCTGAAACATCATGCGCATCATATTAAAACCTTCTGACATTGTCCTATTTAAATCCGTTGACAGTTTTTTAATGGTTGATGAGAACTGTGTCTCAGAGGCTTCAAGTTGATCCAGCAGTTTCTTTTTCAATTCTAAGTCTTCCTTCCTCATCTCAGCCTCCTCTGCTGCAAGGGTTAGCATTTTATCTTGAAAAGTGGCTTTTTTTGTTATTTTTGAATTTCGTCGATCTTTCAAAAAATTTGAAAGTTCCTCTCTCCTTCGTTTCATTTTCTTTTTTAATGGTTCACATGATGTTGATGAATCATCATCAGCATAATCATCATCCCCTTTGTTTTCAGCAAAAGATGAGGAGCTTGGTTCCTGAGGATCTGTATCTGCCGGAGAATTTTCCTCTGAAAGTGCTTCGTCTGCATCTGTGGTTTCAGTTAGGGCAGTAGTCTCAAACCCTCCATCAATGCATATTGCTGCTGGGCATCCAGCCCAAATGTCAGAACATTCCTTGTAGAGGGAAGATACTATTCTGCCCGGGCCACCACTTTTTCGACCAGTGTCAAGTGCCTTCCTGAAGCTATTTTTTAGCTTTTTCACTTTCGAAGAAACTTTAGCTGCTGAAAATGTTTCTTTCGTTTGGCCCCTTGGAAACTCATCCGTTACTTCGTTTGGGTATGCCTCAATGAGACGTTTCGCCAAGTCGTCGTACTTGGAGCGAATTGTTTCCCAGTCTTGTGCTATTGCAAGTTTAGCTGTCTTGTAATCCAAGGCAACTTTTAACAAGAGTGCTGTCTCCTCCTCGGTCCAATTAAAAAGTTTCTTCGTATTCTTCGCCGCCATCTTTACAAAAAAATACTCAAATGGTGAACAACCAAATTTGGCGCCAGTTATAACATAGTTAGTTGCTGCGCATTCCCTCCTCCACTGTAACAACTTCTGGAGCCGTTTGGAACCGTTCCCGAATCCCCGTGTAAACGCGACCAGCTTTGGAGCCGTTTGGAACCGTTCCAAACGGAACCGTTCCATTTTCTCCCGTGTAAACGGGGTCTTACTCTGAATTGTTCTGTTTATACCTAATGCGCCATATTTGCTATGTTATCATTTATCCTTGATTCCCTGTGATTATAGTTAGTTGAGTTTAAAAATGGCGTCCAAGAGCACGTTCTCTATCTCTGTTTGTTAAACTCTAATACTACATTGGCGACGAGGATTACCAAAAGCCTTCTGTACGGCTTAGCTTCGCTTCTAGGATCAGGTACATATTTTTACTCGTATTCCGTGCCCATTTCTTTCCTTATCGTTAATCGTTGCGCTATCAAAATGGCTGCTCATATTCAAATGCCTGGTGTTGCACCATTTCAATGCCATGGGGATCCAAACCAAGTGTCCCAAAACTGGGAAAAATGGAAGAAAGCCTTTCAACATTTTCTGGGAGCTTCGGGAATAACTAATGATGCCCGAAAAAGGCCATGCTTTTGCACATGATCGGGCTTAGAGGCCAAGAGATTTTTGAAACATTACATCCCACAGGTGATAGCTATGAACATGCCTTAGAAGCCCTCAGTGATCATTTCTCAGTTCGGAAAAACATTCCCTTTGAAAGATCAGTTTTTCATCAGGCAAAACAAAAGCCGGGGGAGTCAGTAGAGCAATTTGTAACAAGACTACGACGCCTTGCATCAACATGTGAATATGGAAGTCAAACAAGTGAACAAATTCGAGATCAAGTAATTGCTGCCTGCTCATCTTCCAAATTGAGAAAGAGACAGCTCACAGAAGCAGGCCTCACACTAGACCAAACATTACAAATTTCCCAGAGTCTCGAAAGTGCACATCACCACACCAGGAAAATTGAAGCAAATTCTGTGCCTAGAAATACAGAGGAAAACAAAGATAAAGAATACTTAAACTACCTCAAATGGAAGCAAAGACAGCAGACCAGACATCATCAAGCACCTAGAAAAGCAGCCGGCATTCCCAACAAATCTGTTAAAACGTGTAGTCGTTGTGGAGCAAAAGGTCACACTTGTAATGAATGCAGACGAAGCAAGGATGCAGAGTGCCATAACAGTGGCAAGAAGGGCCACTTTCAGAAAATGTGCAGGTCTCCAGCAAAACAGGATGTGATACAAAAATGGTCCAAGCCTTCTTACAAGCAAGAGTCAACTCGCTGTGTCCAAGCACACCATGATGAATCACTAGCTACAGATCATGATAATATTTATTCCTTTAGTATAAATGGTCCAAAGTCTGCTCTATTTACAGTCAAGATTGGCACCCAGTCATTTGAAATGCTCATTGATTCAGGGTCCACTGCCAACATATTAGACAAAACTACCTTCAATCAACTTGTGCCTCAGCCAGTACTTAAACCTTCTACAGCACAGATATTTCCATATCAAGCTACTGAGAAACGTACCGTCCTAGGAACATTCAAAGCACGGGTAACTGCTATCTCACAGTCTACAGTTGTCAAATTTTATGTTGTCCAGGGATCTGCTGGTGCAATACTCGGCAAAACATCAGCTGAAGAACTCAACTTGCTTCGCGTTGGTCCACCTGTGTCTGAGCCTCCAACAGTTGCCAGTCTTACTCAACAGCCATCTCCAGAAACACAAGCTGTTGTAAACAAACATCCAGATGTTTTCTCCGGTCTTGGAAAACTCAGAAATGTTCAGCTAAAACTCCATATTGATCCTAATATTGTGCCCATTCAACAGCCTATCAGACGTATACCATTTCACACACGCCAAAGAGTTTCTGCAGAGCTTAAGAGACTGCAGGACCTTGACATTATCGAGAAAGTTTCAGATCCAACCAGCTGGGTAAACCCCATTGTTGTAGTTACAAAATCAAATGGCAAAACCCGACTATGTCTTGACATGCGACAAGCCAATCAAGTCATCATCAGAGAACGCCACGTCATACCAAAAATTGATGATATTCTTGCAGAGCTCCATGGCGCACAAATCTTCTCTAAACTTGACCTCCGTGAGGGATATCATCAAATTGAGCTTCACCCAGAATCAAGGGATATAACCACATTTGTAACACATGAAGGATTATTCAGATACAAACGTCTCATTTTTGGCGTAAACTCAGCCTTTGAGATCTTCCAAAAGAAGATTGAACAAGATATTGCAGGTTGTGATGGGAGTAAAAACATCAGTGATGACATTCTAATATGGGGATCAACACAGGAAGAACATGATAAGAACCTTTGTAAAGTACTTACCAAGTCTCAAGAACTCAGGCCTTAAAGTAAATCCTGATAAATGCATTTTTGGAGCCAACCACATCACGTTTGCTGGACATGAGTTATCAGCCAAAGGCATTGCACCACAACAATCAAGAATAGACTCCATCAAACAGATTGCCCCACCAACAAATGCCAAAGAAGTTAGATCATTTTTAAGAATGGTAAACTTTGTCAACAAGTTTATTAAGGATTTCTCCACCATTACAGCTCCTCTACGCCTTCTCACCAGACAAAATCAGCAATTCTACTGGGGATCTAAACAGCAAGCTGCTTTTGCCACACTGAAAGCTAGCCTTACATGTTCTGATGTCGTGGCATACTATGACCCTGAAGCTCATACACAGCTCATTGTTGATGCCAGCCCTATTGGACTTGGTGCAATTTTAGCTCAGAGACACAAGGACGGAAACTACAGGCCAATCTCTTATGGCTCTACAGCTTTAAACAATGTACAGCAGCGGTATAGCCAAACGGAACGTGAAGCCCTCGCCGTTCTTTGGGCATGTCAGCACTTCCATCATTATGTTTACGACCGTGATTTCACTGTGGTAACGGACCACAAGCCACTCTTGCACATGCTGACACCTAAATCAAATCCACCACCCCGCATTCAAAATTGGATGTTGAAGCTACAAGCTTATGATTTTGAAATACAACATGTATCTGGATGCAACATGGCTTAAGATTGCTTATCACGTACCCCAATGACCAATGTCTCATTTCAGGACAATGCAGAACAGTTCCTCAATCGCATAACAACAGATGCACAACCAAAGGCCTGTTCACTAGCTGAGATTGCTAGCGCAACTAACACTGATGAAATATTACCACATATTATTAACTTTGTTTCTTCCAACAATTGGCCCAGAGATCCAAGATACCGTCAGTATTATAACAACCGTGAGAATCTGTCTGTTTATCAAGACTTTCTTTTAAAAGGCCAGTGTATTGTCATCCCACAGAGCTTGCAACAACGTATCCTAACCATTGTTCACTCACAGCACCAGGGTATAAATAAAACCAAAGCTCTACTCCGAGAAAAGGTCTGGTGGCCTTCAATCAATGCGGATGTTGAACAATTGATAAAACACTGTCCTGCTTGCCAAGTAACAGCATCAAGTAACTCCAAATGTGCACCAATTACCATGTCAGAAATTCCTAGCCAAGTCTGGCACACACTCGTGGTTGACATTCAAGGCCCTTACCCAATCGGAGGATACCTATTGGTTCTTATTGACTACAGGTCACGTTACCCAGTTATTGCCCTGTTGATGACAGTTACCACCAAGACAATCCTGAACAGTCTATTGAAAACCTTTTCTTTGTTTGGATTTCCAAGCTGCATCACCAGTGATAATGGGCCTCAATTCACCTCTGCTGATTTCACTGCTTTCCACAAGCAGCACGACATCAGCCATCGTAGAGTCACACCTTATTGGCCAGCAGCCAATGGTGAGGTTGAACGGATGAATCGCACCCTCAAGAAAGCAATACAATGTGCCCATGAAGAAGGAAAAAATTGGAGGGACGAACTCCATAAATTTCTTCTGATTCATCGCACAACTCCACATACAGTCACAGGTGTTGCTCCTTCTGAATTAATGTTCAAACGGAATCTTCGAAATGATTTGCCCAGCCTTGATCACACTTATTAAAGTACGTCAGATACCAAAATCAATGATCGTGACGCCTACCGCAAGCTCAAAATAAAACAGCAAGCCGACAAAACTCGTCATAGCCAGCCCTCCGAGTTTGCAATAGGGGATACCGTTCTGACCAAGAACTTAGCTGACCATCGAACTATGCTGTCAAAAACATGGAACAGTACTCCTTACAAAATTATCAAAGTCTATCCCTCCGGTGCAAAAATCCAAGATGAACACGGAGTAACATAAGTTCGCCATCACTCACATCTTAGGCCATACTACTCCCATCCACTAGCCTCACAACCACCCACAAGGACGGAAATAATTGCAGAAAGCCAACCAAATCCAGCTCCAAAGTTACGCAGTCCGTGTGATACTTCAGTCAAGCTCATTGTGGTCGGGCCAGACATTGCACCCCTTTGTACCAAGCTTCACAAAGTCAACAACAAATGGCAAATAGCCATAAACTAAGTTTGCAATGGACACGCTTAAAATGCTGACAGTTAAAACAAAACTAATTCCTTCCAGAAGAAATCTAAACTTGGGAGGAATGCAATAACTTACTCTGAATTGTTCTGTTTATGCCTAATGCGCCATATTTGCTATGTTATCATTTATCCTTGATTCCCTGTGATTATAGTTAGTTGAGTTTAACAATGGCTTCCAAGAACACGTTCTCTATCTCTGTTTGTTAAACTCTAATACGGCCCTATTCACACTAGAGCAAACAATCGTACAAAGTTAATCCCCATTGTCCTTCATCAAAGGCGGTACACACTAGTGATGACGTTTCTTAATTGGGCTAGTGCGAACGTGACAAAATGTAGTTTTACCAAACGCTAATCCCTAAAACAAGACAACGTACTGTGGATCAACAAGACAACGTACTGTGGATCAAATAAAACGGAAAATAAACTACCACGTGGATAAATACAAGGAGGTTCGCGATTGGAATAGGAATCAGTCCGGTGGAAGTACAAAGGATTGTGACTTCTTTGATATTATTGACAGTGTTCTTGGCACAAGAGATATAGTGCAATTTACTGACGTAATAGGGGCTGGATATGAATGTTCTGTGAAAGAAACTGATCCTGATTTAGAGAATTCACTGGCGATCCCTGGACCATCAACTTCCAATTCCTTCCGGGTACTGCACCAAGAGATCATAGAACTGTCTGAACAAGAGGGATCTATGAATGATGAGGAGCGGGCTCTTTCGACTCACATTCAAAAGAGAACAGAAAGGAAAAAGGGAAAGGGAAAGATAAAGTCCGAGAAAGAGCAAGAGTTGGCAAAAATGGAAGACGTCCTCGAAAAAATGTGCAAACAAGGCGACGCTCTGGTGGCAGCAGTAGAACGCATGGAAGAAAACAGCAGAATCCAAACCAATGCTACCCAAGAAATGTCCAAAAGCATTAGTTTGTCTCTTTCCAGACGTGAAACTGAAAGACAGAGGCCCATTTCTAGACCAAGCCCGAGCCCAAGAAAAAAGAGAATGCGCAGAAGAGAAGAATCCGATGACAGTGATGTTTTTTGAGCTACATTTTTATTCTAATAGCACCATTTGTTATAAGCGTATCATATGTTGTTTTCTAAGTACACATCATAATTCATCAGCTATAGTTTGGTTTATAAAGTCTTTTAATATTTCTCTTAGTTCTTCACCTTCAAAGCTGCTAGTTCCCTTCAATTCAATACATGGTGCCTCTTCTGCAGTGTTTTCCCAAATGTCATCATTTTGCACGCAAATATTGTGAAGCACACAACAAGCAATTATGGTCTGGTTGAATGTTTTCAGTTGATCTTCATACCCTTTCATTAAAATCCTGAATCTTGATTTCAGCACTCCAAACGCACATTCTATAGCAACTCTTGCTCTTAATAGTTCCTTGTTAAATTTTTTTTCTGCAGGGTCCGTTGTGCTGTCAGAAAATGGCTTCACCAGAGATTCTGTCAATGGGTATGCACTGTCTCCGACAAGATAGGGAGAAATCATGTCCTTCCTAATAGCTACTTTAGGTTCCTTGAAGCCTTGATCCAACAGCTTACTTACTTGAGTGTTTCTAAGAACTCTAGCATCGTGCATTGACCCTGGAAAGCCTACAACTATATCTAAAAAAGTCATATTGCCATCAACAACTCCTTGGCAAACAATGTCATACTGCTGGTATCTACTATAATAGTCTTTCTTATTACTTTGTGGAGCTTTTATCTTGATATGAGTTCCATCGATAGCCCCAGAATGTTTGGTAACTTTGGCCGATTCATGAAGGTTTCTATTGTAGCTTTTTTACTTTCTAAGCTCGTAGGAAATCTCACATAATTGTTTTTCACAGCATTAAGAATCGAGACAACATCGAAGAAAGCTTCAAAGGTTGTGGTTTTTCCAATATTAAATGTATCTGCACATACCTGATAAGTTGCCCCATGGGCAAGTCTGTACAGCCCAACAGCCAAAACTTTTTCTGGGGGTAAGCATGACCGAAATTTAGTTTGCGCGCGTACTAAATTTGCCTCACAAACATTAACAAGCATCCAGAATATCTTTCGTGAAATTCTGAGACGCTTCTTAAGCTCTTGATCAGGTATTTCTTGGTTATATAGAGCGTTTTCCAGCAAAGATGATTCACACCTTGGAAACCTCCAGAATATCTTGCTCCTTTTCTCTTTTCTTTTCTCACGGTATCGAAAGCAGACCAGGTTTGTTTGCATTTGTTTAAATGATGCCACCGCATAAGTGATAGAATTTTGCTCTTCCTTCAACACTTTAACAGCGGCTGATAGTGCAGAAGAAGCAAAAGCAAGGTCAGCGAATTCGTCATCCATTTGAAATAATTTAAAGCCGAACTGAAGGAATGGGTGACCTGTCTACATATTTTGATGTTAGTGATGCCACCGTGATTCAAAGTAGAAGTTTAATAAAAGAAGTAAACAATCATTTAACAGGAAGGGTGGGACAAATGAAATAGCGTGATAGAGACAAGGTGAGGGGCTGCATCAGATGAATTGTGATAGTTTTCGAAAACAAACCTGCAGGGACTGATTTAGATGCCAACAGTTATTGATACAAGAAACATTCCAATCAGAAACGCACGCGATATCATTACACTCAACATTTCAGGCCAATAAACAGAGAAATCAGTATTCGAGATTCTAAATGTGAATCAGAGAAATTCGTCTATATGCCAAAAAGTCGACTGGTCTAATTTGAGGGGCGAACTGTCCTTTGGCCTCCTCAAAACTGTCATAGTCAGATGCAATAAAATGCTATATTTGTGTTTCCTTGCAAGAAGTCAAATGAATATAGATGGAAACAATTAAAGGTATATTCCTGCACTGGAGCCAAGATTCAACAGTTTTCTTTAAAGTGAATCTGAAAATGGATAAATGGGAGGAAGTACAATGGGATTTCTACGCAGCTTTGTATCGAGCTGATGCGAACGTAAAATCTACCAACATTTGTCAAATTCCACAGACTTTTGTTAATTACCGTGGGATTTTCGAGTTTAACAAAGTTTGTGATGCTGTAGTGCGAACAGGCCCTACTACAACAAATAAGAATGTGAATTAGATAGTTTCATAACGCTGACAGAAGTGCAGCTTCCTACGTATAAATTTCCACAGCCTGTGGCCACTATTCATTCCGATAATGATTTCTCAATCAAAACTCATTCTGGCTACTATCACGGTACTGACGCCATTTGTTGACAAAAAGGGCGCGAAAATCAATCGGACATCGCTTTGTTGTGGTTGTTACTATGTTTACTTTTTCGTGAAACATGGGAAAGTTTTCGAGAGTGTGTGCAAATGAAAGGCATGACACGTGGAGAAGTATATCACCATTACTGGTAAGTCTAAAGGCAAAAGTTGGACGATATAATGTATTTTTTAAAGCATTTAAGCAGAAAAATGCCAAGCGGATAAGCCACCATGTCTGCACTGACTGCCTAAATAAAAAATGCTGGAAGAAACGGGAATTCACCTCCAAACTACCAATTAACTATGACAAACTACCATCATATGCAATTGTATGTAATATCTCTCTCGAATTACAATTTAGTTTTGAATTCTAAGCATCTTTCAATAGGCTTTTTTATCACATTTCTTGTTTCTAAATGAATATAACTATCATTCTTCTACTGGCTACCTACATTTCGTCTACTGACAAGCATACAACTATAAATATTGTAAATACCAAACACCTTGGTAGAGAAAATTGGGTGGAAAACCTGCCACCTTTCATGAACACTTAAATATCACGAGGGAATTGACAATTTGTTTGATAAAACAATAATTCAAGTTAAGGGATATGTTATTTATCAAAATATCACCCAAAATATTGCCCAAAAAATTCTCTGCCATGATGCTTCATAGGGCTTTTAACATTCTCAGGAGTATTTCCAGGAACTAAAACGCATTCCAGGAGATTCCAGGGTTAACAACAAACCTGTTATCAATGAATGAATTTCTCCTAATTTCTATAAATTAAATACATCACTATCATTGCTGTTATATGCTCTAAGAATTCTTTTCAGTAATAGCTATGGCATGCTAGTAGTAATAATAATAATGATAAATGTACAACAGTATATTCCAATGAGTATAATACCTCAATTATTAACAGCAGAAAATTGTTTATTTACTGAAAACTGAGTTCCATGCAAGTGCAACTACATTATTCCTATATGTGAAAAATACATCTGTTCCATTCAGCTGAAAAATGAAATTGCTGATATTGAATCTGAATCATCCCATTCACAAGACACAGAAACATCTATCAGCACATATGAAGATGATAATGCTTCTGGGGCAAATCAGAACTATGAAAATCTAGAAGATAGTCCTGACCAGGAAGACTTCAAAGAGATTTCAGTTGGTGGTGAAACACTCTGTCTTGTGCCAAAATCTTTGGTCAAATATATCCCAAAAACTCAAGTTGCAAATAGGTGCATTGATGGACTAGGGTGTGTTGATGTTGGAGATAAATTTATTTACATCCCAAATGATCTCATGATGCAACTCACCAAAACCATAGCCCAAAGTACTGATTTGCAAGCAGAAATCACAAAATGTCATGACTATTTGTGGCTGCAGTATGGCAAAGGTGATAAACTACCCCCATTTGATCCTATGTCTTTGCGAATGGCAACCATTGCAGCTGGTGCTCATACATTGTGCAAATTCATACTGAATGGCATGGCATCTGAAGATACATCTGAGCAAAGAAAAGCACAAAATGAAAAAAAGGTTGTCACAATGATTTATATGTTGATGTTTTGGCCAATCTCAAAAGGCAAGTTGGTTTCAGAGGGTAATGTCCAGTATGGTAGTTGGGAAAGGAATTAGTGAGGGAGGTCTTTCAGTGCTAAATAAGAGTGGAATTGCAGTATCAAAATTTTCACAATGTCGCCATTTGTACCAAATTGCTGAGAATCATGAACACCAACTAAAAAAGTTCATAGCTGATGCCACAGAAAAAAGCACTTCTAGTACTCATGATTGATGATTTCACAAACATCCACACAAAAAGAGGACCAACAGATCAAACTACATCCAAGGCGAGAAACATGGCAACAATACTCATTAAACGCTTCTGCAATGGATCTGCCATTCCAGTAAATCACAATCTGATAAATCCTGATGGCATTAGTCAAGAGAAGTTGCTTCAATATTCATTAGCGATGATCCCCTCTCTTGCAGCAACATTTGCCTAATCAATGCCATACTGGATCAGAACAGCATTCTTTGACCCTGAAATGGAACGGTCAAGAATAGAGATACATGATTACCAGGAGCATCAGGAAGAGATAAGGGCAATGCGAAAGATGGAAGGATGTAAACTGATTGATGAGCTTGAATTACCTCTCAAAGGATTTGCAAACTTTCAGCATGTTGCAAGTTATGTTGTGAATAATGCTCTCAATCTATATCTGGCAAAGTTTGTATTCCCCCAACCAGGAGATTGGCCAGCACAATTTTATATGAGACAAGTGCAACTATATGCAAGAGAAAGTGGAGAAAATACATCTCTTCAGCATATAGTTCCTTTCATTGGTCCTCTCCACATTCAATTGAATGCCAGAGAGTGTGTGTGTGTTCTCAACATAGAGTTTTTCAAGAGGGCATACTCTTTCATATTTGGTGCAAAAAAGTTTTTGGCAAATAAGCCAAAAGCTTGGAGGATTTCTTATCTTCTTGAAATTCTGTATGATGGGTGGACTTAAATAAGAGATCAAGCTATAGTGGCATTCTCTAATTTCAAAGATATCCAATATCTAACCCTCCTCAATCTTGTCATGTTAATTATTATGCAGCAAATGCAAATATTTGAAAACTTCTTTGCTTCATCATCCCAGCCATTTACCATGGCATCTTCATCATGGTAAATGAAGTTACTAGTCACTATCATTATTGTGATATTTTTGTTTTTTGTATTGGTGGCAATATCTAGTCAAATCAATTTTTTTACTACTTCTTTTTTTCATTTTATTATGGAACACACATAATTGCACATAAAATTGCATTATCATATCATAGTTCATTGATTTGGATTGCCTTTCCTAATTTCATACAATATCAATTCTCAATCTCCTTATTCCTGACTGCTCTTGACCTACATGCTTTGGTAATTGTTGATGATGTAGAGTGAAGAGGAACCATAACATAGAATACTAGGAATGCATTTCCTGGCAATGCTGAGGGTATGGCATGTCAGACTATTGGGACAGATGCAAACAGAGCCTGTATCCTACAGCTGATCATTGATGAAGTAATTGGGGAAAAGCCCTGACTGATTGATTGTTTATTTATGTTCATGGGCACTCAATCATAGTTTGTATTGTTGAAGAATCCAAAGTTTGAAAAGAACCCTGACTCTAGAACCTCTTTATGGGAGTGACTCTACTTATTCTATGGTGCAAAATTGTTAATTATAGTGTTGACTGGATAAATCAAACACTTAGTTGAATCATGCATTTTCATGTACTCCATGTATCGGAAGGTATAGTACAAATATCGTAAGGGCGTGGTCCTAAATGCCCCACCCTGTGTGACAGTCACACTGCAGGCTGGATCCCCCCTGAAAGTGGATTGTTAGAGCATATTACTGTTGTTAGCATTGTTGTTATAGTATTACCTGCCTATCATTTTATAAATTGAAGGCAGAACAATTCAAGAAGATTCCATAGCAGGTTCACATTCGACGATACATTTAGAAATTGGGGTCCTTTCCTACAGTGGGGAGTATAACAGTGTTCAGATTCGAACGACTAAAAATACAAAGCTGCTTGCAACCTCTCGTAGTATTTTATTTTATGACCACCCTATCAGAACGCCTGAATTAGCGCCGATTCTGCTGGCCTAGAAAATACGGGGGTGGAGTCAAGACAGGGGATCCTTTGGTATCATTTTCTAGGCAAATCTGTTTTGGTAAAAAACTGATAGCTTCACAGCTGATATCAATCCACTCCCTCGCGAAAGTGCTAAACCTTATACTTCTATGCTTGTTTATACCCTATTCAGACCAATATTGTAGATGCCGTCAAGTGAACTCATCAAACATACTTTTACTCTCCGTCCCTTAATGGTATTCCACTTTGACTCCAAAATTTTATAAAAATTAGCACCATTTCCATTTTATTAAAACCCCCGAAAATAGAAAAAACTTTCCATCCACCCCTAATTATTAGTCACTCCTCAAAAAATAGAAATAAATAAATAACATGAAGACAGAAGTACTGTATATTTGTCAGTAACATAAGAAGCTTTTGTCAGAAATAGAACAAAATAACAATTATCAAAAATTAATCTTAACCCCGATCTATTGATAACCCCCCTATTTAAGCACTGCATGATAATCCACCCATTTCCATTTATTGACACCTTCTACATCTACTTCGTCTGGGAAAATTGCCAACCCCCTCTTTTAAATAAGCCCCTCTACTTTTAGGGGACGGAGAGTACTCAAAACGTTTAACAAATGTCACGAAAAGTTATGTCCAATACCGTCTTGTGCAAATGTTCCAATTCACTACTTAGGAGGTTGCACACCTGGAAAGTTTTCGTCTAGCCATGACCTGTTGTCAAAAACATGGTTATTTTTACACTATTGTCCATATGGGATTGATGCTGTGAGGTTACTTTATAAAACTTAGTTTTACTCAAAATTTTGCCTAATGCCTCAACTATTGCCAACTTATACACCTGTTGCACTTTACTACCAGTGTTTACTACGTGAATGGCAGCAACCTTGGGAAAATATGCCTCTACTCTTAAGCGCCTAATTGCTGCCCCCCCCCGCTAAATAAGTTGTAAAAATTTTTCCAGCCCCCTAATCTTATTAGGACCCCCGGCAATTTTTTTAACATATTTTTTGTTGTCACTTGACTATTAGAATTTGTAACAATTAGCGTCCTTAAGAACGGACGCTATAAAAGTGCATCTTCAAAGACGGAGACATTTCTAAGCATAGCGCAATGTCAGTCAGTTTGACGTGTACTGAAACCATTTAGTACACATGATAGTCCATCCGATGCAGCTATTCTAGCACATTATGGAAGACAACAATGAGTCAAGCTGAAGAAACTTTTTTCGTCAATTGGAGAAGTATACATTGGTAGAGAAGCATACGGGAATGCGTTGAAATGTTTAAGAAAGAATACGATGCTTAAGTGGAATGTTTGAAGGGAAAGACTCGATACGATGCAAAACGAAAAACGTTTACACCACAGGATATTGGGAATTTATGTTACACTTTCATAGCTACATAATTGTTCTATTCAGTGGCGGGTCCAGACCGAGTTCCTTGCTGCCCAGAACTCAGTCAGATTTTGCAAAATAAAATGATATTTCATTACATTCAAGTCAAAGTTAGCTAGATATACCATGGGTTACAATGAAGTTTCCAAAAAGTTACATGAATTAATTCAATGACAGTGAAAAGACTATTGTTTCTCTCTCCCGCTTCTCTTGCCTACACTTTGAAAAAGACTAATAGCTATGCGGAGCACTGTCGTGATTTGTATCTGCGGTGGACAATCCTTTGGAACTCACAGAACTCGGAAATAAAATCCTTGGGCATCGGAAATGATCAGAAATAGACAATAGATTTTCGATTTGGAACTCGGATGGGACCTAGTCAGACACAATAGTGGAACTCGGAAATGAAATCTATCAGAAACAATAAGTCAGAAACAAGAATTCGTTGATTGGTCCACGATTGTTTCGAAGTCATCTTTGTTTAGGCATATCCTGTTCCAATTCACTATTGAATTGTAAAGTGCCTGTGACATGATTTTTTTTATTCGCGTAAATGATTCATCACAATGCCTTAAGACCATGTCTAGAGTTCTTTTTCGGAAATGAAAGCGCTTTGATACAGAAATCAAGCGAAAAAGTGCGGCCTAGCCGTGTGGGTTCATCACAGATCGCCATTCCCTCGTGACGTCACGGGATGACCTCGTTCTCGAGGCTACCACTTTCGAACAGTGACGAGCAAGGACGCAGTACGTGCTAAGCTGCTTTTTAATGGAATTGCTGACTGTGGCGAAATGATATGTTGTTGAGAAGTGTAGAAACGTGAGTAGCGATGGTTTTTCGCTTCATAAGTTCCCAAAAGATGAGCGGACACAAATTCTGGTTGATGTTCATTTAGTAGATTACACAAGAAAGACGGAGCCATCTTGATTTAGCTATATTTATAGTATGGACTTCAATCCAAACTTGGGTAAAACAAGCATGATTGACGATTATCTTGGCTTCAATACAAGGTGAGGTATCTTTCCTCAAGTTGCATATTTCCGCTTGTCTAACCGTGGGTCTTTGCCTACATCTAGGCATGCTATGATAGGCCATGCATTGTTTACTGTAATCATAAGTCAAACTGGTCAGTATAACCTTATCCAAAATCCCTAAACTAGTAAAACTTAAAATAGATGTATTTATCTGTCTCTTATCTAGACAGTTAGGAATGAGTGCTATTCTTATTAAAAAGATTGGGTTGAATAAGCTTTACCTTGTAAAGTATACAGCACCTTGAAATATGGCAAGATAACTTGAAGGCACTAGTGTATTGGGTGGTTATGGTAACTGTACAGCTTTTACATTAGTAGTAGCCATAACAAATGGAAGTATCATAATTTTGCAATGAAACTGTTATTGATGGTCATAGGCAACTTATTATCTTTTCGCCACTTCCAGGCAGTGGCAATTGCTTGTACCAATGCATACAATGATGAATTCCTTCAGATCCTGGGACAATCATGTCATAAAAATAAAATGACAAAGACCTCATGGGATCAGTAGAAACTTAAGCATTTGTGGCATCAATTAGCAAGAATACTTCATGTGATGATGGTTCAATGGATATCAACCAAGATGTATATGTTTCATATGTACTTTATTTTGTACTTTATTTTTTGCTTCAATTTAGAAATGGAGATCCCATTTATATTTCTTGTCAGATTGTAATTAAGAAAAGAAAAATCATTTCTTGATATAATATGTAAATACCAAGTGCAATTTTGTCATTTTTTGTTCTAAATTTCTGCATTTTACTCGTCTCTTTTTGTGGCTGACAATTACTGTTCCATTGCACTCCAAACATGAATTCTTGTAGACAGTTTGCAGATCAGGAGAGAAAGATTTATGTTATGAGAGTAAATTAACATAACTATTTGCAATGTGTACTAAAGCATCTGGATCCATGTAAGTCAATAATTGCATCAAGTGCTGCAGCCATGGTTATCATAAAGTACTAAATTTGATGAAAAAGTATTATCAAATTCTCCCTGCATTGTAACAATACCCTACTGCAGTTAGTATACAAGGTGAAACTTATGCGGGGCCTTCATAGGCTGTTTCTATGGCCTGAATATCAATGCAGGCAGCAATGAACCCAGAGTGATTGCTAATGCAGGCCAGTGCATCACATTTCTTTCATGCAACTTGTCAAAAAGATGTTGTACAGGTTGACAGAAAATGCTCTCTTCTTTTTTGTGGCTGAAAGTACCCATACAATAACCTAAGGAAATAAATATAAAAAGCATAAGCATATATAACTATAACTAGATAGTATGTGAACAAATGTATTATCGAGAAACTTTATGAACGTAAATCTACATATTAGTCAATTACTCCCATGTGTAGAGATAGTTCTAATATCAATGTTTGTTTTGAACATTCACAAGTGGTAACACTTAGCACTATGTTTAGTATACAATTCTCATTTATATATTAAACAGGATTCCTCACCATTTTCTGTTCCTCCTTGATTTGACATAATTCCTTCGCATGGACTCAGATCCTCTGGCTAGCGATTGGCCTAGCCACGGTTGCTCACTGCCATAATGTTAACAATTCAATTTCAATTTCATTTTCTATCAAAAGCCTTATTACAATGGTTTATTGTATATGTCAAGCAGCTAATGACAGACATTATAAACAGAACATAAAGAAGACAACACAAACAGTTACTATATTATACATCTAAATATAAATCTAAATCTTAAAGGCGATATCTGTGCAACCCGTTCCGATTTCGCGATTTGTATTAGATCATAAAAGTTCTGTTTTTTCATTTTTTTATCGAGTAGCTATTTTTCAAGCATTGATTTATAAACTGATAAACATTTTCATCACAAATTTGAGTACTTCCCAATAAGTAGATAAATTTTGCTTTATCGTTTAAGCGATTAAAAGTTTTGTTATATTCCGATATTTTTGAAAATAGTTTTTCTCTTTCATCTATGTTTAGTTTACAGCTCATGAGACAATGTATTTCATCTTCCATCTCCCCACACGTTATACAAATCCTTTCATCTGGCCCCTTTTTTGGCCTATGATATCTCTGAGTTTCTATCTCTAGTTTATGGTCAGATAGTCTAAATTTGCTTATGGTCTTTCGTATGGCTGGGTTTTTTATTTCTGTTACGTATTGTTCCCTTTCAAAATCTTTCTTAAATAAGCAGTAAGTGCGCATTTTCGATTGGTTTCTTAAAGTAGAAAGAGTATCTTGTACACTCACGTCAATAATACGTTGCGATATGCAACTTACGACTTGTTTATGAGGTGGTTGTTCGTTTGAGTTAGAATTGGTTGATATCCATATATCTCCTAAACCATGCTTCATAAAAATTTCTTTTAAGTTCTTTGTCCAATTTAGTCCTTGATTTAAATTTTCAACGTATATTGTTTTAAGGATAATATTAATCGGATCGTTGACCACACGTAGCCAATTTTTAATAGTTGTTTTAAAACCCAGTATATGCAGTTGTTTACGCCCTAGCTCAAATCGGCACCCTATATTTGAGGTACACTTTGTTACTCCTAAAATATATTTACAGAGTTTTATATTTAGCTTTTCAATTGGGTTCATATCATTGAAACCTTGTTTTAAACCCCCCCCCCATAATTCTATTCCATACATTAGTATAGGTTTGATTAGGGTGTCAAAGAGATTAAGAAACAAATGCACATGATTTCTAAAGCTTTCATCTAAACAGTTTCTTAGTTTCTTAGTTTCTTAGTTTCTTAGTTTCTTAGTTTCTTAGTTTCTTAGTTTCTTAGTTTCTTAGTTTAACATACACGGCAATATATTCGCAGGAACATCCTCCAGCCCATTCTCTCCATCAATATCTTCTGATAAAAAACTACTGCTTCCAACACTTTCAAAATTATCAACATATCGCCCCTACATTCGTCTGAAACATTGATCATCTTGGACTTTCTCCCGGTCTTCCTGTAGAACCTTATCAAGAGGATGGAAGTGGGTTCATCCCGTGACGTCACGGCCTACGTCCATCTGACAACCAAGATGGCGAGATTTGACGCAGAAAAGTGACAATAACTTTTTCAGTTCTCACATAATGCAAAAAATAACGTCAGAACTGAAAACACCGACCTTTTTTCCATAAGAATCGATATTAACTTGAGAAAGTATGAAAATCATGTCAAAGGCACTTTAATTGGCGACCTTTAGTGCACGTTTACCAATTGTATCTGCTTCCATCAAAAATCAGAGACAGGGTTACCTGATGGGTTTCATAGAAACGAAGAAATAGCATTAAGAAGGTTTGGTTATTTCAAAGACAGGCTGGGCTTTTGGACTTGCGATTGAGCTATCGAGATCGAGATTTCACGGAAAGCTTTGCTTATGACAAGTATGCAGAGTTGAGTGTGGCCTTTTTCGATGAGATTTCCAGTGTGCATGAGCAAAATGCCAGATGTGTGAGTTTGCATCTAGTCTCAGGAGTGTATTTGGATGCACATTACTTTTAGGCCTATCAATTAAAGCCAGTGTTTTTGCCATTATCTGTTGTTTGCTCACATTGAAAACTTCTGCATCGAACAGCATACCCCTATGGACAATTTCTGCTTCATTATTATCATTATGGTGATTGGAAAATATTCAAGTTAAAGAATTTTTCCAAGCACTGGCACCTTTCAGTACCCTGTCACGCCCGTTTCTGGGACCACATATACTCATGCTACCAGCATAATCCTCCACACTTAGACACTTATGCTAGGCGCACACTGGAGAAATTTGCTTAAGAAAAGTGCCATTCGTGCCATATTGCTTAAGCAAAATTCTCCAGTGTGCGGTGGTTAATCCCTAAGCAATATTGCTTTTCTAGCCAAAAGTAAAATATCTATCGTGTTTGATATTTTTTTCCTTTCGTGCCATTTTGCTTACAGTGTGCGGGGGTGAAAGCAATATTGCTTACAACTCTTGGAGTGCATCGCATGCGCTTTATCCGTATTCTGTCACGAGATGTCCTCAGCTTGATAAATGGGGATGTAGAGAATGTTTATTTATCATCGCAGGGCTTGTTTGCCACCATTGTTCGAAGAATGCTGTGATCTCAACTGTACACAAGCGCATGCGCTGCACTCCAAGAGTTGTAAGCAATATTGCTTTCACCCCCGCACACTGTAAGCAAAATGGCACGAAAGGAAAAAAATATCAAACACGATAGATATTTTACTTTTGGCTAGAAAAGCAAGATTGCTTAGGGATTAACCACCGCACACTGGAGAATTTCGCTTAAGCAATATGGCACGAATGACACTTTTCTTAAGCAAATTTCTCCAGTGTGCGCCTAGCATTACCAAAGGATGTATTACAGAATAGGTTACCATTTTAGAAAAATTTTATCCATAGGAGAGAGGTTATGTAGCCACCAGTTTTGAAAGAGTGTTAATTCTCCTATAGAACATTACAGATCATCTAGGGAAACCTGTATCTGAACCAAACTTTGCCACCATATGAATGATTGCCTGCAAATTGGAAAACAATAATTTTCCAGAAATCTGTATGATTTCCTACTGTTGTGATATAAGAATTTCTGCTTCATTGTCTATTCTATGTATATATTCAGTATTTCAATGGATTTCCAAGTGCTTTTAAGGCTTTAACTTTGACTCTTTCTGCACTTTTGTATTTGTTCAAAACCCTGTGACAATAAATGGGTAGCACTCCATAATACCTCTACCTTGAGAAAATAGTACACATCTTAGCATTATGGGGACAGGAAGCCATTAGGTTTCCCCTTAATGTTTATCAACAATTTTGACTAAATGGGGAGTTGCTTACTGTATAAAAGGGCGTGGTCTTAAAATTTTCCTAGCACACTTTGGCCCAGCCCTCTAAGTATTTGGAACTCAGTCAGATTTTAGGCTGGATCCACCCCTGCTATTGATATTGTAAAACGATTTATTCAACACAACTATGGTAAACAGGGAATTCCCATAACACGACAATCTAAAGATACACCAATAATTGATGACTTCGTAACAAGACTTAACTTAGAACGGCTTTTCCAACACGACTGTACCTTACTGCAACTATATCACGACTGGCGTAACAAGTACAAAACGGATATCCCATGTACAGCACACCAATATGACATTGACACGATAACAACTAAGAACACTCAAAACAAAGAGATGGTGACAGCAGCTGTGGAGATGAATGGTGCAATAACACAACATGCCGATGGCGAAACAACAAAAGAAGGAACCAATAAAAACAATGGACCAAAGATACTCAACAATACGTGATCACTAAAACTTGTACTCTAACAATAATATTCAAACTGATTCTCCATTATTGGTTACTTATTACACTGAAATATTGAAGCCATAGTTGCTAAGGAAATGTGCTCCTTAAATCGAGAAAGCAAACCAGCTTAGAGTCCTTTTAAAATCTGACTGCATAAATCCAGCCCTCCGCTAAGTCTGATTCCCATTAATTGAGGTTTCCAAGCAATTCCACCCCCCCACTAATTCCGACCCCCCCCGTTAATTGAATTTTCTAAACAATTCCAACAATTCCAACCCTTCGTTAATTCCGACCCCCCCCCCCCCCCGGCAATTAGGCACTTTAAAGCCTGGTACTCACTGCGAGTTTAAGTGCGCGCGCCAGCGAGAGTTCACGTTAAACTCCAGTGAGTACATGCAGTGCGTTTGAATTCCTGAGGGCGAGCGCTCAAAAAAAGTTAAACTCGCAGAACAAAATTTTTTGATCTTGGCGTTTAAAGTTCTGAAGTGCCGCGGAATGTCACACATCATCAGGAGGAAGTTGACTGATGAACATGTGGCTTCGAACTCGTTTCTAGGGAAACAAGCTGGAAACAGTCATTGTAGCGTTCACATGTCTCAGATACAATGTTTATCAGTTGCACTGCCAATGCAAAATGAATATAATAACGACTGCGGCCTTTCAACTGACGCTAGGGATGGGCATTCTAAACCTTGAGTCATGTTTTTCACTTCTAGGACGCACCAAACTCGAAAGATGTCCAAAGCGGATTGAGGTCATTCGAAAATAATGAAAAATGTACTCTCGATCCTTCTCTTTCTATGATTCAACCTCTTCCCTCTTCTTCTAGACATCAGGTATCCAAAATCGTTTTCTTTGTTTCTCGTTGTAGTCGCTTTTCCTTTAAACTGTCTCATGACTCATCACTGTTCTCAGTTAAACTTGCGCGTTTAAAAATTGTCCAAGTGAGTATGCCTGCGGGTTTAAATTCCACAGTTAAACTCTCGAAGGGCGCGCGCACTTAAACGCACTTTAACTCTCAGTGAGTACCAAGCTTAAGAGTAGCCAGGAACTGTTATTGAAAATATGATTCTTTCTAAACTATTGTCCGTATGGGAAAGAGGCTGTGAGGTGACTTCATACAACTTAATTTTCCTTAACATTTTCACAAATGCCACAAAATGCTATGTTCAGTACCAGCTTCCATAAGTGTTATACTTCAGCAGCACACTATGCTATTCTTCAATGACACAAAACAGCTTGAAAATGCTAGCAGTATCAATCAACTCACACCTCTATTCAAATCACCTTCTGTTAGCACTATGCAAATTTGACCAATCTTTAGATATAAATTGTAAAGTTTTGCAATTTTTCCCACAATTGCCACTATACATACAGTAAAGTGCAATGCTTGAAAAAGCTAGCTATGATAATCCCTTTTTGTAGCCAATGTCAAAATTTTCGGTAAAATTTAATTTTCTGTTGGCACTATACAACCTCTATTTAATGGTACTACATATTGAACACAGTGCAAATTTGAGCTAACTTTAGATACAAATTTCAAAGTTTTGCAATTTTTCCCACACTTGCCACCATGCAAGCAAAGTACAATGCTTGAAAAAGCTAGCTATGATAATCCCTATTTGTAGCCAATGTCAAAATTTTGAGTAATGTTAAGTTTTACGAAGTCACCTCGCATGCATCGAATAGGGCTTAATACTTAATAGGGTATAAGCCGTGACATGTTATGACCAAGCGATTAAATTTCTCGCTTTAAAAACTTCAAAGCGATTATGATAATCGCCCTAGTGTGAACCAGGCATAAGGTGATCAAGCGAAATCATCTACATCTATGTGTATACAGTTGCCTACGTGGTATGGGATCGCACTGATCCTATTTCTGTTGGAAACAGCGATGTTGTCAGCCAGTGACTCGAAATGGAAATAGACTTAAGGTTCTGTGGAATCGTACTAAGTAGCGTAGCATGGTGAAACAAGGTTGTACTGTTACCTATCATCGAGATCAGGGGCTAATTGACTCCTGTATGAATATGCACACAACATTGATCGCATTTCTTGTGCTAATGGTTGTCGATATACGACCATCTAAACATAGCCTTTTAGCCGCACTGTCGTGAGCTTATATCCCGCGTTATGGTCGTCAATGTACAAAGCGCCTTCACAGTTACCACCGCCATTTTGAACTTAATCATTTTTTCATCCTGTCTTGTCCATCCTGTTGTACTAGTACCAACAAGAGGGAAAAATGTATTTGCCACGAGTGAGAAAACACAGGGAACCTAGAATCAATTAAAGTGCCGCCATTATGAAAACCTCAGAGCACAAAAAGTTTCTAGACAAACGCGATATTTACAAAATTGCCGATTCCACTTCTTATAAATTCGTACTTGGTTGGCATAGTATCACCGTTATATATTACTCTGGTATGCAAACGAATGTGAATTTATTCGGGTTTCGATGGAGAGGCGGTGTTTGGCTTGTTGTTTTCCTTTGGTTTGTTCTCTATATTTCGCTTACAAAGTGCCAAGTATATGGGGAAAACCGCAAAAAGTGAGACGATTCATCCAGACATCCGCATTCACATCTATCTAAGTAGACGAGACTTTTAATAATTCCCTGGTTAAAGGAGAATTATGCCAAGGAGAAATGGACTGACCAGTCTTGCACACCGCGTGGTATAACGGAAGGATTGGTCCTATAAGCATAGGAATAAGGGCACCAATCAAAAGTTTGGGTCTCAAAGGGGCTCTCACAACACTAAAATATAAGCTAATACCGAGGGCCCCCAACCATCAATTTTAATAGGGGCCCCATACTGCTCTGTTACGCCATTTGGCATGCTTCACATGAACTGAGGGCCCGAAAGCTTAAGGGGCCTACTCTATATATCCTTTACAGCTGATTTAATGCCGGCGACGTTAGTTTCTAAAAACGGTAAATACATAGTAGTTACCCTGCAGTGACGTAATGTCATGGGGGCCCTGAAGGGCAACACAACTCAGAGAAAGTTCCTGTATGGCGTCACAATGAATGAAGGCTGGAAAATAACCAACTATTTGATATTCTGGGCAAATTATAGATACTGTAGAGCATGTAATTAATCTACTATATTCAAGTGGCCTACTGCAAAGTCAGAAGCTTTGTAAAAATGTTCCTCATCTCAACCTCAATTTTACTGCCACTATCTTAAAAATTGTTTCTACTCCTCTAACAAATGGTTTTCATCAGAATTATTTGACAACCCTTGACAGTCAAGGGGCTGCACCCTCAGAGGCTTCTATCAGTTTAGCAAGGAAGACTTGCCACTGAACAGGTACACACTTTACTGTGGCGGGTGGCCCTAATCCATTCCCAGCGAGTAAAGTGCATCTACCAAGTCAGGTCTAAATTTAAACCAAAACCGGATATTAAGTACTACATGCTCTGTGGTAGCATAGCTTATATGGTTGCAGCCCCATTCCATAGACATGCAGAAATTTTCCAAATTCACTATGGGTCTAATTTCTTTACATGAGCAGTAGGTTCTCAAATTTTAATATTTATTTGTGTGCACTGTGCACTATGGGTATAGTATGCCGTATAGTAGAGTGGTATGGATCGTTGTAGATTCCCTCCTTACAAACATAGAAATTACTTAACATCTATGTGGATCTAGATACAAACATAGCCTATATTGTCGCAGATATAAGAAGTTGAATTAAGAAAAACATGGGGTAACTATAGTGGGAATACTCTGGGCCCAGGTGGTAATGCCTAATCAAAAGATGATAAAGGGCATATTTTGCACATACGAAATGTAGAAAGAAAAAATCAATAAGATTCACTCTATAAATTATAGGTATAATAGCTTCTACCTAATTTTATTATTCTTCATTGCCATCAGACTATCTACATATGTTCTTTCGCGCCATTTGCTAGCAAACTAAAACCTCCAGTACTCTAAGTAGAGCTTACGGTGACAATCCACCATGACCAACGGTGGACATTTTTCCCTCTTGCTACTAGTGCTACTAGTATCACTGATTCATACCTAAATGGAGGCAGATAAAGTGTACAAGAGGCCAATAATTTAGTTGATGCAAATGTAACGAACCTGAGAACGCGCCAAAATTTGCTGACACGGGGCACTCCCAGAGGTTATGGGGAACAGCTATATGTCATAATGTAAGAGAGAAACCTTCGCAAGAATGGCTTTTTGAGATTAGTCTAAGCTCTACGGTGTTGGAGAGTGACGTTTAGTCTAATCCTTATAAAGTAGATAATATTATTCTGTCCGTTGTGCCATCTTGATTATTTAGGCTGCCATAATGGATTGTTATGTTCTTCCTGCTTTTGTGTAATTTCCGTGTGCTTATGATACTCTGCGAACCTTCCCTCCTTCATGAGCCTACCATACGGAGGATCTGGAATCGAAAGGTTTGTAACCTGTTATATTACGAGAAGGACAAAAGGTGTATTTCTGTCAGCGACATTTGCCATGTGCAGAAGTTAAGCAGTCTGAAATTGTTAATCAGTAAGAAATTGTTGGGCAGGATGAGGTGACAATTGACTCACTTCCTGTGATAGTTCAGAGCTTATCTTAGCAACAGGGAACAATATGTCTCTGTCATAACTCCTGTTGTAAAAATGTTCATGTGATTTCCCACAAGGATCTGTTCTTGGGCCATTACTTTTTCTCATTTATTTCAATGACATTTCTAAAGTTTCATCCAAATTACCTTTCTTCATTTTTGCTGATGATACCTACATATATTTTGAGTCAGAGAATCTTCAACACCTTCAAAAAGTTGTAACCAATGAGCTAAAGCATATGTAGCGTTACGGGGTTCAGCAGAACAGAGACGCAACAAATAGTACACAGAATTTAACGTGATCTTTTCTCTGATTATTCTGAATCTGTTTTATATATTTTTCATTTCGAATTTACATTCTAGAGTCACATGCTCCTGATACCATGAAGCACGTGGCGCTAGTGTCACATGCACATGATATCAGAAGGCACGTGAGAATCACTAGCATCATAATTATTAATGTAAAATGTCTATGTTCGTTACACATATTAAGATATGGTCTGATGCAATCAGACTTGCATTAAATGTTGAAAAATCCAGCTATATTATTTTTCTTTCCCCTCAGAAATCTTTAAATGACAATGTTGACCTAAGAATTGGTAAACAACATGTTCATAGAGCAACATATGTTAAATTCCTTGGTCTTCTCTTGGATGAAATTGTTTCCTGGAATTATTATCTAACTGAACTTTCCAACAAATTAATGAAGGTGTGGTGTATTTTTTAAAGTCAGACACCTACTTCCCAAAAATGTTTTAGTTTCCTTGTACAACTCTTTATTTGCTTCTTTTCTCAAATAAGGAATTATTGTTTGGGGTCTTACAATTAAATCAACCTTTACTCTCCAACAGAGAGCTGTAAGGGCTATTGCTTTTGAAAAACATTATGCTCTATCTTCTCCTATTTTTCTAGCTTTGGAACGTCTTAAGGTACAGGATTTATTCAAACTAAAGTTGTTGTCTTTGTCTATGAGTCTGTAAATGGAATCTCTCAATCTTGTTTCCATGATTTCTTTAATTTGGTTTCAACTGTTCACCAACATCATACCAGGCAGGCAGCTAAAAGTGACATCTTTCTAACCTGTAAATTCATACTACAATATGGTTTGAAATCTGTTAGATATGCATGTAACGTGTTGAGTTTGATGTTTTAGTTATGTTGTGTCGTATTTCATGTTACTTTAATTTCGTGTTACGTGTTTCAGTCTTACGTTCATGTGGAGTCCTGTTGTACGTAGGGCGCATATACACGAGAGCTTTAAACTGTCCTTAAACGGTGCCGTGCTGCGCAAGTAGTTGTGAATTCCTGACCGTTTGTCCCTATTTTCCTCATCAAAATGAGTAACAATTGTCAATTATTCTAATACATGATGACTGATCATAACATAGCGTTTTAAAGATTCTCCGCGGCAGTTCCTTATACATCTTGTTGTACAAGGTTGTTGTCTGCTGATGCTAATTCCTGATGACAGGGATTAACGAGAAAACATTGTTGCCTTAAAATAAGGGCAGCTCGAGAGCAGCCTTATTTTATTGGCCGGTCCTTTTCATCCTTACGTGTGAAAGGAATAAGGTGGACTTCGCAAAATGGACCATATACACTAGGACCCAAAGCGCTAATTGCCTTAATCCTTACAAAAATGTCCTTATTTCACTCGTATATATGTGCCCGTAGTAAACACCCTTTCCGGGCCATGTGCTGTACTGTAAACGTGTATTGTGATCTTGACATATCGTGTATTGTGATTATGACATACCATGTATTGATTAGCATTCAGTTGATGTCATATGTAATGAGTGTTTAATTCATAGTGATGAGTCTATGCTTTGCATTATAATAGAAAACATCAAATGTCGTTCTCTGTTGTCAATTCTTCGTTAGGCCTAGGCCTTAGGCCTAGGCATAAAGTACTGTTAAAAGTATAGCGACTGCTCACCATCGTAACAAGAACCCAAAACGTTACATGCAGGTGTAAAATCATGGAACAGCATCCCTATCCAGATCAAACAGGCAGCAGTGGCGTAGCGTGACTTTTTCGACAGGGTATTCTAGCATAGGGTGTGGCCAGGTGTGGCGGGTGTGGCTAGTTAACGTCCCGTGGCATTTATCACCCTGAACATAAATATCTAGTGAAAAACTCAATCTCCTACCCTGTGTTAATCAGTTGGTCATGGTCACTTAACAGAAAGGAACCGAAAATTAATACTAGACGTTGTATCTAGGCTGTGTGATGTTACTGCAAGGCTTCGGCCTCCCCTTATCAACAATCCTCTTATTTCAGCAAGTGATACTTTTGAGAATGAGTTTTGAATCAGCGATGTGACGATATCACCACCGCTTATTCCCCTATAGTCAAGTTATATCCATCTAGCAAATCATGAACAGGGCCTATAGCAACAAAGTCTAGAAGGTTCTCGAAGCCTTAACAAAAGAACACTCTTTACAATAGCAAACTGGACAATAGCGGAGAATGACTAATAAGTCAGAATGTTGATGGGGACAATATCACATGACTCTGCATACATTTGGATTGTGCAAACGTAGCAGCACGCATTATGTAAACAGAAATAGACAAAGCCAGGGAACTTACTATTTAGAAATATAGGGGGAATGTTTGACGTCTATCGTTATAATTTTCACGAAATTAAAACAATTATAGGATCCATCTAATACCGCAAAATGAAACATTGAGGAACTTGGCCTACGTGTGACTGAACTTCTACGAGCTACCTACCTTTCACTTTTCTTTCTTGCTGCTGCTGCCACATGACATAATTTACATCTGACTAGAACTTTCTTGCAAAAAAGTCAGTTGTTCAACTCTCCTATTAAAAATTTCGTCGTATTTACTTCGTATTCGATAACTACTCCGCCATTCCAAGTATTCAAGCTCGTTGTTTACTAGCCTCTATGTGAGGTTATAGAAGTACGAGGCTGGACGCTGGTCATTTCTCAACGTATTTTGAGATTGTTTTCGCTCATTAAGGAAAATCATATTCATGAAATGGAGCATTCTGATTGGTGGAAACATCCTACCGGGTATTCACTGCGTATTCGTGACGAACTTCTGTTTAACATGAAGTTGTTGTTCGGTCTTCTGCTTTTTCTTCACAAATCTGCTTGTTTCCAAACGATTCACGCCTGCACACTTACACAGCTTGAATATTAAGGTAGGTAAACACGTTAAAAGGAGTTAAATTTGCCCTTTGATTGAGCATTTGAGAAATAGTACCGTGGTCGCAACATAATGCAGATTATTATTTTTCTGGAAATTGTAGGGTATTCACTAAATACCTTGAATACCCTGACGCTACGCCACTGGTCTTAACAATATACATCTTAAGACCTGATTCCCTGAATAAGGAGAGCTCTCTCCTCGATTAATCTATCTATTGAGAGAGTCCCTCCTATAAGAAGTTCCCTACGTACAATCCCATGCTTTTCTATGTTTTTTTGTAAAATATGTAGGTCAATATTCTTAACTAAACATAACTAAAAAGAATAAGGCTAATTTGGATCAGAGAACATAAGCAAATTTTTCTAGGGAACTAGAGATCAGAGTACTATTTTTGAGAAACTTAGGAATAGCTCGACATTTCGTTTTAGGGAGCATTCAGAAAATATTATTGGGAATAGGAATGGACCCTTAGCATCAACATTCTTTGCCTTATGTATGACTATCTAAGTAACAGATATCAAAGGGTAAAGATTGGTTCAATCAGAAGTTCTCCACCAAAAATACATGTGGGGTTCCACAAGGGTCAGTATTAGGACCCATGCTATTCAACATCTTTATTAATGACTTGTTTTTCATTAGCCTGGACTCTGAGATTTGCAATTTTGCAGATGACAACACTATTTTCTCCTGTGGAAATGAACTACACGAAATAGTGACTGTTTTGAAAATGATCTAAGCATACTACTAGAATAGTTCACATGCAACGGCATGGTGGTAAACCCCAAGCAATTTCAGTTAATCTTTCTAGGTCTGAAAAGAAAGCATGCATTGCGCCTAAATATTCAGGGCAGTAAAATAGTAGCAAAAGATCATGCTAAACTCCTTGGGATTGAAATTGACAATAAACTAAAGTTTGACAAGCATGTGCAAACTCTGTGCCAAAAAGTCAACAAAAAGACTAGTGCTTTTTCTAGGCTAAATATGTATATCTCCAGAAAGCAAGCATTATCAATTTGCAATGTGGTGATTCTGTCGAATTTCAATTATTGCCCTTTCATCTGGCTATTCTGCAAAAAGGTACAAATAAGACAATAGATCGCGCTCATAAGCATGCACTAAGGACCCTCAACAGTGACTATGGCTCTTCATTTCAATCGTTATTCGCTCGCAGTAATAGCTTTACCATCCATGTAAAAAATTTGCAAAAATTGATGACTGAAATATACATGTCACTGAATAATATGAATCCATCGATTGTATGGGAATTTCATGAGAAGAAACATGTGGCCTATGACCTAAGTAAAAAGAATCTTTGTGAACTTCCAAAGGCAAATGCATCTTTTGGAGTAGAATCTTTATCTTTCAGAGGCAGTTTCCTCTGGAATACCCTTGATGATAATGTAAAACAAGAACCAACACTCGCACGTTTTAAAAATAGATAAGAAATTGGACCGGAGAACACTGCACCTGCAGAATATGCCGCTAACAATACAGGACATGGTACTGGTTTTTATTTAGATTTATAATTTTGTAATTATGTAGGTTGGTCTAACTTAGTAATTATTAATACTGTGAAATTGAGAAATGAAAAAAAGTTGAAATGAACAAAATGGATTTGGAATTGGTGATGATGATTATTATTCTCATTTTGGACCAAACTGTACTTTACATGTTGAACTAAGGCGAAGCGATCTTCTGTGATGGCTGCGAGCGGTCTTTAAGTCGTTGTCGAATCAGAATCATCTTCAGAGAGTAATCATCTTTGGTATACCGTATTTATTTAAAACTATTTAAACTAATGTCTATCTATATACATGGCTCGGCTGGGTCACATACGTCCCCGCCATGGCTCTAAGTTGTACTCATCTCATTTCTATTCCATCTCTATGTAACTCTCTTCCCAACTCAATTCTAACTCTATTCCAACTCTCCTCTCTTAACTTAATGCATGAGGGCTATATATACTTATTCACACCTAATGTTGTGTTAGCAATTCTGCTGCTAACCAACTAATGATTACGATGCAGATTTCAATCCAAAAGAAGCATTGCGTAATCCTGGCTCTTTCTAGACTTCTCTAAACAATAGATAAGAATGCTGTGCAATGCTCGGTCATGTAGCTAATCTAACGGAATGATGACAAGGCTATATTTGTGCATAAGGCAATGGCAATAATACTGAATCCTAAACTCGATGCTATGAAATACTATTATTGATAAATGCGTCCTAACCTAATCTCGTAAACTAACTTAACCTTAAAACTAGCAATAATACTGGAGCCTCGAAGCTCGGAGCTCTACCCCATGGAGCCTCGAAGAAACAACTAATACAATAAACGCCAAATGGCACTCCTCAGTCTTTCCCAAGCACTGAGAGTCCAAGTGCGATAAACAACACTAAATGCAGAATGCGAATGTAGACACGAGTGCTTTCGCAAGCCACTCTATCTTCGGCCTAGTTAACAAGGTGTTAGTTTATATAAAAGTTACCCATGCATTTTGACAAAAACTTATGAACTAAACTAGCAGTATTACAATACTAGCAATGTAAACCAGCGTAAAATAATGATTATTATGATATTCAGGGAACAAGGGAATCTAGACCCCCATGGGGACCTCAGACATCAGTGGTGGATTCAGACTAAAATCTGACATTAACTAAACAGCAAGAGTGTGAGCGTGATGGGTGTGGTGGGCGTGGTTAGTGTGAAAGTAAGCTTTATAAAAGGAAGTTATAGAGCGAATTGTTTGATAATCAATCACACTTATGTGCTTCAAAGTTTACCGGCCCTATTCCAACAATGCAGTACAAGATCTGGACGATCAATAAATTTTTTCAAATCTGCAGCATTCTGTATCTAAATAGGCTTAAAACGTATAATGCAGGGGCGGATCCAGACTGTCGCACAGAACGCACATGCGACAGTCAGAATTTGAAATTTATGTTATAGACCTGTATATCAGCATTATCCTGACTCCCATCGGTGATAATAAGCTTACTGACTTTGTCGATTTCTAAGACATGCAACTCCAGATATTATTCTAATGCCCCGGTCAAACGACCCAACATTTTACCCAACATTTCATCCAACATCATGTTGGGAGAAATGTTGGGTCATTTGACCACCATGTTGGGCCACCCAACATCTTCACTTCCGATGTTGGGTAAAATTTGAGAGAGTTCAAAAATGTTGGCTGATGACGCCATCAATATTGTTGAGGGGAGATAGATCTTTCACTAGCGACAAAGAAACGAGTGAAGAGGGCGACACGGACGACGACGTCAGTGAATGGGAGCATGGAAAAGCTCTCAAAGTAATGAGAAAGCTACTTTGTAAAGCCAAGGAAGCATCAAAGCAAGGGAAAAAGAAAAAAAATGGCGATGAACACAACATATCCAAGAAACAAGCAAAAGTCAGATCGACGCCATCAAGCAGGCGGACGTCTAGGGAAACACGAAGATGGGAAAATGGCGAAGTCAGCCACCTGATTGAGATGCTGGAAGGAAAGCCATGCCTTTGGGATGTTTTTAGCCCGAATTATCATTTGAGGGATGTAAGGGATAAAGCCCTGCGGGAAATCGGAGATGAACTGGGAGCATCTTCAGGTGATATTAAAGCAAAAATTATGTCTCTAAGAGCCCAGCTTGGTAGAGAAATTGGAAAGGTGGCCAAACAAACATCAGGCCAAGGCGCTGATGAAATGTGCAAACCGAACTGGGTATTTTGGGAGCAGTTGCAGTTTCTTCACCCGTTTATGCAGCCTGGCAAGAGTAGGGACAATATGAAATCTTTACATCTCCTTTCTAAAGCAGCAGAAAATAGCACTGAGTTGGAAGAGGTGCCGTCTGTAACCATAAAGGATAACTCTACCCCAAGAGAAGGCAAAGAGAACAAGAAGAGTATAGAAGTCAGAAAGCAAGAGTTGCTGGATACATGCATTAATGTTCTAAAAGAACCAATTGCAAAACCAGTAGAGCAGTGCCATTTCTTTTTGTATGTGGCAGACAAATTGCAGAAATTTGACAGGAAGGCAAGAATGGTTGCTGAGAAGCGCATTACTGATATCCTGTTTGACTTGGAAGTTAATGTTGAATCCAATCAGATTCTTTCTCAAAATATCAATGCAATGAACAATGAGTTTAGTAGAGATATTACTGGCAATGGACAGTACAGTTTCATGACAATGTTGCAGCAGTAACTTAACTTTTGAATCTATCATATTTCCTTTTCAACAAAACATGTTACCTGAAAATGTTATTTTCAAATATTCATTGGCCAGTTCAATAATGGTGAGCACAACCTTGCTATATTGCTATTGAACTACTTATCGTTCTATAGTTGGAGAAGTTACTATTGTTTTGTTTATTCTATTAAGACTGTACACTATTACATCTTTTTCAAGCATAGAACATGTTACCACATTTTAGAACTCTATTCTCACTTCCCTAGCACACGAAGAGACTGATACCTGAGGAAGGCATACCAGTGGAAAAACTAAAAATCACCAAATCACTTTCATTTCCATTTAAAAATAGACATCTCCACTACATGATAAAGCCCCTTTTTTATTTATGAACATCTTCATCACAAAGGAAACCACTATCAAATTAGAAGAAAAAGTATATAAGAATGTTTTCAGGTTTTGCTCATTCAATGGCTTATGAGACTACCTCTGAGACAGCATAAGATTTTATGCAAATATCAATCTGGCATTTCATATCAGGTAATAAGGCAATAAAGATCAAATGTTTTTTTAGAAGGTATACTTGCAGTTCTAACACAATTTAGTACATGGCCCACTGCCACTCAACAGCACCTTCATTGAAAAAGTAATCCTTAAGTGTTTCTCTAACTTGCTTAGCATCTGATGTAGCATTGTGGCCAGTTAATGGGACCTGTAATGAATACAATGAATCTGTGGGCTGGTTCTTGCGCCAATCTCCAGGAATAACATCTCCATTGGAAGTGGTACGATCTGCCAAACCTTGTGGGCAATAAACATGTTTTGTAGCACTCTGCCGTAGAAAGTTGTGGATGCACAGTGTAGCCAATAATAGTGTTTCAATGGTTTTTGGTGGCAAAAGTATTGCAGATCGGAAGATACGCCAACGATTTGCAATGATACCAAAGAGGTTTTCTGATATTCTTCTTGCACGGCTATGCCTATAATTGTAGATTCTTCTCTCATCGTTCATACCTATTCTTGGGTATGACTTCATCATATAACGTTTTAAAAGAAATGCATCATCTGCAACAAACACAAAAGGGATGCTCTTTGTACCATGTGGGAGTGGCATAGGTGGTGGAAGAGAAATTTCAGCATGTTCAATAGCTTCTAGCATACTACATTTGCTCCAGACACCACCATCAGATGTTCTTCCATTAGTGCCTACATCTGCGTAAATGCATTCGTAGTTTGGACCAGCAATTGCAAGTAGGACTATAGAATGAGTACCTCTGTAGTTGTAAAAGTGGGATCCTGCACCAGCTGGTGGCTGCATAACACTGTGCTTTCCATCAATAGCCCCAAGACAGTGTGGGTACTGCCATCTTTTTTCAAACATAGAGGCTATTTCCAGCCTACGTTCTTTTGTTTCTGAAAGCTTCAAATACATGGGCTGCATTTTCTTCATTATTGCATTGCATACCTTAAACACTATGTAAGAAATTGCTGCTTTGGAGATCCGAAACTGAAAGGAAAGTGATCTATATGATTCCCCAGTTGCAAGAAACCGTAAAGTTAAAGTTAGCCTGGCTTTTGAAGTGATGACGTCTGTTCCACCACTTATTTCTTCGGGGGTGATGTCCCTTTCAATAAGGCAAAGGATTCTAAGACGATCTTCATGAGTCATCCTCATCATTTCCTTGTAGGCTGCAGTATCTTCTATTGATAGTTCTCTCACAAGATTATTGAATAATCCTTGCTGTGCCCTTCTCTTAATCCAATTTCTCGTTTTTCCCCTCTTCCAATGCCTATAGTTATCTTCGAGAAGATTCAACAAAGATAAAGCAGCGATGGCCTTTCTTTTCCGAGAATCGAGCGCATTACTTTGTGCAGCCATCGTTGTTGTAGTCCAGACGCTTAGGCCATTATTTGCGGCTTGTTTGCTAAGTAGAGTCCAGGCTGTTCAATCAAGTGCGAAAAATTGTTGGAAGAAATGTTGGGTAAAATGTTGGATCGTTTGACCACTCATGTTGGATTGCCTATTAATGTTGGGTTGAATGTTGGATGAAATGTTGGCGTAAATGTTGGGTCGTTTGACCGGAGCCTAAGAGTAAATTATCGAGATAATGTATTATTCAGAGCCATTGCTAGCTCACCCTGTCACTGATCAGCGAAACCTGTGTTAGCTCACAGTTTTTCGTGTGATCTAACGAGTGAGTTCGTCTCTATACAAAATCCCACAAGAATGTAGGAACAACAATATAAACTTACGACCTTGAAACTCGGCAAGGCCTTCTGTAGACTTCAGTAAAAAACAACTCGGCTTTATATCAGGAATGCTTATCTTTCAATATGAATCAATGGCACGGCAATTGCACATAAAATCCTAAGCTAAACAAATTCTATCCTAACAGTTCTTCGTCGATCGCGACTCTTCAATGCTACGGCTTTGGCTGGATTCATCTTCATCTTCGACTTCGTCTCATTTCATTTCATTTTCATTTCATTTTAAACTTATTTATACAGGGTAACAATTCAGTGTAGAAACCTGTTTTACAATAGGCCCTGTGAAAGAAAATGCCTAATAATGCCTAGTTATTTTAATTAAATAAATAATTACAATATAATCAATGTTTTAAAGGTAAATATGTCGTTTTCGAAAAACCAATCTTATACTATCACACGAAAATGGCACACTTAGATCAAACCCCAGCGATGTAAAATGTGGTATCTTCCAGGGGGACTCGTTATCACCCCTTATATTATACCTTGCGTTAGCCCCTCTGTCTGAAATACTGAATGATACAGGATATGGCTATAAGATCCACGACAGAAACATTAATCACGTATTTTACATTGATGACTTGAAGTTATTTGCCAAGAATGATAATGATCTTGAGGGAGTGCTACAAGCAGTAAAGAAATTTAGTGATGATATAGGAATGACATTCGGACTAGACAAATGTGCAAAAGTATCGTTCAAAAGAGGTATGCTGATAAAATCAACGTCATTAGAGCTGGATAGGATCACGATCATAAGACACCTTGATCAAGAAGAGTTTTACAAGTATCTTGGGGTCAAAGAAAGTGACGGAATCCAACATAGCCAAATGAAAGAAACGATAAGGAAAGAATGTTACCGTAGAGTTCGTGCAATACTGAAAACTGAACTTAATTCTGCAAATCGCATAGAAGCCATAAACACTCTAGTCATCCCTGTAGCTGCATAAAGCTTTAACATAGTCAACTGGACACTATCCGATATCAAGAAAATTTATACCAAAATCAGAAAACGCATGTCGTGCAACCGGATGAATCATCCAAAGGCGGACGTAGATAGACTTTACAGTCCAAGGAAGGATGGGGGCCGAGGATTGATTCAACTAGAACTTAAGCCTGAAAACTGCAACAATTGGCTTACAGAGATACCTTGAAACAACTAAGGACTGGATGGTACATTTAGTAAGTACCCATAAAGAAACCAAAAGAATGCACTCAGTTAAGAAAGAAAGCAGCAAGTTTGCTGTCGAGCTAAATATAGAAACATCAATGGACGATGACTTACCAAGTTCAATACAAGCTAAGAAATATAACAGTAACTGATAGTATTGGCACAATTTTATAAACAAATGGGGGAGAGAGGGGTGTAAATGAAATTATGGAATTTTATATATGGATTTTTATTAATTGGATTAAATTGAATTTTAAAAATAAGTGGATTTAAATAGTGGAATTAGTGAGTGGAGCAATTGGATGATGGATTGAAATGGATGGTGTGATGGATTGGATTTATAAAATGAGAATGATGGATGGTGTGATGGATTGGACTTATAAAGTGAGAATGAGGAATGGTATATGAAAGAGTGGATATAAGAAATGGATTTATTAAATGAATATAAGAAATGGATTTATAAATTGGGTATAAGAAATGGATTTATAAATGAGAATGAGGAATGGTGTATGAAGGAGTGGATATAAGAAATGGATTTATAAAATGTGTATAAGAAATGGATTTATAAAATGTGTATAAGAAATGGATTTATAAACTGAGAATAAGAAATGGATTTATACATGGGATATAAGAAATGGGTTTATAAAAGGATGGTGAAAAATGGATTTATGAAATGTGGATGAGAAATGGGTTTATAAAATGATGATGAGAAATGGGTTTATAAAATAGATATAAAAAATGGATTGATGAAAATGTATATAAGAAATAGATTACAAGGAGTGATATAGAACAAAAAGAATAATATGTTGGAATTATGTATTGGTGAATATTTTGAAAAATAGTTATTTACAATGGAATAATAAGGATGGAATAATTTTTTAAAAGCTCTCCATAGGGAAATGACCACTACGTTGATAATGGCAGTAAATTATGGCTGTAAAAGGAATGGTGATTATTAATAATCACAGATATTGGAAAGTAGAGATGCTAGGAGTGGGGAGCATAAATTGGCATTTAAAATAATCATTAATAATGGCTAATAATAAAAACTGTATTGGTGACCATTAATGATCATATTTAATAGCCATGATTTATTGGGCGGAGCTTGCATAAAAAAATGGAAAATTCAATTTTGGTAAAATAGTTATTGGACCAATAATAATTTTACATTCTTGGTAAATTACATTACAGACAATAAATCTAGGAGTGGGAAGCATAAATGGCGATTTAAATAAATCATTAATAATTACTAATATTAGAAACTTTATTGGTGACCATTAATGATCATATTTAATAGCCATGATTTATTGGGCTGAGCTAGTATAAAAAAATGGAAAAGACAATTTTGGTAAAATAATCATTGGTGAATAATAATTTTACATTCCTTTGGTAAATTACATTACAGACCATAAATCATGGTCCATAAATTATCGGCCGAATTAAATTGGCGTTAAATAACCAATAATTATGGTGACATGGGTTGATTTATAACAGTTGGTATATTTGATTTATAACGATTTATGTTATATCATATTACCCCGTTTTCGTCATTTGTTTTTTACTGCTGTGTATTCACTGATGATTACGAATTTTAATATCGTTTGGTATCATTATATGGTGAATTAAAAAAGGCTTAAAAAAATATTATCTATGTATATCTATATAAGAGATGTTTTCATTACAGTGTTTGACGATGAGGAAAATTTATGATCCTGAAAAAATACCCCAATACTGTGGGTATAAAAAATGTTGTAAATTAATAATATTTGAAGATGCTATACAAAACGGTCATCTAGAATGTTTAAAATATTCTCATATAAATGGTGATTCACATCATAAATTATTACAATCAGAATATTGTATGATAGCAGCTAAATATGGTCAATTAGAATGTTTGAAATTGTTACATTCCAATGAATATCAATGGGATGAGGAAACATGCCACATAACAGCTCAGTATGGATTTCTAGAATGTTTAAAATATGCTCATAAAAATGGCTGTCCGTGGAATAGGGAAACAATAGCAAATGCAACTTTAAAAGGCAAGTTAGAATGTTTAAAATATGCTCACGAAAATTGTTGTCCATGGGATATTTATACATGTGCAATTGCAGCTGTGAATGGACATGTTGAATGTTTAAAATATGCTCATGAAAATGGTTGTCCTTGGAATGATTATATGTGTGAAAATGATGCAAGTAAAGGTAATTTAGAATGTTTAAAATATGCTCACGAAAATGGTTGTCCATGGGATGAAAATACATGTAATATCGCAGCCGAGACTGGTCATTTAGAATGTCTAAAATATGCTCATGAAAACGGTTGCCCATGGGATGAAGACACTTGCACATATGCAGCTAAAAATGGGGGTTTAGAATGTTTAAAATATGCTCATGAAAACGGTTGTCCTTGGGATGATCGTGTTTGCGAATTTGCGGCTGAAAATGGCCATTTAGAATGTTTAAAATATGCTCATGAAAACAAATGTCGATGGAAAATATCAACATTTTTATATGCGGCTGAAAATGGCCATTTAGAATGTTTAAAATATGCTCATGAAAACGGTTGTAAATTATGTAAACGTAGTAAATGGATGATTATAAAAGTTGTTAAAAATGGTTATATAGAATGTTTTAAATATCTTCATGAAAATGGATGTTCGTGGAGTGAAGAAACATGTTCAATTGCTGCTGCAAATGGTGAACTGGAATGTCTCAAATATGCTCATGAAAATAGTTGTCCGTGGGATAAATGGATATGTGCAAATGCGGCTGAAAATGGTGAGTTAGAATGTCTTAAATATGCTCATGAAAATGGTTGTCCATGGGATAAAATGACTGTTTATAATGCTATTTTAAGAAAGGCAACTATGATACGATGGTATATGCTATTGAAAATGGATGTGATTATGACAAACGTAAAATATTAAAGAATATTAAAGCGAATGATATTGATATTAAAGATTGTCTTCAATATATAAAATTTTTATAATAAATTCATATTGTGTTTTATGTATAAAAAAATATATAGCATAATATATATATGAAAAAATATACTTCCTGTACAATTGCTGTAGAAAATGGTGTTTTAGAATGTTTAAAATATCTTCATGAAAACGATTATCCATGGGACGAAGATACATGCGAGTATGCAGCAAAATATGGTTATTTAGAATGTTTAAAATATGCTCATGAAAATGGATGTCTATGGGGTTATGAAACATATTATAAAGCAGCAAAAAATGGTCATTTAGAAATTTTAAAATATGCAGATGAACATGAATGTTATAACTCGATAACGTGTAAATATGATTCATGTTATGCTCATGGAGAAACGCCAAAATTTATTCTAGGATTTATTTTACATACGATGGACGATGTATATAAGATAGTAAAAAAGAGGGGGCATAAAGAATGTGCAAAATATATTTGTGAAAAAGTAATATAGAAATTGAGGTGCGTTTAAATGGCTTAAAGAAATATCACTATAATAAATTATATAAGATGGGAATTAATTGTTAAACTTGTAAAATTGCAACAGAAAAATACGGATATAAAAAATCCCTCAAAAAATTAATTGAAGATAAATCACAATATAATTTTGATCCGGCTAAGAGCGCTGCAGAGCATGGTCATTTAGAATGTTTAAAAAAATGTTATAAAAATGGATGTTCAATGGATGATATTTGTAATATAGCAGCAGAAAATGGTCATTTTGATTGTTTAAACTATGCTCATGAAAATGGTAGTAAATGTAATGAAATTACATGTGCAAATGCATGTGAGAGTAATTCACTAGATATCTTAAGATATTTACATGAAAATAATTGTCCATGGGATAAAAGGACATGTAGAATTGCAGCTGAATATGATCATTTATATTGTTTAAATTATGCTCATGAAAACGGGTGTCCGTGGGATGAAGAAACAATAAAAAAGGCTTTTAAAAATAAAAATATTAAATGTTTAGAATATGCATATGAAAATCATTGTCCAATTGATGATGAGATGATTGACGAAGCTGCTGCTACTGGTGGTTAATAAATTTTTAAATATGTTCACGAAAAAATGAAATTACCATTCGATTATTCAACTTGCACACTGTGTGTATTAAAAATGGTTCATTAGAATGTTTAAAATATGCTCGCGAAAATGATTCTGATTGGAATACCAACACATTTCAAATAGCACTTGAAAATAATAAATATGATTGTATTAAATATTTGGTTGAAAATAACTGTCCATACGATAAATATGTCTCAATTATGGCTGTAAAATATTGTGATTTGAAAACTGTTAAATATCTATGTGAAAAAATATTATAAAATTAGATGATGATATGATATTAAAATACGCGATTCATAATAAAAGAACAAATGTTACAAAATATATTATAGATAAAGGATGTCCAATTGGTTGTGATATAATTATTGAATGTGCAAAACATGATTAATTGAATTATTTAAAATATTTTCAAAAGAAATATAATATGTCCATTGATAGAGATATTTTTGAAATTGTTATTGAAAACGATAGTATAAAATGTTTAAAATATATATATAAAAATTATATCAATTTATATGATCTTTACTTAAATAATGCAAAAAAGCGGTATCATGTTTTAACCATACTGAAAAGCTTTTTATCGTCCGACTTTTCGCCCGACGAGCTTTTCAGTATGGTTAAAACATGGTACCACTTTTTCGTGCTGTAGTGAAGTTCTGTAGTACCAACAGACTTTTCACTTAAATAATGATATATACGCAATTTCACATAAAAACTGTCGTGAATTTATTAGAACAATTCTGTTAAAGAAAATAATATATACATATATTATAAATGTGTAATCGCGAAATCCATATTCAATTTATAAAAATGAATCAATCATATTGTTTATACTGTGATAAATATTTAAAACAACCACAATATAAAATTAGAAAATGTTATGATAATTGTATTAATTGTAAGGATGATGATTATATAATTCGTGATAGCGGAAAACATTGTAAAAATTTCGCGAGATTAATAAAATATTTTAACGTTGATTTATTGCCCATGGAGAAGTACAATAAAAAAAACAATCGGTTTATCATCAGAAATATTACATACTAAATACGATAAATGGAATTAATAAAAAATATAATGTATTTATGAATGACTATCAAAAATGCATTATTTTGGGTTATTATAATAAAATACATCAATGGGAACAAGATAATAATGTTAAAAAATTGAACATTAAATATATAATTAAACAGATATATATTGATATTTTCAACCATAAACAATGTCATGATATTAAAATTCATAATAATATTCGTAAATTTAACGATTATTTAATCATGTGGAATAGAATAAAAGAAAATATTAATTTTGATATTGACGGTAATACCTAATATTATAGTAAAAAGAGTATAATAGTCCTATAACGTGCCCAAAAAACGGGCACTTCTTCACCAAAATTGAGCATTAAACATATAATTATATCCGCGCCCTACTTTATAAGTGTGAAAGAGACGGCCATAAACGTAATGTAATATTGAATGTAAGTGACACACACGGTTAGGACATATTTTCTCACAGATCGATGTAAGGCACGAGTGCCCAGGTCCGATTAAGCCTATGTCGTATTCATTGTTGGTCAACACTTGATCTAATGTTATATTTTTGATGTCTAGATAAACAGCTAGTAAATATTTATAAGCTATTCCACCTTTTAATACATTTCGATCTATGTCTTTATATTTATCCTCAAATAAATATAAATTACCATTTATAAATTTAATAACATTTTTTGGAAAATCCATTATAATATATATTATAATTTATTATATATTATGGATATATTTGTAATACTCATGAAGATTTAATGCTTCAGATTCGGTTATATTTTGCAACATGCTATAATCATAAAACTTTCCATTGAACGATTGTGAATTGTCGCTGTTGTTACATAAATGAAAAATATGATATTGATGTGTAAACATTGAAATATTAGTTTATAAATCTTTTCCTCCAATTCTTAAATTGTTTTTATCATATATTATATTGCCATTTACAATGATATACAATCTTTTAGGGGAAACACCATAATAAAATGATATTACATTTTTTCTTAACAATGATTCTGTTGTTGGTACAATAATTTCATTATGTTCATTGATTGTTGTTGATGTATTTTCATACATACAACCAAACTTGAAAACAATGCCCTGGTTATTGTATAATATTTTTATATAATTATCATTTTCAACAGTAAATAATGTTGAATTAATATCGATGGTTTTCTTTTCAGGTTCTATTACAATATTAAACATGATTGATGTTAAATTAGATGTTTTATTAAAAATATCAATATATTTAATGTTTTGATTTGTATTGTTAAATTCAATATAATTATCAGTCACAACATCAGGAAATAATAATAATGAGTAATGTTTATAATGAAACTTTGCGTTGTTTTGAGTAGTAAAATAGTAAAAATCATTATGCTTGTATTTATAATTTTGAAATTTATTGATGAAAACAGAACTACTAATTGTTTTATCAATACATGAGAGATCATCTAAATTCCAATAACATAATGAACACGCTTTCAACATACATTCTCCGAAATATTTATGATTATCTTTATACCATGATTCATTTATGATTTTATTTTTAATATATGTCTTATTTACAATACTTGGGATATAAGTTGGTTTTACCATCAGATTACCACTGACGAAATCTGTGTCTATAGAAACCCTATCATAAACAATCTCATAAAAGTTATTTGCTCGTCTTTTTAAACTTGAGTTACTATCCAACCGTATTAAATTTGATGACATTAAATTTTCATGAACAATTAATTGATTTCCTATAATCTTCAATCCTGAAAGACTCGACACATTAATAAAACTTGTCAAAACATTACGATCTATTGATAATGTACCATCGTTATTTAACATTATCCCTCCCCCTGCTTTAGGTATAACAATATCACTTTTCAATTTTGTTATATCTAAATCCAATTTATTATTTGTTAATTTGAAATAAGGATTATAAGATAATGTTAATTTTTTTTTTATAAAATCTAATGGGAAGGAAACATCTAAATTTAATTTATAATTATTCCAGTTTAATCCATTGTGTTGATTTACGTGATGAAAAAAATGCCCACTTGAATCTTTTGAGAAGTAATTTCCCAATATTAATGACAATTTATTATTAGAATCAAAATATATCTCACCTGATTGTTGATCAACGATATCCAAATCAATTTTATTATGTGTATTCATGATCACCTTACTTCCCACATTATCATCCACATAATTGTTTATATTCAATCGCATCTTTTTATTTAAATCTAAATAGATATCACTGGTTGATACACCAAATGTCCCCAAATATTTATCAATTTTTGATATTAATTTATTACCGTTAGAATCATAACAAATCGTGTCATTATCAATGTTTATCTTCAGGCCATTTAATGTTCTAACTATATGTTTATCATCTAATTTCAAATATAATTTTCCCCTTGAATCTTTCATAAAGTCATCAGCATTATAATCTAGTCTTAATCGTTGTTTATCATCTAGTTTTATACAATTAAAATCGTTTATCATAGCATTCATGTCTAAACATAATTCATTATTTTCAAATTTTAAATTACACTTAGCTATCGATACTGAGACCTTGTTGTCGGCATCTCTAGTTAATCCTGGTCCAATATTCAAGTAAAGTGTTGAATTATAATCAGTGAAGAAATCTGAACTGTAATTTAGCTTCAGTTTATCATCACTATCTACCATTATAGTGCCTTGTGGTGCGCCTGTTGCATCAACTTTCACAATAGATTTAGGATTAATCTCAATTTTATCTTTATCAAGATCTAAGGTATCGTTCTTTATTGTAAATTTATCAGAATATTGTGATTTATGGAGAATAAATTTTAAATTCTTATTTACATCCAAAACATTATTTAAAAGATGAAAATCAGTCATGCTAAATTTAACTTGATCTTCATTTTTTTCATCATGAATAACACCACCATAATATCCCATATAATATATATTATAATAATTCATACAATTTATTTATTATTATCAAATAAATATTTGGATTTTTTATAGCATATATTATAGTCTATCTCATTCTATTTAATAAATTAGAATGTTATTGGATCGTAATCTATATTATACTATTTACATAAGACATGATGATGTAATTTAATGTCTCATTCAGAAATACGTCGATATTTATACAACAAGAAATAGCTAATATGGCCGTAAAGTGACGCAATACCTGATGTGTTTATGTCATCAAAGGTTAATTGGACGGAGCCAAGGCTCGTACGGCTCGTAAAAATAGCTAATTTTTTACCATTAAAATACATATAAGATGTTTCAGAAGGTAGAATCCAGTGCACGCTTAAGCAAACCCACTTATTTAACTCACCAGCATTTGCCTTTGTTTTATATGGTGCAATTGGCGAACGTCCATTTGTAGAATTTTGACCAATTACAATATGATCATTGGTTGTACCAGACACAATTAAATCGCCATTTGGGCTAAAACTAATAACTTTATCGAAAAATGAATTATCATGTCCAAACAAGCCACATCTCGTTCAAGAAGTACAACCAAATTGCAAAATTCGGTATATAATATATATATTTACTATATCTTCTTCATTACCTACTGGATTTAAATTAATATCTGAGATCATCCGTTGTGAACCATTGAATTCCAAACAATAACGTTTATTGATGCGATATGCTTTTGTGCATAATGTAGGTTGTAATGATAATGTGTGCTGTTGAGCATCATATTGACTTAAAGACTGATCGAATAATTTAAAGACCCTTCTATTCGAATCAAAAGTTACTTCATGAGAATTGGCTGTATCAACTTTATAAAATGCAGTAGCTTTTTGGTAATATTCCCAAAATAATGTCTCAGTTAGTTGCGTATAAGTATAGTTCAAGAGGCATTCCATGTTAATCGCATATCTCAAATTTGTTGATGAATCATTCATACATATAGTTTTTAGATTATCAATAGATTTACCGTGCATATTTATATTTTCACGTTTTTTATGAAACTCACCACTATGATGAATTTTATTTATGCCATCTAAATTCCCCATATACATAATTAATTATAATTGTTAAAACATCTATAATCAATTTTTGGTTATATTCTAAATCAACCAATGAAAATCGTTTTATAATATCATAATATGATACACCCTGATATCGATGATAAATAAAATATAAACAATAATAGCCACACGCCTTGGAATCATATGACTGCAATTGACTGCTATTATATGTATATGAATAATTTTGAGAAATAATTTCTGGTGCTCTTAATCCGTAAGAATCGAAATATTGAATTTTATTTTCATAATAATAAAAACATGTCCAGTGTGTGCCGTTTGTTGGTGAATTAAAATCATCGAGGTTTATAATGTAAAATTTATTATTTTTTATCATATCAGTTGTTAATTGGTCTTTTGCGTAAACACCACCAAATCGGTTATTTATACCCATGTGATCAATCCATTTTTCTAAATAAATATTACTCGTTAAAGTGTCTTCAAATCTTAAAAGAGAATATTCAGTAATGGTATTTTTGAAAAGGGACTGTCTTTCCCGAACAATATTCCTTCTCCATGATTTTCTGATTTTTTTTTTACTCCATAACCCTTAACGCCCATAATTTCATGATCATCATAAAATGGTGGTGGATTGTATGGCTGCCAATTCAAAGCAGTGCCTTCAGGTTCTTTGACAGATGGTTTTTGAGGGATTGGTATTTTTTTACGATGCGTTTTATATCCTGATGATGTATTATACGGCGTATTATGCAAACCTGATCCGAATAATTTCATAATCATTGGAATTCCCACACTTGCTAAGAGCGGGCTCAAAAAACTACCTTCCATTTTGCCATTTCCTGACATCATCATAACTTTGTCAAATTTATTTTTTTCTTCTTTAGGTAATTTACTTAATTCATTTTGTATTATGGCTAGTGCTTTTATAATATCTCCAACTTTTGAATTATGAAAGTTTGTACCATTACCAAAAATTTTATCTATACCTAAACTGCCTAGAGCGCTAGCAACACCTGTAGCGAAACCTGGCAAAATAGTTTTAGTTAAAGTTGGCACTACCTTAGTGGTCAAAGCGGGCAAAATACTCGATAATGTAGATCCACTATCTTGTTTCATAGCACGATAATGTGTGTCATTAAATGTTATCATAGTTGGTTTTTTTCATAATTCTATTATACTGTCGCTGATTAACATGAATTTTACTCCCTGACTTTTGATCTGATAATTCAACTTTTAAATTAATGTTTTCACGTTTCTCGAATGCCCGTGCTAATTTTTCCTTTTGATATTGTGTTAATTTCACGTAAATTTATAACATCTTTTATATTATAATATAAATTAATTGAAAATATTTTACAATTTCAGATCTACCATTAATAAGTGAGATTTTATAACTATCCTCATATAATAATAGCGAATAAACACTATAATCATTACCAGGGTCGTCTTTTAAAATGTATTTAAATTCTATTTTACAATAAGAATCACGTAATGTATCACTTAAGTTGTTTTTAAGGTCGAAATAAAGAATCATATATATTGTCTTGAATAATTCATAATCGATAAAGGTACTTTCTCTTCGATTTTTATCTGTTAAATATTTCAATAATTCATTATAAGCTTCTTTACCATGTGTTACACAATTAAACGGAGTAATCGGGATATGACGATTGTCATTTACCACAACTGATGCATTGATAATATTGTAGTCATCTGTGTCAATTTTAAATGCATTATTGTCCTGAGAATTTCGATTCGCGGTATCACTAAACCAAATAAACAACTCTCTTGGTTTACTAGCTGTTTCATATAAAATTATATTTTTTTCACGGTTTTTTAATGATGTTTGGGTATTGATTGACTCTCTATAAAATTTAATAGTTTGTGCTTGTGATAGAAATTGAGTGTATAATAATTTATTGGCGGTAGATAAAGTTAGTTTTTCATAACATAAAAAATATCTTTAATTGTAATTTTTCCTTTTGCTACACCCCCATCCTTATACAGGAGGATATCGTCTGACTCGATATCCATAGTAATCTCGACCTTTGTAAGAGGGATTAAAACGCTCTCCATTGAAGAGAGGAATTCCATGCAATTTAATGCAATAATAGCATCCAATGTACTCCGTGTTAAATTCATTCGTTTATGATAATTAGCATTGTAAGTTGCATTATCACCTTGTACAGCATGACTCGTAGCGTCGGTTGTGTATTTATTTACATCTAATGTATCTTCTAAATCTGGATAAATAATCGACTTTTTCCCAACTGTATTTATATGTTCGTTTGACATTTCCATTAGATTTTTATTTACCATACCATAATTAATATCATTTACATAATAAATTTGTCGACTATCACTTTCAAACTTGAAAGAATTAATTATTGAGGAAGCATCACTAGCTAGCGCTATTTTATCACCAGCTGCATAGGCAGTATCACCAGTTGCTTTTTTAGTATCTAACACAATATGAAAATAAGCTTTATACCAGTCAATGGGTAAATAATCTTGACTTGATCCAATTCGAAAAATATATTTTTTCGGTTGAGAAGCATCAACAGGAGGCTGAATAACTAAATCGCATTTTTCAGTATTTTTACGAAAATCAAACTTCATTCTTATATTAGATATTATAATAATGCATTAAATTTCTTTGAAATATAATTTATATCTTCTTTTTTATCCTCTTTATATATTTTTCTTAAATTCTTTTTCTATAACATTACCTTTATTTTTTAGTTCCTTAGGTTTATAGGAATGTGTGTATGTTGCTTCCTATAAGCTGCTTGTTCGATAAGTGACATCCTTCGTTGATCCATGTTGTTGCGAGTATCAGATTTAACGTGCTGAGAACACGGAGGCAGAGAGAGGACACGATGTTATTGACTGTACTCAGACTCTACTCTGACTGAACTTTACAACATAAATTACATGCGTATATACAGAAACATTGAACAACCCAAAATAAACATGATTTACGTACAGGAAGGGTTAGGTGGTTGTTAGTTGTTTGTTGAATAGATTCGTGTGGCGATGTTTGCGTGTGGAACAACAGAAGAGGAATGACCAAGTGTGTGATGACAGGAGTGACGTATGGTGATGTCCCAGGTGTGCTATTAGAGAATGCGAATGAATGAAAGAAGAAAATGTGCATTGAGTATGAAATGGCCTAAGTTACAATGTTTACGTGTCACTACAGGTTCAATTATTGGTACTCCAGTATCTGATGAATTAAACATCTTATAAGCCAGTACTTCACCTGTTTTTTTACCAATTGGTTCTGATACTGCTTATACTCCACTCTCGATAGCTGTTTTTGCTATGATTTTAGCAGATTCACTGGCAAGTTTTTTGGATGCCGAATTAAACATTGATTTAAAAACATCGCTTAAACCATCACCATAATTAATATTATGTATTTTTTCCTTTCTGAATCTTCTATTCATCTTATATTATATAATATAATTATTTAAAATGACCTCACAAATAAAACCATTGAAATTGGATCTTGTAAATCTATATAACGACCAAGGCTATCTTTAATTTAAATCCTCATTTTCTTAATCAAATAATTGTTGAGTTTAAGATACTTTAAATTTTTAGGCTCGATTTTTATCGTATATCCGATTCTAAAATCACTTATTTCAAACATATATAGCACATCACTGTTTTGATTTCCATTATAAAATGTATCATTTAAAAGACTACAATGAATTATAATCTTGTCTGTGCTATTTGTAATATCGGGCGTATCAGGGCTGTATGATGATGTTGTGATTATTGCAGAAGATGAACTGAAACCGATTAATTTTGCAAATGCAGTATTAGGTCGAAAATCAACACGAAAGTTTTCCTCTAATTCAATAAATGTTTCTTTTAAAATACTCACATAATACAATTGAATCCCTGTTTTTGAGTCATTTTGTGATTCTAAATAATTGCTAATATAATTTGAAATATCTGAGTATGTATAATTACCGTTTGGAAATGTTATAGTTTTGAAAGTTGTACCATTATCCGCACTATATCTCATTGTATTATTATTGAATTTTGTACTATCGATGTTATTCCAAGTATAAGATAATGAAATGCTTTCTAAAGCTATATAATTTTCATTTGTATTTTCCAGAAGCATGCCATCGCCAGAAACTAAGACTATAAAATCTGAATTCGTTCCATAAATAGTTGTCGGACTTTTAATTGTTGTATCGATGTATAGTGGGATATCCATTATATATTATATTATAATAAATGTTTTTTTATATAATCGTGATATTGGTCTCTTTTTATATATCTGTTACTCCTTAAATAATCGATAATATTGTAAACACGATTATGGACATCCTCTGAAGCTTTGCTTGTTTTTAATATTTTTGTTAATCCTTTTAAATTATTATATAGATCATCAACTGTTTTATTTTGTATAATGTTTTCTTGATTAGTTAAATGACTTAATTCATCATTCATTTTCTTATTATCGTTGCCAGCAATGACTGAAGCACGTAATAATTTAACACGTTTTAATTGATCTTTTTCATTTAAAATTATATCACTAGAACCAATTAACTTTGTCTTTCCATTTCGTTTTTTAATCATTCCTGATAATTGGTTTAAATCGTTAAATATTTGAATTGATAATAGACTGTATTTCTTCTCTGGGTTAAAACGTTATGTTAGAATATCAATGGTATCACGATCTCCTTTATTAGTATATAAAATATTATCGTCTAATTTAGCTTCTATAATCATTTCATTCATTAATTTTGGCATATTGATGAGTAATTTATTGTTGTATTTCGAATTTACTATCTTATACCCATTTCGTTTTTTAACTCCCTCTCATTCAACTTCTGTTGCTTCTGCTTCTGTTGGTTCCGATTCTTTTACTCCATTATTATCCTTATTTTTATCTTCTTTATTTTCATATTGTGTACTACTTAAATAGTCGTTTATTGCTTTTTTATATTTCGCTAGACCATTTATATATGTTATGATTTCAGATCTTGGATGATATCGTTTTATCGCACTTAATTGTTTTGTTAATGAAAATAATTCTTGTGATTGTAAAAAATCATTCAATTCTTTATTTGAATATGTTGATAATTTGTTTAAATCTAATAATTTAATGTTTGCAAAGACATCTTCTGATTCATCGCTATCAACACTTTTTTCTTATTATATAAAAAACCTTCTTTCCCTCTGTTAAATCATCAATAAAATCACGCTCACCGTCATTATCAAATATATTCTTAACAGCTAAATTACGTGATGTTGATGGCTTAGGAGCACATGTTCTATCATCGATATTCAATGGCTCTTGTGTTTGTGTCTGTTGTAAGACATTTTGGTTATAATATGATAAGGCATCTGCAATTTGTTTTAGTATTTCATCACTTTGATTAGTTTTTTTTCAATTTTACCAATTAACTCTTTATTAGAATCTGTGATTGGTTTAAATTTTTTAATGTTCTTGAATTCTTGATCAATCTTATTGTTTTCATAATTACGCTTCATCTCTTGAATATTATGAAGATTGCCATCAGAAATTAATTGTAATTCAATAAGTTTTTTATACCCATCTAAATCCATTATAATATATATTAGAATGATTACATAATTTGTAATTATATTTTCATATAAATACAAATGTTGTAATTATGTAATAAAATAAATGCGGAAAATGTAATTATTTTTATATCATATCTAAATAATTCTAGTTGATCATGTAATGGCCATAAGCATAGGACATTATTTCATTGAATAAATAACGTTTATCACTGTATGCGATAAGGCTTTGTTTACATTTATAACTATATATTTTCATATCCTTGTTTGCTATTTTGTTAAATTCAGCTGTTAATATTTCATTATGAAACAGGGCACGTTTTAATGATTCGAAATCTATCTCATTTTTAATACCTTTACATTTTACTTGATCAGATTCTCTTTTATATCCGTATAATTTGTCTTTTAAAGTAACAGCTTCAATTATTGGAGACATCGGTGATTCATCTTTCATCAAACCCATTTCATATTTTCCAGGTCGATAGTATTTGAATTTTGGATCATAACAACTCATATCAAACATTTTCATTTCATACATATCTTAATAAACGTCGTTGTGATTAGTAATATTACAAATAAAGCCGTCTGTGTCGATATACATCATTTTTATATTATCTTTATATCTATTTTTTAACGTATACCAATAATTATACAAGATAATTTTCGACAGGTCTAAAATACAAGAACCGATATAACACGGCGAGCCTAATTTAATGCTCTGCTTTTGAATATTGAATAATCCGGAATTTTGGTTTATAATATCATAGTCTTTGAACGTATCTTTTGAAACAACTTTAATTGCTTTATCAATATTCGTAATTATACGAATATTAGACGAAAACGTCTCTTTGTTGAGCAGTGAGCGCCCACAGAGACTATTTGACATTAATTTAAACATTTTTATATTATTTTCATCATCGCTCTCACAACGGTTTTTGTGATTTAATTCAATATAAGATTTCATATAATTAGCTTGTTTAAATTTAATTATATAATGTATACTTTTAATTTTTAAACCCCGGCATCTTCAAATAACACTGTATCGTTAAATAATGCACTACATAGTTCCTTTTTTCGTGATAATCCAGCACTAGTTTTTGACTGGAAATAAATGGTTTTTCATTTTTATTTAAAATCATTATTTTGATATTCCGATAATTCCGATTTATATATTTTTCGTTTCATTGGAAAAATTGGCAGATCGTTATAGTAATCATGATAAGCAATATCAATTTCTGATATATCGACACATAGAATATACCCATAAGGTGAACTTTCATCATACAATGAAATATTGAAATCGCGAATTTCTTCATCGTTTAAAAATGTAAAAGAATCGTACGGTAGCGGATATGAGCACATTATATGCGATAACATTCCGTTAATATCGAAATGCATGATATAACTTGATGGTTGAGTGGGATCGTAATCATTCATGTACTTGTTATTTGCAATCGCATATCGTGATGATCCAATACCACAAATGCCCCCCTCAACATTGACTGAAAAGCACTATAAATTTTATAATTAGATATAATCTTAATTTCACATGGGTTATATCTTTTGAACACTTCCCATGTAAGCGAGTTTATAGTGTAATGACTAAACAATTCTGTTTGATAGTTTTCCATAAACATTGCGCGATATTTTTGCATTACATCCGTGAGGAGAAGCACATCCTTTTGAAGGTAATAATCTGAATACTCCCCTAAATTATTAAAATTAGTGTAATAAAATTTCCTATATTTTTCGTATGTATATTGTATATTTTCGTATGTTATTTTTCGTATGTATGTATATTATTACATCATCAAAATACTTAATATCAGGAAATGTGGTATGATTATAATGATCGAATGAATTGATATAAGTATATGGAAATATATCTTTTATCAAAAACTCATTTCCATATTTTTCAACCATCTTTTTGTGTATTTAATATCTTCTATTTTTAAGTTACTAGATAAGTTTTTCAATCCTGCCATTATAAACTCATGAGAATCAATAATTTTCACATAATTTTGTATACCAATATGAAACACTGATGATGCGTTTCTACCGATCAAATTGATATTTGAGTCTTTAAAATGTTCATTCAATTTCTCCAATATGTAATTTCCATCGTATCCCTTCATATAATGGAAGGTTATATAAAGGCAATTATCCAGCTTCACTTTACTATTACATGATTTACAAACCGTGGCAATAAAATCACCTGTAATATGATTATGGTGTGCTACTTTAACATAATCTTCATCGAATTCAATGTTACAATATTCACAATTCTTCTTTTTATTATGTTTTTTTAATTGTTTATCGGTTAATTTTGGTAGTGTATAGTATTTTTTTTTGCATTTTTGAATATGAGATAAAACATCCTTACTATCATTAAAGAAATTATCAATTACAGAAATAGAATCGTTTTCTGAACCACGATATAATTTAAATTTATTAAAAATAGGTCTTTCTCTACAAACGAGATTATAACAATAACTGTTTAAACGATGTTTGTATTTATCAGGATGTTTTTCATCTTTAATCGGTACTATAATCGACTCGAAATCACGATACATTACCCACAGTATGGTTTGTGAAAATCTTAAATTATATGGCTTTAGATACATGTCAATCTGGCATTTTAATAATTTATTATCCTCAATAGTCATATTTTCAGTTAAATCATCTATATTGTTTTTATAATTACATTTGTGATTTACCGATTCAAATGTGTTTTTTACTACTAAATTGTTTTAAGCAATATTGACAGAATTATGCACCAGTGTGATTTGATTTTCCTGATAATAATCTATTTAAATTTTTAATTTACACATAATGATAACTTTTTTGTCATTATCGCTTATTACAAGCAAATTCATGGAATTTTCGTAATTTTTTTTACTATGATAAATTGGTAAAACGTCATTCTTTTTTCCTGGGTTGTGTTCAAAAATATTTATTCGTAATTTATTTTTATCTTCAATTTTCTTGACATAATAAAATTCGTTATATGGAATTGGAAATTCAATACCTTCATAATCCAAATTTATCATTTTATTATCATAAACAAAAGCTTTATCGCCATGTAATCAATCAGCATTTTTTATTTTTTCATTATTACACATGCGATAACGCTCATGTAATAAATGGCAATACAAAAAACATTTATTATCTTGATTTTTAATATTGACACACGACTTAGTGTTTTTTATTCGTTCATGTAATTTATCAAAGCCATTTGCAAATACGTTTTGAATTTTAACGTAATTCAATTTTTCGTATTCGATGCCTTTATCAATACAGTCTGATCCCAGATCCACTTGATCTGAACTCTCCTTCGTGTCCATTTTTTTTGTAAATTTTCCTATTCTACTTAAAATATCAACAAACGACTGCCGTAAAAAGTAAGTTATGTCGTCAATTGACCGTATTGTGATATACTTTGGTTGAAAAATCGGGTATATGTTCTTATCAACATTTTTCAAAGAAACCATAATACCTTTAACGACTGAATTACATTTAAATATACCGTCTTTCTCTAATCTTTTAGCTAAAAACTTTTTTTGTATGGCCAAGAAAAATTCAACTGACCCTCACATGTGATATCCATTACATCACTATCTAAATCAGTCTCTAACGTGATGTTATACAATGATAACAATTTTTCCATTGAATGTTTTTCTAATTCAATAACTTCATCCATAGGATATTTCAAATCATTATTAACATCTCTAAAATTATCTTCATTATTAACTTTGTTATTTACCTCATTATCATGTTCTTCATCATCTTCTTGCGCCTTTGCTTCTTTTGTCATGTATAAATTTAATATTATGTCATTTAAATAACCTTCTTTAATCTTAGATGGTTTTTTATAATAAGAAATTAATTCATTAATAATTTCTTGTTCTTTTTTACTAAATTTTTTAACATCAACGTTTTGATGCAAAGAAATAAATCTCTGTTTTATCTCTCGATTTATTCAATAAAATACTCTTATATGTTTTGATAAATTTCTCAAATTTTTTATCCATTTATAATATACATATATAAAACATTTCTTTAAGCCCTTTTTATTTTTCGGAAAACGCTGTTTTCTGTAGCTCTTGTTGGTAGAAATTGCCCTTAATATACACACTTTTTCTATTTGCTGGAATTTCCTTGATTTTATATGTAAATGGTATTGTTTGATTTACTTTATAAACAATAAAATTTTCATCACTCCAACATTCATCATATACTTTTTGAAATAATATTTTAAAACGGCTAATTCTGACCCTATCATATTTTTTAAATTTAGAATTTTTCACTTTCTTTCAACATTTCACGACGACGGTAGTTATACAAATTATAATACACCAAGCCCTCATTCACTGGTTTAAACGCCTCAATTGGTGTCATTTTAATACTAGAATGATATGAATTATTATATTCATTCACAATATTCTGAATTTCATCGATGTACCGTTTATTACCACGTTCCGTGAACACTTTTGCGATTCTATCCATCAATGTCTTGTTAAACCGCTAGGCCACGATTGCATTGAGCTCAGATTCAATTGAATAATGTTCAATATAATATGTCGTTTCAACATTCCCAAAAATAATTGTTGGAAAACTCCCCTCCTAAATCACTCCACAGCTTTTGGCATAATCTTCCTGATTTTTTCAATATATCTTCGAATGCATCAGATATTGTTTTTTTATCTTTTTTGTGACACGAACGAATGCGTACTTACTAAACAAATCGACCACTGTTAAGATATATTTATATTGATTATTTTGATTCTTAAATTTGGGAATTAAGATAAGATCAGTACTCCAAATTGCATCAATACCAGGAGAATAAAAATATCTTTGTTGAAATTTCTTAATCACACGTTTATGCATCTCCTTAGCATATTGCTTTCTATCATCCACATCTATATTCGTGTCGTTTTTTTGACACCTAGACCGAGCTGTTTTTTCTTGTTAATGATTGTCCTTGCTAACATTGCTGTTTTATTCATATCCTTATATGGTATTTGATCAATCAATTGTACCATTTGCCTATCACAATCACCCTTACTTTTGGGATTGACAGAATAACATATATCATGGTTCATAGAGATTTCGTCTAATTTATCTTTAGGCTCGACATGCATTTTACGAATCTCACCTGTATTTTATCAAATGACACTTGTTTCTCTAATGGATTGTACGGCCCAAGATATTTGTAATTACCAGGAGTCCATCCAGATTTCGGCCATGGTAATTTACCGATTAATTTATGGATGCCTAAATTACCTCCTTCATTTTTACTTATAAACATATATTTTTGAGTACCGCATTTCACACAGGCTCCTGGAATAGCCAGTTTGTTATTTTTTGTAAAATTCTTTTCAATATTATCCGTATTTGTATCTGTCTTCATTTTACATTTTACACAATATATTTCCATTATATTATATGTTATATTTGTTTCTTAATAAATATATATTTTTTACTATTACATTCAGAGCAATTTCCTGTGATTGCATTTCTATTGTTTTTACTAATAATTTTTCGTTCATTATTCGTCGGTGTTTTTCTCTTACATTTCACACAGTTAATATCCGTCATTATATATATATATATATATAATTATATTTCTTCATCGAAATTTTTAAACCATTTATCGTTGTGTTTATCAATAAAAATGAAATCATATTTATGTCCTTCACCGTGTATTTTATCAAATGTATTCTCATCAACATAATTTTCTTTTAATACCATTGTCATATATCTTTTAGGTTTTGGTTCATAAATTACCATATTAAATGAATTTAATGTTATAGTTTGATCTATATCTGAATAATTTTGGGCTAAAAATATAGATGAAATGTTTTTTGTCTACCGAAAATATAATGATCTGTTATTCTTTTTAACACATTCTTTGACACAGTCATTAAATCGTCAAAAATAATCAACTTTTTAGAATAATCGTCATAAAAATCAGAGTATGGAATATTATTAGGATCATTTTCCAGCACTATAAAATCATAACCAATTTTTTGCTTCATTTTATCAGAAATTGTTTTTAGATATTGTATTTTATCCTGATTAATGTTTCTACCATAATAATACACTATGTCAGGTTTATTAAAAAATTTCGTTGATAAAATCATATACATCACCAAATTCATTTTCCCTCTAGACGAATCACCAACACTTACCATACGAAATGGCCATTTTAACATATAACCATCATCATCTTCTTATTTTCTAATATCCAAATTAGGAATCTTCTTGTTATATATTTTATATTACATTAATTTTCAACATAATATTTCAAACATTCTATGCTATCATTTTCTTCAGCTACCTTGTACACACTATCGTTCCATGGACAACCATTTTCATGAGCATATTTTAAACATTCTAATTGTCCATTTCCCGCCGCAGTTGCGCAAGTATCTTCATTCCATGGACACCCAATTTCATGAGCATATTTTAAACATTCTAATTGACCATTCTTAGCTGCTATATTACAACCTTCACTTAATTGATGACATAATTTATAAATATTTTTTAAACAATTAATATGGCCATTTTTTAAACAATTAATATGGCCATTTTTTATACATAATTGAAAATATCCACAACAATTTTTCATTCTTATATATATGTAGAATAATATTTTTAATTCACTATATAATGATACCAAGCGATATTAAAATTCGCAATCATCAGTGAATACCAATGATTATTTTACCAAAATTGTCTTTTCCATTTTTTTATACTAGCTCAGCCCAATAAATCATGGCTATTAAATATGATCATTAATGGTCACCAATAAAGTTTCTAATATTAGTAATTATTAATGATTTATTTAAATCGCCATTTATGCTTCCCACTCCTAGATTTATTGTCTGTAATGTAATTTACCAAGAATGTAAAATTATTATTGGTCCAATAACTATTTTACCAAAATTGAATTTTCCATTTTTTTATGCAAGCTCCGCCCAATAAATCATGGCTATTAAATATGATCATTAATGGTCACCAATACAGTTTTTATTATTAGCCATTATTAATGATTATTTTAAATGCCAATTTATGCTCCCCACTCCTAGCATCTCTACTTTCCAATATCTGTGATTATTAATAATCACCATTCCTTTTACAGCCATAATTTACTGCCATTATCAACGTAGTGGTCATTTCCCTATGGAGAGCTTTTAAAAAATTATTCCATCCTTATTATTCCATTGTAAATAACTATTTTTCAAAATATTCACCAATACATAATTCCAACATATTATTCTTTTTGTTCTATATCACTCCTTGTAATCTATTTCTTATATACATTTTCATCAATCCATTTTTTATATCTATTTTATAAACCCATTTCTCATCATCATTTTATAAACCCATTTCTCATCCACATTTCATAAATCCATTTTTCACCATCCTTTTATAAACCCATTTCTTATATCCCATGTATAAATCCATTTCTTATTCTCAGTTTATAAATCCATTTCTTATACACATTTTATAAATCCATGTCTTATACACATTTTATAAATCCATTTCTTATATCCACTCCTTCATACACCATTCCTCATTCTCATTTATAAATCCATTTCTTATACCCAATTTATAAATACATTTCTTATACTCATTGTATAAATCAATTTCTTATATTCACTCTTTCGTACACTATTCCTCAATCTCACTTTATAAACCCAATCCATCACACCATCCATCATTCTCATTTTATAAATCCAATCCATCACACCATCTATTTCAATCCATCATCCAATTGCTCTACTCACTAATTCCACTATTTAATTCCACTTATTTTTAAAATTCAATTTAATCCAATTAATAAAAGTCCATACATAAAATTCCATAATTTCATTTACACCCCTCTCTCCCCATTTTTTCATAAAATTGTGCCAATACTATCAGTTACTATTATATATGCTAAGAACCTAAAGAAGAAAGCCAAACAAGAAGGATTAATGAAAATATTAGAAACTTGGAAAGGAAAACCTCTTCACGGTCAATATCCAAAACGTAGTCAACAAGCTGATGCTGATCAAGGCAATACGCACCAGTGGTTGCGTGCAACGTGAAACAGAAGGTTTTATAATAGCTGTGCAAGACCAAAGTCTGCCCACCAGAAATTATCAGTCACAAATAGTGAAAAATGGGGTTAGTCCCAAATGCCGCTTTTGTGATCAATATGACGAGACAATAGACCATCTAGTTTCAGGATGCCCTATACTGACGCCAAAAGAATATAAAGCCAGACATGATAGAGTTGGACAATACTTACATTGGAAACGTTGCAAGCATTATAACATGTCGCATTCTGCCAAGTGGTATGAACATACAACCCCACCGGTAGTGGAAGGAGAGAACATCACAATAATATGGGATTTCTCAATAAATACAGATAGAGCAATTCAAGCAAATAGGCCAGACATAGTCATTAAAGATCACAAGAACAAAACATGCTTTCTTGTTGACATGGCAATCCCTAAAGATAGAAACATTTCTATTAAAGAATTTGATAAGCTGTCTAAGTATAAGACCTTCAAATTGAGATAGAGCGAATGTGACATCTTAAGACAACTGTCATGCCTATTATAGTTGGTCCATTTAACATGGTTAAAAGGGGAATTCAAAACCACTTAAAATCACAAGCTGGAGAGCCAAAGTTACAAGAAATACAAAAAATAGTCCTCACAAGTACGGCACACATTCTCCGCAAGGCACTTTCAATATAAAAGAAGACCTGAACAATATAGATATAATAATGCATTGAACACTGAACTGTATATTTATGTAAGCACACAAGCAAAACACCTTCTTGCTGCCACAGGTGTTGGGATGATTCCCGGCAGCTTGATTGTACAAATTTTCAATTTTTTTTTAAAACTTTGACATATATAAACTAAACATACAAATACAAATCTCTCTAATGATAGGTAATTTGCACTTGGCTGGCCTAATTACAGATAATGTTAAAAAAAACAAAAATAATAATAATAATAGTAATAATAATAATAATGATAATAATTGTGACCACGTTGACATTGGAAATGACATAGTTGAGGACTCTACTCCTGTGGCCAAGGAAGCTCTAGTTATTTTGGTTGTCAGCATCACTGGCTCCTGGAAAATTTCATGTGGCTACTTCTTCATTGATGAACTTAGCGTAGCAGAGCAAACCAACCTAGTGAAGATCAGTCTGTCTCAAGAAAGTCTCAAAATCAACTTCCCACACCCCTTGGGTCCTGAGCAGAAAATGAACGTTTTTCTAGATGTATGCCATATGCTTAAACTGACAATTAACACATTAAGTGAAGGTGGCATCCTTATAGACAATTCTGGACATAAAATATATTGGCATTTCATCACTGAGCTGCATAAACTGCAAGATATGGAAGGTCTGAGACTTGGTAAAAAGCTAATAAAAGCTCATATAGAGTGAAGGCAACAGAAAATGAAAATGAATCTGGCTGCTCATGCTCTTAGTTCCATTGTGGCAGATGCAATTGAATATTGTTGTGATGTCCTGAAGCTTCATCGATTCAATGACTGCTATGCTACAGCAAAATTCATACGTCTGCTTGATCACTTGTTTAACATCCATAATTCAAGAAATCAATTTGCTACAGGATACAAGTCACCTCTTCGTATGGCAAACAAAATAACCTGGAACACCTTTCTTGATGAAGCATTTGAATACATACTTGGCTTGAAAGATGCCTCTGGTACACCAGTGCATGCTTCACGTAGAAAAGCTGGCTTTCTTGGATGTTTAATTGCAATAAAGAGCACCGAAGTAATATTTCAAGATTATATTTAGAGAAATGGGACTCCTATGAAATATCTTCTGACTTATAAGCTCAGTCAGGATCATCTTGAACTTTTCTTTGGCACAATGCGCTCTGCAGGAGATTTTAACAATAATCCAACAGCCCAACAATTCACGGCAGCATACAAACGATTATTGCTCAGAAGCAGCATTCAGGGTGGCAAAGGTAATTGTGAATGGATGGATGCAACACACTTTTTTCATTGCTTTGATGATACATGCAAAGTTGAAGATGAAGAGATAAGAATGACAAATGCTGCAGTTATACTGAAATATGCCCTGGATGGGAAAGCTGCACATCAGGATGATCATGATTATGATTTGGCACCAGATCTGGAGAGTCGTAGTTAGTACAAAAAGGCTGCGATTTCATACATTGTAGGATATGTGGCAAGGATGGTAGAAAATATAAAACTTTGTAGGACTTGTTGTGATTCCCTTAGTTCCAGAATAAGCAAACCTGAGTCTAGATTCCTGGAAAAGAAAGATAGGGGTGGACTATTCAAGCCAACTAGAAGTTTCATGACCGTATGTGAATAGACTGAGAGGAATTTCCAGATCCTACTACATACTTCTAAAGGAAAGCTCCCTCAGGGTAATAAAAAGCAGCGATTCATATTAACTACTCGTAAATATTGATTGCTTGGCAGTGCAAATGTAATTGAACATGGGAGACAATAACAAGAATATGTAGAAAATTCTCTTAATGCTGAAAATTCACTCTCTGACTCTATGATTAAATGCACTGAATGATATTTCATGACCCAGTCCACAAATACTAAATGCAGGAAATATATAATAGTTGTATGTGCAGGATATGTAGAACATAGACAAGAATAGATAACACCATAAAGTAGATTTAATTACTTCACTTAGGAAAAGGTATTCCAGATGCAACTGCTACTTCAGTGTTGGCGAGAATCAGTCACAGGTCTGTTTTCAAAGAGCTTGACAGTCACATGTTTGAAACTGCTGTCAATGACAATCATGTCTTCAACCTGATCAAGAGGATAGTCAAGAGCTACTGCAAAATAAGGCTCCACCATCTTGGAAAGGAGTGCATAAATAACAAAGGAAAAATGGTTATCTGAAAATAGTAAGCAATTATTTTTGAACATAGAAGAAGAACGAATCGATAATGTCCAATTTACCAAATATCTTGGTGTACAGGTGGATAATAACCGTAATTGGAAAGGCCATATCAAAGCTATTTCAACAAAAATCAGTAGAGCAATTGGCTTTTTGAAACATGCTAAAATCTTTTTAACTCAAGACACTCTAAAAACACTATATACCGGTAGCGTTGAGCCACAATTTAGATACTGTTGCTCAGTTTGGGGCAAATGTGGCGCAACTGAAAAGAGCCATTAGCAAAAACTTCAAAACCGAGCAGCTGGGGTACTGACAAACAGCCACTTTGGTGCTGATGCCAGGCCACTCCTAAATACTCTCGGATTAAAAACAATTCAAGGTTTCATTGATACCAAGATTAACACTATGGTTTCCAGGCACTTAATAGCCTAACACTTAAGTATATATCAGATTTATTGATAAGAAACTGAGAAAGTCATCTACGATTTCTCTGAAATACGACTACGAACTTACAACTGCCTAATAAAATAGAAAATAATGGAAAAAATGCTTTCTTCTAGCGGTCCAAAATCATGAAATGCCCTTCAACCTGATATTAAGCAGGCATCTTCCCTGAAGCTTTAAAAGAAAGACTTTTAAAGGACTATTAGGAATCGGTTTGTTTCTTGTTTGTAAGGAAGTTTTAATTACTAATTCGTAAATTTCTTTGTGCATATCTTGTATTTTGTACTTTGTATTTTAAAAGTACTTTAAGGATTTCTAATTATTTACTTGTAAACTATTTTAAGTATACTTTTAAACGTTATATTGTAAGTTAAATGGAGGGCCCCTTGAAAACCAGCCTTAGCTGAAGGGCGACCCTCCTTAAATTATATGAAAATGAAATGAAGCTTGGCAAGCTGGTGCTCTTTAAAAGTCAATGAATCATCTGTCTGGTTATCTCAAACATTGCAAGTTGCTATTCTTTATTGCAATAAAACTAGCTGCTTTTCAAAGCTACTAAGCGCACCGAATTATATGGCGCTAATGTACTTTCGCACCTCTCATCGATAACAGGGGGCTAACCCCATAAATTATATACCATTCGATAGCTCTTCATCTGTGCATTCATATGCTACCCTATTTACCCCATAGGGTAAGGGTCAGGGTAAGGGTAGGGGTTAGGGTCAGGGTTAGCGTTAGTTATTTCATGTCCGCCATTATGAATATCGTACGTATTGACTTATATTCATAATGGCTGACATGAAATAACTAACGCTAACCCTTATCCTTTGCCCTAACTCTTACCCTAACCCTCACCCTACTTGGTGAAAGAGCTGGACGTGAATGTGTTTGCAATTCATTAGTGTCTCTTATTTGGATAATATATTGACAAATGGAGACAGTTTATAGAGACCTCATCATCCTTTCATATATTTCTATTTATGACATCCCAAAGATTGTTAACCTATACAATATACAAATCAACATAGACTTGCTGCATAACAGCAGTGGAGTTGGTGAAAGGTCTGAGAGAGGTAGTGACCATAAACAAAGATGCAAATAAACAAGATTTTATCATTAAATTGTGTACTTTTGCTTGGAGCAAAATATTCTATATATTTGTCAATAGTGGGAGTGACCAAAAGTGCTAGTTCAAATCCCCTTAAAACGAATTCTTTTTGAAAATGTTTAATAAAGGCTTTAAAAAGTCAACCTTCATCCTTATGTTCTTCAATTGGGATCACAGTATTCTTACCAATAATGAATGTGTTGTGCTTATGAGCTGGAGTGTTTTCAGCAAATATATATAAGGCATCCCATGGATAATCAATATCATTTTTATTAACAATCCTAGACTTAAGCAGTTTTTCATCATTTTCCTTAGGATAGCAATTCAGGCTTGATTCAACATTTCTACAAATGGAGGCTAGAGACAAATGGAGACATGGAGACAAATGAAGAGAGAGAAATGGGAATAAATGTCTACAAATTCAGCATTTCCAAGCTATTACATAATATTTGTTCAATGAAGAAAGTTTTATGATTTGCACCTATTGTCCCCTCCCCAAATGCTTGGTTTCTAAATTTCAGATTTTTGTCTGGGAATAGTTTATAGAATTCTAAGTATCTTACTGGATATCTTACTTAAAACATTACCATTTGAAGAATTATGGAGGTGAAATGTTTCCTGGGAAAAAGTTCCAATCTTTTGGTAATTACTAGGAGAACCACAATGAAAAAGAGTACAATTGTGATTGAAACTCCTTTATTGTGATATAGCCATACTTAAGACGTAGCCCTGTAGAACTAACCCCGTAAGACTAAGATACAACCACGTAAGAATAAGCCATGATTACATGGTTATGTCTTAGTATTACATGGTTAGTTCTTCACAGTTATGTCTTAAGTCTGATTATGTCACAATAAAGGAAGTTCAGTCACAATAATTGTGTTTTCATCTTGGCTATTCTACTGAAGTTCACAATTCTGGTGTGATTTCCAAGAAGTATTTTGGTAATTACTTGCAAAATTTGGCCATTTAGCACATTAGAAGGAAGAAGATGTATAACTTTGTTTCAGAGCAAACCACCTGAACACCAGACTAGTTACTCTTACAAACAAATGTATTTCATATTTACTGTCTTTGTTAATCTTTTGTTGCCATTGAATATTTTTTATCAGATTACTATTGAACTACTAACAAACTTTTTATTGTAAGATTACATTACGAACTAATTGTCATATGTCATTTTTCCATTTCATGTTGTGTTACTGCTGTCATAAAGCGAATACACGTTCCTAAATTACTCTCATAAAGCGATGCCACGTTCCACAAACTCTCTCTTCTATCCTCTATCTACTCTCTTCTCACTCTACTCTCAACTGATATCCCAAGATACAATTCTACATATAAAATTCGGACCCAGTCCACTACAAATGTCTCTAATATAACATCAGCTATTCTACACTTCTTACCCAAACTGTTTATTATCTGATGTTTTTCTACGCTATGTCATCGTAGATACACATGGCCAATGTGACATCATAACCTTTTAACCTTAAATCGGCTCAAAATATTAAAGGATTTAAAACAATGATCAAAAACTGGAAGGGAGAAAATTGTACCTGTATTATTTGTAAATAAAAATATTGTAATTAAATAGTTGGTGTATATTAGTTTATTATTGAACTACGTTTTTTACCAACTGTAAATAAATTAGTTATTATTATTATTATTATTATTATTATTATTATTATTATTATTATTATTATTATTATTATTATTATTATTATTTACAGGCCTTTCAATGAGTAAATTGGACGCGCGCTGCCAATCGCGCGCGTGGGATCGTTTGTGTGCGCTAAACATTCAATTTTTAGAGCTTTCCTTAGGACTTGGATGCATACTTTTCATAAAGTTGGAGCGAGAGACAAGTCGAGCGCGTGGACTGAGCCGGGCGCGTACCTGCGCGCTCGTGCGCGATCGCGCGCGTCTCATTGAAAGGCCTGCTTTTATAGTTTTTTTGATTAGTCTATCGCATTGGTGATACACTTTTTACAAGTTTCAATAACCATTTCAGACCTCAACCAACAGACCTTTTACCTATTTTAGAAGGAATCAGTCTAATGATAATGTCTATGTAAAGGATGTAAAGTACACTCCCCTTACAAAAGTATTGCACAGGCTGACCCAAAATGGCGTCCATTGAACAGTAACAGCTACAGCGCAAATCTTAAGATAGCAATATCTCTTGTTAAGTAATAAATCGCCTTCACAAATGTCAATAATCCTGAATGGTATCTAGGCAGTTGCGAATGTTTACGTGTAGTTTCCATGCCTCTTTGAGAAGTTCCTTCGCATCTTGAGAATGTGCTACGCAATTTTCTTACTGTGTGCGCATCGAAACAGTACTGATTTTTGGTCACTTGAGAAGGTAGATCAGCGCTGGTTAGACGAAGTCCAAAATACGTAGCAACGGCCTTTTCACGGTACTCTTTTTATGTGAGGTAGGCCTGGACGATTTTAAAACCAACTCCTTGCGCGTCCTGAGAAGAAGGTTCACTGAGAATCTTGAGGATTCAGGGGGTGGGTATACGTGTCTGTTTGGAATTTGCCGTGTACCCTGTGTTAGAGTACTAGTTTTACTTTTGTTATTGTTGTTACGTCATGTTCAGTAACATTGGTTTTGTGCCCCTATTAGTTCCATCTTTTGTTGTTTCATCATCTGCATCCTGTGTTATTGCATCATTCGTTTCCACAGTTGCTGTTACCATCCTTTTGTTTTATCGTGTCAATCTGTTATGGGTGTATGTGTTGTACATATGATATCCGTTCTGTGGTTATTGTAACGTCAGTCGTGATTTAGTTGCCGTTAAGTACAGTACAATCGCTAGTTGAATCGTTCGTGCAAGTCGTTTTAGTTGAGGTCGTTGTTACATTATCGTTGCCGTTGCCGTTGCCGTTGCCGTTGCCGTTGCCGTTGCCGTTGCCGTTGCCGTTGCCGTTGCCGTTGCCGTTGCCGTTGCCGTTGTCGCCATCGTACATTTGTGGATTGGACTCATTGGACATAGAACAATATATATATATATATATATATATATATATATATATATATATATATATATATATATATATATATATATATATATATATATATAAATATGAAAAGTCTGTTGGTACTACAGAACTTCACTACAGCACGAAACAGTGGTACCATGTTTTAACCATACTGAAAAGCCTTTTTTCGTCCGACACTCGTCAGAGTATGAAACGTCGGATAGCGACCGAAAGGTGAACCGAAATTTATAGCCAGATATGCGGGTACACGCGATATGATGAAAAATGTGTCCAGTTAGCCATATCATTGGCCCCTTGGCACCTATTCACCATTGTTTACTTGAAGAGTCCAAGTGAGAAAATGAACTCTTTTTGTTTACACAAGACTGGGTTTTGAGTCTTTATGTAAACTGATTCCAAAACACTTAAATGAAAGGACGATCTTGCTTGCCCAATGATCCGAAAATTATCGTCTGAATATGTTTTGGCGCATTCTGGGTTTTTAATGAGATGTTGTCCTATGGCCGAATCACTTTTCAATTTAGAATGAGACTTTTTACACATACGAGGTGGCTGTTCCCTTATTGTAGTGTTTTTCTTCCTGATGCTCGTGGGTATATGTTGTTTTATTCTGTCAGCTAGTCTCTGCGTAGTGCGTCCTACGTACCGAGCTTCACATCGGCACGAAAATTCATAAACTACACAACTTTTTTGAGTTGTAGGAACGCTATCTTTTTTAGCAGATGGTAGCATGACCTTAGTATTGTAGACCACACGAAGTTTCACAGCATAGAAGCAGGATGTAATGGCTTTGTTAATGACGATGTCCTTATTTCTTGTATTAAGCAAACACTTGCCAACTTTGCAGCGGAAAAACCGTGTGGTCCTGAGAAGTGCCCAGTTTACCTAAAATTGCCCTGGATTGGTAATGTTTCATCAAAATTTGAAAGCAAAATTAACAAAGACATTACATCCTGTTTCTATGCTGTGAAACTTCGTGTGGTCTACAATACTAAGGTCGTGCTACCATCTGCTAAAAAAGATAGCGTTCCTACCACTCAAAACAGTCGTGTAGTTTATGAATTTTCGTGCCGATGTGAAGCTCGGTACGTAGGATGCACTACGCAGAGACTAGCTGACAGAATAAAATAACATATACCCACGAGCATCAGGAAGAAAAACACTACAATAAGGGAACAGCCACCTCGTATGTGTAAAAAGTCTCATTCTAAAATGAAAAGTGATTCGGCCATAGGACAACATCTCATTAAAAACCCAGAATGCGCCAAAACATATTCAGACGATAATTTTCGGATCATTGGGCAAGCAAGATCGTCCTTTCATTTAAGTGTTTTGGAATCAGTTTACATAAAGACTCAAAACCCAGTCTTGTGTAAACAAAAAGAGTTCATTTTCTCACTTGGACTCTTCAAGTAAACAATGGTGAATAGGTGCCAAGGGGCCAATGATATGGCTAACTGGACACATTTTTCATCATATCGCGTGTACCCGCATATCTGGCTATAAATTTCGGTTCACCTTTCGGTCGCTATCCGACGTTTCATACTCTGACGAGTGTCGGACAAACAAAAGCTTTTCAGTATGGTTAAACCATGGTACCGCTTTGTCGTGCTGTAGTGAAGATATATATATATATATATATATATATATATATATATATATATATATACAGTATATATATATATATATATATATATATATATATATATATATATATATATATATATATATATATATATATATATATATATATATATATATATATATATATATATATATATATATATATATATATATATATATATATATATATATATATATATATATATATATATATATATATATATATATATATATATATATATATATATATATATATATACAATCAGTAGCTAGCGAGTAACCAGGATTTCTCCTTTTTTGGTGCAAACGGAAAGGTTGATATAATGCTCAGAAAAACCAGGAGAAAATTAAAATTCTATATATATATATATATATATATATATATATATATATATATATATATATATATATATATATATATATATATATATATATATATATATATATATATATATATATATATATATATATATATATATATATATATATGTATATATTTATATATATAGGTATTCACCTTTAATTGTTATTTTTGTGCGTCGTAGCTGTTAATTGTTACGTTTAATATTCGTCGTTGATTTGTGTTTACCTGTAATTCTTTTGAGTTGTTTTACACCTGGCATATGAGTTATCTGTTGGATGAAGTAGCTCATAGCAGGAGAAAATTATTCTTCGTTAGCAATATATCCGAAATAATGGAATTTTCATAAGAAGTCAAGGAGCTGTTGATGACGAGAGATGTTGACCAAATTATGATGGTATAAGATGGTATATAGTTCTAGTGTGCAGCTTTCTCTAGGTAAGTGTTGTCACATAGGATGGCTTGATCGCAAGTAGTAGTGGATACTCATACTTTGTCACAGGCATGCAGGCAGAATCTCTACTCCCTGTCCATTGAGTAAATATGGATAAAGGAGAAACCGCCCCCCCCCCAATAATATATGGCTATATTTTCCCTTTTTGACTGTTTTATAATCGTTCACTGCAGTCTGTATTCGCATATGCAATTATTGTTTACAGGATTGCTAGTTGAATACGAATCTTGCCGATGTCAGTTGACATTGTGTATAAACAAAGGGTCGCGGAGCAGAGGGTTAAGGTCAGGCTAGGTTACGATGTGTTAGAAATACTATAAGTCCCCACTGGAAACAGTGGCGTAGCCAGCCGTAACTGGTTGGTCGTGCTATCAGCGATACATACAGGCATGGGTGTTGCCAGCCACTCATCTGGGTGTGGTTTTGGTGTATGAAGCTTTTTTGGGTCATGCGCCTACACTAAACTATGCAAATAAAGGGTGAGAAAAAGCGACATAGCTAAAAAGAAAAAGAGTTCTCCTCAAATTCAGACAACATACAAATTTATGAAGAAGACTACTGAAAGGATATGCTCCCTAGTGTGCCCTGTGGCACCACTTCTGCATACAGACTTGCTGCAATGAACAATACAGACATGCCACTTAGTGATTCCTGATCATGGGTTTAGGAGGCTATAGATACAGTGGGCTAATTTTTATACTTAAACATATGACAAAATGCATCCACTTAATACACTTCTCTTGCAGATTACATAAGTGTAGCAAATGAACAACATAAAAACTTCCACTCTTTCAACAAGTTCTTAATCATTGAAGCAACTGACTTAAAACCATTTACTTTTCAAACATCACTTGCTGCCTAAGGCACATTACATCTGTCCACTACCACATAACTGCGATTGAGGCAGGCTGTAAAATACTAAATTATGGGTTCATTCTTTGCTCAAGTTTTCCATTATTTGTCATCTAGAAGGAAATCATCTAGCACTGAGACAGTTAATCAGTACCTGGCAGACAGGGAAACTGCAGAGCTTCATGCAGTTGCTACTCTCTTCTAAATAACAAATGGACAAAGAGCAAAATATATATATATGTCTGCAAGTGCCACTTGCAGCTGACCAAATCCTTCTCTAAAGCAATGTATTTGAACATAAGAAGGGCTCTGGCAACTCCAACAGCTTTCTATGAATGGCAGATGTCCTTGCAATGGCATGGGTCTAGTCCTTTTCACTTTCAGTACTTCTTGAATTGATAGGTAGGAGCCAATCTGGATTGCATAGCACATTGCTGTGCTGCTCATCACTCTTCACATCTTAACTCAGGCATACCCTAGAAGGAATATGACCAAGTTGGATGCAATATCTATTTTTTATATCCAATGAAAAAATAGTAACTTAGCTATATACTTGGCTATATGATGCGAATTTATCTCTTATTCGGAATGGCCTTTTCCAGCTTTGCCAATGATAAGTTCTTTGTGGAGAAAGTTAAGTATTCTTGGTTTCTTAGCAAAATTCTATAAATATCTTTATGTACTGAAATACTGCAAAAAGAGCCTAAGAGTTCTTGGAACATTTTACTCCTCAACAAATGTCTGAGTTCAAGCAAGAAAGGGTCCTTTGAACAGAGGCACTTTTGTACAACCATGGCTTAATCAAACACCCAGGGCAAAGAAGAAAACAAAGCCAACAAAGCTCCTACCTTCACTGCACTCTCGCCATTCTTCTCTATCGTACCAGTAATCTGGTAATACTCTGTCTTTAATCTCATTACCAACTTCGGCCTCGGCCAGTCTTCTTAGAAACTTATCATCTTCTCAGTTAAATGTGTTGAAAACAACGGTTTGACTACTAGACTAGAGACGATGTCTTCCAAATTCGCGATTCTCTGATCTATTGCTGGTAGGGTTCCATAATTAATCGACAAATAAAGCATCTTTATCCTGATTCACGATACCTTTGAGTGCAGTCGTGCTATTGCCTAAGAGCACAACCAAAGGTTTCAAATAGTTACAAATTGAAACACATACCGTAAAAATCCGAACTAGCGCCCTGGGTGCTTATTTAATTTTTGAGTTTTTTACCTGGGCGCTTTTTCAAAGTGGGCGCTTGTTAAGTGCTGGGCGCTTAATAATTTTCTAACATTTGCAATGAAACAAATTAAAAACAAATTGATTATGACTGTATACTGCTTTCTCGAAAAAAATAAATAAAATTTTTGAAATCAGTCAATATCTACATCATCATTAAATTTTCCACCTTGGAACTGAAACGCAGAAAAAAGGACTGAATAGGAAATTTCCAGCTTTTACCTTTTAGCTTACTTTTATACTTCTTCAAAAGTAATAGAAACGACCCTTGGGGAGTGACTTTTATAACTTGTTTTTGAGAGTGATTATTTTGTTTTTTTATGTCTTGTCTGAGCCATGTTAATTTTCTGGGTCAATCGGTATGATAAATGTATTGCCACTCCGGCTTTTGTTAAGATAATTGAAGCACTTGAAAGAAGGCAAAATTTCGAATAAGCACCCAGTCTCTCGGGACAGTTTTCGAATAAGCGCCCAGTTTCTTAAGATGGGCGCTTATTAGCAGAGGGCGCTTAAAAAGTGTTGGGTGCTTATTAAACTTTAAGAGTTTTACCTGGGCGCTAATTCGAAGGGGGCGCTTATTAGGTGCTGGGCGCTTAATCGGATTTTTAAGGTAAGCTTAAGGCTACTAATATACTGCACATATCATAAGGGCCAAAATAACCAGGTCGTGCTCTGACTTTTCAGCACGACCAACCACAGAGTGTCCAGTGAAATAGACGGTTAAATGTAGTACTGAAGTAGTGTCAACATGATGGCTATTTGTTTGGAAACCCTCTGTTTGGTCGTGCTCTAAAGTTAGAGCACGACTAAATACAGGGATATTAGAGATATCTTCTCCAACGTTCCTTTGTTCTCTCAGATATGAGCACGACCAGAAACAGGGATACAAGAGACGCTATCTCTCAAGTAACGTCTTTTCAGAAAGATGGTTTTACAGATTATTATTAATATGAAACTCGAAATTATTTTGCATACAACGTTTAGTCGTGCTCAGCACGACCAGCACGACCGCTGGCACGCCTCTGACTGGAAAGATATAACGAAGAGTCATCCTAACTTCCGCTTATGTGATCACACTTCTGTTTGTAGACGCTCTAGGGGTATGTAGACAAACCGATCAGTGTTTTTTCGTTGTATTCATTTAGGGGTCAGTCATTTATAACTCTGGGTAGTAGGGCGGGCTAGAATTGGGTAGGGCATGAAAACTTTTTCAAGGATACTTGGGGGGTATGACACTTTGTAGAGGATTTTTGAGGGATATGAAATCCTTTAGAGACAAAATCTAAAGAAAATCATCTGAATGACTCAATCAATCACTTGATCTAGTTTTCTGAGTTTATTCAATAGCAATTTGTCACTGATTTAAGTTTTCTGCGGTATACTGTGTTATTGTAGTGCTCTTACTAGCATTCATCACAGCTGTTTGTTAAAATGAACTTTCAGGCATAAAATCAACTTTTTCATGAAAACTTATGTATGCTTTATGCAAAGAAATCTCACAAAGAATGACATTGTGTACAAAGGTTTTCTATGCAATATTTCCCAGCAAGTAATTTTGGAGAACACATATTCTATATACGATCTTTCAAGTAGATGATAGTGGCAATTATGACTTTATAAAAAGCAATGAAGAGTCCTCCCTGAAATCCTTACAGGGTAGATAGCAAGTGGTGTGTTAATCTTATTACTTATTTCTCAATAGGGTATGAAAACTTTTTGACAAAAATTGAAGGGGTATAAAACTTTTGACCATTTTGTAAATTCTAACCCGCCCCGGTACCCAGAGTTATAAATGACTGACCCCTTAGAGACAACCTTCCAGAGACGCTTAGTAGCTAATCTTTGATACAGGGGACCTTGTCGCAGCAGAAGCTCATAATACTTCAGCTTTGATATAGAGACACTTGTTCTAACAGAATGATATAGTGGCTCGTGGGGATTTGGTTTGAATGCCATCAAAGTAGAAACCCAGTTTCTTTGCACATTTGTTGGCAATGTTGTTATGTCAATTGTTTATTTATGTTTAGAACTCTTCTCTGGGATATCAATTGGAATTCTGGAACATGGGTAATTCCTTAGTGTGGGGTCCAGCTGTAGATAGGGCAGTGATGCCCTGTCAAAAACTAAATTTCCTAACAATAGTTGTTATTGAGGTAGAGGTTAGTTTTGATTCTGTAAGTAAAGTGCTTATGAAAATTGAATAGTCCTTGATTTTCAGTCATAATTGTCAAAAACTATGATAATTGTTTGAGCGTGGTCTCTGGGTGTGGTCTTTGGGTGTCGTTTTATGTTTTGAACCTTTGAGAATGTCAAAAAATGTGCTGGACCCGCCCCTGGTTGCCGGTGCTAGTTATACCATTTCGCTAGCCAGTTATTCTCTATGTTTTGTCAACTATGAGAATCCTACACATATTACCACAGGGGCGGATCTTAAAGGGAATGGACCCCAACAAACGTTGATAAAGTATATATCAATCGATAGATCTCGTCCTCCCAAGTAAGAATTTGCAATAATATTTATGGAATACTACAGCATGCAGAAGTTATGACCTTTGTCATAGTATGGCCACTTACGCTATCTTGTACACAAACCATAAAGGTGTAAACTAGCAGTCGTCCTTCTTATAGCCAACAATAAAAAGCAAAGAACAAGTATTTCATAATTTGTAAACATAAACTCTATCAAAATGGTGGAATATGTCCATTCTCCACCGACATGAATTCTTTCGATGCCCTTGCAGAAGTTTACCTTTGTCACCAACGTTTTGAAAAATCACTGTAGGCATCTTTTAGCATTCGTATTTACCCCCTATATCTAGTTGTATCACTTAACGCCTTATTGCTTTAAGTCAAGATGCAAATGCCGTTCTGAAATTTCTCATGTGAAGGCTCTCAAATATTTCAAGAAATGAAACTGACGTTAGTGATAAAAAATGGATCCGGAGAATCAGGCACGCCTACCAGCACCCAGGGCAGGGGGGCAAGGTTCCTATTGAGGGCACATTATGAACACTTTTGCATTGAAATAATTAAGTCCTTGGAAAGGGCAGGAGGGGCAGCTGCCCCCCTTGCCCCCCCAGCGTAGGCGTCCCTGCGGAGAATTAAAAATTCTGAAGGCTAAACCACCGATAAGTTAAATCCTCAATTGTACCTGCATATGTGCTCCCGGGAACGTTATTTTGTTAGCGCCCGCCACACCGACAGCTTCATTTTCTGTACTTTAGTGCTATATGTAACTTATATGAATACGTTGCTCAAACACACTAAACTCCTTGCGCAAAAGTTAGATGGTGGTTGCTATGCCTACCTACTTACTACTCCTTTACTTATGGTCTAGTGACGCTCACAGAACTATCAGACATGGCATTGTCTACTGAGAGTGTGTATTCTTAAAAAAGAAGTATAATCCCCCCCTTCAAAAAAGCTGAATCATTAAAGTATGAAAATACCAACTGTGGAAAGAAGGAATCGCACATTATAGTGGCCTCCGATTTCTATGGTCAGCGGTATATTTCCAACCTTTCTCCATAGTAACTCAAATTAGCTCAAAAAAATTTTCAAACTCACCCAGCATGTTTCACGCTAATTCTACGTTTACCACTATCGAACTCTTCACACACAAGTAATTAATGCCTGAGCTCAGAGTGTTTAGTCTCCATGCAATGAAATTGTAGATATAAACCGAAAGTCTAATCAAGTAAGATACGGAAGGTGATATAATTGGATTGCAGAGATCCGAAAAGGGGAATGGGAATTTCAGCTGAAGAGTTTGTGTCTCTTTTAAGTCTACTTGCAAGCGAAAAAGACATTCGTATCGTCGTTCATCATGATGCTAAAGGTGGAATATTAACGGGAACATCTGCAACTGTTGGGGGCATTTGTGGTGGACCAATGGGAATACTTATTGGCGGCATTTTTGGTGGGACGATGGCAGCTTTCACTTGTAAGTCAACACAAGAGGATGTGGCAACTCTCTTAACACAATTGAGAAAGGAACAGCGAAATGATATCTTCAAAGCATTCTCAGACATTTTGTGCGAAATAAATCCTACCAGCTATACAGAACTGCGCTCGAAAGTGGAAAGGAATCCGGATATGAAACAAACAATTGTGAGAAAATTGAAAATCTACCTAAGAGATGTGTGGAAAGTTGAAATAACTGACTCAAGAATTCAACAAGGGCTTTATGAGTAAAAAACGACGAGAAGTATTGGGACGCAATCCATGCTGCAAACATCAATATCTCACCACACGATCGACAAGCCCGCAAGATATCTATTCCATATGGTAACAATCTAACATAGTGGTGTCATTTCTGATGAATTCAGAACTAAAAGTAAATTATTACTATTATTCTCAACATTAGAGCCGGATAAATATATGGGCACTTGTAAAGAGTACAAAAGCAAAAGCCCCATTTACCTAAATCGACATCACTACTTGACGGATTTCTATCTCCTTATGTTAACAAAGAAGCAGTTAATAGTAAACTACCTAGGAATAGTTAGGTTTATCATGTTATGTAGAGAATTTTGAGAATGAACTGAAACTTCGAAATTCATAAAATATTCCACCATATGTAAAGGCCTGTCCAAACGCGCTCACCATTTCACTCGGCTATGCTTGAATTTGACGTTAAGTGAAAATTGAGAGCGTTTCAGCACTCACACGGGAGACGTCGAGTGCAGTCGAGAGCAGTCGATAGCGCTTGAACATCAGCTCAACGAAAGACAAGGGTAAGCATGCGCTTTGCGCCGTAGCGATCTTCCCTACCAAAATATTGAGACAACAGACGACAGTTGAATTTAGCCCTAACGGCAGTCTGCGACAGAAGTGTTATTTTCCTAGTGAAATCAAACATGGTGAAAGATTGTACTTATCACCTGTTGCGTAACAACGCCCATATCGCTCAACAACAATCGAGCAAAGTCGAGTGAGGAGTCGAGAGCGTTTGAACAAGTCTTAAGTCTCAAACATCTAGCAGCGATGGTATTACGTCTTCATCGAAAGACACATCATACTTATAAGCATTAATGGCAACATATTATCGAGTATTCTTTTCAGATACCCTATGCACTTCATTGAATCTTCATGGTTCTGTGCACAAATCACATGTTGATACAAGCGTTCAAATTCTTTGTATGGTATCTCAATAACACTTCAACGTACACACGTGCATCTTTTCAACTTGACACGTGTATTTCTAACTATTCATTTATATCTGCACTAAATTATCTGCTTTGAATCTATTCTTGACATACATTTCTGTTTGCAAAATGCTATACTGTGACAAAGGCTGTTAACGCATGATAAGCTACGTCTTTATCGTATTTATGTGTCAAATATTCTTTCCCATATTGTGACTTTCCTGTGTGTGTCTTTATTGCTATTCAAATAAGGATCTACTGCATATGCCCTTGATCATTGGCTAGGCCGTCCTCTGTGCTACTGACTGTATAGTTTGATTTGAACCGACGTAGATATCAGTGAAGAGCGAAAACGCCTCAAGTTTAATCGTGAACTTTCTTGGTACCTAATAGTAATTTTGGAATTTTGGCATATCTTGCGAATCCCTCATCAGTATGGCTAGTGAATTAGCTGTCAAAAACACATGAGGCCTATAAGGCGAAATCTTACAACTGCACTATGCGATCAACCAAACTATTAATTAACCTATTTTAGGGTTTTTTAGCAAGCGATATAGGTGCACAGTGACGAGAAATGGGTTATACTTTCAGGCAAATACTGTAAAGTATCAAGATACTAACGAAGCTATTTTTAATGCTATAATAGGTATTACTAGAGGAAAAGTTTCAACTACTCGAGTGTCAAAATTTGGAATTTAATCCCATCACCCATCAGGGGCCTACCTTCCCTACAGTAATTAAAAAATAATCTCAAAACACATTTGTGGAGCTGAATTCGTACTTAAAACATTTCCCTGGAAGATCAGTCCCATTCTTAGCTTTGTTTGTATTGGTTTCCTAGTAATTTAAGTCTTCTGTAATTGGTTATACGGTTTAAAGAGAGCCTAATTGGTTCCTTTTGCTGGGCTAGATGTAACTCCGTACTGCGGTTCGGGACCCTTAGGTTGTTTTGGCAACTCTTGGTTCATTTGGGTAGATAGGGCTCATTAGCTGGAGAAAGGTAGTCTATCTAGGAGAATATAAACTCTTATCTTGAACCAGGGTTGATGGAACTCTTGCTTTGGTTGGTTATTCATCTGCGGTATTTTTATAGCAATGCTACTGTGGGGATGAAAATACAGGATAAATGACCAGCATAGATTAACCAGTTTCAATTGTAAGGGTAGAGGGGACTCTTTGAATCTCTTTCGATGAACTTCTCTAGGCATGGTGTCCCGATAATAATACTGGTGGTTGTGGCACCTTATCAACACTATCCAATACGTTTAGTATGAGTCTACGTTCTAAATTATACCGCATGGCCCGTCGCGCGGGTCAATAAGGGACTCGTACCTCAGTGCTATACCAACCTGAGGTCGAAAAGTTGGCTACTGACTTTAAATCTTCCATTATTCAAAGTTTTCATGGTCACCACGACTGGAGGATTATTAACCCTGGCCCTGAAACCCACAATTGAATCAAACTCAAAAGAAAAAAGAAATATAAGAATAATATAAGGATATAAGGATGTAATGTACTGTTTTTGTTTCAATTTGGAAAACCCAATAATGAACAACACTGATGGGGCTTCTAGCAATTGGTGTGAACGTAACAGTAACAGCGAGAAATTGACCTATATGGATGCGAATGAAGAAAGTACATAGTGCGTGAAAAAAAGTTAATTGATACTGAAATTGCGTAAATTAAAGGACAGGTTAGAGTCGATATGAGTCGCAATCTAATGGAAGAAATTGTCCGGGAAGGAAATGAAGATCCTGAAGAAGTAGAATCTTCTGAAATTCATGCTGTAGGGAATGTTGAACCAAATGATAATGATATTGAAAAGGAAATTTTGTTGAAAATGTATTAGCTGAAGAAGTCTTGGCAATGAAAACAGATATACTCGAGGAGCTATCGAAAGTACGATACACCAATTTAGCAGACAGAGAACCCTTACTGAAAATCAGAAGCAAACACAACTTTAAGAGTGCTTTTAATGTAGCAAATTTGGCATTAGAACTCATATGCAACAAGCTTAATCCTGATTTGACATGTCTAAACGAGTTGCTGTATACAACAGGAAAAGTTCTTCAAGATTAATGTGGGATTACTATAAAGAGAAGGACCAAAGACTCCCTTGACATGAATGAATCTAAATGGTAACTAAACTGGAAAAAGAAATAGAATTATTTAGGAAAGAATTTTCTTTACTTGGTGAGATTCAAAAAGAGAAAATACTGCGTTCTGGAAAAGCAAAGAAAGTGGTAAGGAAATATAAGATAGAAAGTAAAACTCAGATCCCATGTATTAAGGAAGAACTTAAACTCCAAGTAGAAGCACAAAAATGCACCGATATGAGAAGGGTTCAAAATTCTTTCTCAAAATAGGATCTTCGGAACCGGTGCAAAAAAGTTCTATCGAGAAATAAATAAATCTACTGTCTCTATTGAAGAAGCACCGTCAGGAAAAGAAGTACAGGAATTCCGGAGTGCAGTATGGGGACAGGAGAAAATGTATAGGAAGAATGCTGCATGGTTGAAGTATATTGAAGGAAGAATTAAAGATGTGTCGTAGCAGAAGTGGGGTAACATAAGTGTTCATGAAGTAAGGGAAGTTTTGAAAAAGTCGCACAAATGGAAATCTCCTGGAAGTGATCCAACACCAAATTTTTGGCTTGATGCTCTTTTTTCTACACACGCTTAACTCTCAACTTCAGTAGCATAAAGACAGATCCTACTACAACACCAAAGTGGTTTTATCAAGGGACCATATATCTCTTAGGACAAGCTGCAGATGAAGTCAACCCAAGAAACTATGGGCCTATAACCTGTTCATCACCTTATACATGCTGTTAACTTCCATGTTAACAGAAAGAACCTACAAACACGTGGAACAACAAAATATCTTTCCAGCTGAACAGAAGGGCTGCCGAAGAGGATCATTCGGATGTAAAAAGATCAGCTGCTAATCAACAAGAAGATACTGGAGCATGCAAATTCATAATTAGAAATCTAAGCACAGCTTGGATTGATTACAGAAAGACCTTTGACTCATGGATACTAAGATCACTTGAAATCTTTAAAATGTCCCCCAAGATTATATGCTTCCTAAAAGCAAGTATGACCTTATCGGAAACTAATTTATATCTATCTCACTCCAATGGCACCCTTACTTTTAATGATATGCAAGTAAAATGTGATATCTTTCAAGGTGATTTATTTTCTCCCCTTTTGCTTTGTCTTGCGCTGATTCCTCTATCCTACTTTTTAAACAACACTGGATATGGTTATAAGATAACAACAGAAGGACAAATCACCTCTATTATTTGGACGATCTTAAGCTATAAGCAAGAGAAAATATGGAATTAGAAGGATTGTTACAAACTGTTAAGTCTTTCAGTGATGACATAGGTATAAAGTTCGGTCTGGATAAATATGCCAAGACAACGTACATGTGTAGACAGATGGCCAACTCTTCAAAAATAATCTTAACGGCCAATAAAATAATAAAAGAATTAGAACAGGTAGGTGCACATACTTATCTAGGAGTAAGTGAAAGCAATGGAAGACAGCACTCTAATATGAAAAAAAATTCAGAAAAGAATGTATACGGAGAATAAGATCAATAATGAAGATAAAACTGAACTCGAGAAATCGTATCACTGCTATAAACACTTTAGCAATACCTGTAGTGACCTATAGCTTTAATAGTGTCAACTGGAGCCTAAGAGAACAATGATCTGGTAAGTATATGTGGATTTTCCATTGAGATGCGTGATCACACCCGCAACGGGTGTGGTGTTGCTCTTTAGGACTCTCTTATGGACAAGTGCACTGTTCGTAATGACTTTCCAAATTCTTCATTAGAGGTATTATGTGTAGAAATAAAGCCAACTCGTTCTGCTCCTTTTCTTGTAATGGCATGGTATGGACATCCTGATGCCTCGATTGAGATTTTTGATCGTATTGCAAAACTTAGAGTTACTAAACAGAGAAAGTAAGGAGATAATTCTCCTTGGTGACACTAATTGCAACATCTTGCCAAACTACCCTACCGCGCAATCGGAGCGTGCACCTAATTTATCTCCTGAATCAAATCGTTTGCTTGACATTTATAACCTTTTGGCCTCCGACAGCCAATAATAACGGCAATTGCGGAAAAAGCCTCCTCATCTGCGCTAATAGACCATTTATCTATTTATAATACGTCTAATATAGTTTTTTTCTGGAGTTCACCCTCTTGGCCTTAGTGACCACTGTTTGTCTTATTGTATTAGAAACTTGAGCGACTCTTTAAAGAACCAGCACAAAAATATCTCTACGATATGTCTGAAAATTTTTCTACAAAACTGAATTTCTGAGTGACGTACATTCAGTAGACTGAAAGGGTATTGTTTCCAATACAGATAACATAAATGCAATTGTTGAACAATGGTCCCGGCTATTTTCACATATTTTAGAGAAGCACGCTCCACTTCGCAATAAGCGTGTGTCTGAGAAATTTTCCCTGTTGTTGACTAAGGACTTTCACACTATGTCAGCCACACGTGATAGGTTACGTAAACTGGCCGTAAATCCATATCTCAAATTTTGATGCAAGCTTATAGGCAGATACGCAACAGAGTAAATGAATTGAATTTGGATTTGAAACGTGAGTTTTTCACATAGAAGATTTCTTCTAATGCTGGAGATCTTAAAGGTTCCTGGAAGGAGATTAACCAGGCTCTTAACAAAAATACAAGACTACTCATGTTTCGGGTACGTACGTTGATGGTAAAACAATACTTGACAATGCGGCTATTGCTGAATCCATGAATGATTTTGTTCTGTTACAATTGTAAAAAACTGAATGAAAAAGTACCGGATACAAGAAACCCGCTCATGGCAAAAAAATAGTCTGTCAACAAAGAAAATTCAAAGTTCCAGTTTACACCCGTGGACACACGTCAGGTTGAAAAGGTCTTTGGAAAGTTTGAATCTCCATTTGGAACCTGGGCCTGATGGGATTACTAGCTTTTTCTTGAAAGCAGGGCTTCTTATCCTGGCCGAATCTCCTTGCGACCTTTTCAATCTCTCTTTAGCTATAGGTGTTTTCCCTGATTGTTGGAAAACTGTAAAGGGTTGCCCCCATATTAAAACGTTGTGAAAAAAATGATCGCTCAAATTACAGACCTATCTCAGTTCTCCCTGTTTTATCAAGAGTGCTCGAAAAACTAGCTTTATGAGTATTTGGACGAAAATAAGCATCTTTTTCGCATCAATATGGTTTTAGGAGTTTACATTCTGTATTTACGTCCCTCTTAAATAATACAAATGATTGATACCTCAACATAGATAATGGAAAATACACTGCGACGGTCTTCATCGACCTTAAGAAAGCGTTTGACACCGTCAATTATCGCATTCTTCTCACATAACTGAAGAAGTACGGCATTGATGGTCTCGAATATTTATGGTTCCAATCATATTTAGAAAAGAGACGAGAATTCGGTAAAGTAAATGATGCTTGCTCTGATTTAAAAGATATTGTTTTTAGTGTTCCACAGGGATCTTGCTTAGGACCACTTCTTTTTTAATCTATATTAGTGATCTTCAACTGGCACTTCATAAATGTAATTTGACAATGTATCCTGATGATACAAGCATTTCCTATGCCTGGAAGAATATAGGAGAAATTAATACCAATACAAATAGGGATCTCAATTGTGAAAAGTATGTTGGTACTATAGAACTTCACTATAGCATAAAAAAGCGGGAGAATTCTTTTGGCATACTGAAAGCTTTTTTCGTCCGACACTCGTCAGCGCATGAAACGTCGGATAACGACCGAAAGGTGAATTGAAATATATAGCCAGATGCGGGTACACGTGATATGATGAATAATGCGTCTATTTGGCCCCATGATTGAGCAATTAGCACTTACTGACCATTGTTTACTTGACGAGTCCAACTGAGAAAACTAACTCTTTTTGTAAGCACAAAACTGGGTTTTGAGTCTTAATGCAAACTGATTTCAAGACACTTAACTGAAAGGACGGTCGTGCTTGCACTATGATCCGAAAACTATCGTCTGTGTATGTTTTGGCGCATTCTGGACTTGTAATAACATATATTACAAATCAAGAAGCTATAATGATAGGCTATTCCTCAATTTTGCTTCATGAAATGAAAAACAGTTTTGTCCACTAACAGAACATTTCTTTGGTACCCTCACTTCAGTGGCAGTATTACGGAGGGTACGGATATCATAAACAGGAACGCTAACAAGCAATTTTGAAATTTCTTTGACTTACAAATGCTATAAATGAATTTCAAGTTGTTGATTTCAATATTCGGTGGTGGGGGTAGTGACAGTGTTACTATCAAGGAGACATTAGGATGCCTCCACCTCCACGAGTCTGCAGTAGTACCTTGAGCAAGTGCTAGTAACTCCTAAGCTCCCCATGCGTATGCACCAATAGCAGACAGTTCAGAAGAAGACAATGAGAACTTCTACGGACAATTGGATCAAGCAAAGAAACAGTGCAAATCACAAGAAATTTTGGTCATTATGGATGATTTTAATGCCGAAGTTGGCAAGGGAAGATATGAGGATATTGTGGTGTCATACGGATTAGCAGAAAAAAATGAACGAGGTGATACATTGATCGAATGGTGTACAGAAAATAGTCAGGTTTTAATGAATACTTGGTTCCAACATCATCCAAGGAAACTATGGACATGGAAGAGTCCTGGAGGTAACGTGAAGAACCAAATTGATTACGTCACAATTAGTAGGAGACACAGAAATGCTGTTAGACAAGTAAAAAGTTATCCCAGAGCAGATTGTGACAGTGACCGCTCCTTTCTAGCTCTCTGGATGAAGGTGAAGTGCAAAAAGTTGAAAAAGAGCAAGGTAACACCAATATATGATTTTAAGTTATTAGCTAGAAGTAACAATATTCAAGAAACTACAACATAAAAGTAAAAAATAGATTTGAGTGTTTGCAAGAATTAGATGATTTAAATGCTTACTGGCAACAGATTAGAGATCTAATAGCAGATTCAGCAAAAGAGATAATTATTAGAAAAGAACAGGAAGCTAAACAGAAATGGATGACAGCGGAGATTTTGGATCTCATGGTTGATAGAAGAATTGCTAAACAATGCCAAGATTCAGCGAAATATAAGGAAAAAGATAAATTTATAAGGCAGAAATGTATTCAAGCAAAAGAGGAATGATTTAAAGAAGGATGTGCAGTGATAGGGACGCGATCAAAGAAAAACCAACAGCTAATGTATGAAAAAGTAAAGAATTTATTAGACCCTGGAAAATGTAGTTCAAATGGATGAATTAGAGGAAGACATGGAAGTATTACTATACATAAGAGCGAGATACTTGTGAGATGGGAAGAGTATATAAAGGAATTGTATGATGATGAGGGTAAAGGTCCACAACTGAGAATTCAAAGAAATATGGAAGGGCCACCAATATCACAAAGCGAAATCAAACCTGCCATTAAGAAAATGAAACGAGGAAGAGCTACTGGGATTGATGAAATAGCTATTGAAATGATCATTGCACTTGAGGAGTTTGGTATTGAACAATTAACAAAGTTTGCAAACAAAGTTTATGATGCAGGGAAGTTCCCAGATGAGTTGTCAAAATCAATATTCATTGCACTACCAAAAGTTAATGAAGCGATAGAATGTGACTTACATAGCACAATTAGCTTAATGAGTCATGGGACCAAAATTATACTTAGAGTTATTCTGTTGAGAGCAAGGAACAAAGTTAGACAGGAGATATCAGCGAAGGATAGAGGGACTCGAAATGCTATATACATGATGAGACTAAAGGTTGAGAGAGCAATTGAAATGCAAAGAGATTTCAACATTTGTTTTATTGCTTACAAGAAAGCGTTAGATAGAGTAAAGCATAAAGATTTAATGGTAATGCCAGACAACATAAAAATTGATAGCAAGGATTTACGGGTGGTACAAGATTTATATTGGCGACCACAAGCAGCAATAAAGGTCGATAAAGATGTAAGTACGTTGAGATCAAACGAGGTGCCACACAGGAATGTGTCCTATCTCCAGATCTATTTCCGCTGTACAGTGAAATTATTATGCGGGAAATAAAAGGCATGGATGGTATCAGGTAAATGGGGAAAATATCAATACTGTTAGATATGCTGATGATACCGCACTCATGGCGGATTCAGAGAGTAAACTGCAACACATTGATGATAGACTTGTAAGTAGAAGCGGCCGGTTTGGACTATCGATGAATATAAAGAAAACATTTCGTATGGTAATATTTTTAATCAGAAATAAAACAAAGGATACGTATGGCAAAGAAATCTTTTAGGGACCATTTGAATATTGTAGCAAACAGAAAGATCAAACTGGATACGAGGAAAAGAATACTTAAGTCGTATGTGTGGTCAGTGCTGTTGTATGGCTGTGAAGCTTGGAATATTAGCAAGAATATGGAGGAGAAATTAGCATCTTTAGAATTTTGGTTTTATAGGTGAATGTTAAAAGTTTTATGGATGGATAAAGTAAGCAATGAGTTAGTGCTAGAAAGGGCAGAGACATGCAGAAGTCTGACTAAGATGACAACAAAACGTCAAATGTCCTTCTTTGGTCATATCTGCAGGAGAGAATCTCTAGAGTATTTGGTCACTACGGGGAAGTTTAATGGAAAGAGAGATTGTGGAAGGCAGAGACATATGTTGCTAGTTTGAAAAGAAGATTGGGACTGTCATGGATAGACATTGTGATAATACACAGTACAGAAGACAGAGAACTTTGGGGCACTGTGATCGTCAATGTCATTGAACATGACACATAGATAGATAGAGAGAGATAGAGAGAGAGGTAGATAGATTTCAATATTTCTATGCCTATTCTGTTCAAGGCAGAAGTTATAGTTTGAATGCTCTGCTGCAAAGTAGTCTTTGGTGCCTAATTGCCACCCCCTCCTGATTATTAGTTTATTAAAAATTCTTCCAACCCCCACTCTTGTTGAGACCCACCGTGAATTAATTTTAACAGATTCTGGAAGACTCATTGCGTAAAGTAGCTGAACCAAGCATAACTTCTTGTAGAAAGAATCGCTTGTATGATCAATCTTGCTTTCCCTAAGAGCTGTTTTTTACCAAAAAGCACAGAATTTATTGCTTTGGATTACCTAACTACTTATGATAAATGGCTTTCGGTTTGCTAAAGTTCCTTATTCATTCCTTTAAGTTTTCCTCCACAAGATATATTTCGGGAGTACCATGACTTCTAGAGTTTTCATTTTTCATAATGGCGTTGTATGATTATAGATGGTCTACATCCAGAAATAACCAAATGAGTTGGACGGGTATTTTGAGAAAGTTGGCAGTCCAACTTCTTGAATCATTAAGACTACCACCCAAGGTATCTTTTAAAGTTGAAATGGAAATACCCGCAAATTTTTTCAGTGTGCATTACCATAGCGCCCTGACAAATGTCACTACAGTGCTGGAAACATGTACAATCCCGTCAAGAAAGTACCCGGACACTTTCTAGTTTGGTTTTACTTTATCAACACTTAAGCAAACACTATGGAGAGTTTTTATAAAGATGGTAACGCTCAAACCGAAAGAGCTGACTTACGAACAGAGGTTAGAAACATTGTTTTATCGTAATAACGGAAAAAATAAAATAAAATTTTAGACATCACTTGATACCTGAAGTCTGCTGCTGTCAACAGCTGGAAAAAATTTGGAAAAGCAACAGAAACTTGCGTGTTCCAAGCCTTATGCAAGTCAACCGATCAAAATGTTACGACAACATCACTGTGATGTCGCGAGAGTTCTTTCCCTTCCTGACCTTAGCAATTATTCTATACCTCTTGTTTTTTCCAAAGTATTTGCAGATGTCGACAGCAGCAGACTTCAGGTATCCAGTGCTGTCTAAATGTTTATGATATCTTTGTCCGCTATTATGATAAAACAGTATTTCCAACCTCTGTTCGTAAGTCAGCTCTTTCATGTTGGTAGTTTTCATCGTTGATCTTCATAGTGTATGCTTAAATGTTGATAAAGTCAAACATTTTTACTAATAGGTATGTTGAAAGGTTCAAGATGCTTCAAATAAAGTGTAAGAACAATTGATAAGGGGGATTTAATTAAAATTGCTTTCAAACTTGGTAAACAAAACCTTCCGCATAGAGAAGTCGCATTCAAATACGAAAGTATCCGAGTACATTCGTGACGGGAGTGTATATTGAAAATCAAAGGTAGAATGAGAACAGAGGGTTTAAATGATGAAAAATTGTTCGATAATATCCGTTCGTTTGCAAGCAAGAATATATATGACGCTTGTCAAATGAAAGTTTACATCATAGTCTACAATGCATCGGAATCATCAACCAAAGAATTATTCACTCTAGGAAAATATCTAGATTTAGACCAAAACCTCCTAAAATCTATTGAAAAGAGAATTAACCAATATATAAGTTGGCAATAAAAAATTCCGTCTTTGTAGAGAGGAATGGAAGACATCAAAATTTACAGCTTGCAGTCTCTCCAAATACAATCCACATGAAACCTATGAGAAATGAATATTACACGCTTACCAATGAAAGTAAAAGGTGGTAATAAAGATCGAACATAGCAAGGGGGTGGTATTCTAGCTTATACTGAAACATAAAAGCTATAAGACAATTAATGGTAGCGAAAGACCTAATAACAAAGTAGCTGAAAAGCAAGAAGCTGTGACTATAAGATAAAAAAGTAGCCAAATAGAGGCACAGGGAAACTTGTAGCAGAACGGAATAAATAACTACGAGGATATAGTGTGAAAGAGAATTGGTAAGTAGGATATCGGAAAAAAAGTAAATAAGGAATGATGGGAGAAAGAGAAGATATGATAGGCAAATACTGGAACAAGAGAACGGAAGCATTCACAGAGAGGAGAGGGAAACAAAGTTGGGTTATTGACAGAGGGGGTCAAATTCAGGCTGTAGAGATGAGATACAATTGCAGGGATGTATAAAACAACACTATTTACTGTAATAGTTCTGATATCTGCATTGAACCTATCGCTAGGTAGTTGAGACAGATCAATAAGAAACAATGAATTGTCAACAAGGCCTGGCTATCTTGCATTTATTGCTACTCCTCTAAAGTAAAGACAAATTGCATAGTAGTGATAATGATCTTACAGCTGGTAAGCAAACTGTGAGTGCTTCATTTGATAGCTTTTTCCTCATGCTTCTTCCCTACGATAGATTTATAGCCATTTGAAAAAATCTTTTGCAAAGAGGTCCAGAAACGAAAGGTCCTGTGGAAATAACGCGATAGTGCTGAACCAATCGACAATCCAACTGTAATGCATAAAGTCTATATCGCAATGAAGACAGCAACCACAGTGTAATTAAATTCAAGGAGAACTATCACAGCAACAGGCAACTTGCATCGCATAGTATGGGTAATTAAAATATCGTTGGACAGCATTCTCAGTTACCTTCAATATATGTGTTTGTGCTTGACATGCAATTTCATATACTATGTCAGAAATATGTAGATCGTTCCTCTGCCGTATGACGTCCTCTTGTGATACTCTGTGCTGCAAAGTTAACCATTCCAGCTTGACATTTGCAAACAAAATTGATTACAGCAATGACCTAAATTGAATCTAAATTCGATGCAGTTCAGAGTACCTACAGAATCATCATGCATTCAACAGTTTCACGTCAATGTAGGAAGAGGTTGGTGAAACTCCTCTCTTTTCAATTGATGCCTCACTTAAGAGCTTTTGTTATCAGAAGTATCCGCAAGCGTACTAAATAGGGTATTGCATATAAAAGCGGTCTAAAACCAATGTAGCTTTCAGAATGAAGCGCAATGTTAACTAACAGCTAATATAAAGTAAATGTGAGTCTCATATACGATTCCCTACGTTGAGGAGTCGCCGTTAGAGAGGACAATTATCATACGCCGCTGGCATAGTGAGGTAGCGTGGCCAGTTCCTTTCCTCGACGCCTTTAGCTACCCCAGTGTTGCCACAAGGTACCCATTAGCTGCTGGGTGGACAGCGAGTGAGCGTCCCAACTATGATCCGAGGGTTCGGCTCGAACCATCGACGTTTTGCTCACCAGTCAAGCGCTCTAACCACTTGGGTACTCGCCTTTAACAGCTAATAAGCTAGCATAATTACTTCAAAAAAACTCTGAATTGTGCAATATGGACAATGCAGTTTAACACTTATTACCACAAGAGTATCAAGGCCTGTAAAACTTGAAATAATGGATGAATTAACAGTTCTTCTTTTCAATTACAGTACTTTCTCGACTAATCGTATCTCACATAACCGACCCTCGATTATCAGGGCGTAAGCCTGGTGTCAAACTTTATTTTAATTGAAGTGTTATCTTCCGTGTGTGAAAATAAAACATTGTTATTTAGTATTCAAATCATGTCATGTTGTTAAAAATATTTCCTTCTGGGAGTAGCTTCTTACTAGTATTTTCCTGCGGTGCAGAACGACAATTACTTAAGTAACTAGATTGTGAAAGCCAGCATACTTATTGATTAACATCAAATGGCCTCGTTGGCATTTTCGGATGCTAAGCGAACAAGAGTAATTTTGACAGTCGACCATAAGTAGAGAGTTTATAAAAATGGTCCGCAAAAAGAGTTCTACGGGCAGAAATAACAAATAAATTCAACATTGGTAGGTTGACTCTTAAGGATAGTTGAAAAGTCAAGATAAGCTGAAATCGTTTCAAATGGCGAAGTGCGAGATGAGAAGTTCGATTCTACATATATATGATAAAGACACTTCCTAAGTATCTCAGCTATTTTTTCTTGTGCATGATGTCGAAAGGCGTAATTTTTGCTTAACCGACCTTTTGGATTATCTGACTCCTTGCTAGAAAAGTCAAGGCCAGTAGCGGCCGGACAATCAAGGAAGTTCTGTACATGGAATGAAGTATACGAAATTTATTCAGCATTAATAAGTGTCAAAAGCTCATTCACGAGCAAGCTTGGCAGCGGATTCATCATGTTCTGTTCTACTATTGCTATCAAGGCTCGTCAAATTCTTCAAACATAGCCATAATACAACTTGGTTCTTCTTCGATAAAAATGATGAATCTAAACAAAGGGCTAAACAAGGAAACGTTAGTCTGCGTGACAATTGGTGCAACAACTTGAGAATGTTTGAATCATGAGGCCAAACTAGGAAACAATTGGTGCAGAGCTCTCTGACCAATCGTTGTTGATTTTGCTGTTGTGGTGACTGGTTTTGGTTTCGAAAGCATCTCTAAAAATGCAAAAAAAGTCAATGGATGGTAATCTATTCACACAAGGCAACAGGGGAAGGTGAGATCTTTGATAAAGTGAAACTTTGATGAAGCATGAAAATTTTGCCAGGTTTCAATGCTCATTGACCAAACTACTCCCCCACGTTCAGAATCAGAGTAGCTACTTATCCTCGAAACTCTCTTCATAGCTGGGCTTCAGTCATATGCGCAGGGAACTTTGTTGATTGAATTTATCTGTTAGCTAACATTCGGCCAAACTAGAAAAAAGTTGCCGGCGTGATGTTTGTAGCATCAAGTGCTTTCATGGTCGTCAAACACTTCGTGTGACAAATTATGCAGTAATTTGTTGTATGACAAAAGTGCCAAACTAGGAAATATTTGTGAAACACCAGTGAGGTTTTATGTATTATATGATAAGGCCCCCCAGTCTGGACTATGCGTAACAATGCAATAGAGGAGAAACTACATATCACGTTATGCGACGCTCTAACTATTCTAAGAGAGACAAGCACCTTTAACATACGTATTTCAAGCAGGTCCTGTGCCGCGGAAAAGATGGCCCACAATGGCATGGAAAGAAAACCATTATTGTCAAAGCTTCTAGAACACTCACACTGCAAATAGAATTTTCATAGCCAATAACCCCATCTTGTATGCAAAATACTAGGGCACCTTATAGATGCCCCCACCCTGCTAATCAGTTTTCAGAACTTGTCCACTCAAGATACTTTTATTTCAACCCTCACCTATAATTTTTCAAGTACGCTCCCAGCCAAGAAAATTTTTACAGAAGGTACTTTGGCGTGCAAGTAAAAACTATCACTAAGGAAATCACGCTGATGCCATATTTCGGATAGTTTAGTATTGTTTCAAATTGCTTAGCATCGTATTGTATTGCACTTCGTTTAGAAAGTTGTAGTTTATTGATTCTTGAGTTAATTCTGTAGAATTTTCATCCAGCCTCCGCTTTCTTTACGTTGCTAGTCATTTTCCAACACCCCCCTTATTCCAGCCTCTTTGTATATCAGGTTTTTGAGAATTTTCCACCCTCCATCCCATTTACTCCAATATACCACCAATATAGCACCAAAGAGTAAATAATTCATAATAATCATAAAAAATAAACGGGTACTTGATAGATAAAAATAATTTGCCTACAGTTACATTACTATCACAGAATCTACTATACTATACTATGGAAGGTAGAACTATAGCCTTTAATGGTGACAGCGATGTGAAAGAGTTTATTACAAAGGCAGAATTATCATCGGTCCTGAAGGATTATTCAGGCGAGAAGTCCGCTCAACTTCTTGCCAGGAAGCTTAAGGGGCCAGCGTTCAGACGTATATTTACGACTTCGCGAAGAAGACAAAAAATGTGGCCAAAATTCAAGATGAACTTCTTACCTAATTTGAAAGAGGTCATGTTATTCGCGAAGAAGTCTTATTCACCTTCTAAAATAGATTTTGAAATTCAAATGAATCGTCTCATACAGATGCTTACCAAAATTAGCGCACCCTGACTTTGATAACCTCACTCGTGCAATATTAGCGAAGGATTATTTTGTTAATGGGTTGCATTCTGACATGCAAATTGCACTGAAATCAATGAATAAATTTGCAGATTGTGATATCAATACACTCGCTGAGGAAACAACACACTTGCAACTCACTGGGGCTAAATCAATATTTCAAGGCAGTCATTCACCTGATGCTGTTAATGTCGACAATCCTACAACGACAATAACCTCCAAGGTTTTGGAATCGATTGTTATAACGGTTGTTAAAAAACTGAGCCATAGGAATTTGAGCGCTGACACCGGGGGAAGCAAAGATTATAAACCACGAGTTAATTTTTCGAATACCCTACCCCGCAATTCCTCAAACAAGTTTCGAGAAAAATATCGAAATTCTGCCAATTATAGAAACCAACGACACCAGTCCCCATACCAAGGGATCTCAAGAGGTAAAAGGCGAAAGTGAGCCTAACCAGCAACGAAAATGCAGGTACTGTCAAAGTACAAGTCATCTGGCGAACAATTTCCCCTCCAATGTTTGTAAAGTGTGTGGTCGACGTGGCCACGATAGCAGTGATCGACTATGCCCTAAATTTCAATGGCTACCCAGCTATTCTAATGTAAACTTTATGGGAGATTCATGCACTGTTGTTGCTTCTGTAGAATTGCACACTTTGTTTACTCACGCTATGCTCGATACGGGATCCGGGGCATATGCAATTGATTTAGGAAGGTTAAAAAAGACTCGGATTAGATAGGAATGCAGACAAAGTCTCGAAAAGTCGCTAAATTAATGCGTCTGGTGATCAGATGAAAATCTTAGGATATGTTCCAATAAAAGTTACTCTACTGGGCAGCCAGCCTCATGATCATATTTTCCAAGTTCTTGACAAAATTACCAACACAAACATACTGTTAGGAAGGGATTTTATGAAGCAGTTCGGAGTAGTCAGATTTGATATTAGTACAAATATCTTTGAATTAGGAACGCTTACGATAAAAGGCTTATCAACAACGAGTAGTAACGTACGATTGTGTGAACACGCATCCCTACCTGCAGGGTCCCAGAAGGTTTTATTTGTGAGGTATTCTACACTTAATTCGTTACTTGAAGGTAACTATGAGCCATGATTAGTACCAAATATTAATGGTGTGTATGCTACCAGGAATCGTGTTATCCCAAACATCGATGGTTTCTTTCTTACAACAGTACTTAATGTCACATCATCAGACATTCACTTACCCTCAAGAAAATCGATTGGCTATATGCAACCTGTTAGTGCATCAGTATCGAGTATCTCTATGGATGCAAAGGATACTTTTAACATCAATGATATTAATCGGGGTAACAACCTTACCGCTGCAGAAAATACCCATCTTACACTGATTACAAAGATGTGCTTGCTACAAACCCGCAGAATCCCAGGAGAACTAACCTTCTTGAACATAGAATAATTACAAATGATGCACTGCCGGTATACCACAAGCCTCGCATGATTCCGGGGGCATGGGAAAAAGATGTCCTTGAACAGGTATCAAAAACGCTTAGTAATGGGATAATTCATCCTTCTTACTCTCCATGGAAAGCACACGCTATTTTAGTAAAGAAGAAAAATAATACTACACGCTTCGTGTGTGATTTCTGAGGTGTAAATGACATCACGAAAAAGGGTACATATCAACTGCCCCACATAAAAGACGTTGTCTACAAAATGGCTGACTCAAAGCATTGGTCTACGCTGGACGCAGAGTCAGCCTATTGGTCAATTCCGTTATCAGAAGCAGACAAAGAAAAACAGCATTTGCTGTTCCGCGTCGAAAGTTTAAATTTAATGTCATGCCATTTGGTCTGTTAAATTTAGGGGTCTCATATCAACGGATGATGGACATATGTTTATCCGGCCTACGGATTTTGAGATGCTTAGTAAGCCACTCAAAAGACTTACCCACGATAACGTTAAACATATATGGGACAGAGCGTGTGAAGCAGCCATACCAGAAATAAAGCAAATCTAATGTGCGACCCGTTTTAGCTTTCCCTAAGCTTAACAAACTCTTCCTCGTTGAAGTTGATGCCAGTGATTATGCTGCTGGAGGTGTTCTGTCTCAAACAGGGGAAGATAATATTTTACATCCTATCTCTTATTTGTCACTTCTTCTACCAGCACACGACGAAAATGGGCATCAGTTACGAAGGAGGCTTTTGCGTTAGTTCTAGCTGTGCGCCATTGGCGTGTCTATCTATCAGGTACCACATTTGTATTATGCTCTGACTATAATCCGCTAGTGCACATCCGCCAACAAAAAGACCCTCGTGGCAAATTCGGACGCTGGATGGCTGAGCTCGAAGATTACGATTATACGGTAGAATACAGTCAAGGAAAAGACAATGCAAAGGCTGACATACTGTCTCGCAACCCAACTGCTAATCCAAGTCAACCACCATCATCGTTTGAGGAGCACAATCTGTCAACAGCTATTGAAAATGTCACTTTTGTGGAGCAGTTACGCCAGGAACAAGATACTGATCCTCTGATCAATAAGACGCAGAGGCTCATAGCCCAGGGTGAAAATATTGTTGCGGGCCTATTCAAACGCGTTCAAAGTTAATTAAGGTACGGAATCAGGTCACCCATTTGTTGCATCTTAATTGAAACACTTCATTGTGTTGGAAATACATTGTACAGCTCATTCTGGTAGGGATAAAATGTATTCACTACTAAAAGATAGATGTTTCTGGCCCAATATGTATGGTTAAGTAAAGAATTTTGTATCCCAGTGCTTGATTTGTCAACAAATTAAATGTGACCCACGTCCACCAAAAGCTCATTTTCATTTTCATTTAAAAAATTATTTACCCAGGGTACAAATTCAGTTCAAATACTGTTTTACAATTGACAACTGCAAAAACTACTTACAAAATTAAAAAGTTATATACTACAAAATTTAAAATAAAAAGAGCGGAATATGACTAAATCAAAGATGTATAAATATAAATATGCACAATGCACCTCAATATATATATAAAGGATTATTTTTCCTTTAGTTTGAACTTGAAGCCATTGATTGTGGGAGCCATCTTTGTATCCAAATCGAGACTGTTCCAGAGACTGGCCCCACGATACGCAAAGGATTAATGACCATTGCCAGTTCTCAACATGGGTATTGCAAGGTCTGTTTTAGAGTGTCTTAATTTTAATGGATGTACTCCGGATGACCTCACCATAAGGTCACTGAGGTATTGAGGTGCAAGAGAGTTAAGAGATTTGTAAAACCATGGAACCTGTTTCTTTATTTATCAGCTTTGTACTGATGGCCAGCCTAGTCTCTGGAGCAAAGGAGCTACAGATGCATCAAAAGGGCTATTTGTTACTATTCTGGCGACTTTATTCTGCAATTTTTGAAGCATGTCTAGCTTTGAAGCACCACACAAGAGCCCCAGACGGAGCAACAGTAGCTGAAATGTGGCTCTATGATGCTTCCATATAAATTTATCAAAGTACCAGTTTGAACAAAATTTTGGGCATAATTGAATAGACCAACTGCTCTAGAGATCTTCTTTTGTAGCGCGCTAATGTGAATTTCCAAGGCAAGGCAATTATCAATCACGACTCCGAGGTATTCTGTTTCATTTATTAGGTCGATTTCCTCGCCCCCTACCTTAAAAGAAAGATGTATGCTAGGATTATTCTTTAGTTTATTAATTTTTGGCTTAAAGCCAATTATCATAGCTTGGGTTCTGACAACATTAAGGGAAAGCTTATTGAACTGTAGCCATTTTTCAATGCATGAGAGCTCCTCGTTGATTACAAGGTCCAGTTTATCACTTGTATCAGAAGAATACGAGGTTGCTGTTTCGTCGGCATACATTGTAGCCTTAGCCTCTTTAGAGCAAATAGCAAGTCATTTATGTATAAAAGAAAAAGAAGAGGCCCTAGGCACGATCCCTGTGGCGCTCATATCCAGGAGCTCCATATTTTCTGCTCAGTGACCAGGGTTCGAATGCTGATGGTACTGTAAATAAGAAGATTTCTAACGTACTAGAGATCGAAAAGCGTCGCTCCTCCGCATACCATTTTCAAAGGAATGGATTTGCTGAATGCAATATACGTAGTGTTAAAGACATGCTACCTGCAATCTTATTACAGCGAAAAGCCTTGCAATTTAAATGGCGTTTTCTGCTGCCAGAAGTGGTGCTTGCTCTAAACACCAGCGTCAGCAAAATGGCTCAATGTATACCGTAAAACGTTGTTTCTGGTCGATATGCTCGTCTTCTGATTGATGTGTTATTTAGTGTCACTCCATGTCCAACTGTCGATATCAATACTCCAGCTACGCATGCTCAAGTTCGCCGGTTTATTCTTGAAGATAGATATAAAACAGCAATTCAAAACTTGCAGCTGAGCAAGAGCAAATGCAAGCGCAATATGAACAAAATCTTCGCTTGTCTAATCATCAGGAGGGTTACCACATATGGGTAAAAGCTAAGGTCTATAAAACAGGCGAAAACCGCGAACTAAAACCTCGCTGTAATGGCCCACGGACTGTTCTTCGAAAACTTCCAAATGGGGTCAATTTTGAAATATTCAACCACAAAACTAACGAGTAGAAGATATATCATCAGGATCGACTTAGTACATGAAAAGATGCCTTAATTGCTGACCCCCATATGGTTTACTCTGATCGGCCACGAAATCAACCTGATTAGGCTACAGACAAGAACCTTATCAAAGATACAATACACCCATCCAAACATAGCAGGATGACCGATGAAGACAGATAAGAAAGCATAAGCTCAAACAGTGAATTTGAATGTAGCAATGATTCAGACACGGATGCTTCTGATACTGACGTCGCGGCCCCTAACCGGAGATATCCACAAAGGGAGAGACGAGCTCGTTAGTTTCCAGAGAACAGTCCTTAGACTGCTATAAGCCTATGAAAGGGGGGGGGGGAGAAATTTTGGGAGATATTCTCGTGTCTGTATATTTACGTAACGCCTTTAATGTCGTGTATTGTTTAAATACTTCATTCTGTGATAGTCCTAATAGAGTAACCACATGAAGTAATCTCTTGGGGTTTCGACTATGGTTACCACAGTAAACTCTCGAGTACACATGGACCGAGCCTGTCCCATGTGCAGCTGGTTCCGAGAATAACACAATGCTTTTGTTGATTGATAACTGTCCCTAGCAAAACTCAAGAACTAACAAGAAAAATTTAATCAAACCTCAGATACATACCAGCTTATTGGAGTATCATATCAATTACTAAAACATCTTAATTGTTAAATCTTAAATCTTAACTGTAGCACAAAAAAGCGAGAGCATTCTTATAGCATACTGAAAGCCTTTTACGTCTGACAATCGTCAGAGTGAGAGACTTCGAATAACGACCATAGGTGAACCGAAATATAGGCCAGATGCGGATACACGTGATATGATGAAAGTGTCTATTTGCCCTACGATTGACCAATTAGCATCTATTTAACATTGTCTAATAGAAGAGTCCAAGCGAGAAAATAAACTCTTTTTGTTTACACAATACTGGGTTCTAAGTCTCGACGTAAACTGATTCCAAAACACTTAAATGTAAGGAAGATCTTACTTGCTCAATGATCAGAAAATTATCGTCTGTATTTGTTTTGGGGTATTCTGGATTTATAATAAGATCTCTGTCCTATGGCCGTATCACAAGCCATTTTAGGATTATTGCTTTGCACATACGAGGTGCCTGCTCTCTTACTATATTGCTTGTCTTCCTGGTGATGATGGGAACATGTCGTTTTAGTCTGTCTGCTAATCTCTGCGTAGTGCGTGCTACGTACGGAGCTCACATAGGTACGAAAACTCATAGATTATACAACTTTTTGAGTGGTAGGAACGCGATCTTTTTTTCAGCAGATGGCAGCATGACCCTAGTATTGTAATCAGTATTATAGATGTCTCATCATAAATTTGAAAATCAAATTAATAAAGACATTACATCCTGTTTCGATGCTTTGAAGCCCCGTGCGGTTTACAATACCTGGGTCATGCTGCCATCTGCTAAAAAAGATAGCGTTCCTGCCACTCAAAAACGTTGTGTAGTCTAAAAATTTTCGTGCCGATGTGAAACTCGGTACATAGCACACACTGCGCAGAGACAAGCAGAAAGAACAAAACGACATGTTCCCATCATCATCAGAAAGACAAGCAATATAGTAAGAGAACAGTCACCTCGAATGTGCAAAGCAATAATCCTAAAATAGCTAGTGATACGGCAATAGGACAAAGATCTTATTATAAATCCAGAATGCGCCAAAACATATACAGACGATAATTTTCGGAGCATTGAGCAAGCAAGATCGTCCTTACATTTAAGTGTCGTGGAATCAGTTTACATCGAGACTTAGAACCCAGTATTGTGTAAACAAAAAGAGTTTACTTTTCCATTCGGACTCTTCTAGTAAACAGTGTTAACTAGATGCTAATTGGTTAATCATAGGGCAAATAGAAACATTATTCATCATATCACGAGTATCCGCATCTGGCTATATAAGTCGGTTTACCTTTCGGTCTTCGTCCGACGTTTCATTCTCTGAAAAGTGTCGGACGGAAAGAGCTTTCAGTATGTTTCGTGATATATTGAAATTCTGTAGTACCAACAGATTTTCACAAATTAACTATGCTGCTAAAGTAATCTTCGGGCTCCTTTTATGGACCCTACTCTTCTCTAGGGCTGTTCATGAATTTTCTAAATAAAGTAAAGTTTCAGCTAGATATATACTTAAGAGTATTGCAGATTTATTTAATGAATGAGGGAAAAGTAAATTTACACTGAAGTCGGTGGTAGAATAAAATTGATTGCAGAATAAAACTGGTGGTAGGATATGCATTTACCTTGTGCATAAGATCAATAGGAAGGAAGACCTTCCGTCTATGAGCATGGTATGGGACTCCTCGCAATACTGTTACTAATGACACTGCACAACCAATATGACTGGCAACATGATCTGCATGTAAATCCTTTATTCCTAAAACAGGGAAAAGATCCAGCATTCAATATGACCTACCACTAGATATACCTAAACTTAGACATAGTTAGTTTAAAGTAAAAGGGAAATTGGAATTTGCCTAAGAAGCAGTAGGTATGTGAAAAACAACTTTGCTGTCATCACTAAAAGGCATATTTCTACCAACTAGTACTTGGCATTAGGTAATAGGTAGGGTATCTGTCTAAAACTATGATCCACCTATTCTACTTATAATCGAAGTAAGTGTTTTAAAAGTTCTTGTGATTCAGGGAGTGACCAAACTGACCTACATCGATGTGGTTCAAAATTCAAATACCAGAGTCTCACTACAACTCACTATATAAGGTTTCCCTATCACCATCATCACAGGTTTCTTGCTTTCTATTATCTATTATGCTTGACTTTGTCCATTTCAATCTTAGTTCGTTTCCATATACCAACTTCATAAAGGATGACTCCATCTTACTCATATCAGAATGCAGATACGTACGTAATAGTTTGCTGTTTTAGCTACCGGAAATGTAAGGCCTGTTGCCAGTGGTGCCATAAAGGTATGTATGACTACAGCATACCTTCAATATTACAATATCTGTTGCCATTGATTATGAGAAAATCTACGAAAATCAGTAATAGTCTCGTATTCGAATTTTGGACAGCATCAAGGTAGGTCAGTCTTGTCCATTCCCGGTCATTAGAATGCTGTCATTAGTAGATTCGATACAGGAATGGCAGACGGAAAAATGAGCGTTTGTGATTCTGCATGTCCTGAGTTTCTGATCGTTGGATCCTCCCAATATGTTCATGGGAGTTACTGGGGTACTGGGGCCAAAGTAAAGCAAGTCTAGAACTGAAAGTACAAGAGCTGCGAAGAATCATCAAAAGCTCTAAAAGACATTGAAATAAATAGAAAGTCAAACACTATTAAATGATTAACGGATGAGCTTTTGACAGTGAAAACGTCATTTTGCATGCGTCTACACGCGTCTACACACGTCTACACTAATGCGTTTTCATATGAAAACGCATAAATTAAGATACGTTTTGCCTTTCATCCACACTAATACCATTGAAAACAGAGTTTTATGAAAACGGAGCTCTCTGAAAACGGATAGTTTTGAAAAAGCTGTTTAGAAACGGAGCCCTCAGAAAATGCACTAGTGCGGACAGAGAAAACGAAGATGTTCCAGACCAAAATGAACACTTGGGCAGATATGACTCCAGAATCAGACACATTTTGTTTATAACAATACCTATTTTGTCACTGACCGTCAACATTGCTAAGTTGTTTTGACTTTGAGCCTAAGAATATTCCAAAATTATTCTTAAGTTTTAGAAATTTTGAGCATTAACTCTCGTCGACTATATTCTTCTGGTAAACAGTGCGTAACTGACACTCCCTGAAGAGTGGCTGTTTCGCATCATAGTGTAAGGAGTTACAGACAGGATAAGTGAAGCTCATTCTTATGTAGTTTTCTAAAAAAAACTCAAATCCGGAAAAAATCTAAACCTTGATGAAACTTAAGCCTTGCATTATTCTTAAATTATCGCTAAATTGTAGAGAATTTTAGCCTTAATATTACTATAGGCAATATCCTTATAAAAAAAAGTGTATTAGGCCGGATCGATATGATCCCTAGAACAGCATGATCCATGCTGGACCAGTATGGCCCTACGGAGCATGCCTCGATTACAATCTGACAACCGTTAATGCAACCATAACGGCAACGACAATGCTCTTCAGAGAATATCTTTCTCGACGCCACTGAATCGTGACAGATGTAACAAAAAAAAGTATTACAGATACTATACGGACCACACTAGAACAGACTGTTGCATAGCGGACCGCTCTATGGGATGCATTGGGAAAAGGTGTCCGCAAAGCGACAAAAACATGGCAAATTTCTAAAAAATTTCCAATTTTCTAGGAATTTGAAATATGTTACTTGCTTCCATAAATCGCTCTATTGCAAACAAAGCTCTCTCTATCTAACCATGTGGTTCATTTTCCTATATAGTTTAAAATTACAATGTCACTCTCAGGAAATATTTCCTTACTGCTATACTTCTCTATATAACGGCCAATTTTTTTTTGTTAGTATGTAATGCCAGGGAACAGCCATTAGAGCCTATAACGAAGCCCTGACAAAGGAAGAAAGAGAGAGGAAAGTTTAGCAGATAGGGAGGTGAGATTTAGTTTGCTGATGTTAGATTTGAAACAAGATAAGTTGTAGGATTCAGGAAAGGAAGTGGAAGGTAAGTTGTTCCAAAGTTGACAGGTTCTTGGAATGAAAGAAGACTTGCGGGAAAGAGTTCGTGAATTAGATAGTATGACTTGGAAAGTGTGTGATTGAGTAGAGCTTCTGGTGGGTCGAGCATACCTCAGATGGTCTGGAATAATATTCTTGAGATCCAAGAATGAAGTTAAAGTAAGCGCGAAATGTACCCTCTGTCCATCTCCTACTACCTCTGCCTCATTTTCAGATCATACATCTACGCATTTTCCGTTGGAAACTTAACTTGTGGTTCGAGAAAAACTCATGTGACTTTGAAAGTCTAATGCAGCACCGGAGCTCTTAGGGTTGTAAGTGTATGCGTTATGGCTATATGAGTGACCATTTCTGCATGCTGATGGCGTAAAATACGGCGATTTTTCTAATAAATGTGTAGTTCTGTTGCTTATAAGTATATTTATTGTACCAATATGGTGGCAGCTCTGCAACAACATGGGACATGTTGACTAGTTGCAAATGTCTCTCTAGGAATGAAAATTCCCTAGATAGGTTTCAGGTACACTTGCAAGCAAATCACTAAGTAAATGGCCAATTTAGGTTATAAAAAAGACAACTAAGTTCTTACAGGCTACTGAAACATAGGAATGTCACGTGACTTGTGGACTCAAATTCCAGGGCAGAGTTTAAGTGAATATTCATGGTATTGGGAAAAAGGTATACAGTAAAAATAATGAATTTTAAAGAGTTCATAAATACTACAGAGAATGAACAGCTTAGGTAAGTTAACTAGAAATCACTAAAGCAAATTTTAAATAAAGCAAATATGAGGTATAGAAGAGGATACAAAAGGTACGACAATTACAGTAGATCCCAAAAGGCTTCAAAAAAAGAAACAAAATAGAATGTAGTAAGGATGCTCTAGATGTCCTTAAACCAAATGGAATAGTACATACTTATTGTGGCAGTGAAGGATAACAATACGACAGCAAAATCCATTCAAAAAGAGCTGTGGCTTGAATTGCCTTGAGCCCAAGATAACTATTTGACTGAATCTGTCCTATATACCAGAGATAGGCTCTCAACAAGTCATGGTGCATACTGTGGACTGGAAATGGTATTTCCAGAACTTCCATGGGGGCAATAAATTCAGAGAAACATAAATCTTATAAATTCTGGGTCAGATATCAAGCCTACACTAGAAAATATACTTTAAAATTACTTGGTCGGTTGTAGCTTTTTGACGTTTATATATAATATATATATATATAAATATAAATATAAATATAAATATATATATATATATATATATATTTATATATATATATATATATATATATATATATATATATATATATAAATATAAAGCGTCTCGGCACAAGCCTTCATCAGTTCTTCTATATATATATATATATATATATATATATATATATATATATATATATATATATATATATATATATATATATATATATATATATATAAATATAAAGCGTCTCGGCACAAGCCTTCATCAGTTCTTCTATATATATATATATATATATATATATATATATATATATATATATATATATATATATATATATATATATATATATATATATCTTCTATATATATATACATATATATATATATATATATATATATATATATATATATATATATATATATATATATATATATATATATATATATATATATATATATATATATAAATATAAAGCGTCTCGGCACAAGCCTTCATCAGTTCTTCTATATATATATATATATATATATATATATATATATATATATATATATATATATATATATATATATATATATATATATATATATATATATATATATATATCTTCTATATATATATATACATATATATACATATATATATATATATATATATATATATATATATATATATATATATATATATATATATATATATATATATATATATATATATATATATATATATATATATATATATATATATATATATATATATATATATATATATATATATATATATATATATATATATATATATATATATATATAACTCAATAGCCTTTCCACTAAAAGTTTTTAAAAATTTATATAGACTCTCATAATAAAAACAACTGTTTAACGTTTTGCGTATAGCTTCATCAGAAAAATCTCTACACCTTAGAAAAACGACAATTGCTTTCAATTTGTAAAACATGGTTCGATTGCTTCGACACCCATCCTCAGTTACAGAATAAGCATATTGCATGGCACAAACGATATAAAGGCAAGTGATTACTCTGTAGCACCTAGCAAAATAGCTATACTAATGCACAATGCCGAAGACACAGAACAAACAAAAATGGCGAAAACCAGAAGAGGTGTAGGTAGAGTAGAGTGTAAGACAAGAGAACAAAAAACCATACAAGCACAGAAATACCCAAATAAACATCCTATTCCTCAACTTGCTTAATATTAAGGCCCTGGGGGGAGGGGGCAAAAGTTTCCAGTTTATATCGCCAGAAACTTTCGCGTTGTCAACCGTTCCCATTATGTCTATCTATAATGATAACACTAACATCTTTAAGGAATCCCTCATGCGCTCCCCCGGTAAAATCTCTGCCTGAGGGATCCCCGAAGAACCACCATAAAACTTACGACCACACGCCTTGTAGTTGTTAAGCCCAGTCCTAAACGGCGTGCACATACTACCCACATACTGTACACCACAGACTCTACATTCCATCAAATACACTACATCAGACGAATCACAATCAAAAGAAAAATTTATTTGATATTCCTTATTGGTGCTATGGGATCTAAAAGTCTTACTATCACACATAACAGAACAAACCTGACATCTAGACTTACCACACGGAGTACATCCCCTTGTATTACAACTGCCCTTCCCCCCACTATGCAACTTAGCTCTTACCAAAATATCCCTAAGGTTCTTGCAACGCTTAAAGGAAACAAGTAGTGGTTCAGGAAACACACGTCTATGCTCCTCTGAAACACTGAGCATAGAGTGAAGTCTCTGTGCCACTTTCCCAATGCTGTTGAGTGCTGGATGGTAGGACGCGACCAACGGGGCCCTGACTACCCCATCCTCTTTAGAGGCTTTGTTAGAATCTCCCTGTCCTTCCTGCGTGCCTCCCCAATTTGCTCTTTTATAAAGGATTCCTCATACCCCCTATCCTCTAACCATCCAGCCAGAGCCCGTAACATAGCATCTAACTCATGATCTTCAGAGCATATACGGCGTAATCTTAGTGCTTGACTATAAGGTATAGCTTTCTCGGTATGCCAAGGGTAACAAGACGTCTTGTGCAAATACTGATGAGTATCTGCTGGCTTGCAGAATAAGTCTGTAGTAAGGACCCCCCCCCCCTACTTAACGCTAACTTTAACATCTAGAAAATTAATAGAGTTACTAGATTGCTCACTGGTAAACTTGATAGTAGCATGGCTACTATTAAGGAAGTTGAAGAACGAGTCAAGCTTTTCCTCCCCATGAGTCCAGATGAAAAACACATCGTCAATGAATCTCATCCAGACCAAGGGTAAATCAGCTGACTCCTTCAACAATCTTTCCTCAAGCCTAGTTATAAATAAATTAGCAAATACTGGAACAAACTTAGTTCCTATAGCTGTGCCAAGCGTCTATAAAACTTATTATCAAACTCAAAATAATTGTTGTCTAAAACTAATGATGCCAACTCAACTAACGTATCAGTAGCAACACTCGGGTTCACCCTTCTATCAAGCGCCTCCCTGATGGCTTCTAAGCCCTCCTCGTGTGGTAGGCTTGGATAGAGTGCCACTACATCCACGGTACACAACAAAGCCCTTTAGGTACCCTCCCAATCTGATTCAATTTCAAAAGAAGATGATTAGCATCCTTAGTGTAAGATCTCTCATGGCTAACTAAAGGATTAATATGGTAATCCAAAAACTACGAGATATTTTCTGTAAAACAACCCCAATTAGAAATAACTGGCCTACCTTTCACAGAATTTAACCCTTTATGAATCTTAGGTAGCAAATAAAACCTACCCAGTTTCCTATCAGTATCAAGAAGATATTCAGAAACTCCCTGCAGGCCCCGGTCTACCCTCGCCATTTCACATATCCTATTCTGAATATTCTTACCTAGCTCTACAGAAGGATCCCATCCACTTCCTCATATACTCCCCTATCATATAATTTTCAATTGGCCTCTTCTAAGTAATCTTCCCTATCCCATACTACAACTGCTGACCCCTTATCTGCTCCCTCAATAACAATATTCCTATCACATCTAAGATCTTGTAGTGCAGCAAGTTCAGATGCAGAAAGGTTACTAAAATTCTTACCAATGGGCATCACAGACAGTACCTCATGTTCTAAGTTGGAAAGAAAAGCTTCAAGTAAGGGATCACCGCGAGGAGGATTCCCGCTAGATTTACATTTAAATCGAAAATTGTCTGAGTCTGTGTTTGCTTCACGGTCTCGAAAAAACCATCGTAGACGCATTCTGCGTTTAAAGTAGTCAATGTCTCTCTTCAGCTGAGCCTTGTCTATATCTGTTGGTGAAGGAGAGAACTTCAATCCCTTTGATAAGAGTGCCACATCTCCTGGTAACAGATGTCTTCTTGAAAGATTGACCACATTCCCGTCTATACATCTTCCCTGCAATCTTCCGCTTCCTCCAATTACTGCATGGTTTTCCCTCGAATGATTTGCCGCGCGCTGTACCACCTGGGGTTCGATCGCTCTGCCATACGGTAAGCCCTCCAGACTCAGACTATCCTTCTCAAAATGCGGCGTTGTCTCAAGCCAATTCAGAACTTCCTGATCCAAGCCGCTTTCTCCCATCACCATTCTCGCTTTTCTCAACCTCCTGTCGCGACATGAATTGGACAGTTCTTTTAGTCTCTCTCGAATGTGCACCATTTCTTCCCTCGATAAATATCTACGATGATTGTCTATCACTTCTTGCGCATTCGCTTCAATTCTCACTACATCTTCCCTGTATCGCAGCAACAAGATTGACAAGAGTTGTTTCTCGGTAGCTTGTAAAACATTGTTCCATGAATCTTCAAATGGTCCCGCAAGGCTCTATATTGGGCCCTCTGCTTTTTGTCATCCTAATAAATGATGCATATCAATGCCTTGAAAAAATGCACAATGTTGATGTACGCAGACGATACGGTGATGCTATTCTCTGATTCATCAAGCAAAAGTATCGAGGAAACCCTTAACTATGAAGGTGAACAACTGTTTCAGTGGTTCATGGAGAACAATCTGGTACTAAATCTCAAACCCGGTAAAACAGAGCTAGTTATCTACGGCACAGCGCAAAAACTGAAAACTCAACCTCCTTGCAACGTTGAAATAAATGGTTCAATAATCAACCATGCACCAAGCTATGAATATCTGGGCATTACTTTTGACAAACATCTCACAACGTCAGAACAAACAACAAAAGTATGCAAGAAAATCACCAAGCGCCTAAAACTTTTAAACAGAGTACGTGAAAATCTCAGTCAGGCTGCAGCTTCTGCCATCTACAACAGTATGATTGAGCCGATAGCCTTCTACTGTGCTCCAATCTACCTTGGAATTGACCCTTACCTAGATAAACTCACCAGATTACAAAACAAAGCTCGTAGGGTTATAAATTGTGCAAATCAACAATCTATCGTAGAAAAGATCAAGCGTCAAAGTGTCACCGAAGTTTTCAAGTATCTACACGGACTAAAGGAAAACCAGTCCACAATTAATTTTAAGCTCTTTGATCACTCAATTCACACGAGAGGAAATGGCAATCGACTTGTGATACCTAAATTGAACAACGAAGCAGGAAGAAGGTCGTTTGTTGTTCAAGGTGCACTTGCCTTTAACACGCTACCAGTTGAATTGAGGAAAGAACGCTCTATCTGCAGATTCAAGCAAAACTTGGCTAATTCTGCTTCTTAGTTTTGCCTCTACTCTCTATGGACTTTTAGATTTGGATTAAACTGCATATTTTAACTGCTTATCTTCTTAAATTTTGTTTAACTGTATGTAGAGCAGGTCCTTCATTGATAGCAGAAATGTTAATTTTCTGAAAGAAGCAAACCTGTTAAAATATGAATATATTATTATTATTATTATTATTATTATTATTATTAGATATACAAACAGCTAAATTAAGCCAATAGTTAAGACTACCAAAGTTTGTTAGTCTAGTTATTTTACAATGTACATGACAGTCTGAGGTCCTAATGTTCACTGTGGTTGCACCACTCCCGACAGTACTTTCCTCATAATAGATTCACTGTCCATTAGCACTGTCTTTTGCATCCCTTTCACTGTGTTCTCAATCTCAGTTTCAGTGTCTAATACGCTTTGAACAGCCTTCAATAATTTTCCAACTCCTCCTCCTAGACATCCAATGACCAATGGGACAATTTCAACTCTGTGCCCAACCCGATTTTCCCTCATCTCAAAAGCTAGCTGCTGGTATTTATCCAATTTCTCTTTCACCTTTGCTTCAATGTTACTTTCCTGTGGACATGCCATGTCACAAATCCAGACTCGTTTTCTCTCCTTGTCTTCAAGTGTTAGATCCGGCCTTCTAGCCGAACTGCTCTGTCTCATTTTGTACTCGAAGTCCCAAACTAATTTCCCCTTACCATTCTCTAAGACTTTTCCTTTCTCCCACTTCTCTTTGTACCAAACTGCATTTTCATCAATTAGTTCATATTTCTTCGCCCATGCTACAGCTATAACCATCAGTGCTCTGTTGTGACGTCGTAAATATTCTTTGCCAGCCAAAATTTGGCAACCAGCTAACAGGTGTTGAACTGTCTCCCTATAAGACCCACATAATCTACACATGTCTCCCCCGTCTGCTATTCCTCTTGAAACTTTCCATGCTTTCGTTTCAACCATTTGTTCCTGTAAGTTCACTATTGCCGCCGTTTTCCTAGGGTCTAAGTTACATTCCAACCACATATGGCACTCCACTTCCTGCTTGCTGAACGTCTCACTTTGAAATGACTTTTGTTTATACTTCTCAATTAACGAACTTTCGTTTCCTTTCTTCAACAGATCTTTGATCTTTTTCCAACTTTTCCTCCAGTGTCCACACTGCAGTTCTCCGTCTAATTCTATTCCTTCATCTTTAAATTTCAATGTGTGTCCAACCTCATTTGCCATTTCCTCAGCTGTAATTTTCACTGAGTTGTAATCTTTTAATTTTTCGTGCTCCCACGCAGCTTTAATCCATCTTCTTTCTGATACCGCCATATAGCAAGCTACCCTGATCTTAGTTTCCATATATACAGCTCTTAAAGATTTCAACCCCCTTCCTCCAACTTTTCGTTTTAAATATAGTCTCTCTTCACTTGATTGTCGCCCTAACATGCTGCTACTTCTAAGCTCTCGCTTTATCATCTGGTCCAGCTCTTCAAGCTCTCCTTTTGAAAAGGTACATACATTCATTACATAAGCCACTACAGGTATTACCTTAGTGTTAATTGCCTTAATCAAATTCTTATCATACAGCTCTGCATTCAGCAATGTACTCAATCTACTCTGCATCTCAGCTTTAACCCTTACTAGAACTTCCTTAATTTTGACTCCTTCTGCCTCCTCTACTCCCAAAAATTTGTAAACATCATTCTCATCTGGATCTAATGCTCTCATTCTTTCGTCCAGAACCATAAGTCCATCGCCTTTAACCATCTTTCCGTGCTTAAATACTATTTCTGCACACTTTGATATTCCATAGCAAGCACCTGTGTCGTTACTTGCTTGGACCAATATCTCGTTCACTGCCTCCAGTTGCTGATGACTTTCTTGATATACCTTCAGATCATCTATGAAGAGACTATGAGTTCTTTTTACTTTTCTTTCTCCTGGCGGACCCATTCTATATCCTCTAGTTTGAGACAATAAAATGCATATCGGTATCTCTGTTAAACAAAACCCAACTGGCGAGTAACTATCTCCTTGTAAGAAACCACAAGAAATGTTTATCCATCTGCTAACATACTTTTTGCTCTCGTCCCACACCTCTAACCTTGTTTTCCACTTTTTCATAAGCGCTTGCAGTACCAACCTAACATCTTCTGGAATCCCTATCCAATCAAAAACTCGCATCATCCAATCATGATGGACACTGTCATATGCTTTCCTATAATCGTAATAAGCAACTGCAAGGTTTCTGTGATATGTTTTCACCTCTTCCATGATACAATTGTCAATAAGCAGTTGATCCACCGTACCTAGAACCTCCTCAACGCCACCGAGTTGGCCTTCATCCCAAATTCCATTATTGCAAGCATGTTCCCTCATATACTTCCCGATTATTCCTGTGTAGATCTTGTAGGATGTATTCAAGCACGTGATTGGCCTTCGCTCCTTTACGTTACTCAGCTCATTGGTCTTCGGCAGCATTACTGTGCGTCCAGCAGGGAACCAGTATGGTATCAAACTATGATTCTCTTTGATTCTTCGTAGCGCCCTACATAATGCTTGCTGCGCAGGTTTAAACTTTTTCCACCAGTAATTCTGTATTCCATCAATACCAGGAGAGGACCAATTCTTTCTTTTCTTGATTATCTCAGTCAACTTCTCTTCCGTTAGATCAAATTCTTTCACTTCAATACTCATTCTCTTCAATTTTCCTGCAACTTCCTCCATCCATGGTAGGGATGGCGTGACCTAAGCACGATCCCTGGGAAGACCAGCAATACCATTTAAATTTACTTGTAATTTTATTTTTTTTATATATAACGTATTTTCTTTATAATTACGTAGCTGATAGGGTTTCGTGTAAAAATATAATTTGATGATTTTGATGATGATGACCTTCTCGGTTTCCCATAATCCTCCCCAAAAAGCAACAAATTGATCAATATTGGGAATCTTCCCTGCTCGTGATTCTGATCTATTGACGTTCCTATAAAAATACCGCTCATCTTTTCTGAACAATGCATTATTCTTCACTCTTTTTCCTTTTACCATCATCTTTTCCAATTTTACTTTCATATATCGCAATTGGTCAAGCAGTTGTTCCCGGTAGGTCATCAATGCAACGGTGGTTGTTTTCTTCCCTTCAATTCTTAATTCTAGCTCCTTCAAAAATTTCTTTTCCTTCCATGAGGCTTTTCGATGCTCTTTCCTGCGATGCACTTCATTACTGATCCGGGCTATCCACTTTCTCAACTCTTTCATCTCACGTTTTACTTTCCTCTCTCTTCTGTTTCCTCCCTTGGATTTAAGTTTTTCTTTGCTCACTTTTGTCTTGATACCTAAAATTGACGCTATTGCTTTTCCCATTGCATAAACAAAATCAGTTACTTCAGGAATATCCCTGTCCTCATTAAAATACTTTCCTAATACTCTATTTGATCTCTCAACTAATTCATCTGGCATCTTTAGTTTTGGTAATTTAGCTCTCTCTTGTAACTCAGTAAAATTACTTCTCTCTAATTTCTCTAATTCTGCCAGAAATATGATGTCAAGGGTCTTATCTTCTTCAGTCAGTTTATTCTCGCTTCTGTCTTGTAGATCCTCCACTTCATCAAATGCTTCTTCTATCATTTCCTCTAATGTATTCATTTCTTCTTCATATGTATTTGTCCCTTGATTTCTATCACCACATTCACTTGTTCTATTAGATTCTAATCCCTCTTCAAAGGGGGCCACCAGATTCCTCTTTCTAACCAGTACCAAGTTCGATATTTCCGTCTCTTTTCTAAACCTTGTCGCATTATCTCTAAGTGTCTGTGCTCCTATCATTCCTGCGTATATCGGATATTCAACATCCCACCTGTCCTTAACTCTTCTCATGAACCCTCTCCCTTTCTGCCTTTCTTCGGTGTCAATCTGCACAAGTGCTACTTTCATTTCTAACGTCCATTGAAGGTTCTTATCTTTCGTCACACTTTCTCTGTTATCACTTGTTATCTGCATTACTGCTTGCGTTCCCAAACTTTTTCTGAAGCGCCTAGCATTATCACAAAGGTTTTGGGCTGTTATTTGTCTTCTTAATGGAAATTCTATGTCCCATCGGTCTTTAATTCTCTTCATAAAACCATATCCTTTTTGCCTTTCTTCCATATCAATTTGTACTATTCTAATTTTCTCATTTTCTGTCCACCCTCCAATTGTTTTTCTATGTACACTGTTTTCCCTATGGTCTTCATTTTTATCAACACAAATCTGTTGTGTCACTGAAATATTTGAAGCACCATGAATTATGTTAGTTGAATGTTCAATTCGATTATCATGATCAATATCTCCCATTAGAATATAATTTACACGCACGGGTTTAAGCTGTCGATCCTACGTTGCCCGGCACATAAGATAAGGCTATTTACTAGATAGGTCCGCCACTCCCTACCAGGTTCCGTTAGTGACAGCATAACATTGCTACCATCCATTCATTAACACGGTTAACACCTTGAATTACGGATTTTTTTTCGGGGTTGTTCTCCCCTAGATCCGCCGTGTTTTGCTTAGCACAAGGTCACCTCTAGTAGGATGTGGCTCTTCACCACGCACGGACGATCTTCACCACGGAGAGGCTATTGACTTGCGCTTCACATGGTGCTGGGCTTGGGGAGGCCAGTCTAGGACGCCACACGAGGCCATCTAGGAAAGGTGCTACTCCTCCAATAACCCTTGACCTTTTATTATTATTATTATTGTTATTATTATTATTATTATTATTATTATTATTATTATTATTATTATTATTACATAAAGGTCAACAGCGATCGCAAAGCTCTAAAATACAATCCTCTTCATCAAGATTTACGTTCAAAATATACTCAAACAAAGTTCATTAATTTATCCTTAGGTGCTCTTGGCACTATAGGATCCTCCTCAGACTCTTTCACTGAACTACTTAAGGCAGTTGATTTTGACAGCAAAATGCAAAAGGCTGTTCTGTCCAGGATCATGAATATTACCATAAGATGCACATATTACATATTCTGTTGCCGCAATAAGCCATGGACAAGTCCCAAACTACACGGCACATAAAAAAATAGACGTACTCAGTAATTAATCAGACATCTCTTTTCTAATACGCTTGACCTTGTTTTTTTTGTTTTGTTTTGTTTATTTTTTTATTTTTTTTTGTTTTTTTTTTGTTTTTTTTTCTTTGTTATTCTTTGTACCACTGACAGCCAATTGTACATTGCCTTAAATAGTGAGATGTATGATTGTAATTAGTTGATATAATTGAATTGTTGAAATGAAAGTTTGAAAAATTATTATTCAAAATTCCTTTCACCATAGCAAGAACTGGACTTTTTCAGACGGAGAGCAACTGGTATAGTGTTATTGTACCGACAAAACTGCAAGAAACTCCGGTGATGTTCTACTTTAATTAATGACAAAAATACACGAATAACCAACAATGTACGCTCCATAATGCACAACCCAATGGCCTATTCAATGCAAACTAATACATGTATATAATTCAATAGCCTATCCACTAAAAGTTTTTACAAATATATATAGACTTTCATAATAGTGCAATTTTTAGTGCAATTTTAGTGCAATTTTTAGTGCAATTTTTAGTGCAATAGTGCAATTTTCATAATAGTAGAATCTTAGTGCAATTTTTACGCCTCTAGTTAGATGGTGTGATGTTCGTTAATTATTTTTCTAAGGTATTGTTTCTATTTATGTGTTTCCTTTGTATTTATTCAAGTTTGGTTATGTATATATGTGCGCTCTGTAAAGTAAAGATATATATATATATTATGGTATATATATATATATATATATATATATATATATATATATATATATATATATATATATATATATATATATATATATATATATATATATATATATATATATATATATATATATATATATATATATATATATATATATATATATATATATATATATATATAAATATATATATATTATGGTGCGCCCAAAGGGAAAAAAATACGAATCTATTATGTACAATACGAACATAAATTTTTAATACATAACCTAATTTTATTATACGAAAATAAGATTTTATAATGCGAAGTGGATTATATAATACAAAGAGTGTCGAATATATAATACGAAAAGTTGCAAATATATAATACGAAAAGTGTCGAATATATAATACGAAACGCAGCATGACTCCGAGCAAGCAAAGCAGTATGACGCGACGCGAAGGCTGGATGATATTAGTGCTCTGCTCTGGCTTCGAGCTGGCATTCTGATACGAAATAGTTCGATAAAGCCCTGCTGAAAATGGCATCTGGAGTTTCCACCTCACCGACAAACGTCCTTGAACGAATGAAAGACCTGCTCTCTGTCCTTCTTGGACTTATAGAAGAATTTGATCGAAAGAGGGTTGTCCTGAACCTAGGTTAGGGTAGGCCTACAATACCTGAAGCGCATCTTCGGTTGTAGGTGTTTCTCGAGGACGCCTACTTAGAGAGTGGTGAGAGAGTGAGAGATACCTCCAGGCTGTTGTCGAATAGCCGTAGATGCTACCTCCACCAGCTCGTTAAGCCTTGCAAACAATACAATCGCATCCTCTTTGGCTCGCCATTATGCTCTGCTTTGGAGTCATGTTGCGTTTCGTATTATATATTTGCAACTTTCCGTATTATATATTTGCAACTTTCATATTATATATTTGCAACTTTTAGTATTATATATTCGACACTTTTCGTATTATATATTTGCAACTTTTGGTATTATATATTCGACACTTTTCGTATTATATATTTGCAACTTTTCGTATTATATATTCGACACTCTTCGTATTATATAATCCACTTCGCATTATGAAATCTCTTTTTCGTATTATAAATTAGGTTATGTATTAAAAAATTTATGTTCGTATCGTATTGTAAATAATAGATTCCATTTTTTCCCTTTTTGGCGCGCCATAATATATATATATATATATATATATATATATATATATATATATATATATATATATATATATATATATATATATATATATATATATATATATATATATATATATATATATTAGACATACTGAAAAGCATATTTTCGTCCGACACTCGTCAGAGTATGAAACGTCGGGAAGCAATCGAATGGTGAACCGAAATTTATAGCCAGATGCTGGTACACGTGATATGATGAATAATGTATCCAGTTAGCCGTATGCTTGGCCTCTTGGCACCTATTCACCATTGTTTACTTGAAGAGTCCAAGTGAGAAAATGAACTCTTTTTGCTTACATAAGATTGGGTTTTGAATCTTTATGTAAACTGATTCCAAAACACTTAAATGAAAGGACGATCTTGCTTGCCCTATGATCCGAAAATTATCGTCTGAATATGTTTTGGCGCATTCTGGGTTTTTAATGAGATGTTGTCTTATGGCGAATCACTTTTCATTTTAGAATTAGAGTTTTTACACATACGAGGTGGCTGTTCCCTTATTGGAGTGTTTTTCTTCCTGATGCTCGTGGGTATATGTTGTTTTATTCTGTCTGCTAGTCTCTGCGTAGTGTGCCCTATGTACCGAGCTTCACATCGGCACGAAAATTCATAAGCTACACAACTTTTTTGAGTGGTAGGAACGCTATCTTTTTTAGCAGATGGTAGCATGACCTTAGTATTGTAGACCACACGAGGTTTCACAGCATAGAAACAGGATGTAATGTCTTTGCTAATTTGGTTTTCAAATTTTGATGACACATTACCAGTCCAGGGCAATTTTAGGTAAACTGGGCACTTCTCAGGACCACACGGTTTTTCCGCTGCAATCTGGCAAGTTTTTGCTTAATACAAGAAATAAGGACATCATCTGGATATCCATTTACAATGAGCAGATGCTTTACTCTATCAAGCTCTGAGCTTAATTTAGTTTTAGAGCAAATCATAAGTGCTCTGTGAACTAAGGTTTTAATAAGGCTAATTTGTCTTGTTTTTCGGCTGAAGAAATTCCAACGGATGTATTGCCCTGTAAACGTTGGCCTCCTGTAAACGCTGGTAAGAAGTCCAGTGCCCTCTTTTTCCACCAAAACATCTAGAAAGCTCATGGAGTTGTATTGCTCTTTTTCTACTGTGAATTTTAAAGCTGGATGCAGCAAGTTAAGTTTTTCATGAAAACAGCCACAATCCAGCTCGGAACTAAAGATAACGAAAATATCGTCCACATATCTAAAGTAGACACCTGGTTTTACGGTGTTCTCAAAAAGTCTACTTTCATGAAAGCCCACGAAAATGTTTGCTAAAGTCGGCCCCAAGGGGCTGCCCATTGCCACTCCATCTAATTGCTAATTGCTCCATCTAATTGCTTAAGGGACCCCGAAGAGATGTGGAAGACTGTTAATAAAGTATTGAACAAGGACTCTGCATCATCTACCATTACCATTTTTAATTTCAAAGATCGAGTACTGGACCGCCCAAACGAAATAGCTAAGGCATTCAATGAGCATTTTGTAACTGTAGGCCCAAAACTTGCAAGTAGTATAGACCATAAAGCTGATGATGACCCTTTGAAATATTTGAAAGGTACTGATGAAAATATGCCAAAATTTTAATTCACACAGGTTGATGCTAACTATATCAAGAAGGCTGCTATGGCTTTAAAAAGTTCAAAATCGCCTGGAACTGACAAAATTCCAACAGAACTTGTGAAGGATGCAATCGAAACCATCTGTCAGCCTTTGGCACTAGTATTCAATGCATCCCTGGAGAAAGGGACTTTTCCAGATATTTGGAAAGTTGCTCGCGTCACTCCAGTCTTGAAATCAGGCCTAAAATCAAATTTATCGAACTACAGGCCGATATCAGTTCTCTCCGTGTTTTCTAGGCTACTCGAGAAGCTGGCGCATGACCAGCTTTATGACTTTCTCAGAGCAAATGAATTATTATCAAAAAATCAATTTGCCTTTCGGAAATTACACAGCACGATAACTTCGATGCTCAATATCACAGAAACTTGGTACAAAAATATTGATGACCGTAAACTAAATGTGAACATATTTTTGGATCTGAAAAAAGCTTTTGACACAGTCGACCATGATATTCTTTTATCGAAGTTATCAGCATGTGGTATCTGTGGGGAAACACATTGCTGGTTCAAAACATACTTAAAAAATAGAAAGCAGTTCTGCTATGTTGAGGGCCAAAAATCATCTAAGAATAGAGTCGATTGTGGTATTCCTCAGGGGTCGTGCTTGGGGCCCTTACTATTCATTATGTACATGAATGATTTTGAACGTTGTCTTCAAGACGCAGTTCCTAACATGTACGCTGATGATACAAGCATAACTTGCCCCTCTACTGATAGCGCATCTCTACAAAGGAATATAGAAATTGAGATGGCCAATGTCGCGGAATGGATGAGGCAAAATAGACTTAGTTTAAACGCAAACAAAAGTGAATTCATAGTTATAAGACATTCAAGACAACACAATAACCTGGATGCACTTAACGAAATTGAAGTCAACCAGGAAAAAACAGGTAGGGTTACCAAAACCAAATATCTTGGTCTCAATATAGATGAGAACCTGAGCTGGAATGATCAATACAAAAAAGTTAAAGCTAAGGTCAAAAGTGGCCTCTCTGCACTTCAGTGACTGAAGGACATTCTACCCCAGTCAAAGCTAGCTGCTGTATACCGGGCATTGATTGAGAGCCACCTAAGGTATGGTAACATCATATGGAGCTGTATTTCAGATACCAAGCTAGATAACATGCAGACGTTACAGTCTAGGGCCAAAAAATTGATAGAAAATGGCAAACACAAGGATGGATGGGTCTGTGAGTGGTTGCCTGTCAAAAAATTGATAAAATATGATAGGTTAGTTATGACACACAAAATCCTTAATGGCAAATGTCCAGAAAACTTTCAAGATAAGTTTACCAAGAGATCAAAGGTCTCAAGTTATTCAACTAGAAATAGTCAAGATTTGCACCTACCCAAGCCTCGATTAGAATTTACAAAGAAAAGTTTCCAATTCACAGGAGCTTTCACGTGGAACGAGATCCCAGAATAACATAGAAACTACCCCTCTCTAAATCGCTTCAAAAAAGAAATGAAACAGCTTATAAGGAGCTGAGATGGGTAGTAGCAATCAAGCACGACCCCTAGGAAGAGCAGCCTTTTACCTTTGTTTTGATGTGTTGTTTTTTCTTTTCTTTGTTCTTTTTCCATGCTAATAGGGCATCGTACATAAACATTTATTTATACATATATTATACATTATACATATACAGTTGGGTGTTAAATTCAAAGTCCACTCCTCGCGTAGCAATTAGCATCAAGTCTTTAAAGGTGTCCTCGGGGAATGGAGGGCAATAAGGTGACCTATATACAAAGCATTAGTAAAAATCCCAATGGTCTCATCTAATGGCACATTTGTGAATAGACTGCTAATGTCAAAAGAGCATAGAAATGCTTTGGTAAGTTCTAGGTTGCAGTTTTGGATAAAATTGCCAAACGTAATTGAATCTTTTATACAATGCGAGGAGTAGGATATTAGGACCGGTGCCAAAATTTTCTGCTAACCACTTAGCAAGTTCATGTGGAGAGGAGCCAATCATAGATAAAATGGGCCAAAGTGGGGGTATCTTCTTTATGTGTTTTAGGCAAGCCATACATGCGGGGGCGCTGTGGTGAGCCAGTTGGTCGAATCCTATCGTAAACATCACGAGCCAGGATGTTTTGATTTACTAAGCCTAAGAGACGTTTTTGTAACTTCTGCTCGTTCTTGGCCGTATTGTCGTTCAAATTGATACTGCCCATATTTAAAAACTTGGTCTTATCCTCGAGAATATTGCCAATCTTTTGAATATAATCACTTCTATTTAAAATGACAACCCCAGATCCTTTATCAGGTTTTGTGATTAAGATCTGTTTACTGGAACGTAAGGATTTTATAGCATGAAAACGTTCTTTATGTGTCAATTTGTGGTGCAAACATGTTGTCGGATAAACATGTTTAGGCTCTGCAGTTCTAAACCACTAAAGTAATCCTGGGAGGTAAATTTATTACACATGCAGAACATTAATAGAATGTATCATTTACATTTAGCAAAGAAATGGAAATACCAAAAAACAGCAATGAAAATTCAGTTGAAAATGAGTTTATAGACCTTTCTATAGCAGCAGTTCAACCTAGTCAAGACGGCCCCGGAGACCATTATAGCAAGAAAAGCTATTGCGAAGCCCCTCCTAAATCCTAGATGCTGCTGACACGGACCATCACCAGCTGCGATATACTGGTACACAACATCCGCTCTGCTATGCTGGTAAACATCATCCGCATCAAAATGTCTGAAGGTAATATTTCCATGTTCTATGAAATCTAACCCCCAACATTACCGCTGCAGAGCCAGATTACATTGACATTAATTGGTGGACCCTAGTCTTGGAGAAATATGCACGAAAGTTGTTTCTTTACGTCCTGCTTGAACTCCTACAAATCTCTGGCTAGCTGTGTGGAAATTTGCAATTAATTTATTGATAGGAGGTCGTTTTCAAATATAATGTCTTCTAATATGGGTAATGACTTCGTCGAAGTTCTGGAGCTCACAGTTGGTGGCGTGATTGTGCTCTGATATTATGTAGTCACTCTTGATCCCTCCAATTCATTTTGCAGTGATCGAGGTTTTCAGGTTGTTAATTTCATCAACTCACCGCACGTGACAGTCACGAAAGACAATAATCTTTTCTGGCACTCTTACTTTTGCTTTCCGATTCAATATTGGGAAGCCTTTTGCTCCTTCTCTGTCAATGTTTCTTAATACTCCCTCCGTTCCTTTGAGAGTAGTTGAATCTTGCTTCTGTTGCTGTTGTCGTACCTGCATTTGCTACCGATGATGCTTTTAACGAGGATTTAAAAGAACAGTTTGGATGGTCTTTTTTCTGTTATCAGAAGCAGGTGGGAAACTTGTACCTTGCTGGGATTCCAAAATTTTTCCTCTATGCAAGTAAAGAAATTGATTATGCTTCCTGATTTTTACCTCCTTTCATTGATCAATGATTAATTGCTCAGCACAACCTATGATTCATCTTCATTCGTAGCTTGTGCTTCATCGGGCATGGGAGTTTTTCCAATAAAGAAAGGATATTTACCCCTAACCTTCCTTACATGCACTCTAGACGTGCCTGTAAGCGACTGCAGTTCTTGCAGAACTGAGTCCCATTCTGTACCATAGTTTCTAGCCAAATAATCAGAAATCGATTTGATGTCAGACCTTTTTTATAGCGAATAGTACTAACATCATCAAATAGCTCATTTTCAATATACGTTGCGATTAACTATTTGCCTTCATTAGATTGAGGCATCAATTCTGCTTTCAGGCCTGCGTCTGTAGGAGGATAATCTAGTAATTTTCTTGACTCATCGTTATGCTAATCATGCACGCGCAGTTTATCTTTGAAAAGTCAAAATTAGGCCTTCTCCTTACAAGAAATTTGGAGCGAAAGTATCAATTCCTACGGAACACCGCGCAAGCACTCACAAAACTCAAGAAATATTGCTCGAAATGTTTAGCTCGTTTGACCATTCTATACTGAGCAGCGATGAGAAAGGATGAGCAAAGGTGTGCTAATGTTGTGCACAGCTCTGTGAAATCTTGCATTCATTTAACTGGGGGGTAAGTAAACTATGCCACATTTTTGTGAAAGTATGTCAATGGCAAATAGAAAATATACCGACCTCACCTATACTTTCCAATATCAAATACAAGACTGGTGATACAGAACTTTCGCCATATTCCTCAACATCAGTTAAAGTTTGAAAAGGTTGATCACCTAAGTGCCTTTCCTATGATGAAAAAAGAATTTTGAACAGAAAAAAGGATACAAGGAAAACATGTAAAACATCAAGTTACAGTCATACAGTATAAAAAAAGCTCATATTCCAGGGAGCATTACTTAGTGTTTTGTGATCTGGCCATCATTTATAGGATATCGTTTTAAGAGAACTATCATTTTTGTTGCAGGGTATACGGCTGGAAGAATTTTTGAGATAAATAAAACAGTTTACTTACAGTATTCAGAGAATTAAAAATATTTGAAACCCCTTTCAAAAAAATACTGACAATGTCATACTCCACTAATATCGCTTATCATATCATGCATCCACATCCACTTACTTAATATATCATGTTCAGTGTTCCATACTATTTGCTGCAATGGTGAGTTGTCTCAAAAAGTTGGGAAAAGGTAATTTTGGCATTGGTAATGAAAGACCATTTAAATATGCAAAACGCAAATATTATTCCAATACTCCATATTTTATAGGACTGAGAGATATGAAAGACAAAAATGGTGCATTTGCTATTGAAGCATTGCGCATACGTGAATCATTGGTAGATTCTGGATTTGGATCAAGAGCTGGAGAATACCAAAACCACAACATGAATGTGAAAGATGTGGCCGATTTTCTTGAGAAGAACAGCTTGAAATCAAAGTTTGCCAATTATGGATGGGATGAGTAATAAACGTGCTAGTACAAACATCATATGGCTGATATCAAAGTTCCAATAAAACAAAAAAGTTTAGAAGAGTGCAATTTCATAGGAAAGAAAGGAAACTGGAAAAGTAAAGGAATTAAAGAAACAAATAACATTTACTAACTTTTTTTCAAATAATGTTTTGCATGCATACACAAGGAAAAGATAACATTGATTGTAGTGAAAAAATTGATACCCTACGATGAATTAGCAAAAAGGGATTTGATAACTCAACAGAACAGCTACAAAACCAACAGTTCTTCAATCAATGTACTCATAATTAAAAATGATAGGCTCAATTCATTTTTCATTTCATTTCATTTTTAAATCTTTAGACAAGGAGACCCCTCAGATACTAAGATCTACTTCCCAGGAGACCATGTTGAAACTCATACGTGAAATTTATAATTCATGATAAATTACAAACTCAATATAGACTTTACTAAATAAGGAAATTATATGATAAATAAAGATGTACTTAAGTATAAAATAGAAAAAGTTTAAAAGAACAAACAATTCACTTGCCAATTTCTACTACTCTTCCAACATGGTCTTAAGTTTCATCTAAATTGATTGGAAAGTGCTAGCTTTCTTACAATCGTAAAATAGCTTCCTCAGTTCTTCTAAGATTTTTTCATAAACCTTTTCCCTAAATCAGTAGCCTTTTAGCTAAGGTGTAGCATATCAATTGAGTTCGAAATCAGTGATCTCAATGAATGACGGAGCTTTTTGGTGCATAACATTAGGTGGCGAGCGAGTCAACTTGAAGCACAAGAAGAATGCGACGATAAACAACAGCCAAATTTTGTTTTAGACCAATCAGTGGAATTGTTTATGTCAAATCATTAACCAATGAGATGCTTCCATAGTTTACATATTTCATTTTAACCAATTTGAAGCGGAAGTTGCTATGGAGAAATCAATATTAGTATAATCATCATAACCATCATAATCATCATAATCATCAAATAAGTTCAAATACACCATAGTATTAAATTGAAGTACTTACCCTAGCAGTTATCAGCCTGTTGAACCACATCTTATTCAGACCATGAAAGTGTATGACCTAGATTGAAGCAAAGTAAGAATGAAGACCAAAATATAAATCTGCGTCCGCTAATGACTCTACTAAAGCAGCAACATTAAGAATCTCATCATACGGTGTGCTGAAGGATGAGATATTAGAGAGATTACGCATCCTAACGATAACGCTAAGGATACCGTTAAGAGTCAAGAGAGCACACAATGCCCACGCACAGAAAACATGAGTGCAGGCACATGCATCTCTAGAACCACAGGGCTGTGAGGTTCTAGCATTTGGCAGGAAGATAATTGTTCTCGATTGCACTGAACTCATCTACTCGCAATTTTCAGAGTATTATTAGCAAAGTCATATAATTAAGTATGGCTGTTCGACGAGATATTATAGATGTACTTGATTTAGCACGTGGAATTGATGTACTCGACGACATGGTTTATCACTTGTTGTTTAATGTGAATAAGGTGAATAGACCTAACATCGAGATTCCATACTGGCAATACCAGCGTTTTGATCTTGACAGAATGACTGATCATGAATGCAAGGTAGCGTTTAGATTCAAGAAAAACGACATGTATGACCTTGTAGATATTATGCTGATACCAGAAATTCTCGATTTTTGGCCTTACGCTTGGGCAATAAATGGTGGACGCGTTCTCTCATAGCCTTGGATGAAACGTCAAACCTAGGGGCCTGTATTGTCAATAATGCATCGGTGATTTTGGTTCTTTGCATCCTTCTCTCGACAGCCCCAGGTTTTTTATGCCAAACCTCAGATAACATTATCTCTCTCAGCATCATGCAGTCATGCTGAAGGGTCCATCTGAATCGCTTCCTTAAAGCCAAACAATTTATCATAATAGTACCCTTGCCTAGATAGATCTGAAGTTTCTGTGGAATTAAGCTACTGCTAAAGGATCGAACAGCACGAAAACAAGAATATGGCTACTACACGCATTTACTCTCAAAAGCCCTTAGAACTTCAATATCATACACCTTTCTGAATATTGGAAATATGAACGTACAAATAACACTGTATGCTTTTGTCTTCAGGCATAAAGCAAAGCCGTAGCAAAAGGGGAAATGGCTAAGTAGAGAGGGGAGATAGGCTGTGCTTCTGATTTTTGCTTTGACTGAAGTCATAGGATTCTGGGATTGGAACAAGAACCTAGAGGAAGGTGGAAGCTCCAGAGTTTTCAAGTTCATGTTCATAGAAATCCAGGATTTCAACTGGCTACTCTCCCAAGGGTGTTACTATTAGATTTTTTCCAGTCTAAGTGCCTTCCATTGTATTTATTAAATGGCGCTCTTGTGCTCTTTCCTGCTTCCATGATCCGTGTTATGTCCCCAGTGAAGTAATCCCTGCTAATTACAAATGGTTTGAACCTAGGGTTATTTATTCGAAGATCTTTGTAGAAAGGTTCGCAGCAGCTTACTTTTGTTTCTATATCATACCTAGTCCAAACAAAATTCCATTCGATTATTTTTCCAATCTAGTTCGAAAGCAACTTCTCCGGAAAGCAAAACTTCATCTCCAAGATAATGAATATCTGGATCTTTCGATATAGTTTTATTCTACTCTATTGATATCACTCTCTCGTGATGTTGAGCAAAACCCAGGCCCAAACAGAAATGGCTTCCTAAAATGCTGTCAATGGAACCTGAATAGCATCTCTGCTAGAAAACAGGTAAAAATTCCCATTATCGAGGCTTACAATTCAGTTCATCGCTTTGACATTTTTGCTATCTCTGAGACAATGTTGAATAGTACTGTGCATAATGATGATTGTTTCTCGAAAAGGTGACTCAGTGCCCCCTTACAAATAGAGCACCCGCACATTTCTAAATCATGTTCATCAGAAAATGTACGGAAACTTCGATGCTGGGTGTGTACCGACTGTTTACGCAAATGTTGCAGTAAATGAACACACTCTTCAAAACTGTAAGAAAATTTCATGGTCGCATAAGGTTGCAAAATGATTAGAAAATTTTGCTCTATTGGAATACAACAATATTGTAAATAACGGCCTGAAAGTTTACAAAATGTGGGCTAAAAGAATGGCATTTATTACAAAGGTCCACGACTTTGAAAGCGGGGATCTGCGCTAAATTGACAAAGTACATACGTATTTCACCTACCGCGCTTGCTATATTTTCCAGTACTCTGTAAGAAAGTGAGTTGCTTTATGACTCACACCTAACGCCAAAGCGGTAACAAGAAATAATGGGGGTCTGGACCTCTAAATATTAGAGAAACTCCTTTGGTGTATGTAGAGATGCGCCCATTCTAGATAGGAAATGACAGGTGCGATTATCGATAAAAGTTCTATAGCTTTTATGAGATTCGCTTTACCAAATATTTCTCAATATGAAACGTTAGATCTTGGATTGTAAGCAGCCCTTGGGAAGTCCTCGGATGATCCTAGGATGGCAAATTCGATGACAAAAGTAAGGCTGCAGATATGCCAACGGAGTCGAAGGTCAACTATAGCAACATTTGACGACAATGTAGCTAATCACATCCAGTACCGGCACAAGTCTAATAACCAAATCATTAATAATAATCAAAAATGCAAGGAAAGACTCTATCCAAACGTAGTGTAAAAGACGCTACGTCCTGAATCACAAGTCGCTTTGAATTAAGGAGCTCTCATCTGCCAGGGCTACGTTTTACAACATAATTATTTCAAAACTAACCGATCTGATACAATGCAACACATTGGTTTCCTCTCCAACTAATACAACACTTTCTATAAAACAAACTTGATCAAGGAAAGAAAAACTTTTCAAAAGTAGTTACTTGGTCATGCAACTTGAAATGGGTGTTTACATCTGCCATCAACAACGAAAGATGGCCACTGAGAAGAAATGTTCGTGCTGTCGGCCGTTTGCTCATAGGACCAGAAATGGGTGTTTGTTTAAATCTGCAAGTAAACAAAGATGGCCACTGCAATGAAGTGCTTATGCTGTAAGTCTCATACATGAATATAAATGGACGAAATCACGGACTGTCTGACAGGCAAAAGTGACACCGGAGCGAAGAGTTGGAAATTTTGAAGGAGGCCTGCGTTCACGACATGTTGATCGCAAGAGATGTTGCCGAAGAAGATCGTTCTGGCACCATTATGCGAGCTCGATGTCTTTGACCAATGAAGAAAAATGAAGAGCCACACACAATGCTTGTTTGCGCACAGTTTGGCAGTTTCGCAAAATAAGTAAAACACATTGTTCCCGTAAAGCAGGTAGTGGCGGCCACTGCAATCATATTTTTGCACTTTTTCCAACTCAATGACTATTCGTGCAGTGAATTAGTCTATCCCTATAGACGGTACTTGCATAAGCAGGCCAAAAAAAATGGCATGCACCTAGAGTAACTAAAATATCTCCATTTCTTTTGATGGGGACCCTCTTTGCAAATGCTGCCACCGACAAAAAAGCTGATAAGCGAATGAGAAATCCAATGAAATGTAAATTGTATGATGCTACATATGGAGTGAATACTCTGGTGTGCTCGGAGAACATCATGAAGCAGGCTTTTCATATTAAAAATCTGGAAAACCTACCACCTTTCTCATAGCTTTTATCTGATGAAGAGTTCCCAATCCAAGAAAACACAGTGTTAGGTGATTTTCCTATAGGTTCTTGTCTTTCCTATGAACTTTTCGACTTTGGCCAAAAAGACACGGTTTCAGAATGCCCCAGTAGAAACGGTAGGAAATTCAAATGCTTGCATTTATTTCCCCGATCTCTTCCACACGAGCCCATAAACTTTGATATCAGTATTCCAGTGTTCCAAGAAAAGGAAGAATGGCTAGAAAGCAATGTATGTACAATTGTAGCGGAAGCATAGGAACTTGAGAAAAGAACTTTGCTGCAGGATAGTTGTAAAGAACGGGTTGAGGAACACAAGAAGAGACTAACTACTTCAAACTTTGGGAAAGTAAATCGGCGAATACAAAAGCCATCTGAAGCAGCAATGTCTAATATATTTTTTGCACCAGATTTGCAAAAGTATCATCAATTGCTCATGGAAAAGCTCATGGGAAAGCAAAAGAAAAGCTTCCAAGGAGCATTCACACAACTAGGGTGCAAGGAAAAATAAAAAGCTTTTTATGTATTTCACGCAAGGATCATTGTTCACACTACCTATTCTTATACTGGTGCAACCCCTGATGGTATAGTCTTCAATGATAGTATCAATCCGCTGTATGGTGCATTGGAAGTTAAGTGTCCATTTAAGCAACGTGCCATGGCCATAGAGGAGGCACTAGCAGATCCACGTCTCTACCCTATATTCCAAGATGAGACATATATGCTTAAAGGGATCATGCATGTGGTTATTTTGAGCAAGTACAAGGCCAAATGGCACTCAGTGGCTTAGAGTGGTGTGACTTTTTCTCATTTCCTTCAGAGTCAAATGAGATGTGTGTTGCACGAACTGAATTTGATAAAGAATATTGAGAGACAAAACTTTTGCTAAAACTAAGCAACTCATATTTTCAAAATTGTCTAGAATACTTAATACCAGGAATATGAAACACACAGTTCATAGTTAAAATGATAAAAAATATTATTAGGGGGAATAGCAAGGGGGAATGTTTTGAGCCAATCAGCTCATTTGTTTACATCCTTATTTGCCAATCAAAGTGCGTAAAAGACAATAGAAAGAGAAGAGAAAATCATGTTTGATCAGTTTCAGAAACAAAGATAGCGTCGTAGGCTTTTTATATAAAAACACACCTCATATAAAAAGCTGGTGTTGCACGCAATATTTCTCTTATCCGGGCATATTTTTACACCCTACACTGCCACTGGTACAAAGTGTGACGTAGTGGCGGCGGGAGCTAGCAAAGGTTGACGGAGACAAGACAAGAGCCGCAGAAGTTCTTGAGCCACACCTTTCTATTTGAAAAGTCTGTTGGTACTACAGAACTTCACTACAGCACGAAACATGGTACCGCTTTTTCGTGCTGTACCTTTCAATTTACTTGCAATCTGAATAGTTTGGCCTATTTATCGAAACTTCATCCATGATTGTTGGATCATTGACATGAAATCTAAGCGGCTACACATGAAAGTCGTCTTTTATACGTAGATTGATTTTACCGCCACAATAAGTTAATTGACGTATTGCGTGAGAGAAGAGTCTATGTGAAGAAAACTGGCATGACAGGTCTGACCACTAAAAGTTTGGCTTGTTATAAAGTCATTTAATATTATTAGTGAATATTGTTAAGGGTATCTTCAGAATCGCAGGAAGTTTGTAGAATGTATGTGAGGAAGCTAATATGATTGAGCGGGCAAGGGAATTTCTACAGTATCTGCCACACTATGTTGTGTACGAATGGTAGTGTAGGGTGTAACTCAACTAGCAATATATAGAAGATAAAGAAACTAAAACTCGAAAGGAGAACTACTTTAGGAATATGTCTGCAAAACTTAAACAGTATACGATAAATATGGGTGGGGAGGGCCCATTCGACAGTTCTCTCAAAGAAGAGACTATGCTGGAAATACTTGGGAAATTGCCTTAACTATAGGACCTCATATCTCCTGTTTGCAGTAATATTTTGAAAAAGAAAGCGGCAACGTTTTAGAAAAATCCTTCTGCTACATGAAAAAGTACAAAATATGCTAGGAGAAGAGAAATATTACGTGCAACAACAGCGTTTATATGAGGTGTGTTTTTATATAAAAAACTAATGACGCTATCTTTGTTCCTGAAACTGATCAAAAATGATTTTCTATTGTTCTTCACTTTCTATTGTCTTTTACACGATTTGACTGGCAAATAAGGATGTAAACAAATGAGCTGATTGGCTCAGAACATTTTTCCCCCTTGCTAGGGGTAGAGTGAAATTTAGTGTCATACAAGGCCAATGGAAGACTAAAACTCTTGCAAAAACCTTCTTGTACTTTTTAGTTCTTCCTAAGAAAGTTTGTTGACTGCACAGTAACAAACGATTACTGTTTATATTTCACACTTTCTTATAGATTGAAAAACTGAAAAACAATTCTTTTGAGCTCATGAGAGAACTGTCCGGCGTATATCTGTTGCAGAATAAGTATCGCAGCCTGTTCTCCATATTTCCTGAAAGGTGTCTGCTCTGTGGTAGTTTGCAACAGCCTTGTGGCAAAATAATTTCCAACAATCCCTTATTTAATTATAATGATGGGATTGGATTTTGAAAGTTGGACAACAGACATATCACTGTCCACATTTGATTACTTGTTTCTATCATAGCTACTGGGATAACTGAGTGTAAGATGCGAAATCGCTTCATCTTGCATAAGGCTCTCTCAACACGTATGCTATGCATTGCAACAGTCTGTGTTCTAAGAACATCAGACTCAAAAAAACAATCTTTTCCCCTAAGATATGGTTGACTATTATGACCAAGGCTAAGCTGTGTTGGTTCTCCACTAATGTCAAAACCTTTATCTGCCATGGCGTTGCCTACATGTAGTATTTCTGAGGTTTGCAGCTTCTGCTTGAGAATGTCCACAAATTCATATCTCCTTTCATTTCATTTCACATAAAACCACAACTACAATAACATTAATGAACAAAAGAACAGCAAGCATTTACGGATTATAAGATGCAGCAGGGCTTTTGTTATTACTCTTTACTATCTCCTTATCACTAACAGAACTTCTATATAATTGTGAAACAAACATAACATAACCTCTGGGATCCACACCAATAGGGCATTTGAGGGTGGTGTGACCTGTTTAAGTGCTGTATGTTCCACATTGTTTTTGTAAGGAACTTGGAACTTGAATTCGAATTTTTGTTGCATGAATGATTACGATCTTCATTTCTTCATTTCCATAGTCTGCTAAGACCGTAGGAGCACTGTTGAGTCTTCAGCTCTCTATTCCAATCATTTCTATCCTGAGCTTCTCTAACTGCCTCTAATGCTGCTAATCCGGTAAGGTCTTTGATGTTCTGTATCTATGATACCCTTGGTCTCCCCAGCCCCCATTTCCTGGTGCTCTGCCGTGCATTACATTGTTGGGAAAGGAGGGGCATCATTGTGCCTTGTGACATGGGCGACATGTCAAAACCATGTAAGCTGTTGTCTCCTAATTATCGATATCAAAATTGCTACCTTTCCAATCTTTTGTGCCAGCACCTCTTTTATTGAATCATTAGTTCTGTGAGCTGTATATGGGATTCGTAATAGTTTTCTATAGCATTTCATTTCAAATGTATTTATCCTTTTCTGCAATGCTGAATCGAGTGTCCATGTCTCGCATCCATACAGTGCAACTGCTCGTGTTATCGTAGTTAGGAGCCTGCATTCTGTTTTGAGCAAATGTTAGAATTTTCTGTTATCTGTTCCTGATGACTTGTTACCCTTTAATCTCCTAATAGCTGAAATTACATCATACTTTATGACTGGTGGCTCTTTGTCGTATTGATGTTGCGATTATTCATTTGCTAGCATTATGATTATCTCAGGATCTTCTTGAACGTCATGACTGTAGAGCTCTTCACAATATTCTTTCCATCTGGCCTAGATTTCATCAATATTTGTTAGCAGCTTCCCATCTTTGTCTTCAATTACTTTCATTTTAGGTTGCCATCTTCGAGTTAGAGTTTTTACCATGTCATACGCCTTTCTGCTGTTGCTGATTCCTATGTTTTGCTCGATTTCATTGCATTGTTCATTTATCCATATTTCCTTGGCTTCTTTAATTTTCCTTCTCACTCTCCTATTGCAGTTGCTATATTCCATACTATCTGTTGGAGAGGTGTATCGCTTTAGCTTAAGTGCTCTTCATTCATTACAAGCCGGAATAATTCTACTGTTGCCCAAGACTGTCTTTTTGCCTTTTGCATATACCCAAAACATCCCTTGCCGTAACATTTAAAGCGTTCTCCAGCTGTGATGAAAAACTTGAATGTTATCTAACAGAAGTAATGGCGCAAATTCCCCTCCTAGTGTAGCACGGAGTTCATCTAACATTGTTGGGTCTTTGGGCTTTTCAATGTCACAGCAAAGCCTTGCTTGATCTTGTCTTTGCCTTCTTGTTAGTTTGACTTTCATTGTCATCACCAAAAGATCATGATCACTGCCTACATCAGCACCAGGAAATACTTGAGTCTTTGCTCCATTTATTTCAGAATGGCATCGTTTGCTCACTAGAATAAAATCTAATTCGTTATGATGCAAGCAGGGCGAGTGCCATGTAGCTGCCCTAGTTAGCTCATGCTTGAAAAGAGTATTGGCTATCGCCAATTTATCTTGTTTTTTGAATTCTAGTAATCGTTGTCCTCTATCGTTTGTGTGTCCTAGTTCAAATTTTCGAAACGTTCCTTTCCATATGTGATATGCATCTCTGCCTATTTTTAGCATTCCTGTCCCCTTGCACTATTAAGATATCTTTCCCAGGTACTTGCTTGATAAATGATAAATGATTATGATATCGGTTGCATTTGAAAATTATTTTACTGGTTGGCCATATTTTTAGAGAGCCAAGGACCAGTAAAGGTAATTGATCCAAGTGATAGGTATTCCTCACACTGGGCTTTGGGAAAGATTGAAGCATTCTGCCAGGTCTATATCTGATTGACCCATGCGCAATTTCATCGTCACCAAAAGAAATTCGCTTTAACTGACAAAATTTGTGGTTGCTGATGGTGCCTGCCTTCCTTCTCTGGGTCTGCATTCCAAGCTAATATTATCCTGGGCATCATCCTTATCGCTAAGTATCCTTTCGGTATCAAGTGGCTTCCTAGTAGCTTCTTCGGTTCCCAAATTAACCGTGTTCTTCACGCCCAAATTTGGCATCAAGAAATTCAATGTCTCCAAAAATCCCTGCCCTGAATTAAACCCTATGAAATGTGTGAATAATCTCTCGTGCTTGTCTTTGCTTCTGTATATTTTGAAACCAGATGCTGGAAAGAAAATGTGTATATTCATGGCAAACTTTCCAACTTCATCATCACAGTCTTCATTTACAGTTTGAGTCTTTCGTGATAGCAGCCTAGGCTTTCCAGGAAATAAAACATCTCCTTCTACCTCAGGTGCATTGTCACTAGCCTCTTCATTATGTAAGCGACCAGGTTCCAATGTCTATATGTTGGTCCTTCTCGTTTGTCTTCTTCATCCTCAAAATTTGGGTTTGTCAATCTGAACCTGCATGGAACTGAAGTTGATTTGCAACGCTTTACTTTTGAAAGTGGGATGATGAAGTCATTTCTGGTAAAGTGAACGGAACAGATGGTCGTATGCTTTGTGATGCTGAAAAACTTTCGGTCCCGTTGATCTTTGTTATCCAAATATTAGCTTTTTATAGTCATCGAATGGCAACCTGCGAAAAAGGAAATATCCTTATTGGCATCTGAACTGTTGGTACAGTCTCGAGCCACAGAATAGATAATAGGCAGAAGGGACACTCTCGACTTTTTAAAGGGCACGGGTTTTCTCACGCATGCGTCAACATTTCCACATGGAAACGAGTTTAGAGGTGTAACAGTCGATGGAAAGCTATAGCGTTTGGATAGGGGTTTCGACAAAAAAGGCAGTATTGGAAAAATTTCGAGGTCTCAGGTGCAGATGGACAACGAATGGAATCGTAATCGGATTGGTGCTTATTGCGCTGCAGTTAGTTGTAGCAACAACTGGAAATCATGACCTGGCAATCAGTTTTACTGAGTCTCATTTGGAGCTATATGGTAGGTAGGCCAAGCGTAGTTCACGTATTTATTCTGCATACCATCCTCTTATCGTTAAACCCAGGTACATTTGATTATAGTTATTTGGATGCATGCATATTAGCGGGTTCTCTTTATGTTGTTAGGGGCAGAGAATGGGCATACACTGAGGGAGGCAAGATCAGAAGATCAGAATACGCTGTAATGCAGTTTGCGATCTTCCCACGCCTCAAATATGGAAAAGCTAGGAATGATTCAGAAACAAGACGCAAGATTTGTTTGCAGCAATTATAACAGATCTACCACTTCTATTGCCATGACTAGAAAGCTTGAGTGAGGTCTTTTTGCTGACAGGAAAGCCAGGACAAAAGTAACAAGTAGGCTTGATAACAACACATGATTCATAACCACCTCACTGCTATTCCGCATTAAGGCTCACTATGTCAAATATACACTGCACAAGAAGCCAAAGAATTATCTGAATATCATGTTCTGGCACAAGATCTACAAATCCTCATACTTCCCAAGTGCTACAATGTTATGGAGCACTTCATGCCTCTACATTAGAAACAGAAAGACTCGAGTAGTTTTCAAGAGCTCCTTAGATCAGTGACAACTTATTTTGATGAAGAATAGCTTATTTATGCAAAAGTTTTCTTTTTATTTTCTTTTTCATACATAACATGGAAAACTTGTCAGCATTGTTAAAAGCTTTATTTATTTTTAAAACTAAAATATAATTTAGCCTAACTAATCAAGCATGTATGTAACAACCAAAGTTGGTTCTTGTTCACTGTTGCATAGATAGATAGACAAATCTGTGTAACAAGTCACCAATTTATTGAACACACCTGCTCACTGATGCTCAGTATATTTGAGATTTAGTACTTACTTTCCTTTAATGCACAATCATCAAACTATTGAAAGAATTGAAAGAAATTAATAGCCTTATGATACAGGGAGGAATTTTTGCTAGGCCAATTCATCATTTCGGTGGTTGCTTGTTTACAATAATGCTGAATATCTTATTCAGTACAAATTACCTATGTCTATTAAATAGTTTCAAAAGGGATATTATCACTCTCTTTCCACTCACTGAAACAATGCTTTGCATTTCTGTAAGTGGAAAATTGACTGCCTTTTATTGAAGTTGCATTGTACATGAAAATCCCATGTTTTTCCAGCCACTAATGGGTGATATTTGCCAAATAATACGTTGATGGTACCAAAGACTTCAAGGTCCTTGACATGAATATACCCTTCAAAAAGAATGCTTAGACTTTTTAAAACAAAACAAAAAGTGTATCTTAACTTTCATTAGAATTGTCACTATTATATGCCACATTAGTAAGAATTCATAGAGACTTCTGGAAACATTATTCAGTTTCTCAAAATAGCAAATATTAATCCATATGGTGTCGAAGTTTGCTTCAGTTACAAGTTTATTGTTCTAAAGGAGAGGTAAAGTCTCTTCTCACTAGAATTTTTATCCATTGATGGATGAAATGCCTCTTACATACCATGAGTATTATACTGATACCAAGATTATTGTTTGTCCTTTGAGCTTTGTGTCAATGCACTGCTGAATAGCTGCAAGTAAAGTGCTGCCTAATATATTGGTAATAAATCAAATTAAGCTAGCGAGCTGAAGCAAAATAAAGTAGGTTATTGAGTTCCTCAAATCATATTGAGCCGTTACATTGTAAGGTTTTGAATTCTGCTGTGATTCCTTGAATCTTGTGCCAGAGTGCATGCTATGCAGTATGCATTCGGGCCAAGAGTCCTTGACGCCTGTTAAGTCTTCATTTAGTTGTGATTTGATCCCCAAAAAACTTTCGGAGTCTAATTTGTTGTTGTACGGCGGTGTACTTTAACAAGAAAAAAGACTGGGTGGATGAGCGATGCACTCTTCTGAATGAGCGATGCCACAATACATCTGGAAGCACATGAAAGCGACCAGTGTACCGTTTGCACTTCTACACTAAATTTCCAATGTGCTGTTATCCATTTCTTAATGTTAAATCAGAATCAATGCCATGATTTTGTACTTTTAGTCGAAACCAATTTCATCGCAGCAAGCTGTTTAGGCCTTCGTACGGCTAGTTAGGCTATAAGCCTCGAACTGACAACGAGTTTAGAGGTGTACAAGTTTTACAATCCGCGCCTCGAAACAACAAAGGCGGCGGCACGAGTGTCCCTTCTGCCTATTATCTATTCTATGCTCGAGCACAGTGAAAGTGCGGCAATTCGATAAAAAAACATTCGTTCCAGAAGCTTGTTCTGGGTGGTAGAGAGTACTCTCTCTTTACAGAAAAACTGATCATACATAGTTTGAAAGAATTTAAAAATATTTCGCATGGATGTTTTAAGGAAGACTTACTACTGACATGCTGACTGTTTATTGGCACAGCTTTCTGCTATGTGATCACATCCAAGAAAGCTATTACAACGGTTGATATTATGTCTTTTCAGCAGTTTGCGAGAAATTATGGGGCGCCATAATGGACAGAAGTAGGTCAAGATTTCAAGTTACGGTCAAGTATCTGCGATCATTAGTCAAGAATTTGAAATCACTAGTCAAGAATTTGCAATCACTATTCAAGAACTTGTGATTACTAGTCAAGAATTCGCAATCAGTAGCCAATAATGGTCGAGTATCTGTTCAAAATTGCAACCACTAGCTGAGATCACACAAAAAGGAAAACATGATCAGTTGCGTCCATAGGGTGACAAGTGATCTCTCTCTGGTCTGCATTTCACTTCAGAATCTGGAAAATAGCGAGAGTAACTTCAATTTCTAAGTCAGGTTCGAAAAGCAATATTAGCAACTATAGGCCCATATCCGTGTTATACGTATTTTCAAGATTACTAGAAAAAATAGGACATGATCAAATTTCCAAGTACTTGAAAGAACATAAAAAATTTGCAAAATGCCAACATGTATTTTTAAAAATGCACAGCACTCTCACTTCACTACTTAGTGCAATGGACACATGGTTTTCAAACTGTCAAATGCTGAAGTCTGGGACCTAATGACTCTTAATAGCCTGGACACTAGTCCATTGTTTAGAACATTAATGCTTCTTTATTATAGTATGATTGTAGTTTCCTGTTCAGTTCACGTTTTACACTTACAAGTTACGTTCTGTTCTACGCTTACGATATACGCTTAAAATGCTAGTAGTCTTCTCTTTTGTACATAGTTATAAATAATATCAAGTTTTGCATATATTTATCAACACGTCTTCTTTCTGGACTTCACATTTGGTGCCCTGACCAAGATTGGTGTATTGCCGTTCATTTTTTGAAACTAAAGTCAGAAAGACGTCAACTTCTATGAGCATTCACGAAGACATACAATGAAGTATCTGGTCTCCTTATTAAAGAAGCCTTAACAAATGACTATATTTCCCTCCTGAAATCTACCGCCGGAGGCCTTCACGATCAATTTCAGGAATGCATAACGTTAGAGAAGGAACTACGTGCAGTCGCTCTTGAAGAAATTCAAGATGAAAAAGAATTGGACACATTTTTCGATGAGGTAACTGAAGTCACAAATACGGACCGAGGTAAGTTCAATAAACTTACCTTTTTTCTCACTGAACTTGAGAAGAAAAATACGAAACCTTCTTCCGTTTCTCACATGCAGTCGATAGCACATACTGCTACATTACATTCTAGGTTGCCAGATTTGCAACTACCTACGTTCGATGGGCAAATTAGGGAATGGAATGGCTTTTGGGAATGATTCCAATCTCAGGTTGGTAGCCTACAAGACCTTCCTTAGTCCTCAAAATTTACATATTTAGTCGGCCAGTTAAGGGGAGAAGCATTAAAAACCGTTCAAGGTATAATTCCTTCTGAGCAAAATTACTCAGTGTTAGAAGAAACGTTAAAAGACAATTTCGGCCAACCACGATGTATTATTCGGGCTCATGTTTTAAATATTCTAAAGTTGCCCAAACCTACGCAGTCAGCTTCTAGCTTTAGAAACTGCTACAATTCGTTGATGGGAGATATTCACTCTCTTCAAGCACTGAAGATTGATGTTCCAGCTTCCAGCTTTATAATTCCAATTATTGAGGATAAATTGCCTGGAAAGGTTAGAGGTTCTATAAGGGACTCTGGAAAGGATGTAGAGTTTGACCTTAAGTCATTTACCGATAGTTTAAAAGATTTCATTTCTCGGGAGGAGCAAAAGCAAACAAGTCCCTTTCAAACTCCTCAGCACCCCTCACCACGTTACGATTCATATGAGTCAAGCATAACCAGTACGTTATCAACAAATAGTCAGACGCGCTGTCAATTATGCAAAGGTTCGCACGCTTCCTCTCAATGTACCATGTCTGCTATTGAGAAATCTGCTGCTGTTATTCGTTTAAAATTATGCTGAAAAAGTTTACATCCCAGCCATCATGTAGCTGCTTGTACTGCAAAGGGACAATGTAGTAAATGCAAAGGTAAACACCATTCTAGCATTCACGGTATTAGTGTCCATTCCTTCTCATCAAATTCTGTTTCTTAACGAAGCGTGCCAATATCTTTGCAGCCCTCGCCTCGCGCCAGTGTTCATGCAGCTAACGGAGACGGTAACGTTAGCTAACTAAGGTTATCGTGTCCGTTATCGTTTTGCTAAATCTCATTTAAGCATGAATCACACTATGAAGGGCGCGGGCTCATGATGTTGGCAGGAATTCCGCATGCCTTGGGACTTAAGCCTTAGAGATTTTTAATTCCTCGAATAGGCAAACCAAAGTCATTTCATATTTTTTGAAAACGCGATTGAAAGTATGGCCTATTTTTTCGAAGTAAACGTACAAAAATATCACAACAATATCTAATAAATTATGTCTAATCTTTCTTATTAATTTGCTGAATCATGTTCATTATCAAATTATTTTGATGCTGCTGCTGTTGCTGAAATAATTGTGTCAATAACTTATTCTGTTGTTCAAGCTGCTCTTTCATGCTTTCTAGCATCCTTACAATGGTTCTCTCTTCATTTTCCTCTCGCCTCTTTCTTTCTTGCTCAGCAGCTTCTCTGTCTTTGGCTCTCTCCTCCAATTCTTGTGCTTTCAACTTTTGCTCTGTCCTTCTCCACTCCATATCAAACTTTAACTATGTTATTCATAATGTTATTCAAATATTGAGCAGTCTCCACTCCAATGTTCTTTCTCTTTTCCCTTCCTGACCCACACTCACTTCCACTTTTTCTTTTTGCAGATTCTTTCATCCTTTCCATACTCAATCTCCTCATTTCTTGCCCTTTCTCTGCATCTGAAGCTATCTTGTCCGCCTTATCTTTAGCTGCAGCCTTTTGTTCAATTGCAGCAGACTCAAAGAGTTCGATAAGTTCATCCAGCATTTTATCAATTTCTGTAACTTCAGATGAAATCCCGCTTGCCCTTTCTTCTTCTCTATTTTTAGTTTTTTGTTTATCAAAGAGAACTTGAAATCGCTCCCTTACAGCTCTTGAATTTGTACCAAATTTAGGATTTTCGATATTGTTTAACTTTTCTGCAATTAATTTCCATTTTTCTCCTCTTTCTAAACTCCCTGCTCTCGTACTCCAAATTTCAGAAGCTAAAACCTCTCTCAGCATCAGATCGTCGTGCTTTGTTGACCATTTAAACCTTTTCCTAAAATACATTGGTTACAAGTATTTTTACTAAAGTATATTTGTGTTCTACGAATTGATTGGGCCTAATTTTCTTAAAAACTAAAGCACGATAAACAAAAAATATTTATGAAAACTTTTATGAAATTATTCAGGCAAAAAACACAGAACTTACCCACTAGCCTTCCCTGATGCAAATGAAATTGGTTCGGAATCCATGGTGTCTAAATAATTCCGTAAAAAGGTGATAGAAAGTTAACGTTTTGGCAAAACGATAAGGATGCTCAGTTAAGGTTCCAGAACAGTAAGCCAAAACGTTAGCAGAATGGGGATATCCACTGGCGCCTGCGCACTTTAGCGAAATGAATCAGTTAACGTTGCCGTTTCCGTTACCTCTCTAATGTCGCATCCGTTACGGATACCAGTCCTTCAGCCGAGTCAATGTCACAGTCTGTTATGACAAATTGCGCCCCGTTGTTGAATACCAGTGCGATTAATCTTCTATCCAATACGCCATTGCCTGTAGACATTAAGCCATCTTATGATGAGTTCAATATAACCCAGTTCAAATAACTTTGTTGATTTTGCTATTGATAATTCGTCTTCAACAGAAGAAAAGACTTCGCTCAGCGCATCGAATCACGTCATCTTACTCACAACTGCTAAAGCTGCTGTAGTTGTAAACGATAAGACAGTAATCGCTAATATATATTTTTGACGAAGGTTCCCAGCGCAGTTACATTTGTGCTGGATTCGCTAATGAGCTAGGTTTAAAACCTGAATCATACAAACTTCTATCCGTTTCAAGTTTCAGGGGAAATGTTACGAAGCAAAACTATTCCATTACCACTATTGGCCTAGATACCCCCTCCAGAATTGAACTTGTTAAATCCTCGTTTCCGACGAAATTGTGCAACCTCTGAACCAAAGTGATTGTTCCATTCTCAAAACCGACCCTCGTTTTCACAATTTCAAATTTGAAAACGATTTCAATGGCGATAGCTTTGAAGTAGATACGCCAATGCCACGTATCGTTTCCTAGGTGCTATTAATACACGTGTCAATGACATGTTCATTCAAACGTCTAAATTCGGGTCTATTGTCTCTCGACCACTCCTAGCCACAAAGCCTTCAATAGCAAATCAAGCTAAGTTACGGGAAGTCCCAGCGTTTCACACGTCAGGCACACAATCCAACAATGGTTCTGATTCAACTAGCCCAGGGCCATTTCTGTCGTCATTTTCCATCACAAACATAGTCGATAACACTGAACGTTCCATTCAATTTGAAGGAGTTCTCTTATCTCAGTTTGCTAATTACAATTAGTAGTAATTAATTAATTAATTAGTAATTAATTAGTATAATTAGTAATTACTATCAAGAAAAACAAACAGCTAATCAGTTCATCAATAATTACCAGCAACAGAATGAATTTTGCGATGGACAGTATTCCACTCCTTTACCGTGGAAGGCTGACCACCCCCCGTTACCATCTAATTTAGAACTTTGTAAATGCCATCTTGCACAAGTTACCTGACAGTTAAATAAGCTAGGCCTTATGAAACAATACTGCAAAGTGATGGAAGAACATTTAGCTAAGGGATATATAGAAGAACTTTCCGAATGAAAACAGCCCTGGTCTGAACAAGGATGTCACTATTTGCCACATTTCTTTGTGCTTAAGGATTCTGAAACGACCCCCTTGCGCATAGTTTTCGCAGCTAATTCCGGAAAAGTCAGTCTCAACGATTGTCTGTATACCTGTCCCTGTTTACTGAATAGCCTCGTAGAATTTCTCCTTAGATTTCGTTTCCCGTAATGCACATTCGTTGCCGACATTCAGCGAGCCTTACTACATATCAAATTACGAGAAGCAGATCGCTCCTTTGTTCGGCTCCTGTGGTATAAGGACAATGATCCAATGAAAGAGATTTGTGTATACACTTACAATACCATTGTCTTCGGCCATAAAAGTAGCCCGATGTCTTTAGGCACTGTTTTACAGCACAATTTAGATCAATTTGCTTCGCAACAGGCCGTTGATATTTCCTAGAAACTATACGTTGACAATCTCCTATCCGGAGTTGAAAACGAGGCTGATGCAGTTTCGTATTTTCACAAAGCACGTGACCTTATGCAAAAAAGCAATTTCGCTCTTCGCCAGTGGTACACAAATTCCGACTTACTCTGTAACGAAGTTCATCAGCATAACACGGGTACCCCTTCTTCTACCATTTCTATATTGGGCCTTTCTTGGGACACTAAAACTGATACAGTCTTGCTTCCAGTGCATAATTTCGATTCCACGAACACGCAGCTCACAAAACATCACGTCCTTCGCATGGCAAGTAAATTGTATGATCCTCTGGCTATGTTGTCACCCGTTACATTTGTAGCTCGTTTGTTTATCACTGAATTAAGGGATCAAAAGTTTGGTTGGGATCAGCCTTTACCCTGCAAACTTTCCGTACATTGGCAATCCATCGAAAAGGATTTGAACGCTGCATCACGTTTAGAATTTTCGCGTTGGTAAATTTTGATAAAGCGCAGCCGGTTTCCCTCCACGTTTTTACTGATGCCAGTAAATCTGCACTAGGTGTAGCAGCCTATCTTACTCAAGATTCGTGTAGCGTACTTATCGGTTCTCAAATATCGCTTCACATAGCAAAGGCCATCTTACTGGTCCCCAGTTGGAATTGAGCACTATGTTGCTTGGATCTCAACATTGTGATACATTACTCCACGTCATTAAGAAAGATTTTTCACACGTTTCTGTTTTCCGAAATAGCCTTATTTTGGCTCGCTTCAAAATATAAACTTAAACAATTTGTTCAAAATAAGATCGACGCTATCAATAGTATATTCGATTCATCATTTTGGGAACATACCCCTCTCAGGACAATCCTGCAGATATCGTTTCCCATGGCTGCTTTGCTGCAGCACTCAAATCCTCCGCTTTGTGGCAGTGCGGGCCTACTTGGATTTGTAATCAATCATCGTGGCCTCAGTGGCCTAAGTCTCCCGCCACGTCTACAGCTGTTCTTAGCACTGTAGCCGCACAACTTTTACCTACGCCAGGTAGCAGTATTTGTCGTCTTATTGATTTGAATCGTTTCAATTCCTATTCCCACCTTTTAGCAATTTCTGTATACGTTTATCATTTTTGCTACCGCACGGGAGTTACTGGGCCCCTAACTACGTCAGAATTGGACCTTTTAGAATGCATATGGCTTCAATCTGAACAAATACGTTCCTATCCACAAGTCATATCATATTTATCTACTCCATCTAAACGTCATCAGACAAGTGTGCCCCCACTTGTACGTCAACTAGATTTGTTTTTAAGTGAAGATGGTCTCATTTGTACCAAAGGATGTTCTGCGCCCGATTCTTCGCTTATCTTACTTCCACGACATTCTCGCTTCACGGAACTGTTGATTCTTGATTGTCATCTGCGCATGCGCCACATCGGTGTTGGTGGAACTATTGTCATGCTACGTGATCGTTTCTGGGTTCCCTCTGCCCATGCTATAACTCGCCGCCTTCTTCCTCAGGGTGCTACATGTCGTAAGGTTACTGGTCATCATTACTCACTTCCTCAATCACCTGAATTGCCTAAAGTTCGTCAGGACACTTCCGCGCATCCATTTTCTAATATCAGTGTAGATTTCACGGGACATCTTATTGTCAAAGATCGATCAGGTAATCCTATTACAGTGTATATTTGTCTATTTACCTACTACAAGAGCTACTAATCTAGAAATCGTTGAAGATCTTACTAAGTCATCATTTTTACAAGCTTTTTGGCGTCATTGCAGCATCTTTTTGACTCCGCAGTTGATCTTATCTGACAATGCTCAAACGTTCAAACGTGTAGAACAAGACTTGCAGATTTTGTTATCCAATTTCGATTTGCCTGCAATTCGACGTGCTTTCGCTCTGACACATATTCATTCTTTGTACATATCGGCTCGTAGCCCCACTGGGGAGGTGTTCATAAACACCTCATCGGTTTAACCAAACCATCTTTGAAGAAAATCCTTGGACGTTCCCTTATTACACTGTCAGAATTACAAACTCTAATCAAAGAAATTCAGGCCATTTTAAATGACCATCCACCTACTTTAATCAATTCGGATATTCACGATTTACAGCCGCTTATGCCTAATCATTTGCTGTTCGGTTTTAACGTTACTACCTTGCCTTACCCTTGTATTGATACTGTTGAGTTCAACCCTATGTTCGGTGACGCTGATACGGTTTCACGTGAATAGCAACGGAATACTCTGCTTTATAACCACTTCGTACAGCAGTTTCAAAAAGAATACCTCTCTTCACTACGAGAAATGCATGCCTATCAGAAAAAGAAACCTCACACGTCTGAAAACGTCATCAAAGTTGGAGATGTCATCCTTATCGCGGATTCTGAAATGCCTCGACACCGCTGGGAATTAGGTATTGTTGAAGACTTAATACTCAGACACGATCGTTTATGTCTTGCTGCTGCTGTGCATACTTCTAAGGGGCACACTACACTTTCCCTTGTGAAATTGGTTCCAGTAGAATTAAACCTTTCTGACGTTATTCTCCATAACCCTGTAGATAATCCAAATCCAGTTGCACCCAACGTTATACAATGCCAACACCATGTTCCTTGAAGAGCCACTCTCAACGTAAGAGACACTATTAGAGCACAGCTAACGGATCTTTTGGAAGATTAGCATTTCGGTCGCCCCCCAGTATGTCAAATACTGAGGTCTGGGACCTAATAACTCTTACTAGCCTGGACACTAGTCCATTGCTCAGAACATTAACGCTTCTTTATTATAGTATGGTTGTGGTTTCCTGTTCAGTTCACGTTTTACACTTACAAGTTACTTTCTGTTCTACGCTTATGATATACGCTTAACATGCTAGTAGTCTTCTCTTTTGTACATAGTTATATAAAATATAAAGTTTTGTATATATGTATCAACGCGTCTTCTTTCTGGACCTCACACAAACATTGACAATCGCAAACTTAATATTAGTATCTTTCTCGACCTAAAGAAGGTGTTCGATACCTTGGACCATGGAATTCTCCTATCAAAGTTGAGTAAATATGGTGCAGTAGGGACACCACTTCGCTGCTTTGCATCTTATTTAACTGACAGGAAGCAATACTGTCAAATAAATGGCCACAAATCCTGCCTGAAAAATGTTCTCGGCGGCATTCTACAAGGCTCATACTTGGGGCCTCTTTTATTCATCCTGTATGTAAATTACTTTCAGCAATGCCTCGACAAATGTAAAGCAAACATGTATGCAGATGATACCAGTGTAACCTGTTCTGTTGAATATCTTACTGCGCTCTGCATCGATTTAAAAACAGAGGTTGACAATATAGCAGAATGGTTAAGACAAAATAAGCTAAGTCTCAACACTGATAAAACAGAGTACATGTTAGTTGGTCACAAACGTCAAACCAACAGTATCTCTGAACCTATTGAGGTAAAAATAAACGAGGAGTCAATAAATTGGGTCTAGAAAGTAAAATATCTAGGAACCATGGTAGACGAAAACTTTACATGGAATGAGCAATATAAGAAGCTGAAAGGTAAAATAAAAAGTGTGCTCTCATCCCTGCAGAAATTAAGAAACATACTTCTACAGTCAAAACTAGACCAAGTGTATAGGGCGCTGCTCGAGAGTCATTTGCGATAAAGTGATGAGTTGTGGGGCAGTTTATCAAATACAACACTTGATCATCTCCAGCATCTTCAAAACAGAGGACGGATGCTGATTGAGAGCTCCAGATTGAAAGATAGGTGGACTTGTAACTGGCTCTCAGTTTCCAACTTAATAAAATTTGATAGGGCAATAATGATCTACAAAATCCTTAACAGTCTGTGCCCGGAGAGATTAAATGGGAAACTCATCAACAGATCCCAGATTTCAAAATATCAAACAAGACAATCAGCAAGATTTAGACATCCCAAGACTCAATCTTGAGTTCTCTAAAACAGGTTTTTTCTATACAAGTGCATAGACATGGAACGAAATTCCATTGCAAATAAGACTAAGTTCTAATGTCGTCACTTTTAAAAGAAGACTGAAGGAATTTCTCCAGAATTAAAATCCTTCCCCAAGCACGATACCCAGGAAGATCAGCAATATGGCATTCTCATAAATTGATTAGTTATGAACATTTAGCGTTGATTAGTAAGTAATATATATTTGCTTTTATATTTTAATTTTTGTAATTTAAGCCGATGGAAATTCGTGATTAAATATGATATGATGATGATGACAAAGGATAATCCTGACATAAAATCGAGGCATTGATTTCGCGCACTTTTTGGCGTTCTCTCATGTTGCAAACAAATTCTTCCAATTCTTCACATTTCACAAAGGTAACTGTCGAAAGAACCATAATAAGTTTTATCACCATTTTGAAACGTTCAGCACATTGTAGCAAAGCCACTATGCAAAAATCCACAAGAGTGAAATGTGGACCAGAGATCACGTGTCACCCTAAGGACGCAACTGATCATGTTTTCCTTTATGTGCTATCTCAGCTAGTGATTGCAATTCTGAACAGATACTCAACCAATATTGACTACTGATTGGGAATTCTTGACTAGTAATCGCAAGTTCTTGAATAGTGATTGCAAATTCTTGACTAGTGATAGCAAATTCTTGACTAGTGACAGCAAATTCTTGACCTGTGATCGCAAATACTTGACCCTAACTTGAAATCTTGACTTAATTTTGTCCAATATGGTGCCACATAATAGACAACAGTGAGCAGTAGAACGACTCTCGGATTCATGGACTGTACTGCTTCTTATTATGTCAGTGGACATGGCTGCTACAAAATTAGCTTGAACTTCAGAGAGGGTCTGTAAAGCATTATGAAGAGTATCAAGCTTCTGGTGTTGATAATCTAGTTGTTGCTGTTGATATTCCAGTTGTTGTTGTGCTGTTGCGGGTAGAACAACATCAGGTGGGAAAGATGACGCGTTGGCAGCTCTACATGACAAAGCATGACTAGAAGTCAGGCCATCAAGGGCATGGGAGCGTAGTGAAAAATCAAGCATATTTCCCAATACAGGTGTTGGAATGGCTTCTAGGATCTCAAGGCGAAGTTCATTAAGCAGTCTCCGCATACATGGACGGTGCAGTGAGGCATTAAAAGTACTTGCAGACAGATCAGGTTCAGCGTTGGGCAACAGCTCGTTCAACCGCCATAAAAAGAGATTCGGATTCTCAGCATGGTGCAAGCGATATTCCTTAAACTCGCGATAAAGGTTCTCCCTATGTGTTTAACAAATAGGTTCCTTGCTAACATTTCTGTTGATAAGACCATATTAATCGAGGTGTTGTTAGTCGACTAATCGAATTACTGCAAACCACAATTCAATATCAACTCTTCAAAAAACAATTACTCAATATAACATTTGTTAATAAAAAATAAATTTTTCTACACAAAACAACGAACATGTTGCCACATAATGCATGCACAACGCCCCCAGGGAATAAATAACAAGGAAAATGCAAAACACAACAAATAGACATCACTAAACAGACAACGATAACGACATCATATAAACACATGAAAAACCCTATTTAAAGAACGAAACTTCCAACAATTTCTTTCAAACAACGAATATCAAATATGGCTCATGTACTCCAAGTCTCTTATTGTCAATTCAATGATTCAGTCTTACAAGTCCAATCTTTAAATGGATCTGCTTATGTAATATGCTCCCATATAATCAGATCCTTTAGCAGGTTTCAGTTTCATATCAAAGTTCTGAAGATACATTGCCTATCTCACTACACGATAATTCTTGAACTTAGCTGAAGCAAGATAATTTAATGGCATGTGATCAGTCTGTAGCAATTCTCTATAACAACGAACGGACCTGTGTCTTAGTTTTCGGTCGTGAGGCTTCTTTAATTTTCCTGAAATTGCTTTCATGCAGACTTCTCATATCTTCACTTAAACGATGGCCATCGAAGTCTACAATATCAGGCCTGAGGATACATTTACTTGGTCTGACTGTAAAGTGCGCATGCGTCAATTTCTAAAACAACTCTCGAAGAGTCTTGGTGTGTTCCTCCCACGTTCCTGTGTGCACAAGGATATCATCAAAATAAAAGGCAACATTTTCTATATTATAAAGTACTTTCTGAAGTCCACGTTTCAAAGTGGCTCCACTACTGACCATTCCGAAAGGCATTTTGGTAAATTCATAGTGACCATCAGGTGCTACAAACGCTGCTTTTTGAATATCTTTCTCTGCCATGCTCACTTGCCAGTATCCTTTACCAAGATCAATTTTGGAGAGAAACTTAACTTTACTCAGCCTCTGAAGCAATTCTTCAGCCGTTGGCATCGGTTCTGGATCAGAAACTGTCAATTTGTTCAATTTTCTGCAATCAACACACATTCGGTTTGATCCATCTGGCTTTTTCACGATTACAACTGGTGACGCATATGCATATTTAGATTCTCTGATGATACTCATATCTAGCATGACTTTGATATCATTGTGAAGCTCTTGATATGTATGATACGGGAGTCGATAAGGCTTACTGTAAATTGGTTGCTCAGACGTCAACTTTACCTCCTGTTGGATTACATCAGTACTACCTGGATCAGGTGTGAATCTATGCTCAAATTCTTTGGCAAAATTGCTTGTGTTTTCTTGTTGTTTTATCGTGAGATTCTGTCCAATTTTAACATCAATTGCATTTTCGTTTATTTTGAAATCATTTAACTCAAACAAAGCACCATCATTAGTATCTTCGTTAATAACACTCAGAGATGATATCTCTGGTGAATCTTTGTTGGCAGTTCTTGCAATATATTTCTTCAAAAGGTTGGTATGGTACATTTAAAACTTGTCTTTTATTTTTAACTTTTTAGTCATTCATACCAACAATTTGCTCAAGAAGGAATGGTCTTTCAATTGCATCAGTAATTTATTGCTATCTTTTGGCAGAAGCACTAACACTTGGTCTCCTTTACTGAAAGTACATGGCTTCGTTCTACGATCGTAGCAATGCTTTCCTTTGTTCTGTGTTTTCTTTTTTCTACTAATGCTAAAGTATTCTCTAATTTCTCTCTCAGCTCAAACACGTACTGATAACTATTCTTCACTTCTGGTGTTACGATTTCTTTTGTCAACAGTTCTTTCAAGATATGTATGGGTCCCCTGACAGTCCTGCCGTACAGTAACTCGAATGGAGAAATCCTGTAGAGTCTTGAGGAACTTCGCGATAGGCAAATAAAAGTGTATGAACATAATGATGCCACATATTCGGTTGTTCAGCACACAACTTTCAACATACACTTGAGAGTACCACTGAATTTTCCGACAAATCCATTCCATATTGGATGGCATGGAGGTGCGGTTAAATGGCGTATACTTAGCAATCGATTTACTTCTGCCATGCACATTGATATATATATTATGTTCCTAAATCACTCAAAATCTCTTCTGGGATTCCCAGTTTGCTCAAAATGTCTATTAAAGCTTCTGCATCATTCGGTGTAGCGATGCTTTTTAATGGTATGGCTTCTGGATATCGTGTAGCATAATCTATAAGAGTCAGCAAATAATGATATCCGTCTTCACTTGCAGGAAATATTGGTCCAACAATGTCTACTGATGCTCTTTTGAAGGGCACATCAATCAATTGCATTTTCTCAAGGGGAGCTTTACCTGACCGTCCTTTAGAAATAGTCTTTTGACAGATATCACATGATTAACAGTACCTCATAACATCCCCGCCATATCTGGCCAGTTAAATACTGCTTTTATCCGCTCAAGAGTTTTGTTGATTCCAAGATGTCCACTCATGATCGAGTCGTATAATAGTTTCATCACGTGTTCTCTCAACTGCTCTGGAACTAGGATCTGATTACCTTGCTTATCATCACCGTTATTGCAAACTCGATAAGGAATACATTTCTTCATTTAAAACTTAACAACTTTTCCTTCCGTGTTTTTCGATTCTTTTCCACCCAGTAATTTTTCAAACGACGGATCAGTCTTCTACAGCTCTGTGAGTTTATCTCTATTCATTACAGTAACTTCGATACTTTAGGCTACTCTCAGATGAACAGGTTCTTTAGCATTATTTTCTTGGGCCCTTGTAGTAACAATACATATATTGCATTTCCAATTTGGATCTGGATTATTTGCAACTCTAACCCCATCAACGCTTCCAAGTCATAAGCTGGGGTCTCCATCCATAATGCACGAAATTTACCCGATAAATATGGTGTATCAATATCAATGATAGCCACTGGGGTAATCAATGCTGAACTGTCTGCCAGTATGAGATTCAATCTTTCATTCAACTTTTGATTCCCAGCCACAAAATCTTCTCTAACAATCATTGTACTGCATCCCGTGTCTCTCAACGTTATGACTTCTGTTTCCCCAACACATCCAGTCACCACAGGCGTGTTACCAACATAGCTTAAAGGAATCTCAGCATTTAGAGCAGGAATGAATTTATCTCTCATGGATATACGACCATCTCTTTTGAACGATTCACGTTCATCTTGAAACAATTGTTCAACACTTCCGAACGTAAGCTTATCTTTTTGTATGATTGCAGCTGTGATATGCTTAGGTTGTACTCTGCTACTCCCAGATCCGGTGCTATGTTGGTGAAAAGATCGTTTATGAGATTCTTTGAATGACTTCGTCGGACAAACAACAGCTTTATGTCCAAGACCGCCACATGAAAAACGCTTTATCTCACTTTTTATTCTGTTCTTTCTCTAGTCAGGAACGCTATGATGCATTTTATTCAATATTGATAGATTTATTTTAGCTTCGGCCAGATTCTGATTATTTGATTCTAGATTTCTCTGTGCTCTATCCGCCAGTTCTGGTAAATCCTGATTCTTTGCTCTCTTTAATGTGCTGCTAACTCTGTTGAACACACATTGATCTATTGCTTTTTAAAGGAAAAATCTCTTAAATCTTCATATTCCTTTTTGATTCCCGTAACGCAGTGGAGGAGGATCTATGAGGCTGGTTGTGGGAAAACGGCGTACCGTGTGTCGTGTATCGTGTGGCAGCAGCCTCGTTTTCTACCAGTGGAAATGAAATTTCAAGTAAAACGCGGAATGTAATGTGGATAAGGAAGCGCACAAGATGTGTATTTGATCGTCAGGTTTTTTTTAGACAATATAATAGCAAAGTAATTAAACTGTTATTTGGGACGCAATCTATTCATTTAAATCTCATTATTAGCTTTTCCTCCATATTTGTTGACATTTTGACAAAGTGTAGTATATTTGCTACAATTTCTGGCCAATGGTGCCAAGTCAATTTACTACACCACGAAAAAAGCGGCACCATCTTTCAGGCATACTGAAGAGCTTTTTACGTCCGACTCTCGTCAGATTATGAAACGTCGGATAGCTGCATACTTCATTCATTGTAGTCATTGTTCTTGATGTTGTGTGCTCAAGTCACTTGTTTTTCGATATTCATATTCCTTTTCATGAGTTCGTAGAATCTCCTGTCGTGTTATCGGCGAACACCCTTTCCGGGCAAGTGTTCGTCTGTTAACGTGCATTGTGATTCGTAGTATTGTATGCTAATTAGCGTTAGTTTTATGTTGTGTGTATTGATGTCTGACTCAGATTCTCTCGAATGAAGTTACAGAAACGTGTAGTGTGGGTTCTCTTGCCCAACGATATCGAGATCGTTACATAGCGACAGAAAGGTGAACTGAAATGTACAGTCAGATGTGGATAAACGTGATATGATGAATAATGTGTCCAGTTCACCGTATGATTAGCTACATGGCACATATTCACCACTGTTTACTTGAAGATTCCAAGTGAGAAAATGAACTCTTTTTGTTTATAGGTCAATTAGGTTTTGTTTACAAGTTAGTGTAGTAAAGATTGAAAATTGTTTATTTTATAGCCTCTCGTTGACTCGACCTTGAAAAGAACATTTTATACTGATATCGGAATTGACTTTAGTTTTTGGTTTGTTGTGTTGTGTTGGTTATAGAATTCACAATATTACAACTGGAATTGAATTATTCCATCCTCATTTTCTCATGGCTGCTATATTTACTTTCACACTGGTTCCTGTTTAGTGCACTCTGTAATTGAACTACAATCCTACATCTCAAATATGCAATGAAAGAGGAACGTGTAGCAGTGGCGGTTTTATGGATCGCGGGGCCCGGGGCCGAAGTCATCTACGGGGCCCTTGTTTAAAAGTGTCTGAGGTTTCTTTCAATTTTTTCTTAGACGCGGGGCCCCTTCTGGATTACCAAAAGCGCGGGGCCTGGGGCCATGGCCCCCCACCCCCTAAAACCGCCACTGACGTGTAGAGTGGGCGCTGTTGAATATAGGTATTTTTTCTCTAGCTTCGGGTGGACAGGTTCCTTATAAACCTCTGTTGCAAACACTACCAGACTGCTACAGACAACTTTTTATGCAGACAATCTCCTGTATATCATTTACAATTAACTGTATTGTTACGGGAATCTACTATACTTTCACTATTTTTAAGACTTGCAAGCTCAAGCCGGTTTTCTCAATATGGTCGGGTCCTCTCTATGAACTGGGCAGACGTTTCATCTCCCTCTGGCTGACAATTAAGGAATCGTCGTCTGTATCCGTCCTCAGTAAAATCGACATACTTCAGAAGACTGCTCTTTAAAATTCTATAATCATTTGAATCTGCTCTTGATAAAATTCAAGGGATTTACCTGTCAAGAGGGGGCTAAGCCTGACTGCTCAAGTCTCCTCGTTCCACTAGTTGGAAATAGCGAATCGTTCGAATCTTCCTTAAAAGTAATCCATTTTCCACGTTCTTCGCAAAATGGCTGCAGTTTCGGTGGCCTTGCTTGAAAATTTCCAATATTCTCATTTGCGTCATAATTCACATCTTTCATTTCAAATCTTTTCATTTCAGTTGATGTTTTATCTATTTTTCGTCAGCTTCTAATTGCATCCTGCTTTCCTGTGCTTCCATATGCATTTTCTTGTCTTCCACTTACATTGCTATTCTTTTCAATTCTCGCTCACGTTCTTTCTTGACGCTCAAATCTCTCTTTCTCCTTCTGATGCTCTTCCATTCGATTCTGCTCCACAAATTGCATAAGTTCTTTACCTTCGAGTCCGAACTCTCTTCCTATCTGAAGCAGTTTTTCCATACTTAAAAAACTCTACCTTGTACGCACGTAAACGTTTTGTATCGAGCGAGCGTAAACCTGCAAACAACTTTTACTAACTTGCGTCATCAAGTCGAAGAGGTCCCGTCGGAGGTGCCGATGTAACAAATAGGTTCTTTGCTAACATTTCTTTTGATAAGGCCATATTTTTCAACGTATGAAACGATGAATCGAGATGTTGATTGTCGACCACTCGAATTACTGCACACCTCAATCTCAATATCAACTCTTCAAAGAAAAATCCTTACTCAATATAACATTTATCAATTAAAATTAATTTTCTTTGTAAACAAATACAATGCACAAACACCACTGAACAGACAACGACAATCACACCACATAAGCACATGAGACATATCATAACAAGGTGAATAGCAGCATTGAAGACTAATGGTAAGGGCACCTAAGGATTCTTTTGCAGTGTAATCCAAAGAATCATAATATGATGCCGCCGGGCCTTGATGAAATGCAGGAAGTCTGCTAAGCTGAGTGGCCTCTGACCATTCATTGGCTAGCGTTGAAAATGGCGGAGCCAAGCAGAGAAGTCACCAACAGTAAAGCGTTCAGGCAAAACATTGGAGGCCATATCTGTCCCCTGTTACCAATTTGTAGCAATTTTGGATTCTGGAGATTAGCCACCAATTAATACAACCAACTTTTATCAAAGTATTCGACTTCTGATCTAAGATAATCTAATAATTATTACCAAGCAAGTCAAAAATCAGCACCTTTCTCAACTCTAATAACACAATATATATACAATCAGACTGCTCGCTGAGAAATGTCAAAACATGACAAGAGAAGTGCTAAGTGGGCCCTCCCTATTTACATTTCACGCACAGTGATCTCAATTTTACAAATATATTCCTAAAATAATTCTCCTTCCTAGTTTATTTATGCTTTACTTCCTATATGCTGCTACAAACTTCTTTTTATACGAATACATTATGTTCCACTGAGATTCTATGCTTTTAAATTTTTGATTTTGACCCTAAGGATATTCTTAATTCGTGTTCAAATTTCAGCAACTATGAGCATTAATTCTCGTATAAACTATACTCTTATAATAAAAAATGTGCTACTGACAATTCTTGAAGATCTGCTGAGTAGCATCATAGTGTAACGAGTTCCAGACAGGATAAGAAAAGGTCCATTAGTTATGGCTTTTAATGAAACTTATATAAGCAACAATCTAACCATGACGAAGTTCGCCCCTTGAATTATTCTTAAACTAGTCTTAAATTTCAGAGACTTTGAGCCTTGATATTCTTATAGACTACATTCTTAAAAAAAGGTGCGTAGTTGAATTGTTTACCAGATTGCCATTTGTACATAATGTGGCGATAGTAGTGGCGCGAGCTAGCGAAGATTGAGGGAAAAGGGCCAAGAACTGCGGACCTTCTTCAGTCACACCAGTTTACTTACCTGAAATTCTATTATTTTGACCGATTTAGTGCAATTTCATCCATGATTATTGGATCAATGTCACTAAATCTAGACTACCACTCATCAGAATTGTCTCTTATACGTAGATTGATATTCCCGCCAATACAAGTTAAATGAAGCATTGCGTGACTGAAGAAAATTTATGGCATGATTAAATGCTGTGACAGGCTTCATAAATTGAAATATTGGGTTTGTTATAAAATCATTTAGTGCTATAAGTGAATATTGTTAAGTCTATCTTCAGATTCGAAAGAGGACTGTAGAAAAGCAAAAAGGCAAGTAGAAAAGCAAAAAATATGACGCCATCTTTGATTCTGAAACTGATGAAAAATGACTTTCTCTTCACTTTCTATAGTCTCTAATTCGTCTTGATTGGTAAGTGAGGATGTAAAAAAAGGGGCTGATTGGCTACAAATATTTTCTCCTTTGCTGATTAGCATTTTTCTAGCTCCGTCTCGTTCAGCTCCAATTCTATCATCGTTTTCATTTAGGTGCGATTTCTGGATGGAGTATTGCGATCGCAAAAAGAAAACATCGGTCCTAGTAAGCTACAAGTACACGTTTCCATCAAAAGACTGCAGTTGGGTGAATGGGAAATATTGCAGGAGGAATGGGAAATTGCCAATAGCAGATCAATATTTACGGCTTCGCTGCAGCAGTTATCATTAAGTCTTCATCCATTGTTCTATCATATTTGAATATATAATATTGAAATACTAACAACAGCCTTTCTAACATTGCATTTACCATATATAACACCCAAGTGCTTACATCAGATGATATAACAATACAGTTTTCCACTAAATAGTAACTTATGACTATGCAACTAAAACACAATCCTTTGTATTCTACAATATGCATCCACTGACCATGTCTTCAATGTATAGCAATACTTTGCATCATGCGTTTTCACAAAAAACGATACTAACTCTGGTTACATCAACTTGAACAAGTAACTTCAACGATTATGATAGCTTATGTTTTGTAAGAAGAATTGAATTTATAAAGCGAAAATTCAATTTCCCCTCCGAAGTCAAGATATTGTCCAATGAGGGTCCAACTTTATCAATATCAACAACTTTCAAGTGACCATTAACAAACATGGCCTACTTCCACTATCAGAGAATTATCTTGCTAAATGTGCTCCTATAATTTCCGGTACAAAACTCACTGGATATATCCAATATTTTTTCTTTCACCGTACACTCGAAACATATCCAGGCATGCATTTTCGTTCATACTTCAAAATTGGAACAAGCAGCTTTCATTATACAAGACGATTTATCGCCTTTGTGCAATTTTGAAAGAGTACATTATAAAAGTGTATTCGGAGAATCACTACCACGTCCAAAAGCATTTCAATTGAATCCTGTATAAATGTGTAATCTCATGCCATAGAGATATGATCTTTTCAAGTCGATTATACGAGTATGTTGCACAGTTTTGCTGTATATAGAGGCAACTCTATTGCTAAAACGTTGAAAGGTAGAATTTATGCTTACCTGTGACAACAATGATGCAACTGGATGTGGTCTTGAATATCCCTAATTAAAAGAGAATCTAGCGCTATTATCACGATTGTCTTGTCGACTTGTCAACAAACATGGTAAATGTGAAGAGAGGGTAGAGGTAGATAAAAAAAGCCCATATATCTTGGCTAGGTTACAAACACCCTTCAACACAAATCTACAGTCTCTACGAGATATTAAAACATGACAAAACGCTCACAAACAACTTCAAACTTCATAATCTGTCCTTAAATATATCCCCCTTAAATGCAATACTTCGATAAATAGCTTTATATATAAATGAAATAAGTATATAAAATATAAATATATGATTGAAAAGTGCAAGAAATAACCGATCCGAGCGGGATTCGAACTCGCAAGCCCTGAATTAGTACGTAAAAGTGCTCTACCAACAGAGCTATCGGGCCACGCGTACAAATCGTTGTACATGGGTAGGTCATTTCTTCGCACCGCCCCTCTCTTAACCAATTTGCACAGGGGAGTCATCGCAGCTCCATCGCTATATGCATTGGACCTGCTCACACCAGGGGGGCCATCGCAGCCCCATCTACTGGACAGAGTTGCAGGAAAGGTTTGTAACAGCAACAGGATTTAGAAGAAATGAAAAGTGAAAGTGCGAGAAAATAACCGACCCGAGCGGGATTTGAACTCACAACCCCTGACTTTGTACGTCAAGTGCTCAACCAACTGAGCTATCCGGCCACGCTTCCAAATCGTTGCTCAAGGGTAGGTCATTTCTTCGCACCGCCCTTCTATTAACCAATTTGTAAAGGGGAGTCATCGCAGCTCCATCGCAATGTGCATTGGACCTGCTGTTGAGAGAGGACTGCTCACACCAGGGGGGCCATCGCAGCCCCATCTACTGGACAGAGTTGCAGGAAAGGTTTGTAACGGCAACAGGATTTAGAAGAAATGAAAAGTGAAAGTGCGAGAAAATAACCGACCCGAGCGGGATTTGAACTCACAACCCCTGACTTTGTACGTCAAGTGCTCAACCAACTGAGCTATCCGGCCACGCTTCCAAATCGTTGCTCAAGGGTAGGTCATTTCTTCGCACCGTCCTTCTATTAACCAATTTGTAAAGGGGAGCAACCGCAGCTCCATCGCAATGTGCATTGGACCTGCTGTTGAGAGAGGACTGCTCACACCAGGCGGGCCATCGCAGCCCCATCGATCGGATAGAGTTGAAGGAAAGATTTAGAACGATTTACTCTCGACAGCAGGTACAATGCACATTGAAATGAATAAATTAAAGCCAAAATTATGCATAACATAACATTCAAAAGAGAAAAAAGATTTCACCTTCATACTGCAGAGATGATGTTTGAAAATTTCATAATTTTCATAGATCTGATTTCACTGGAAAGATCATTCCATAGCCCAGCACCCTTATGAGAGAAGTATCTCTGTCCAAAAGTCGATTTGCAATGGGGGATGGTTAAATCTGTTTTGGTATTGCGAAGTTTTCTTTTGCATGAATGAGATAACCTAACGAACATTTCGGTAAGATAAATGGGAGCTTGATTTTGATAGACTTGTATACCATTCTCAAGGTTTCAGATTCGATCAATTCCTTTATCCAACTGAAAGCAAATTATCATTAATGAATGTAATTTAGTCAGATCTAAAGTGAAACACGTAAATGAAACGCATCAGTGACACCTGATAGTTGGGTGACCCAAATTACAACTCCAAGATAAAACCGTAACTTTCTGCATTAGTCTGTACCCATGGTGTACTTGAAAGACTGCTCTAATGTATGGATACAGTTTTTGGAAAATAAAAACTGTAGCAGAATTTCTTAATGATTCTCATATTTTTGAGGAAATTTTAATGCTAAGAAAAAGCCATTAATCTCAGCAAGTGTATTGTCGTTCTCTAAGGTAAAGGTATAGGTAGTGAAGACTTGCAGACCTGCTGCGTTCACACTGCAATGCAATATGCTGACGCCATCCATACTGGCAGCCCTGGTAATTTATCCGCTTAGTTTGAGTGAAAATGACGAAAATCAATAATGACCCAAATTACCTCTCCAACCAAAATTACTCCACCCCACCCTACCTAAATCACCATGGATCTCTGTCACTTAATCCATCGGGGTTTAGGGCTCTCCATTAAACGTTCGCTGTATTGTTGAATAAAACTAATGATTAGTGTAGCGGCATATCTATCGAAAAATATATTGGAGTGGTATTTGTCGATCTAAAAAAGGCATTCGACATCGTTGACCACAATATTCTATTGCAAATATTTGACTTTTATGGTGTCCAAGAGCATACTTTAATGCGGTTTCAATCCTATATCTCAAATTGTTAACAGTTTACTAAAATTGATAGAGCAGACTCTAATGTCTAGAGCATAAATATGGCAAATTCCCAAGGTTCATGCTTTGGTCCTCTGCTAAAGTGTTCATGTATGCTGACGATACCAACGTAGCATTCCAACCTGAAAATATATCCCAGCTGATGAGGCACTCAATAATGACCTTAGAGAGTTATATTGTTTGCTCAAGGGTAATAATCTATCTTTAAATGTAGGCAAAACTCAGTCATTGGTCATTTCGACCAAGCATATGCAAGGCGTCCTGAAGGACCAGACAGTACAATTCAAAATATCTGTGACACAACTGTAGAGGTTGCTGAGAATACCAAAATACCTAGGGGGGTCTACATCGATAGCTTTTTAGACTGGAAGAAGCACACCCAAGGAGTTTCAAAAAGATTTCGTGGTCCCTGTGGGTGACAAAGTGTTGCAAGCGACTTTTGCCATTCGATACATTGAAGTGTCTTTATAGCAGCATCATTGATTCACATTTCCACTATTGTTCTCCAGTATGGCGCGTAACAGGGGGATCTAAATTTCATAATTTACAAAAGCTGCAGAATCGTGCTGCTAGAATCACTGGTAACAGGCATGATGCACCCAGCAAGAGTGTTATCAAGCAAACTAAATTGGTGGTGGCAATGATTGAGTCTGAGTCGCAAGTTACGGTTTTTAAATCAGTAAATGGGTCGCTCCACAATGCTTCCGTGAGCTGTCTATTCGAAATTCTACAAATCCTGCACGATAACGAACATTGCAGTAGTGCCACTGACCTTCAAAGCCCAAAAAGAACATAGCTAGTAGGCAAAAAGGGTTCTTCTTTAGGGCGGAGTTGTGGAAAAGCCTCCTAGCAGAGATAAGATCAGCACCACCAATAGAACTTTTGAAAGCATGAGCCAATGACAATGGGGGTTCTCTTTGTAGGTAAACTTTTCTGAGAGTATTTAGTATGTATATATAACATTGTATTTTCCCTGAGTAAAATTGTAATTAGTTTTAGGTTATAGTTTTATTTTAACATATTATTCATTGTATATGGTAATTACATGGCGGGCCTTTGAAAGCCAGTTACGGCGGAAGGGAAATCCTCCCAATACATGGTTAATACAGAACAAATAAAATAAAATGAAATGGAAACTTACGAGGTTGTCTGAGAGTTCTGCAAAGCTGTAAAGCAAGTCTGTTATCACAAGGCATCTAATGTGGTTCAGAAGGCTATCCAGGAGTGCAAAGTGGGAGTATAGGGGTGTGGCCATAGAAAAATATCATGGATCCATCAAACCCTCAATACACTCGCAAATGCAACACAACCATCTTTTTGACATAGCTTCCTATAATATTTCACTTACATTGACTATGGTTGAGGGTAGGGCAATTCCCCATTTAATTTCAGCAATGTTTTCGGAAAAATCTAGTGGACCTTGTTTAAGACAGTGTAGGGGGATAAGGACCTGCCTATTCCCCACGTGGGTACGCTACTGAGTGACTAACCAATGCAGACTTAAAGAAAAAGGCAAATGAAGCACTAAATTACCCTCTTTTCAAAAGTGAGGCTAGGCTTTATAATTGCGACATTCATGAAAAATTTGTCGATTTCAAAAATGAAATCACTGAAATCAAACAGCGAGACTTATGAAATCTAAAAATTCAATATCAAAACGTGATGCTTTTGAAATCAAAAACGAATATTTCAAAGTATAACACAGCATTTAAACTATAAACTTTATCAATGTAACCAGAAGTTTTAAATACATACGAGAATTTTGATTGTCATTCAGGTTCCTCTACGAAGACTGTAGATGGTTCCTGAGGCTGAGGTGTAGGGATTCTTACATATTCAGGAGTCAACCTATTCGTCAACTTATTGAATTCAACAATTTGTCTTCTCCAACGTCAGAGGCTGAGCGATTCGCAACCAAGCTCCTTATAAATTTCTCACAAGATATACCCTTCCACATTTTGACCATTTTTGACGAGTTTGGTGTGCCATGAAGTGAAGGGGCCAAGGGGAAAACAGATTCTTCTTGCTTAATAAGGACCGAGTTTTGAATCTTCATGTAAACATATTTCCAAATGCTTAAAAGAAAGGAAAATCTTGCATACATATATATCAAAAAACCAAACACTGAGTCTTCTACAGTATGGGAGGAAACAAGGCAAATATACCTTATAGATATCATGCAAGACATCTTTCCAGAACTGCAATCTTAGATTTCCTATCTTGTCCTCACTTACACTATCCATTACCTGTTTGGAAGAGGTCAGAATTTGTAACATGAAAAGAGAATGATATGAAACATGAACTTCAGAAACAGCATGAGAAGGTTAATTGAATAAGCTGACTGAATGCCTGGACTAGTTATAAGAAACAAACATTCCACCTTTAGCTTGGATGTTTTCATATTCTGTTAAATCAAGTTTCAAAAACATTTCTGAAATATGTCTTAACCTTTATTCAAAAACAGAAACAACAACACAGCTAAGGGAACTCTGAGACAAGAAACAGAACTGTCATGCGATGTGTGTACGCATTTAGTGTGGAAATAGGTTAAAACTGGGAAACAGAATTGCAGTTTGATTGCAGTTCAACAAACAAATTTAATGCAAAAACAAACTTAATAACGTTCATTGTTGAACCTCAGCCTTCCTGTCTTTCATAAGAACTTTTTAATCTAATGTATTGAAAGTTCAAAATTCCATATCAACAATTAAAACAACGCATTATTTAAATGAAAAATGTCACCCTTGCAATTATTGAAATTCTTAAAAATTTTTGTATGATTTGAGCCAAATGTTTCAGAAACAATGCTTCTAATTAAAAACTGATATGCACTGATTACAAATGACAACAAAATACAAATTGTAAAAATATATACATTCACGTAACCTTTGCAACTTCAACATTAAAAGCTCTCACGGCAAACCCTGCAACTCTTGCATGACTTGGTAACCTCAATGTACATAAATAATTCTCAAAATCATTCTTCCTGAAAAAGGTTTATTATCAATTCAAGCAAAGTCCTCAGAAATAAATGTCTACTATAATGCTTAGGGACAACTACGGTTTAGCTGAGAAAGATAGATAGAAAACTGCATATCCCATATCTACTAATGATAGATAACACTAAGGGGTGTATACAGTCAATAGTATGAAATTCAAACTATAATCATAAACCATATCTTTATAAGGATCTAGGATAAAGACGAGGTGTGTATGTTTGTATAAAGATATATGCATTCACTATTTATTTACTATAAATATATATATATATATATATATATATATATATATATATATATATATATACATATATATATATATATATATACATACATACATACACACACACACACACACACACATATATATATATATATATATATATATACATATATATATAAATATATATGTATATATATATATATATATATATATATATATATATATATATATATATATATATATATATATATATATATATATATATATATATATATATATATATATATAATGTATGCATGATAAATGAGAAGTTAAGAGTTCTTCCAATACAGTGCTCGATACCGTGAAGTAGAGTAGAATATATATAAGTCAAGAACTACTATATGCTCTCGGCAAGCCTGCTTCATGAATGGTATTATTAACTCATCAGGGGAGACAAAAAATTAAAACAGAATTATTCTCCTGGTGAGTGAACAATACTCTTCACAAAACAGGTTTGTCGAGAGCATATAATAATTCTTAACTTACATTTATATATATATATATATATATATATATATATATATATATATATATATATATATATATATATATATATATATATATATATATATATATATATATATATATATATATATATATATATATATATATATATATATATATATATATATATATATATATATATATATATATATATATATATATATATATATATATATATATATATATATATATATATATATATATTCTTCTTCTACTGACTTCTCCTGATTAATCAGGGTCGCCGGTGCGAATCGTTCTCCTCCACAACTCCCTATCTCCTGCATCAGTCACCTCCAGCCCCTTAATTTTAAGGTCTTCTTCTATACAGTCTATAAAGCGTCGTTTTGGCCTTCCTCTTGATCTTCTTCAAACTTTTATCCCCATCATTCTCTTGGATATATATATATATATATATATATATATATATATATATATATATATATATATATATATATATATATATATATATATATATATATATATATATATATATATATATATATATATAAATACTAAGTATTTACCTATGTCAGCCTTAGCAGAATTAATAAATATATATATATATATATATATATATATATATATATATATATATATATATATATATATATATATATATATATATATATATATATATATATATATATATATATATATATATATATATATATATATATATATATATATATATATATATATATATATATATATATATATATATATATATACTAAGTCATGAGTGGGCTACCACAATTGGAAAATTTATTTTGGCCCCAGTGCGGATTCGAACTCACGATGTTTAGATCAGAAGACTCCTGTGCTAATCAATTGCGCCATCCAGGCACAAAAGAATAGCGGTGGAATCTTAAGGTCATTCTACCGTGAGTCCCTCAACGCATCGAGGGCCTTTTCTATGTTTCGGCTATAATGCCTTCTTCAGAGCCAAGCGTACTATATCATATTAATTCGGCTAAGGCTGACATAGGTAAATACTAAGTCATGAGTGGGCTACCACAATTGGAAAATTTATTTTGGCCCCAGTGCGGATTCGAACTCACGATGTTTAGATCAGAAGACTCCTGTGCTAATCAATTGCGCCATCCAGGCACAAAAGAATAGCGGTGGAATCTTAAGGTCATTCTACCGTGAGTCCCTCAACGCATCGAGGGCCTTTTCTATGTTTCGGCTATAATGCCTTCTTCAGAGCCAAGCGTACTATATCATATTAATTCGGCTAAGGCTGACATAGGTAAATACTATGTCATGAGTGGGCTACCACAATTGGAAAATTTATTTTGGCCCCAGTGCGGATTCGAACTCACGATGTTTAAATCAGAAGACTCCTGTGCTAATCAATTGCGCCATCCAGGCACAAAAGAATAGCGGTGGAATCTTAAGGTCATTAATATGATATAGCACGCTTGGCTCTGAAGAAGGCATTATAGCCGAAACATAGAAAAGGCCCTAGATGCGTTGAGGGACTCACGGTAGAATGACCTTAAGATTCCACCGCCATTCTTTTGTGCCTGGATGGTGCAATTGATTAGCACAGGAGTCTTCTGATCTAAACATCGTGAGTTCGAATCCGCACTGGGGCCAAAATAAATTTTCCAATTGTGGTAGCCCACTCATGACGTAGTATTTACCTATGTCAGCCTTAGCCGAATTAATATGATATAGTACGCTTGGCTCTGAAGAAGGCATTATAGCCGAAACATAGAAAAGGCCCTCGATGCGTTGAGGGACTCACGGTAGAATGACCTTAAGATTCCACCGCTATTCTTTTGTGCCTGGATGGCGCAATTGATTAGCACAGGAGTCTTCTGATCTAAACATCGTGAGTTCGAATCCGCACTGGGGCCAAAATAAATTATATATAATATATATATATATATATATATATATATTGTATTGTGCAAAGTTAGCTGTTTCCATGCATTCGCTTTGTTAAAATACTTGAAGGAACTTATTGTTAAATAATTGCGGTTTGGGAATATTTACGTTTTGCCTTGCCATTGCACTCGAGGGAATTTTTATTGCAAACATTGTGTTTTGGGATTATTTACGTTTAGATATTTGAATAACCTTAGCGGATTGAGAATATTTTTGTACTCTGCATACCTCATGCTCTAGAGGGTTGAGAATAAAATTAAGAATCCTTTCTCCTTTGGGAGAATTTGTTGACCTCATGTTATAAAAGGCGGTGAGATGTTTTCAAGGAAACAAAGCTGAAGCAAGGCAAGACAAGTCATGACAAGCTGTGTTACACTTGATTGAGAAGTTGAAGAAACAAAGTTGAAGCAAGGCAAGACAAGTCAAGACAGGCTGTAATGTAAAGCGATTCGGCCATACAAGGCAAAAAGATAGTGAGTTCACTTTAATGGCTTGTGAAAATACATCATGGTTTATATGGGACAAATAAAGAGTGGACCTTTCTGCATTGTTGTATTATTTTTCTAGTTTAATATTTGTTTTGTATCTATTTTAGCAAACCATGTGAAATGCCAATAGTCAGTGGTGATTTTATGCTGTGATTATCTGACCGTTGGGCGTTGGCGTGCGTTATACTTTACATATATATATATATATATATATATGAAAAGTGAAAGTGCGAGAAAATAATCGACCCGAGCGGGATTCGAACTCGCGACCCCTGACTTTGTACGTCGGTGCTCTACCAACTGAGCTATCGGGCCACATATATATATATATATATATATATATATATATATATATATATATATATATATATATATATATATATATATATATATATATATATATATATATATATATATATATATATATATATATATATATATATATATATATATATATATATATATATATATATATATATATATATATATATATATAGAGATAGTTAAGCTCAAAATTATTCATATCCCATGAAAAATCTGATATTTTTGTATATATTTCATGCATAGAAACTGGACTTGCGACGACAGTTAGCATTGCTCAATGACTTATAGTTGGCATGTACAAATCTACAGATAGCCTGATCTGGGTGTCATAACAGCTGAATTATCTAGATATTAAGTTCTTACGCAAGTATGAAGAACGGTCGATCATAGGTTAGTAGTAAATTGAGAAAGGAACTTAAGGATAGATGGAATAACTAATCCCTGTGATGTTAAGTCATTTGTAATACCATGATGGTGATGGCTTTGAATAGATTTGAGAACTTGTTTGGTGTTTCGCTATTGATCATATACTGGATGCTAGCAAGGGTATTTAAATCAAGCCATAAAGACTGAATATCAGAATTAGGAGAAGATATGAAAGCGTTTCAAATTATTGTGTGACAATGAATGAGCTCTGTGGAGCAAAACTTGCACTGGAACAAAATACTTCTTTTGTTATGAAAACTAACTTTGATATTTCCAATGCGTTCCGAAGAGATATTACAATCTTAGGCCAGATTTGCATGCAAGATCAGAAGGAAAAATTGTCTTTTGTAAGCTTGATTAGGCAGATTGAAAATGGACTTGCAAGGGGTTATAAAGAGTCTGAGATTGTGGAAGCAGTTGTCAGAGCGATTTCTTCTGATGTGCAATACAGAAGTTATTTAGAAACTGCCTCACCATCAACTCTACTGAAAATTATTAAAATTATTCATTTCCATTTTATGGAGAAAACTTCCACAGAGCTATACCAAGAATTAGCTACGATTTCTAAAGGCCCAATGGAAGATCCCCAAACCTTTTCAATTCGATGTTTGGAAATTCGCAAAAAATTCTGCTTAGCAGCAAAGAACCAGGTGCCACAAATGAATACACCCGTGATATGGCCCAGGGTCTATTTCTTCATGCATTGGAAACAGGTCTAAAAAATGAATCAATTAGACTTCGTCCGTTATTGCAATAAAAAACTGTCTGAGATGAAGTTTTGATCGAAGAAATGTCAAAAGCTGTTGCCATAGAAATGGAACACAGCAAAAAGGTTGGTTCTGCCGAAAACACAGCACGAATGTGTGTGATAACAGAACCAAAACTCCATGATTCTGAAGCTCCTAGAAGGGAAAAAGTCGAACCACAAACGGGTAAAATGTGGGCAGCACTTGAAGATGTGCATGCAGACCTAGCTGTAGTGAAAGAAACCATGGCACGAAAAACTACTTCTTCAAGCCAATGCGGTTCCAATATCAGGGTAAATCAGCGCTGTGGTTGTGCTTCGTATCAAGAAAACGGCTGGGGAGATAGATGTAACCATTGTTTTACAAGTAGGATCCAAATCATTTCGCTCGTGGTTGCCGCCAAAAAATCAAATCAAGCAGGGGAACGGGAGACGGCTGTCCCCAAGGAGGGATAGGGAGTAGCCGATAAGGAGCAAGTGTCCCATTGTGCTTACCGTGGTGAGATGTCTTATTCGAAAGAAACTTTTCAGATGTGTAGCAGGTGTGTTTTCCTGTAAAATATTGTTCAAAATGATGCCAAAGGTCGCATTAGAACAAGCATAAAACTCTTTGTCTGTCAATCAAAGAACTTTTACGTCAAAACTCTTTTTTTAACTAGCTCAGTCTGTAGATGAAAGTAGCTTTGTGAGTCACCTCACCCCAAAACAAACTTCCAAAATTGCCAAATTAGTTGGATGATATGATATGATATGGAATGATATGTCTGATATCTTGTAAAATTAATGGAAGGAAAACTAAAGCCCTGTTTAATACTGGTGCACAGGTTTCAATTGCTTCACAGTGTTGGTTAGAAAAGAACCTTCCTAAGGCCAACTTGCAAAATATCTTGGAGATTATGGATGCAGGGCTAGATCGTAAGGCTGCTAATGGGACTACCATTCCATACGTAGGATGGGAAGCAATAAATGTTGCCATGGTTTCTGATGACGCTCATGCTAATACCAGCGTTCCGTTTCTTGGTACATCAACTAATATTGACAACCGAATCATTGGCTATAACGTAATTGAAGAAGCAATAAAAATTAATGTTGCAGATTGCACAAATACAGCAAATACAAGCCTCATGAAGAGTGTGATTGCAACATTTCATGAAGCTAGTACAGACAACACTCCCGCTTTCATTGATTTTGTATATGAAAATGCCATTAATCATGGCGACTTGTGTGCTTTAAAGACAAGCAGAAAGACTCAAATTATTCCAAAAGGAGGAAAAGTTACCGTCCGCTGTCGTGCAAATGTTGTAAAAACAAGAAGTAAGATTCCTATATTGTCTGAACCAGACTTATCATCTTCAATGTCCAGTGATCGTGAGCTTACTTAGACATTACTTGTTTCACCAAAAGGAAAATCTCCACATGTGTCGATTCAAATCAATAACCCGTCAAAACACGACATTTTGTCCAAAGGTCGAACCATGTTAGGCACGTTACAACTTGTGAAATCCGCAACGCCACTTGAAGGTAAGTACCGAGAAACTAAAGAAGATCCAACGAAAGAACGTAATGTTTCAGTGAATTCGCAAAATAATACAAAGAAGGCAAGTTTGATTTAGATCTGAGCAAATTTGACTTAAGTAGTTTGACACCCATACAACGTAGCAGTGCAACCCAAATGCTGATAGAAGAAGCTGAAACTTTTAGCAACTGTGAAAATGATATTGGTAGTACTGACGACTTGAAGCTAAACCTAACTCTCGATGATCCAAAACCAGTCCAGAAGTCCTATAACTTCATTCCCCAACCGTTGTTTCCGGAGGTTAAACAACGTATTGAAGATCTGCTCAATAAAGGTTGGATCAAGGAGTCTCGTTCAGCCTATTCCAGCCCAGTTGTTTGCATTCGAAAAAAAAGATGGCGATCTACGACTGTGCGTTGACTTCTGTGAATTGAACAAAAGAACGGCTACTGGTCGTCACCCTCTACCACGCGTACAGACAATCCTTGGCAATTTAGGTGGTAACTCGTGGTTTAGTATGCTGGACCAAGGGAAAGCCTACAACCAGGGATATATGAATCAATTGTCACAACATCTGACAGCCTTTATAACACCACGGGGGCTATATGAGTGGGTACGTATACCATGCGGGCTAAAGAATGCACCAGGAGAATACCAGAGGTTCATGGAGCGATGCCTTGGTGAATTGAGAGACACTACCTCATGCCATATTTAGATGATGTGATTTGCTTTTCCAAGACTTTTGAAGATCACCTTGGTCACTTGCGGAAACTCTTCTGGAAACTTCGGGACCTTGGTGTTAACTTAAACCAAAGAAATGTAAACTTTTTACGCATGAGGTTAGTTGTCTGGGAAGGACTGTTTCAGTTGATGGATATCATTTAGACCCCGCCGGAATTGAGTCAGTAAAGTCAATTGCAAGGAATGTGCCAAAAACAGTTGGTGATGTCCGAAAGTTACTAGGATGGTTAGGTTACTTTAGGCGGAACATCAAAGATTTCACACGCATAGTCAGACCACTGTTTCAATTGTTGAAGGCCCAAAAGATACCAGAAACACAGGGGGCAAACCAAAGAGGACAGCTTTCATCAAAGACACCAATCTCATGGAATGCATCACACCAAGCAGCCTTTGAAAGTTTAATAACATACCTTACCACACCACCCATCCTTGCATACCCTGATTACACAAAGCCCTTTGTCTTGCATACTGACGCATCAGAGCAAGGCCTTGGAGCCGTACTGTAACAGAAACAAGATGGGATAATGAGAGTTATTGGGTATGGCTCAAGGACATTAAACAAGGCTGAGCGTAACTACCATCTCCATTCTGGTAAGCTAGAATTTCTGGCAATTAAGCGGGCGATCTGTGAACATTTCAGGGGCTATCTCTACTATGCAAATTCTTTTACCGTATACACTCATAATAACCCACTTACGTCTGTGGTCACCACTCCAGTACTGAATGCCACAACACATCGCTGGGTAGCAGAACTTGCTGACTTCAAGTTCGCTATCAAATATAGACCGGGAAAGGCAAACATAGATGCTGATGCGCTGTCTCGCCTTCCGATTGAGAAAATTATGGCCTATTGTACTGAGATCACAACACCAAATATTACTAAGAGCATCAGAAACATCAATAACAACACCAGAGCCAGAGTCCACATGGATTTCAGCATTAACAACTGACGTAAATTTGTTGGAATATGATTTAAATCATAAACTGATGAGAACCAGAGCGTCGAAACATGTTTTTACAAAAATGCTGTTTAGTAACAATACTAATGTACTAGTGTGTTAAAGGAGTATAAAGGCTCATATAGACTATGTACAAGATTTGAGTAAGTGGCTTTGATAATGATTTAAATCAAATTAAGCCATTTAATTTTAATCAAATCAGTACAAAAGATTTTACAGATTCCCAAGCAAGTGATCCGACCAGACATAGAGTTATAGAGTACAAACGTGGTGGAAGATTTCCCTCAAAGGAGGAGAGGACGTATGAGACACATAACGTAAAGCTACTAATGCGCGAGTGGAAAGACTTATATCTTGACGGTGGAATCTTATAGCAGAAAAAGGGAGAATACAGCCAACTAGTTGTGCCCAGAAAATTTCATCCAACCATTTTTTGCGAACTCCATAGAGAGATAGGTCATCTCGGAAGTGAAAGAGTAATTCAGTTAGCTAGAGAACGTTTCTTTTGGCCTAGAATGACAGATGACATCACACATCACGTCATGAAAGTATGTGAATGTTTAAAGCAAAGAAAGCCGCAAAAACTCCTGAAGGCGCCATTGAAAAGCATAGTTACAACAATGCCGTTTGAATTGATTTCAATTGATTATATGCACATTGAAAAATTATCAGGAGGATGTGAATATATCTTAGTGGTGATGGACGACTTTACCAGGTTCGCCCAAGCATACCCAACGCCCAATAAGCCAGGAATCACAGCAGCCCAGAAGATTTATAATGACTTTATTTTGCGTTACAGATTCCCCACCCGAATTCACCATGACCAGGGAGCTGAATCTGAGAATAACCTGTTCAAACAGTTAGAGAAACTATGCGGTATAGTACATTCCCAGTTGAGTGCTGTAACAGGATACTGTTGAGTATGCTTCGCACATTACCAGAGTACAAGACAAGTCATTGGAGTAACTATGTAAAGAAAGTGGTTCATGCGGATAACTGCATAAAGAATGAAACAACAGGATATTCACAGTTTTATCTACTCTTTGGCAGATGATCACGCCTTCCAATCGATTTAATCTTCAACATTGAACAAGAAAAAGAAGAAGCAAATTATCTCGAATTTGTTAAACGATGGAAAAGTGCTATGCAAGAGGCGTATCTGTTAGCTACTGAGAATGCAAACAAGTCTACTGTTCATGGACGCATTCAACATGATAAGAAAGCAACATTCACAAAGCTATTAGTAGGGAACATGTACTTGTACAGAATACAAGTGAACGTGGAGGACCAGGAAAACTGCGTTCACTGTGGGATAAAATTATTTATTGTGTGACAAAACAGCATGGAGACTGCCTGGTATATGAAGTAGCTCCAGAGAGTGAACATGGAAGAACAAGAGCATTACATTGTAACATGCTGTTACGCTCCCAGTAACAGAAACAAAACTAACCATGGTAGACCCAAGCCAGCCAATTACCTCATCAAAGAGAACAACAAAAGAGATGTCAGATAAAGAAACAAGATACACTGTCACACGAGAATGTTGATAGTTCTAGTAATGAAGATGACGACTTTTCATAGCATTTTCCAGTTCATGTCACCAATAGGAAGCAAAATAGTGGAACACTTTCTCAAGGTTCACAACTCAATACACCTGCCAATGATAGTACATATGGAGTTGGAATTGAGGAGACACCAGGGTCAATCGTAGGGCCGGAGCTGGAGCTTGAGCCTGCTCAACCAGAGCATTCTAATGAATCGTCTGTAGATGCCAGCTGTAAACCTGAAGCCAGTGTAAGAACTCGACCACAACGACAGCGATTATCACCAGATATGTTAACATATGACCGTCTCGGGGACCCAACAACGTGCCCACTCATAATCTCGTCCTGTAACATCAATCTAGTGAGAATTTGTGACTTCGTTCAACCGGTACCACCAAATACGCCAAACAGAACATTTTTCCAAACTTTTGTTCAAGCACACTATGTTATTCATATTGATCTTTGGCAAGAACCAGGTAAAGACCTTTTACCCGTATTGACTTATAGTTTGTTGCTTTGAAATATTGTTGCGTTAGGGGAGAGACCTCATTTAATGAATATCGCTTACGCTAAGACAGAGATCTCAAAGTACTTTATCGCTTATTAACATGAAACTACCCAGCAGTTATTCCACATTTTCAGAATTGGTGTAATAATTTACCTTAAACTGTGATTGATCACAATCATAACGTTGATACGCGAGAGACGATATGTTAACGACGGGAAGCTTTAGAAGATGAACCAGACGGTAACAAGATAATCGATTTACAGTGTTTATAGTACAGTGATCAGAGCAAAGGAGCTGTTCCGTGAAGCATTTTTCGTGGCCACCGTGAAATGAATGTAGCCATAAAGGAGGAAATAGAAGGAATTCGTAGAGTAATGTTACAAGATGTACCATAAATGTCACGGAGGACATTTCTGAGGGGGGATATGTGTAGCCCATACAATGGAATGACTGTGTAGCCCTTATAATTAAATGACTGCAATATTGACTCTCTTTTATTTTTAAAGACTTATTATTATTATTTTTACATTTTTTTATTTGTATTTTTTATTTTGTTATGTTTATTTTTAATGTAATGGACCCTAATGAAAGACTTTGGCATAAGAGAAAAGAAAATGGAATAGTCTTCCATGCAAGCCAAGCAGGCATTTTGATTTATTCTAGATTCAGAGTAATCTGTGCATAAATTTTGTTGATCAAAGCAAGGAGGTCTTCTATGTAGTCTCTAAAACACCTATTTAACTCTTTGTACCCTATCCCTCTTTTGGTTTTGATTAAATTTTTACACATTGCTATGAAGCCTTCACAGAAGCCTATAATACAAGTCCAGAATAGGGTTGTTTATTTAGCGACAGGAAAGATACCCAAGATATCATTGCTCTGAATGTATTCTCCACAACATAAAAAATAATGTGGAGTGACCCTATTTATTGCCACACAAGAGCAAGCAACCCGTAAAAATGCAATAAAAGTATACATCAATAAAAGCCAAGAGCAAAGTAAATGCAAGATGTGCGTAGAAAGGGTTGAGACAGTGAATTATTTTAGGTAGTAAGTGTAGTAAGTTTGTGCAAAGGGAGTACAAAAGAAGGCATGATTAGGTTGGCAGGAGAGTACACTGGGTGGCTTGTAGGATGTATGGCATCAAGGTTAAAGGTAAATGGTATGAGCATGACGCTGTTCCAGTAACAGAAAATGAAACTTGTAAAGTTCTAGGAATTTTAATATGTAGAATGGGCCATGTTGTTTAAGCATTATATCCAGATATGATAATGCCTAAATAATGCTAATGTTTGGGAGCTTTTGTAAATTCTTATCTAAGTGTGGATATGTTCCGGAAATGTTCTTATTGTTCTGGCAAATCAAACCTCAGTATTCTTATACAGTGTGCTTGCATAAAAAGGTGCAGATAGGAAAATTCATAGGAGGGCAAGGCATGAAGAATTATATATAATAAGCATATTTGCAATAGAAAAGCAACTGCCTCACTTTTCTCACCAGTTACAGGATATCTCATTAAAATATCAGTCTTACTATATACTGGGGCTTGTTACTCACTGACCCCCATTTTATATGTACTTCTCACAAAATTTTGATATGAAACTGAAATTATAAAACTCCTTTTTTATATGAATGCATAATTTTCACAGAGATTCAATATTCTTAAAATTACTATGTTGAGCCTAGGAATACTTACAAAATATCTTTAAATGTTAGTACCTTTCAGCACTAACACAAGGAAGGTGCTGCCAAATAAAATAAAGGGGGCAAAACATAAAAGGTGGGGGAGGGCTACAAACAATAAATAAGATATCTTATTGATTTTATTTTATTTAACTTTATTTAATGATGGCCTTTCATTTTGTATTATTGTATGGCCTCTGGTTTGCAATAGCATTTAGTTTATAGAAGTACCAGTTTACTTGCAGGAAGCTCTAACTGATGATGAATGCAAAGTTCAAAATATATTTTACTATAGCTGTTGTCAAATGTACATTGCAGATTTTATGTTTTCATAATATACCTGACAAAGTCTAGAGCAATCACTGGCAGGCAAAACATGGGGGTTGAAGAACCCCCGCCCCCCCCCTAAACTGAAGCCATGCCTGTAATACTTGTATAGGCTATATTCTCACCATAAAAAATATGTAGCAAACACTCCTTGAAGGGTTCCTGAGTTTCATCATAGCACAATGACTGCCAGACGAGACAAATGGCCATCACACTTGTTTAATTTCCTTAAGAAAATTAAAACAAGCAAGAAAGTTTACCCTTAATTAAGCTTAAGCCTTACATTATTCTTAAATTGTTCTTGAAGTTCAGAGATTTTGTCCATTGATTTTCTTGTAGACTATATTCCTATAAAAACGAGTGTGTAGAGTCTTAATGAAGATAAGATCATGATTGCAACTACCAAATTAAACCATCAGAACAGAAAATATGAAAGGAGATCTCCTCATGCACCTATAAAACAATGTCAGGTAATGATCTAAGCTTGATTAAAAACTGTTGTCCTAGAAAAGTTTCGAAGTTAAGAGTGAAGTTTTGCTGCATGTTGGACAACAAACACTAATACCCGGCGCTATTGCAGAATTGTACCTCTCACAGAAATAGTCGTCCTATTGCAACATACAAACTCTCAAAAAAACTAGCTAGGTGCTGTGGTATGTTTTTTAAAATCAGGAATATTGTTCCATATGATATCTTGTTATGCTTATATAATGCCTTATTTTTATCATTTTTGCAATATGGAATAATAGTTTGGGGTCAAACATTTAGCACCTATTTAGATCCTCTTTTCAAAATACAGAAAAAAGTTGTTAGAGCAATTTCTTTTCAAGCACCCTTTCATCATCTGCTCCTATCTTCAAAGATCTTAAACGTCTTAAACTATCTGACATCTTTAAATTCAAACTTTTGACTTTTGTTTTTGATTCTGTTCATGGAAATTTGCCAATCTGCTTTAATAATTTCTTCTTGCTTGGTTCATCAGTTCATCAATATTCAACAAGGCAGGCTGGCAAAGGTGATCTGCACTTAATTAATAAAAATACCCTCCAATATGGGCTGAAGTCTTTGTGTTATCTTGGGGCTAACCTTTGGAATGATATTCCAGTTGAAATCAGAAGCTTTAGTTTGAAAAGTTCATTTAAATGTCACTTGAAGATACACCTGCAACACCTATAAAACAGTATCTTTCTATCAAATTCACCAAAACCTCCAAGTCTTTTTTCTTGATTAAAAAATATATTGTCTGAAATGTGTCATATTCTGTATTTGAAAACACCTTTCTTTAATCCAAAATGATTAGAAAGGGGGGATTCTCTCCTCGATTAGTCTATCTATTGAGAGACTTCCTCCTCAAGAAACTCAACCGACCATACAATTTGTAATGTCCTGTTACATATATATATATATATAAAACCAGGAGAAAATTAAAATTCTACATATATATATATATATATATACACACACTCAAATAGCTCCAATCATAAAGAAATATTTAAAGACATAAATAGACCCTCAAGAAAAAATTCCAACTTTTAAAATGTTTCGGCACAAGCCTTCATCAGTTATCTGATGACTGATGACTGATAACTGATGAAGGCTTGTGCCGAAACGTTTTAAAAGTTGGAATTTTTTCTTGAGGGTCTATATATATATATATATATATATATATATATATATATATATATATATATATATATGCAATCAGTAGCTAGCGAGTATCCAGGATTTCTCCTTTTTCGGTGCAAATGGAAAGGATGATATAATGCTCAGGAAAATCAGGAGAAAATTAAAATTTGCCACCACCTGGGATCGAACCAGGGTCTCTCGCATTCCGGGCAAGCGTCGTAACCACTAGACCATTTTTCAAACAAAATGAATGTATATAATAGAAAATATATATAAAAATATATATATATATATATATATATATATATATATATATAGATATATATATATATATATATATATATTTATATATATATATATATATATATATATATATATATATATATATATATATATCTATATATATATATATATATATATATATATATATATATATATATATATATATATATGTATATATATATATATATATATATATATATATATATATATATATATATATATATATATATATATATATATATATATATATATATATATATATATATATATATATATATATATATATATATATATATATTTATGTATATGTTCTGTTATATGCACTCATTCTGTTTGTTGTCATTTCATATACATTTATAGTGATAATTTTAGATTATGAAATTGTATTAAGTAGTGTAATGGATTGTTAAATTGTATGTTGTGTTGAATTTCAAAATAAAAAACTGAACTGAACTGAACTATTCGCCATTCGACAGCTGCGACATTCCAGATTTCATTATGCACATGATTCTCCTAGGGAAATTTTACCAGCCCTGAAATAACGGCCTGGCAACGTGCTTGGAATATGTCCCAGTAGCATTGAGTATATTTATTTATGCTGTACTTGAACACTTCTATCTACTTGTGCAGATGTGGTGCAACAAACTTTACCTGACAAGTTCGACGCAGTAGTCGAAAGCTGAGGTAGGACTGAAGCCGGAGCTGGCTGATAACCACCTTTTGCAAAACGACCTCTTGAGTCCCAGTGAGAACGTAACACTCATAGTTGAAAACCTGTGAAGAAACATTTGCTTTCCTTGATCTACCTAGAGAATACTGTAAATGAGGCGCACATTAACATGCATACAAATTACAAAACATTGTTTATTCCGAGGAAAGGATTGATATACGATCCCATCCTATGGTATTGTCTCGTTTTGAGTAGCTTGTCTTATATAAAATCACTGACCTCTGGAGAAGATTGGTAGACACAAAGACTAATCTTGGGCCGGTACCTATGTACCGAGCAAGTAATATTTTACCACTTCTTGCTATGAAGCGCTGATATTTTAAGCTGCACAGAACCAAGAGGTGATATTTAATAAGGCGAGACATGGCGAGCAAAGACTTGGAAGACTTTTCACCTTCTCAATGGCGTTATCGACCCAGAAGAAAGATTGTCAAACCCTGTCTAGTAAGTGTAATCATACAGTTCTTTTATAAGTAGTAGTATGATTTGATGAAAGACAATTGAATTGCAAAACCTAACCAATGCACCATGGAGGCTTATATCAGGCATTAGACATGAAGCAGCGAGAGCTCATAAATCCAAGGAAGGTGCACTTGCCGTACACGCGTTTTGATAAGGAACCATCATAAGGAACCTACTGGTAGAATGCCAATATATTTACAGAACTTATACTACAAAATCCCGCAAGGAGGTTTTCAATTTGAAATATGTTTATAGTGGCTAACAATCAAGAATCAGGAAGCCGGTTCCATTCATTAGCAGCCATAACCCGCATAGTTGCTATGCTTGTGTCATGTGTTTTTGGTCTTGAGCTATACAGGCTTTTTCTTTAGAGAACTTAGCTCAAGGCTTAGTCCCAAAAGGTCCCTATTTTTGGGTCTTCAGTGAGTTTCAGTTTCAGATATTTTACATTCCACTACATACAGTTTAAGAAATAAATACACAGACAAATCACTAAAACATTAGAATATTAGATACAGAAAATTGATACATGAGTAGACAAAATTAATACAGTATACATAGAACAAAACAAGGGAAATGAATAAATTGTATGAAGGGAATTACTTAAAGTGGGAGCTCTTTCAGTAGTCAGACTAATTGAAGAGAGAGCACCCCCAGTTTTAAGAATAATTTATGCACACTTGATTACTTTCATTATGATTATATGACTGGGACAATTTTGATAATTATTTTTAAAGAAGACAGCTTTGAGTTTAATACAAAAACTAATAGCAGAGGGTGATTTTTTTATAGCAAATGATCAAATTGCAGTACTATCCTTACTAGCTCTTTAGTTTCCACCATTTTGTGCCACAACATTAGGAAACAGTATAGGCAAGAGTAAACCATGTTGAAATTCTGAATGTTGGCTATATCTGAATTACTTATTAGGCAAACCAAATATTGTCTTGTTTGGTATAATTTTACAGCCCAACCTCTCTGGAATAAGAATTTGTAACTGAGAATTTTAGAAACCATCACTGGCTTCTTTTATAGTTCACTAAGATAAAAGGTTAGAAGAATACTCAACAAGCATGTTTTCTAACACCTGCATTTAAAATCAAATATTCCTTAAATTATTAAATATCCATTCAGTATATATGGTCTTGGTTGTCACATATATTATAAACCACATTTTAAGCTTTGAATAACCATTAAAAAGTCCTGTACCTCACTTTCAAATCAAATTCGCATGAAACCTTGATAATATACATTGGCCACAGAAAGAGGATAAAATGTTGTGCAAGGTTTTAAGAATTTTTGTAGAAAGATGTTCTGTTTGGCTATAAAGTAAGAGAAATGCTAGCCATAAAGCCGTAAATAAATTTGATTTATTCTACCCCATTTCACAAAATCTGTACATCCAGTATGTATTTTCTGTTACAAGGGGTTCTGAATGGCAGGGACAGGCTCCCGAAATTGCCGCTTTCAAAAATGAATCTTCCCAAAACATCATTGTAGCATGTTAGGTTGTTTATGGTCTGTTATCACCAGGTACTATTACATACACACACACACACACACACACACACACACACACACACACACACACACACACACACACACACACACACACACACACACACACACACACACACACACACACACACACACACACATACATACATACATACATACATATATTTTTTATTTCTCAAAGCAGGTTAAAAATCTGGCAACTCAAAGAGCTGATGCGGACCTGCTATAAATTAAAGGCTAAAGGAAATAATTATTACATCATGTAAAAGATAAAAAAATTAAAATTGTTTAATAGTAGTCTAGTAATATTTAAAATCATTATCTTTGTTTAAAAATCCAGTTAATCCTTTTTGAAAAGTGAAGTCATTTATTGTCTGGCGCACATGTTTTAATCTTGTTTTGAAAGTTTGTACATTTTCTGCATCCTTAATTTGGTCTGGGACAGAATTCCAAATCATTGCTGCCTTGTACGTGAAACTATTTCTCCCAGTCTCTGTATTATATCTTTTCACTTGGAACTGCAGTTTATTTCTTGTTCTCTGTTTTGCCGGGTCTTTCTTCTGAAACATCTGTGCAATTGACTTGTCAGCTGTTCCATGGTATATCTGATGCATTAATGTGAGCAGCCTCCATTTGTATAAAAATGAGATTGGCTGCCAATTTGCTCTTGCAAGGCTCTCTTCATTGCTTAAGTTTCGAGGTAGATTATGTATTAGCCTCGCTGCCCTAGCATGATTATCCTCCAGCATATTAAATGTAGCTTCAGAACAATTCCCCCAAACTGAAATGCAGTACGTTGTCCTGGCTATGATTGTTGTGTAATATATTTCTTCTAAGACTTTTGTTGGTAGGCATCTCATTCTTGTCAATGCACCTAGTTTCTTGGAAAAACTTTTACATACATTTTGTACTTGAGGTTTCCAATCTAGCCTATTGTCTATTTGTAATCCAAGACAAGTTGATTCCTGCACAATCTTTATGTGATCGCCTCCATACAAAATGGGTCTCATTGGCCCTATGAAGGGGGACCTTATCATGAACATAGCCTCACATTTTCCTGGATGTACTTTCAACTTGTTCCGTGTGCACCACCTATGTATCTCTTCCATTATGCTGTTTAATGTGTCTACAACACTTTCGAAGTCTTTGCCTGTGCAATAAACAGCTGTATCATCTGCAAAGAGATACATTTCACCTTGCGTAATTGCAGATGGTAAGTCATTTACATGCAAACTATACAGCTTAGGGCCTAGTAAGGATCCTTGGGGAACACCAAACCTAACATGTTTTGTTGCGCTGCATTCACCATCAATCTCAGCATACTGAGTCCTGTCTTTAATATAATTCATAATCAATGCATGCAAATTTCCAGAAATTCCAGCTGCTTGCAATTTATATGACAAGATTTCATGGGAAACTGTATCGAAAGCTTTTTGGAAGTCTATAAACACTACACCAACAATCAAACCATTGTCAACTGATTTTTTCCATATCTCTATTAGTTTTAAGAGGATACCCTCCGTAGATCTTCCTTTAATGAATCCCCACTGCATGTTAGTCACAATCTTGTTATCATCTAAATGGCTATCGATAGTGTTGCAGATTTGACTCTCTAGTAGCTTTGATGGGATGGACAACATGGAGAGAGGCCTGTAATTCGTTCTCTCTTGTTTCTTTCCTTTCTTGAAAGAGGATTTAATCTGTGCTATCTTCCAGCAGCTTGGAAATACACCCTGCTGGAAACTTGATTTGAAAATTGATTCTTTCCACTTTTCTGAGCAATGCTCCCTGGCTATTTAAATGTGATTAGTATGCAGGTTCACATCATCATAAGATCATAAGCTGACTCTAGCTTAACCTGCAATGACAAATATCACATGTATGTATGCATGTATGTATGTATGTATGTATGTATGTATGTATGTATGTATGTATGTATGTATGTATGTATGTATGTGATATGTTTACTTTAAGGATGTAATTGCTTCTTATCAGCCGATTGTATACACTACGACGAAGTTTAATTGCTTATATGTGTTTGTTAAATTAAAATGGTTCTATGCTTTCTATATATACCAATTCAATTGATCTGTGTGCTATTCTTCGCAGTTCACATACTCATTGCCGTTTTCCATACTTTAACTGTCCCTAGGATAGCTGCTTTTTGTAGTCGCTGGATAATCATATCGATGTTATTTTTGTTGGGAAACAGCTTATGTAGATTTCTTTCAAGGGTTTTTGGTATTGCTCCCATTGCACCTACAGATATTACCAATATGCTGAATGAATATCCTTTGTACATACTCTGCATTTTTGTAACCAGGTCTATATATTTCAGTTGTTTCTCCTTTGCTGCCTTCTCAAGGTTCGTGTCGAGTGGAACAGTAATCTCAACTATTTTGCATGTCATATGTTTCTTGTCCCAGATCACTATGTCTTGTTTATTCTTTTCAACGTTGGGTGTTGTTTTGATCATTATATCAAACCAAATTTCCTGATCTCCATTGTTAGTTACCTCTGGAGGATTCTAAATCTTTGCCATATGAATCACTATCAACTTAAAGGCAGAGTCTCTCTGTGCCCGCTTGCCACCACAAGGAGGTCTCCAACCATGGGCTAGCAAGCAATGTTCCTTGGCTATTGATCATCATCATCACCATCATCATTTTAATTTTTTAGCTTCTGCCTCTCAGTACAAAACAATACTTCAATGATAAGAAACACAAAAAAGCAGAAGTCTTAAGGAGGAACCTCTGAAGTAGATTATATAACAATAAGGAGGTCCCCCTTTTAGCTTTGGCACATGAGATATTCAAAAATTTGCACTAAAAGTAAATTAAATCTTAATGCCAGTTCCATTGCAATTACATTGCATTTAAGAAATGAAATTTTAGATACTTTTTTGAATGTAAATTTTGACTGAGAAGTTCTTATTGCAATAGGTAATTCATTCCGTAATTTTGCCCCCAAATATCAAATTGATTTCAAGCCGTATTGTGACATATGTATATTAGCCAGAAACAGATCACCACGAGTGGATTATCTTGTATTATGACAATGAACTGTTGAGTTTAATGAGAAAAAATTGTGGAAACAGACTGGTGTGACCATATTAACTGATTTGTATGCAAAGGATAACAGTTGTAATTTGAATATAGCAACAAGTCTAAGTAATTTTAGATCTTTGACGATAGGGAGGAAGTGGGCTAGAAAACGTTGACATGAGATTGCTTTGACAGCCTATTTTTGTAACTTTGATAGTGAATCAATATATGAGTCAAAATTTTGACCCCAAGCAACAATACCATATTATAGAAAGGACATAAACAAAGCATTATATAGTGTGATCAAAGTGGATATTGGAAGCAAATACCTGATCTTAAAAATAAATCCACAGGTTTTTGCAAGTTTGTTTGATAGTTCAGTGATGTGATATCTCCCATCAAGGTGTCCACCTAAAAGAACTCCTAGAAATTTAATGTACTTCATCCTAGAAATATGCTTTTTACCTATTTTGATTCTAATATCAGTGGGGACTGAACTTGCAGAAGAATGGAATATAATAAAGTTTTTTTTACTTATGTTAAGTATGAGTTTATTTGCATCAAGCCATCTTTTTATATGTTTGAGTCCTTTGTTAACCTTTTTAATGGCATCATCATGAGTTTCAGAATCATAATAAAGATTGATACCATCAGTGAAGAGGTAACTTGCTTCCACTTGGTTAGGAGTTTACTTGATTCCATGGATGGAACAAAATCAACTGGTGAAGACCAAATTCCACCAAAAATAGTGTCTTTAGCTGCCGTAGAACTTGAAATTGCTCTTACAAATTCGATAAACATGAGTATTAGCTGCTGGAAATTTCCGGACAATGCAAAGCGAGCTGCTGTATGCCCACTTCATAGGGGAGAATCAGATCCCACTGTGGAAAGAAACTGTTGTCCTGTTAGCGTAGTATATGCATTCTCAAACATATATGAGAAAGTGATCAAAAAACATTTAAAGTTTCACCATAACAAATCGCTCTCAGTATTGATTGCAGCTTATAGAGAAGTGTATAGTACACACCATGTCTTGATAAGACTAGTTGAAAACTGGAGATCTAAATTGGATAATGACTATATTGTGGGTGCAGTTTTGATGGACTTGTCTAGAGCATTTGAATGTATACCTCATGATCTGTTAATTGCAAAGCTCTCTGCATATGGTTTTGATGAAAATTCCTTAGCCCTGATCTATTCTTACCTAAAACGACGCCAGCAAAGTGTTAGAATCAACAATACCTATAGCAGTTTTCAAAATATATTATCTGGTGTTCCCCAGGGCTCTATATTAGGCCCGATTCTTTTTAATTTCTATATAAATGACCTTATGTTGTGTGTTAAAAAGGCAGAAGTCTACAACTCTGCTGATGACAATACCTTACCGCATGTCTTTAAGACATTGCCAGATCTCGTAAAAATCGTAGAAGAAGAATCAAATGTCTCTTTAGATTGGCTTGAAAGTAACGAGATGATAGCAAACCCTGTAAAATTCCATGCTTTTATAGTAAAGAAAGACTGACCCGACACGAGTGGCATACCGTTCCAACTGAAGGACCACAACATCCAATCAACAACTGATGTCAAACTATTGGTTATCAAACTTGACAATAGACTAAATTTTGACCACCACATTGCTGATGTGTGCAGGAAAGCAGCAACGCAATCAAACGTCCTGAAAAGATTAAAATCCTTCATTGGTCTAGAAGAAAGGACAACTCTTGTTGAAAGTTTTATATATTCAAAGTTTAATTATTGTCTTTTAGTTTGGCCTTTTTCGTCAGCTAAATCAGTGCAAAAAATTGAAAAAATACAAGAGAGAGCATTGCGGTTTCTTTACAATGACAATAATAGTTCCTATGAAGATCTTCTTCTTAAGGCAGGCAAGAACTTTATGCATGTCTCTCGCCTACGAAGCTTGTGCATTGAAATTTACAAGACTATGACAAAACTAAATCCTACTTTTATGCAGGAAGTCAGGCGCGGATCCAGACTACAGCGAAGTATGCAAGAGCTGAAGTCAGATTTTACATCTGTGACGTAATGATTATCCCTGCATACATAACTATGCTTCTTGCTGTATAGGCTTGGTTCAAAATACCATGTAAAGTACATTTCTTCATGCACCAATGTGTCGTAAGTCTAAGTAAGCACACAGTTCTTTCCCACTTGCTCTGTACATAGCTTACGCTGGAGCTGGAGTAAGCCGACATTCCGTAGTCTGCCTGTTATGACAGCGTTATTGAGAATCAGCGATGTATTGGTCAATCGTGGCTCATTCCGAGCAGCATCAGCTCTGGCGGGAGCTGTAGTCAGTTCAAATCTACCCAATCAAAACAAGAGCTGACTTCTACTGAAGATTGAACATCGAATGAAATTTGACGCTGACTACTGCTGACAATATAATGAATAATAAGTGGAACGAAATTCACGGGCTGGAAATTCAATATGCAACGCCGCTTTGAGGAGCTGTTGAAGTGAGAAAGAGAGGATCTGTCTCTAGCATTCATGTCCAAAATAATCTCTCAGACATTACGTAATTAACTTGACATAGCTAATTTGTAGCTGACAGAAACAGAAGTCATTTCACCGTCATATCTCAGTTCCCCACAATGGCGATTACTGCTAGTTTAGTCCTTTCAAATATAAGACGGCTTTTACAAGACAAAGCTTTACAATTATAGGAAAAAGAAAAGCTTCCCTCTGAGATATACACTTTTTCCATGGTTTTATCACAACATACACTTTTTCCATGATTTTATCGCAAACATGGAAAGTCACTTCTCCAGGAAACTTCTGCTTGCCTATAACGGATCTGCTCTGTAGTTCCCAGTTTCTGAGACTACCAGAGCAAACACTTCTTGTCAGGCAAAAGGATAAGCTATTAGGGGTCAGCCATTTATAACTCTGGGTACCGGGGCGGGTTAGGATTGGGGAGGGTATGAAAAATTTTTCTAGGACAGTTGAGGGCATGGAACAATTTGGAGAATTTAGAGGGGTACGAATTCTCAAAAAATCTTCAGAAAATCAGCTCAATGATTTGCAGAAGCCTATTGACTACTGAATTTAAGCGTATCTAGTTGTCAAAGTTTCTTTAATAGCAATTTTTCTCTCATTTAAATTTTATGTGGTATACAGTGTTATTGCAGTGCTCTTATTAGCATTCATCACAGCGGTTTGTTCAAATGAAGTTTCAAGCTTAAGTCAACTTTTTCATGAAAACGTTTCTCACGATGAATAACATTCCCTCCTGTACAAAGGTCTTTCTTTTAGTATTTCCCAGCAAGTAATTTTGCGGAACATATTTTCTATCTGTGATCTCTTCAAGAAGGCAACAGTGACAATTCCTACTTTAAAGTCTACCCTGAAATTCTTACAGTTATAGGGCAGGTAGCAACTGGGGTGTATAACGTTTTAAAACGTTATCTCAATGGTATATGAGAATTTTTGACTAAAATTGGAAGGGGTATAAAATGTTTGACCACTTTTTACATTCTAACCAGCTCCGGTACCCAGAGTTATCAATGACTGACCCCTTAAAGTCATTAAATATTTCTTTGCAGATTTCGATTATTTGAAAATGGTACAGAGCAGTGTGCTAGTGTTGGCATACCTTTTGAATCATAGCCTCCTCTAAGGAATCATAGCTAGAAGAACAAGTGTAAAAGGGGACCTCATTGATGTCTGTGGCCAAGCTTTTGAAAGTGCTGCAAACATACAGTACATGTAAAATTGAATATTGCTTTTACCATGACACAAAATTAACCGAATACAGCTTTGTTGCATTGCAAGTCAAAGTTCTTAAGCGGTGATGTTGTGTCCTAGTGTGATTTGGATTTTGGTTTTAGTATGGTGGACAAGTAAAATTAATGAGTAATATGGTAAATTATGTTGTTTGTATCTAGGTTGGAAGGACGCCATGTCTTTATAGAATTATGTATTGGTTAATAATGTTATTGTGTTTTGCAGTGCTTATTATCAATATTGTTGATTCTTGATCTATAGCTGTAAAATGTGAAGCATTTAAGACCCTCATCCTACTACCAGGTACTATTTGTTGTATATTCTAGTGATGCAACCCAGAATCCCTTATGTCAAATGCTATGCCGGTAGGACAAAGCTATTCAACACAATTTTAGAGCTAAATAGATAGAAAAAGGTATACTTTATTTAAAACTATCTTGTCACACTCTTACATTCATGGCCACACCCTAAATCATTGACCACGCCCTTTAGCATAAGTCAGATTTTTGGCTAGATCCGCGCCTGGGAAATTTTTCATTTCAAATCAGTTTGCGATCCAAATCGTTCTTCGAGAAAGTCTTACGACTTACATCATCATATACCTAATCAAATAACATTTGGTAAACACAGTCTTAGACCTCTGGGTCCCAGAGTGTGGAATAGTTTACCGAATAAAATCAAATCCTCGGAAACCGTTAACATATTCAAACGATTGATAAAGCAATGGTCTGGCATTCAGTGCAACTGTAATATGTGTAAATAGGAAGATCCCTGATATATAAGCTTGAAGTGAATTCAGCATTTACAAGTCTATATACGTAACCAAATCAGTGGGGGATGGGGGTATGGGGGTGTCTGAAATTTATTTAGTTTTAGAATTTATTTACTTCAGATTTCAGATAATTTCCATTTCTTTTGTATTTTTATATTCGAATTAGATTAGTTTCTGTTAGTTTGCAATTAGAAACTAGAATTATGTAAATTTTAAATTAAAAGAAGACAAACAAACAAACAAACAAAACATTTTACATGATTAGGAGCATTTAGTGGATCGCTTATGAACAGCAAAAGAGAAGGTGTACTAGTAATGAGCCCTGTGGTACACCACATGTTATGCCCAGTGGGTATGAGTCTTTCCACAAATTGAAACCAACTGTGTTCTGTTTGTCAAATATGATTGAAACCATCCAAGTGCATTGCCTCTAATTCCATAATCCTCTAGGTTGGAGAGTAAAATTTTATGATTTACAGTGTCAAATCCTTTTTGTAAGTCAATACATACACCACACCCATAGTTTTTATTGTCTAGACTCCTTCTGATAGTTTCAATCATGCTGATCAAAGTATGATCAATTGAATGATTTTATTGAAAGCCAGATTGCAATGGGTATATTATTTTATTGCAAGTAACAAACGAGTAAGCCTTTTATACACTAATTTTTCAAATATTTTACTAAAAATTGGCAATAAGGAAATTGGCCTGTAATTGGACCTAATATTTTTAATAAAGGGAACTACTTTTGCTACTTTTAACTTACGTGAGAAAGTTCCTTTCAGAAAAAATTGATTGACAATCTCGGCCAGTGGATGAGAACTGTGGTGCTTGAGGACTTTTACTATATTTATTGGAACACTATGGGGACCAAATTACTTTGATGAGTTTAGATTTGCTATCGCATCTTCCATTTCTAAATGAGTGACTGGAGAAAGAAACAAAGAGTTTTCAATAGCACTGCCAAGATATCTGAAGGGAGAGTTTGGCGTTCTTGGGATGGTTTTATGTATGTTACAGGAACATTAGCAAAATATTCATCGAAGATATCTGACATTTGAATTGGATCAGTTACTGACTTTCCAGATACATCCTGCATAGCGTCAATACTTGAATGTGCAAAGCTTTTCCGTGAGACCATGGAATTAATTCGAGTCCAAATTTTTTAATATTTTTTACATTCGTCACAAAGTAATTTTGAAAATACTCCTGTTTACTTTCCTTCTATTCATTTACTACACGATTTCGGAACTGTTTATAAGAATGGGCATTAGCTTCGTTTATATTCTTTTTCATTTTCCTTCTTAGTCTGTTTCGGACCTTGATCATTTTGTGTATTCTATGATTGATCCAAGGTTTCGTTTTAAGTTCTGAATCCTTATTAGTATATTTTATAAGAGGAACATGCTTATCTACTAAATTTGACATATCTTTAAGACATTTATTACAGATATGATTTATGTTATTATCATTATTGAGTTTAAATCAAGTATAGTAAAATCGTTTAGAAAACTATTTTCATTAACAGATTAATAGTAACTGTCTCGCCCTCAAGGGTAACACGTACTCTTTTGGCAAGCAGATAAACCACTTTTGGTATCGCGTAATTTGTATCTTAGCGATTGAATTTTATTGGTAACTAAAAACAAGATACACGTTTTACTAATCTACAAATTAGAACAAATAACATGTCTGAATATAAACTGAAATACAAGTAAATTTCTACTGAATAGTTCATAGAGATATAAACAAGAATAACCTAATTAAATATCTGCCCCTTAATATAAATGAGGAAACACAGTAAAGGTATAATATATTTAGTTCATAAAGTCTACTAACAAAATACCAGAGATAACCTGAATAGTCCACGAACAGACATTACACTTACAAAATCTGTGATATCCTGAACTAGAACTGTGGCATGGTCTCTAATCCCACGAAGTGACTCCGGACTGTGCACGTATGTGGCTCTAGTTCTTACTGAGCTGCCAAATCCTATCTGTCTAATTTCTCTACATACTGGTGTATATATAGGTAAAACATATCTAAAATTATACTAAAGATTTACGTAGATAGATGAATAACATGTAGCTAGAAGGAAGGGCTAGGCAGGGTGTATACGGGTGAATAAACTAAAATAATACGTGAACGCCGTGAATAACGAATGACTATGCTATGCCTAATGTGTACTAAAGCTGAGAAAATCCCGTGCCCATATCCTAAACAAAGGAAGGGGAGTACGCGAATACTATACATCAGCGATGATGCAGACATTGTGACGCACTAACTACAGGGGGAGGATCCGGTAATGATATGCAAAACGTACTACGTAAAATAAATGGCCTAACCGCACACAAGAAACGAAAGTGATATTGAGTAAATACTAAAGTCAAACAGCGAATGTCTTTAAACATTACGTAAATCCTGGGGCTTGCTTTACAGTAACGCTTTAGCAACTCTTGCTTATTGAGGGAAATACTTGTTTTTTCCAGTATTAGAAATTGAGGAAAATGGTCCAATATATGTGTCAAAATATTTCCAGTGGTAATTTTGGAACTAGTTAAGTTAGGAAATATATTGTCAATGATTGTTGCTTAGTTATTTGAGATGCTAGTGGGATGGGTTACACATCACAGAGAATTGTTAGAGAGTATAAAGTATTCATGAAGTCAAATGTATTTACAAGTGGTTGGGGATTGGGGAGCTTACCATAAGATTGTTAGTGCATTTCATGCAGACTTTGTCACCAAAAACTGTCAATGCATTAGAAATTATCTTGTATCCAGGCAGTGTGTACTCTAAAGCTCATCTCATGGTTGGTACTTAAAGCCCATTTTAATGGGGCCTGGAAAAAATTGTTAGAAATAGAGTTCCTAGATTGCTGGAGAATGCTATTTTGGATTTTTATTGGAAGTAAAGTATAGAAATATGAGAAGTATTCTACTAATCAGTGAAACAGAATATACAGAAGATGCAATTTGAGCTGTAACTCCAAAGCTTGGAAATTGTGCTTTGCAGCTGCTGATAAAAGTACCATACAACTTTAATGTGGCATATACAAGCCTTGACAATCCTATAGTTAAGGATATTTTTCAAAATGTACTTAACCGACGAACTTCATACACAGTTACTGATTTCAAAACTTATGAATTGCAGAAAGAATGTGGTAAGTATGGCCTAAAACCCCCAATCAAGCCCCCGGATACTTACTGTTTTAAGCATTTTAGGGGACATGTAGGCATTTTAGAGGGCCTGTAAACATTATTGCGGCAACATCCACTGCTTTACTATAGCCTACCAAGAGGAGAGCCCACCAAAGTTGTCATATTTGGGGCAATGCCTGGTTTCTATTCAAGAATGTCTATATCCCAGTGATTGGTATCGGGTTAAGCAATCTGGAGATATGTGGGACCTAGGAGTTTCAGCCTCTTGCTAGGAGCTGCTGAAATGTGGCTTCATGGTGGAAATTGGCTTTAGAAGCAGAAGCGCTTGCGTTATAGCTGAAATTTCATGCACAGCACCCTGTGGTAGCGTTGGAGAATGTTACCGTGTTTGACATTTGAAGTCTTCAGTCAAGATTTGTTATTTTCGTATCTTGTAGCCAATTTCGGTATGAAATTTGTAGCCTTGAGCATTGGACAGCTTTGATGTGTGACTTATTTCTATACGTTTTTTATAAGAAACGAGTATTTAAAACACATGAAGCTCTAATCAAGCGAACTTTGAGAAACATTTAGGAAACACAGGCAGGCTAAGTTTCAAAAGTGAACTTGAAAAATCTGTTTTTGCAAGAAATGATTTATTTAATTTGAAACAAAATACAAACAACATCCGTATGTCAAATGTTCCTAACTAAGAAAGCCTTTTCTCATTTCACGGTCGCCTTGTTGCTATAGGAAATTTCAAGAATGTTAAGAACCATTCAGGAAGCATTTAAGGCTGGACTTAACAAAATAATAGGAATCATCAAGGCTGAGGGGAGAACGTTTGTTTCTTTTAAAACACATATATTATGCACAATGAGGTGTAAACTTGGTGTCCATGACATCTTAAGTACAATTCTACAGCCATTATGAATTTGTTTAAGCTGATCCATATCCAGACATTAACAGTTGCTATAACTTTACCAGCTGCTATACCTGTACTATTTTTCCTGTTATTATCATGAACATTAATATTCTCGCAAATTTAATTGCATTTTTAAGCCACATGTCTGCCATGTGAATTAGTTTCATTGGTTCCATATCTAGATCTGTTAAGCTTGAAAAATGGTAGTAGTATACGACGTTCAGTCTTTTGCTGCAATTCACCAAACAACTTTCTTTTTGCACTACACTGCTGGACTGCTTAAAAACTAACATTATGAAGATGCTTTTAAGTCATGTAATCAGTTATTTCATTAATAAGGCTAGAGAAAAAGAATCTTCAACTATGAATTGATTATATGTCAGCGGTTCCAATCATTGTTAGGTCACGCAAATTCTCTGAGCTGTTCACTCATAAGCTCTCGTTTTGGAGACATACCCCAAGCACCCTTCCTCTGTGCCTCTGAATGCATTTATCTTTCTCTCTTCATTACATCATAGAGAATTCAAGTTTTTTAGAAGCCTATTCTTAGTTTATCATTTTCTTTAAGGACTATAGTCAGATGCTTCTAAGAGAGGAGGAGCAAGCCTTGAAGAGAGCACTTTATGTTTCTCTAAGAGATACAAAGTCCGGCAATGATGGATCTTCGTTTTCCGCAAAAAAGAATACTGAGGATATTAATGAGTCATCTATCGCAACGATTTCAAGTACAAATGACAATAGGTCGTCCGGGCAGTTGAAGAAGAGGAGGTGTGTAAAATCATTGGAGTTGCTCAATATTCCACAGAAGCAGTCAGAATTACCATTACCAGATAGTAGGCAAGTGAATTATGAAGACTCGGGCTGTGCTGCTACCTCTCCTTCCAGCTCCGATCCTTTTGGAAGATCACTTTACCAAGGAATAGGAGCCTCTAGTGATTTGAAGAGACAAGATATTTCAATAGTAGGAAGTATTTCCAAAAGGTACGTTTTTCATATTATGCCAGCAATATTGGAATTAAGAGTATTAAGGGTATTAAGAGCATGGGGTGTGCATTTTGATGCTAGAATTGCTGTTGTTAGTTGTGTGTTTGTATATTTTGTCATGATAGACTGCTACCAATGCAGAGGCAGAAACCAGACTTTCAGCAACTTGAAGCTACCATTCCTTGCCAAATTTGTTGGAATGAATTGCAGATTTCTCACACTTTTCCATACCTAGCTTCCCCTCCGCGTACAGTGTTGCGTTACTGTAATATAACTGCGGTGTCTCCTAGAACAAGTTCATTTCTAGCGCAGTAACGTCTTATCTACAGAATCCAAAAAATTTTGGGAGGAAGATGGCACGGGCTTTTCATTCACTGTAGAGCTCCTTTATTATGAGTACTCTCTCATTGAGTATCACGACGTTTTGTCTCGGAAATATGTGTGTTCCAAGAGATTAAAACACTACTCGAACAGGATATATTCTAAATGTCCTATTTTCTGCCTTATGTCTTGTGTACTCTAAGTAGAAGAATTCCATTAAATCTGAAAATTACATCCAAAATTCAATATGAGCAATGTATGCAGAGACCTGATGCTGTATAAATATTACCTACAGCACTTCTTGTACAGCACTTTACTACACTACAGAGACAATATTCCGAGGAGTAAACTATCCTGACTACCCCGAGACAAGGCGATATAAGACACAGAGCTAAACTAAATTTGAAAATACGATTACAAATTACATACAAACCTGTAGCTAAAGATAAAAAACTTATTTCGCAGTTGATGTCGTGCTAGCAAGCTCGAAAAAGTAAGTGGCAATCGCGGTGATCCACCTTGCAACGACCCCACCGGCCTCAATGCTACGCCGAGAAATGATGGAATCCGAGGGTTAATCCAAGAGTAAAAATTGCAAATGCGAATTATATATACATATATACAATATATATATATATATATATATATATATATATATATATATATATATATATATATATATATATATATATATATACATTACATCAACCTTTCTGTCTGCACCGAAAAAGGAGAAATCCTGGTTACTTGCTAGCTACTGATTGTATATATATATATATGATTGGCCAATTAGCACCTATTCCCCATTGTCTACTTGAAGAGTCCAAGTGAGAAAATGAACTTTTCCAACAGCAGTAGCGACAATTTTCAGTTTACTAGTGAGTGTTCCCGTGAAGCCACGAGATGTTTGGATGTGCCTGTCAATATGGTAGACGAGGGGTCCTGACAACAGATTTGTTTGCAAGCCGACTGGTATACATCAGCTCTTGCAGAGGAGTTCCTGTCATACATGGCGTACTAAGAATGCGATTCCTTGTAGTAAAGCCTTGAGGTATCGTATGACAGGTCCATAGGATCGCCAATTTAGCGATAGGGTAGGTAAGTAAGCTGGATGGTTAAAGGATATGGCCTGTGAAGAGTCACTGCTTAATGAACAGATGGACAGGTTTCATAGGGTACATAGGGTACTCTTCTATCTGAGACAGACTAGGTGCCTAAATCTGGGAGGAGGGATAGGAAGGCAATTATTGCTGAATGGTTCTCAAAAATTATGCATCCTGAAACTCTACCCCTCAAATTGCTGAACCTACTAAGACATTTCTGTGCTCTTTTGGCAACAGCAGTCTATTCACCAACTTGCCATTAGGTGAGACCACAGGGATTTGTGCAGTCTATTCCCCGAAGAAATTTCCAAAGAATTGGTGCTAATTGCTACATTAGGAGTCAAATTAAGTTGTAACAACCAGATTTATACTCTCCAGTCCGGAATAGAAGGGGGGTGGCAATAAGGGGGGGGGGGGGTTGGAAAAAAGTCTAAACGTAAATAAGCGGAGGGGGGCTGGAAGAATTTCCCAGATGAATATCTATGGAGTGGGTTGTTGTAGCTGTTATAAATGGAGACGGAGAATGCCAAAAAATGCATTGGAAACTTTAGCTTTTTGGAGAAGAACCAAGTATATTTATTGTATACTAAAATTGTGGTATTCATAATTTCATCATCCTCGGCATAACTATCTGCTCCGTTTTTCATTGCTTCTTGCAGCAAGTACTCATTCACGAAGGCACTTTTTCTACACAACAGACAGTCACCACGAGTTACTTTTGCCGGACAATTTTCGGTCTTGTTGGGAAAATTTCCTCTTTGCTCAAAATTAATAGGCTGGGAGGAGGTTGCAATAAAAATGTCCTTATGTGCATTTTAAAAAAATAAATAGTCGGGGGGCGGGGGACATCTATTCCGGACTGGAGAGTAAGCAAATAGACGGAGTGGTAATGAGTATCCCTTTAGGACCGATTCACAGTGGGCTGAAGGGTGGACATCGGCAAAAGAGTGGCATCCCCTAATCTCTATGAAAACTGACTGTTCTATAATTGGAATGGTACTTTTACTCAATACAAGAAGTAGCTCAAACTCTTCACTCAAAAAAAAGTTACGACCATCTGAGGTTGGCATTCATCTGAAAATTTTTAAATACCCAATAAAATAGACTCAATTTTGTTGCAATGTCAAAAGACAAGTAGAAAGTATTCTAGAAATGTTGTTTGACAGCTCAAACCTGAACACCAGTTTGTTCTATGGCGGGACATTAATATCCAAATGATTTTAGTCCGCTTTGGAGTGTATTTGACCATTTCTGACCATTTGTCTGAGAAATTTTTCTAGAACAATACCGAAATCGTAACCAATTTTCACCTGGAAATTCAGGTAAATTTAGCAATAGTAGAGGAAGTGCTACTCCGGCCCTACGAAACCATATATGTTTTAGAAAGCTACATTAAAGTAGAATTTAGAACACTATGGTTGATGTGAACCGTAGTAGCACTTGTTTTGCTTACTTAGGCTAATTCTAATGTGGACCTAATTTTATTTATTTACATAATATCAGATAATGAGTAAAAATAAGCAGAGCTGTTTTTTGCATCAACCATGTAAAAAACACTAATAGCTATTCTGACTATTCCGCAAGGATAATGTTGTACAATGCTATGAGACTAAGCATGATGCTCTGATTATATGTTTCAAATTATGTTAAATATATGCTCAGTACAAAGTCGGATGGAGTGGTGAATTTTTGAAGAAATTGAATAATTCCTCACAAATCGCCCATTAATGGTGGTGGAGGGCTCTTTTGACTCAAAATATGATGCTGAATAAAGCTGGAAAGAAATATCTAAAAAATCAAAATCATAAGGGATAGGCCACGATTTTCACTAAAGATGTCTGGGCCCGAGTCTTATCCAAAATGGTATATTTGATAGAAAAAGGTAGAAAACCTCTCTGGACCTTTTACCAAAAATCTAGTGGCAACAAGTCTATGAAAATGTTCAGATACAGTGAGATTTTAATAAAATATGTAGTTCAGTAACTTAATTGATTGGTTTAAGTCTCTGTAACATTGGGCCAAACTAAGATTTTCAGGGAGAATTCTCCATTATCAGTGTATACTTCACATATTCATTATAAGAGACCAACAACTTTGGATCATAGCGAGCTCCAAGAGATCCTACACATTGGTTTGTCTCGCAGAAGGCCATTGGACTTTAGAGGTGATCTACAAGCAGAGAAAATCAGGGAAACATTGGCACCAGAAGTTTGGGCTGAGAAAGAAGTTGCACCAACATACAAATGGAGTTAGAACAGAAGAAAATGATAGATTTATAATGAGCCAGATATAAACTTGCTTTTATTCAAACAATCATTGAAGTACTGTCTGTCATACTCAGTAACTTTCAAAATATTCAATTTTTGTATCAAAATCGTATTTATTAAGACCATCTTCTCGATTGTCTTTTTCAAGAAATTCTGCTTAGAATCTAGGATTTTGATCTGCTGCATTGGTAAATTGTATATTGTCCACAGGATTTTGCTGGTGGTTATGCAGTGGTGAGTGCTGGTCCATTTGTGAATACTGTTGAATTGGTGCATGTTGGTGCATCGGAGGAGGCTGCATGGACAGTAGCATCTGCATCATCCTCATCTCATGCTCACGTGAACGCTCTGCCTCCTCTCTTGCAAATTGTAATTCCTCCTTCATGGGGTCTTTATCTAAAAAGGTCTTAACAACACCAATGGTGTGATCTAATGTATCCTCCTTCTTTCGTATATTGGTTGATCTCTTTAGAGGCATAAACATTTCTTGAGCTGAATTTGCTGACAACGCATAAGTTGAATTTGACTGTAATTGTGAACTATCACAAACTGGAGATGGCCCAATTGCTTGTTCAGGGTGGCAAGAGTCACTTCTCGTTGTAAGTGAAAATAGATTACTGAATCATGGTCCATTGTGCTTTTCTTCAGTAAAGCGTTTAATACATGTACCTGTCTTGATTGTTAAAGCAACCTTTTTGGTTTCAAAGTTTAAAGGCAATATGAAGGAAATTTGGAAAACAATAATTCAGCACGTCAATAAAAGATCTAAGTCCACGAATATAGACCTTTTGCGAGACCAAAATAAGACTATTTCCAGCAAGAGAGAAATATCCAAGTCTATGAATAGCTTCTTCTGTTCCATCGGGAAAGATTTAGCAAGTAATAAAGAAGATGGGTATGACCCTCTGATTTTGTGTGACTACTTTAAAAATAGCAATGCTGCAAAAATCACATCTAAATCTATACATGCCCAACAAATTAGAGAGGCAATTGGTAAACTTAAGACGTCGAAGAGCTTTGGCGACGACGGCATCTCTAGCTACTTCCTCAAGCTGGCGATGCCTTATATTGAAGATTCTCTTGTATATTTATTCAACACTTCACTCGAAACATGTCAATCTCCTGACCCTTGGAAAATTGATCGAGTTTCACCAATTTTCAAAGATGGTGACACGATCGAAAGGTCTAATTACAGGCCAATATCGGTACTACCAGCCGTCTCCAGGCTCTTTGAAAACCTTGTATTCAACCAGTTGTACCGCTATCTGAATGATACTTATTTCATCAACTCTAAGCAGTCTTGGTTTAGAAAACTTCATTCCACTGTTACATGCTTACTTAAGAACACGGATGACTGGTACAATTGGATGGATACAGGGAATCTGGCGGGTATTGTGTTTGTAGATCTGAAGAAAGCATTTGATACTGTTGATCGCCTAATTCTCTGTAGGAAACTGGAATCGTATGGCGTTCTGCATAGAGAACTGGCCTGGTGTGGATCCTACTTATCAAATAGAGTCCAGTACTGCAGAGTAAATGGTGTCGACTCACAAACTGAAAATATCGAAATTGGAGTGCCCCAAGGGTCATGCCTTGGTCCACTCCTCTTTCTTGTTTACATTAATGATCTACCGAGGGCATTAAAAAATTCCACTATATCCATGTATGCTGATGACATGAGTCTGTGCTTTAAATCCAAGGATTTATCCCGACTGAATGAGACTTTAAACGAGGATCTCTCGCACCTAGATACTTGGATGATTAGCAATAAGTTATCGCTTAACGTAGCTAAAACTCAGTCAATGTTGGTTTCTACCAAAGCTAGAAGGAACGCTCTTGATAGGTCGAACCAGAATCTACAGGTAAAGATTCATGGAACGGAGCTTGAAGTTGTTAGCAAAATTATTTACCTTGGGGTTCTTTTAGACAACAGCCTTGATTGGAAAGATCAAGTCCGGGCTGTTTCTTTAAAGGTTTCCAGAGGACTTGGCCTTCTAAAACATGCGAACAAATTTCTACCACTCTCCGCCTTAACAAGTCTCTATACTAGCATTATAGAGCCCAATTTTCGTTACTGCCGTTCGGTATGGGGGTGTGCAGATACAACTGAGATTAATCGTTTGCAAAAGCTGCAGGATAGGGTAGCTAGAATTGTAACGAGCAGTAGTTTGGACACCCCCAGCAAACTGGGATGGAAGACTATTAGTCAACTAATCGACATTGAATCCAAAACAATGGTTTTTAAGAGCTTAAATGAACTTGCTCCTCCATATTTACGCAGAGTATCTCATATAGCTTACGCAATACATGAACAGATCCCAGGTTACCAAAAGAGTACAGAAAACGGCAAAAAATCTTTTTCGTTTAGAGGTGCGAAACTTTGGAACAGTCTCAATGGTAACTGCAAGCAAGCAGCCTCCCTTAGCACTTTTAAGCGGCATATTCAGCAATCCAATTGAGCGCTGAACTTTTAATTCTTATTTATTTTGACTTCTCTTATTGTATTGAAGGTTGTATTTCTGTTTTTATAGGTAATATTTATATTTAGATTTTTAACTTTTTTTCAACAATATATTTGTATTTTAAATGGAGGGACCCTTGAAAATCATCGTTTTTGCTGAAGGGCTCCCTCCTTAAAGAATTTTAAAATGAAATGAAAAAATGAAAGTAAACTTGCCGAGTTCACCGCAGAACCAGCTGTCTACTTCCAATTCGTGGATGATGTTTTTATCATCTTTGGGTTGAGATGGAATATGATCGTTTTATAGTAAACCTCGACTTGTTACAACCAGCTCTGAAATTTACACTAGAGGAGCAGAAGAACTCCTTGAATTTTCTATATGTTTCTTTCTAGAAAGCGGTAGGGGGGGACACTGGATTTCTAAGCAGCCTTTACAGGAAACCAGCGTTTACAGGAAGCTAACACTTACTTGTCAGTGCATCCGTTGGAATTCCTTCGACCCAAAAGCAAGAAGGCTTAGCCGTATGAAAGTGTTAGTTCACAGGGCACTTATGATTTTCTCTACGGCTAGGTTAGACTCTGAGCTAGATACAATAAGACAACCGCTAGTTGACTGCGGATATCCGGGAGATATCCTTCTTCCTTGCTTTAAGGAAAAGTTAGCTAACATTTCATCAGAAAAACTGTTTGATCCTGAATGTGCTCGGGCTTCTTACAATTCCACTGGATTGGAAATGGTTTATCAAAATTTATCAGCTAACAAATAAATCCATAACATCTGTTAATTAATTTCTCTAGTATACTAGCACTCATCGTTACTATTATAGAATTACTTATTATTATAGAATTTTCATTTTCAAGGACTAGAAGGCAACTTAAAGTGCAAAGAAAGTTCGCGCATTTGCAGCCTTATAGTCCAAACTGGTATGCATTTATTGAAGTTTTGGATTTACAATTTTCTTTTTTATATGATTTTATGTTATAAGTAACACTCTTATTTTATTCAGTCTTGTTTACTATAGGTGATTTGCTATATATCCACATACTGAATTAAGTGGCTGTAGACTACTATGATTGCGCAGAAAGGACTTCCTGAAAAGCACTCCATTCTATTAAATATTCCCCTTGACATCCACAGAGCTAAAGCTGTTATTTGGAAATGCCTTACAGGAGGAAATTTTAACAAGAATTTATTTATCGTGTAGGAAATTTTCATTACGCTTTGTACATATTTGAGAAACCAATTAGCTATTATATCACTTAACTTGAAGTGGGTATCTACAATAGTTTCAGAATGTCTGCCTTCGCTGCAACTGTGTTCTGTAAACCTTGTAAGTCACACGTAAATTGCTGCTTTTGTTGGACAAAGACACCTATTTCCTGCTGGAAAATGTTACTAACAGGCATGCCAACATTTCTCCCAACCACCTGGGCATCTTGGTTGAAGAAAGGGAATATATGTATCTATGGAACTAAAAGCTGTATATCTTTCAAAGAGAGATATATACACTACCTCACAAAGGCATTGCACAAGCTGACTCAATCTGGCCTACTATGGAACAGATTTTTCACATGTTGACCAAAACCATAGGTCATATCTGAAAATCAATGACCCCTTTTGCTAATGTTTCGGCGGGGAAGTAGTTGTTGCAGTGCTTTACGCTCATATCTGAATATCCATGAGCTCTGTTGCTAATATTTCAGTGGAAGTCCATTTGTTGCAATTCTTTACGTGATATTTCAAGTATAAAGGGCCTGCGGTTTCATTTCTTTTGCTTTTCAACGGGTTATAGAAGTGTACCTCAAAAGGAATAATCTCAGATAAAGAACAACGTGCTGTGAAAATATTGAAGAAATCGCAGTATTTACCGTCCATATATTTGAGCAGTTCCTGGATTTCAGTGCAACTGTTTGTTGTGGAGTTACAAGAACTTCAGAAAAACTGGTGTTATTCGGTCTAATTATTGATGTGTTTGCTTAAAAGCATTAGTCAAAAAAATGAGCGGGATATTTATGCAAATTGTCAAGATGATTTTTGAGACATCAAAAAGACTAAACAAGCTCAACTCTAAAGTAATGGAAATCGAACTGAATGGTGAAAAAGTAAATAGAACATCCAACTATAAGTACCTCAGGATTCATCTGGATCAACCTCTTACGTTTGAAGATCACTTTAGCAAAACTTACAAGCAAGCAGCTAATCGGTTAAACCTATTACGAATCCGAGGCGTTGTTGACTCCTCAACTGCAGAGCTCAACAGTGGTAATGCCAATTTTTGGATACTGCGGGTTGATCTTCCTGGGTTGTTATCAATCGTACAAAAGGAAAATTGAATACATTGAGAACAAAGCCAAATCTCAAATAACATCCCACAATGCAAATACAGACCTACATATTCCGACAGTTGATTCAATGATAAAGAGTAGAGCTTGTACCTTGGTCTTTGATAGTTTACAATCGAATGTTTGTGACGTCATGAAGGGGTATTTTACTAGGACTGCACACGGAAAGATGACAAGAAACAACGACATATCAGTGAAGTTGCCTCAAACGAGAACAGAGTTTGGACAAAAAGGAGTTTATTTCTCAGCAGCGAAAGAATATAACTCCTTGCCTCTTCAGGCGAGAACAACTGACTCTTGACTTCTTTTTAGAAAGTTTGTAATTGCTTTTGTAATGACTTTTAATTTTGTTATCTACTCTGTAAGTTCTTTTATCTTTCATGTTATATATGGACATTGTTCATATACCCTATAAATGAAGCAGGACCCTGTTGATAACAGTATATAAATACAGATACGTTATCCTGTCAAAACATTCATATATTATTATTATTATTATTATTTGTCCATCATGTCCATCACAGATAAAGTTTTCTGGAATGTTCTAATGTGTTATGCTTTGAGAGCGGGTGACAACAAGTCACCAAGGGTCTCAAAGTTCCTTTCTTCTGATATCTAAATAGATAAAACTTTTCGCAATATCCTAGCTGAGCCAAGCAATGCTGTTTTTTGGATAACATCTGTCGCAATCTTTACTCCCAACTTTTTAATATGCTTTTCAAACTTGTTAGATATAACTCCTAGTGCTCCAATCACTACAGGTACTACTGTTGCACTTCTCATTTGCCATACATGTCCAATCTCTTCCCTCAAGTACTGATACTTTTCCATTTTTTCAAGTTCTTTTTCCTTTACTCGTGAATCTCCAGGTACCGCAATGTCTATTATTTTGACCTCTTTATTCATTTTATCTACCAACACAATGTCCGGTCGTCTTGCCTCAATCATTCTATCACATTGGATCGTAAAATCCCATAAGAGCTTATAATTCTCACATTATTATTATTATTATGTTTAATAGTTCTCAGCTCAAAGCATTGGGTCTTTAAGTGCTTTGGAAATCTCACTGTGAATGCGGGCACCAACCAGTTGCCAAAGAACTCACAGGCCTTGAACTAGGGTACTTAGGAACCAAGTACCAATCGTAAAATCCTAGCTGTCCCTAACAAAGCTGTGTTCTGCGCATGTTCGACACGAAGTTCTGTTCCTGCTTCCATGACAAATTTCTCAAATCGAGTTGTTATAGCCCCGAGTGCTCCAACGACAATTGGGATTACAGTCACTTTCCGAACATTCCATAATCGTGCAATCTCATCCTTTAACAATTTGTATTTATTGATCTTTTCCAGCTCTTTCTCACATACTCTGACATCACCGGGTATGGCAGTATCAATAACTTTAACCTCCTTACTTGTCTTGTCCAATACAACAATGTCTGGTCGGCGAGCCTCAATCTCCTTGTCACACTGGATCACAACATCCCACAATATCTTACAATTAGCACTCTCGCTTACTCCCTCCGGATTGTGTTCGTACCAATTCTTGGCTCTGTCGTGGTCGAATTTTCCACATAGGCGCCAGTGTATATACCTTGCAACGTTATCATGCCTTCGCTTGTATTCTCTCTGGGCTAACTTACTACATTCGCTCACAATATGATAAACTGTCTCATTTTTGATACCACACATTCTGCACAATGGCGAGTCAATAGTTTTATCTATCCTACACTTTGTGTAATTTGTACGAAGCGCTTGTTCCTGTGCACTACAAATCAATGCTTCAGTGCAGCCTTTCAGATCACTTTTCTGTAACCACCTCCAGGTATTATTTTTATCTTTGTCGTTCATTCCTCTAAGGTATTGCCCGTACATTGTCTTGTCCTTCCAGTTGTTAATACGTTCTTGCTGTTTCAACTTTTTAGATTCTGTTGGTTTTATTGCATTTCTGCAACCTGGTAAAGTGTTACTTTCCTTTACTGCAACAATGAGTGGCTCGATATGATTCACCACGTACCAACCAAGACTATTCTCTTCTGTAATAACACAATTCTTACAACCTATCAGCCCCCTACCACCTTTGCTTCGCGAAATGTATAATCGATCAACATCACTTTTGGGGTGAAACTCCTTATTTATGGCCATAATTTTCCGGGTCTTCCGGTCCATCGCATCAAGCTCACCTACAGTCCATTTGATGATACCTGCACCATACCTTAATAAAGATACTTCCCATGTATCCAGTGCTTTTATCTTATTCCGTCCATGAAGCCTACTTTTCATGATAACTTTAGTTCTCCGAATGTACTGTGGTCTGAAATTGTCTTCCATTGTACTTTCCTCAATTTTATCATACTCTGTGATTCCTAGGTATTTATATCCAGTTTCTTCAATCTCCTTAATTTTTTCCCCACTAGGCAACTCTATCCCATCAGATCTTACCACCTTTCCTCACTTCAAAATTAGTGTGCCACACTTCTTGATACCAAACTCCATTCCTATATCAGTTGAAAAAATGTCTACAGTAGAGGTCAATGCATTTATTTCACGCTCATTCTTCCCATAAATCTAAAGGTCGTCTATGAACAAAAGATGGTTCAGCCTTTCGCCACATTTCAGAGTATACCCTGACTGGACTTGCCTCAATATATCTGTAAGGGGGAACATATAGATCACAAATAAAAGAGGAGACAGGCTGTCACCCTGGAAAATTCCCCTCCTGATATTAGCCTTTGGCAAGAATTCCCCACAGGACATCAGTTCAACATTCCAGGTTTTCATTGACCTTGCAATAAACTCAACTACATTATTCGCCACACCTGATAGTTCTAAACTTTCTTGAATCCAGGAATGGGGGACCATATCATAGGCTTTCTTATAGTCTATCCACGCCATTACCAGGTTGGTATGTCTCTTTCTACAGTCATTCAACACTGTTCTATCTATTAGAAGTTGGTCCTTTGTCCATCTACTTTTCCTCCTGCATCCTTTCTGTTCATTTGGCAACTTACCAGTACCTTCCAGAAAGTCATATAAAACACTTGATAGAATCCCTGTCATCAGCTTCCACATCAAAGGCAAGCAAGTTATTGGTCGATAATTGTCAACCGCACTCCCTTTGCTTGGGTCTTTTAGGCATAGAACTGTCTTTCCAGTTGTCATCCATTTTGGATTCTCAACTCCATTGGTAAGTAAGCCGTTGAATTGATCAGCCATTCTTTTATGCAACTCCGTGAGATTCTTCAACCAATACCCTTGAACCCCATCAGGTCCTGGACATATCCAGTTCGGAATCTTTTTTAATTGTTTAGTCACCATATCAATCGTGATTTTAATATCATTCTGTTTCGCATCATTTTTATTCGCTCTCAAATCTCTCAGCCATGCAGCTTCCCTCTTGTGATGTACTTTCCTACCCCATATGCTACTCCAAAATCGTCTACTTTCATCAGCATCAGGTTTTTCACCACTATTTACCTTTCCGTTCAACTGTTGGTAGACCTGTTTTTGATTTTGCTGGAATAATCTGTTAATTCTGTATTGCTCAATTCTCTGATCGTATCTTTTGATTTTCAGAGACTTAGCTTGTAATCTCCTCTGTTTGAGCTCCTCCAATACCACAGCCAATCCTTTTTCCTTGACCTTATATTTATCCTCAAGTAACTTGTACTTTTCTGTTCTCTTAAGAGCGCCCTTTCTCTTTCTTTCTAATATATTCACATGTTTTCGTAGCTCCTTGATTGATTCATTTATTCTTCTTTTCCACCATGGCTCTTTCTTGCCATTAGCTCTTCTACGCACAGGTTTGAGACCTACTTTTCTTCCAATCAAGATAGCACAAGCCTTTAGTAAATTATTTGTTCCAGTTACACTTTCCGTAGCAACATTTTTCAAAACTCCATTAATACTCTTTACATGCTCCCTGAGCAATGTTCTGTCAATCTTCTTAAACCCTTGTAACTCAATGTGAAGATCATTTTCAATAATGCTATTTAGTTCCTTAATAATTTCTCTATCCTCATTATTCAGCTCTTCTATGTTTGCAGAAATCAAACAGGCATCGTCCTTCACAATGTTATTCACTTCCACTACTTCCTCTCCTACATCACCTGCATAATTGTCAGTCCCTTCAACAACATTTACATTCCATACTCTATCCTTAATTTCAGCGAGCTGTAGTGCTGTCAACCAATTATTTTTACGTATCAATCGAGCCTGGTCATACAATCTCTGTTCGGTAATATTAAAGCTTTGACGTTCTTTCCAGAAACTATGCATCCTTCGTCTGTAACCCCTAACAGGTTTACCATTGTCATCAACAGGATTCCTTAAGTAGTAGCACTCCATAACAGCTATGTTCATTTCTTTACTCCAACCTGTTCTAGCAGTAGCTGGATGACGACCGGGCCCACGCTGCTCACCCATGGGACACCTGCCGGACGTGGCACTTTCAGCACTAATACTTCCAGCACCATTCACGTCGTTGTTTCTATTAGTAATATTGTCCATAACACTCAAATTGAGGATAGTGTTGATAAGGTGTCGCCACCACCAGTATTTTTATTAAGACACCATCTCTAGGAGGATTGCCAACCAAGGCTAACGAGCCCCTCCCACCCATGAAACAGACTAACCCCCGCCGGACGCCAACCCGGTATTTCAAGGTCTCGGGGAGAGCTAACAGGTGCTACACCTTGCTCAAGGGTATTTTTCGCATTGGAATTTAATAATCGTCGCTCACTTACAATATACTGATCAGTTGCTGTTATGTTTCGTTCGTTGGTTTATTCGTTTTTTGCCATTTTTGTTGTCTGTTCGTTTTGTGGAAATGAATTTCGTTCGTTAGGCCGGCATTCATGGCGATGCAAGGAAAAGTTGAAAAGCAGTGAAAATAACGACTCAACTCGAAATAAGGGCTCAAGAAAAGGGAACATGTCTACTAACAATGAAGATAATTGCGTTACCCCTCAAAATTGTCGCCAGGCCAAATGCTGTTGTGGAAAAATCTGTAACGGTCAGCGCGGTTTAAAAATGCACCAGCGCAGCTGTCGTGTAGTTCAAGGCCTAGGTGATATCTCAGTCGAAGATACTCGTGATACTTCTGACAATGCTACTGGATTTACTAACCCACAATCGACCAACATAACTGCTAGTATGCCAATTATTAAGCCCGGGATTAAACTTCCAAAAACCGATTCTCAATATGGAAGTCTGCTAATGAATATTTTCAAATGATGTTGCCAATCTCTATGATCGATCCTTCGAATATCGGAGATGCAATCAACAGAATGAATGAAATTATATATGATTACTTTAAAACTACTTATGGATCTTTGGATAACATACAACAGTCACAGTGGAAGGATAAATATGAACTAATGCATAAGAAAGAATTGAAAGTATGTTTACGGACATTAAAAAGGAATCAGGCCCCATATAATAAAGTTCAATACGTTTAACGGCTTCTACGATCGAAGATAAATAAGTCTGATGCTGTTGAAATTACTGTTTCAAAAGTCGATGAACAGATTAAAAGAAATTTTTGGAGTTATATAAAACACAGCTGTGACAATAAGAATGCGCTCTTGCCGACATTCACAGCCTCATCTTGCACTGACTTCTTTAGTAAGTTCTTTTCTGCCATTAACCCTTTAGCAACGTTCATAATTCCAAGCTGGATTCCTTCTCTCTCTCAGCCTTCTACTCCGTATGATCTTTCTCCTCCAACATACCAGCAAATAACAAAAGTCATCCGAAGGATTAAAGCTTCCGGTTCTCCTTGCCCTCTTGATAAAATCTCAATCATTCCATATAAAAGATGCCCTTACCTCAGGTCTTTTGTCACTGAAGTTATAAGAGTTATTTGGCTATCCCGTGAGGTTCCTGATGAGTGGAAAAGTGCATGTACGATATTGATTCATAAAAAGGGCGAAACCTCTGAACCAGCCAATTTTAGACCAATAACATTAGAGAGTTTTCCACTGAAAATTCTGACATCATGTATAAGAGATTCTATGTTTACTTTCTTATCAAACAATGTGTATTTAGAGCACCGTATTCAACAGGGATTTCTTCCTAAACTCTCAGGTACTTTTGAACACACTGCACAAATGGCTAATATAATCAACAAAGCCAGAATTAAACAACGGTCTCTGGTCATAACCTTGCTTGATCTCAAAAATGCCTTTGGTGAAGTTCATCATAACTTGACTCCAGCTGTGCTATCATACCACCACATTCCTGATGAAATATAACACTTGATTCGCAGTCTTTACATTGATTTCAGTACTACAATTGTAACTGATAGCTACCAAACACCATTTATTAAAGTTGGTCGAGGTGTTCTCCAGGGGGACTGTCTTAGCCCATTAACTTTCAACCTTTGCTTTACTACATTCATCCACTATATTTCTAATCAGAAATTCAATCAATTTGGCTTTCCTCTTGACTCCCTTTGCCCTGTCCACTGGTTTCAATTCGCAGATGATGCTGACGTTATAACTGGTCTTGAAAAAGAAAACCAATTGCTTCTCGATCATTTCTCTCGATGGTGTACATGGGCAGGAATGGTAATTAGAGTTGATAAATGTTCAACTTTTGGTATAAAGAAGGCTTCAACCTCCTCTACACAATTTCTTCTGAAACTCATCATAAATAACGTTCTTGTTCCCTCAGTTGACAATGGCAAATCATTTAGGTATTTAGGCCGATATTTCAATTTTAGCATGAATAACCTACAGCACATGTCTGATCTCCTTGATATAACTAATACTCTTATGACTAAAATCAATGATCTACCTTGTCATCCAAAAAAATAAGCTCCTCATCTATCATTGCTTTCTGCTATCTAAAATCTCATAGAATTTAACTATCGCCGATATTTCTAAAACTTGGATAGTTGACAGCATTGTCTCAAAATACATTAGGCCACTCTGAGTAGTCGTATTATAAATAAATGGAAATATGGTATGGGCCTTGTTCTTCCTTCCACAAAGTTTGTGCAATGCCAGACAACTATTAGGAATGCTTTGAAATCGTCTCCCAACCATGATATTGTTAATCTTTGGAATGAAACAAGCCATCACACCAACATCCAATACGATCAATATAGAAATACTAAGCATGCACTAACGGCCATCCAGACTCACCACGAAGACAGAGTTCGTAAGCAGCTTCTGTTACAGGGATTTTTCATCTCATCCGTCCTTAAATACTCACTCTCACAAACTTCTTCTGTGTGGTCTAGAGTTCAGCAAAAATTGCCGAAAAACATTTTCAATTTTACTATTAAATACCTAAATAGCACTCTGGCTACTAGAAAAAACCTTCATAAATGGTCTCTCGCCCAGTCACCATCTTGCTCTTTCTGTTTGCAAAATGAAACTTTGCAGCATATAGTATCAAGCTGCAAAAGCTGTCTCGACCATGGACGATACAAGTGGAGGCACGATTCAGTTCTCTTGTGTCTTTCAAAAAGTTTTTCATATTTCCCTGAATGGTCTATTTATGCTGATTTACCTTCATTTCCAACACCAAGCTTGATTAGTGAGGATACACTTAGATCGGATCTCATCTTGCATAGTAGACATAAAAATATTTTATACATCCTTGAACTTACGGTTGGTTTTGAGAGTAATCTCAAGGTAAACAGTGACCGTAAGTTGAATAAATATAAGTCCCTTGTTCTCTCTCTATCGTCTTCATATAATGCGGTACACTTTGTGAATGTGTCAATGAGCGCTTTAGGAGTATTGGATAATTCGTGGCATTCACTGGTCAAGATGATGAAAGACTTGGACATGTCAGAGACCCTTCAACGTCATATAATTTCGAAGATCATGAACATATCTATTCGCTGTACTTATTATATATTTTGCTGCCGAAACAAAGACTGGTCTAAACCAGACTTAATGGACTTCTAACAATGACTTATGTTTCTATCTGTTTCATTTTCGTGTTCTTTTTCACTCTCTTTTTTCTTGTTCAGAGTTTTTTTCATTATTATCATTATTATTATTTATTCATTTCTAGTACTATCATTTCCGTTTTATTGTTAACACATTATCTACCGATGTTGAAACAGCCAATTTTACACTGCCTTTTATTAGTGAGATGTACAATTGTAATTTAATTGTTATGAAAGAATGAAGATGTGTAAAAAAATTATTATTAGTATTGTAAGAAGCTCACGTGTAGAAAATTAGAAGCAATATTAAAAGAATAATCAGGATCGTTTTAAACAAAAATTTTTGGACTACTTTGGAAAGGTCTGTTTTTCAAAATAATTGTACCAAGTCTTAGAAAATACAAGGAAATGGCTGCTTTCTTTAACTGTTTGTGATTACCACCTGAAGTGGGATTGGGTATTTGGTCACTGGAAGAACACTAAAGAACAGAGGTTTCTTTTTTAGACTGGTTTTATTTGTGACTTACAATGGATAGTAATGTGCTCGTTAATATGCCAGTAACAATATTTTCAGCTCAGTTTTAGTACTTCAATGTAAGTCATGTTTCAAACGTATACTAGGCCTGATTGGTTAGGTCATTTGGAAGAATCTAGTAGTAGAAGACTAATGCATTTATGTAAATGTTAATTCCTGAAAGAAAGCTTTTCAGAAGCTACCTTTGAAATCAACCAGAAGTAGGGAAGGCTAGCTATCTTTACTCATGTCACTAAATTTCCATGGCGAATTTGAAATAATTAAATATGTAAAATTGATGTCATTGCTGTATTTCTCTGACCAGAAATCAGTCTCTACCTAAATGGTTTTGAAAATTTTAGACTGTTCATGATATGCAACCAAAGACTTTTCTGATAGTTCACCTACAGTCAGACATTAGAATGATGGTGTTTTACTTTTTAGGAATAAAGAAGTATATCTCAGAGTTTTATCATTACACTTTACTGGTTGAGTCCCATTGCACTAAAACCAATCGGAAGCTCAAGTTGTTATCGCACAAGAAGTCGATAAATCTTTTTACAGCACGTAACTGTCTTGTGTTCACCCTTTCGAACATTGAATGGATTCTCCTTTGATTTTTTTGCTCTTTAACAAACAGTGGACTAAAGTCTGATACGGGTGACTTTTGAATCGAATCTCAATTTATGCAGACACTTGTAAAGAAATCAAATTGTAAAGAAATCATTAAACTCCTTTAATGAGGTATGTTGTACATGAGAGCTTGATATGATGTGTTGTATATTTTTGCACATAAATGCCCGCCTACATTGATGTACATTAGATCAGCAGGTATTCATGTGAATGCTAGTTGACGATGTAGATTCGAAATGTTGAGGCGAAGTTGCATCATTCACTATCTATCGATAAAAACATCTGAAAATGTAATTTGCATCAGTGAAAACTTCTATAAACTCTTCTCGATTGTAGGAAAATACAAGAAAATCGGGGAGGCTATAATTGTCATGTTGAACAGTGTAATGAAATCCCTACAAAATTTGGAGATAAAGAATACTATTATCATCGAGAATCCCATAAAAAATGTACGTAGGTCCGAGCTTTGAAGTAGAGTCAGATGGAAAACCAACAAATACAAAACCCCAGCACCAAAGTTATCCGAGCGAGAGCAAGTCAGCAACCTGGCACAGAACAGTCCCTTCTAAGAAGTCTTTTTTGTGACAAATTTATGATTTGTAAAATGAAAATGATAATAGTAAATAACAAGAAGCAAGAATTGAATAGAATTGTGACTGAAACTGCTGAAGAGACATTGAAATATGCTGCTACTGCGAGAAATGATACAGGGATGAACATGGTAATCACAAACAATGATTTGATAGCAAAAGTATTTAAGAAGCATGAGAAATGCTTTTGCGAATATACCAGAGCTATAAAAGAGAATACAGAGGTATGCTCCAGTAGTGAACGCAGTCTGTTGGAAATTACGATGTTGTACTATCCATCGTTAGTAACAAAATAATTGGTGGATAGCAGTGCTTGTCAATGGAAACACTTATGATCGAATATAGTGACAGTCCTGGAAGTAGACAAGCTTGAAAAAAGCTAACGGATCGGCTGCAGAAGGTCTTACGAAACAAGTGGCGTTTTTGTCCCTTGAATACCACCTTCCACTGTAGGTGGTTATTAGTAAAGAATGTCTCCATAGTCAAATGGAATATCGAAATTCTCCCTTTTTTGGCAAGTAACTGTTACAGAATCTGCACAAATTTTCAGAGAGATGGTGCTGAAACATATCGAGGGAGCTACGAGCCTTCCATGGCCCTTAACGGTCGAAAGTTTAAGTTCCGTTGAAAGAACATACCCAGAGTTGCTAGAATCTTTCATGAAAATGCTTTTGTCTCCAAAAGCTAGCTATCATTCTTGTAGTAATATGGTGAATATACTATCTGACTCATTCTGCCTAGATATCATATATGCAATTTCTAAGGGGAAGCATTTGACGCTTAAGTATGCCTCTGTTGACCGCAGTTTTTGTGCCAATATATGAAGCTTGTTGTTGCCATGCATCAATTTCATTTCTCAACCAATGGAAATTACTTGTATTTGAGAATGCGTATGTGGAAAGAGTGGTTGCCCTTTTGTTTTGCTGCAAATCACCTACTCTACGCTTGTTATGGTACCTACTGTACGAGGTCACTGGAATCTCTTGACTTTCAACCTCCCAGTAGCCAGAGCAGAACTTTGCGAGCAAGGACTATCTCTACGATGCAACGAGTTAGACATTGATCTTGCTGGAGGACAAGCTTACATGAAAAAATTAAAGACAGCAGGTTTGTCTTCAACATTACTTGAAGAAATATGGGTATTAGAAGTATAGGCTTTGATTGTGTTATCTTACCAGTGGAGCAATAGTATGCTGACATGATAGCGTACACAATCATAAACAAAAGCTGGAGAGATGTGGAAATTTTAATAGATTGCATTTATACCGCAGAATAGAGACACTAAAAATATAAGAACAGAAACAGAAGAGTCTACAAATTTCTTACAAGTTTACCTGCAACCCTTTATGTTTAATCTTTGGTTGAATTATTTTGAAATTTATACTTTCTTTGTTGGAGGTGTAGCACAATTGGCATCCAAGCTGGTAACCGTTGGAAAGTGGGTGACGAATAGACCTTATCAATCAAAATTTGCAGAGTCCTTGTTGGATATTTCTGAATTACTGTCTGCACAATTTGCCAGAAAATACCTGCGACGAAGTGAGATAGTCAAATCAATGGAAATGAACTGGATTATCAGAATGGTCTTGAGTCTTTCAAACAGAAATGTTAAAAGACTCAAGATGATTCTGATAACCCAATTCACCCAATCCGTTTGAATCTGACCTCAAGCAGCGCAAACCATACAACCTTGTTACAACCTTGTTTCGGGATATCTAGTAAGTAATGAAGTGAGTGGTTATTTGCTTGCTGTTCAAAAGCGGGGGGGGGGAAGAGAGCAAGTGGATGAGTTCAGGAGAATATTGACAATTAACAAGCTAACACACAAGATCAAATGTTCTTTTCTCCAATCAAAAAAGAATCTTTCATTGTATTCAAGGACTCATGGATCAAATCTAAATTGAAGAGTAATTGAGATACCAAAGAGTTGATGTTTCAAAGAGATGTCTTGGGCATGCTAGTTGCCTATTCAAACCAGCATGAAGCTGGAATAGATCTGGAGAGAGTACTGTCATATCCTCTTGCACCAGTGTCAATTGCTCTTGGCACGCCTGATGGGGCAATTAAAAAGACAATCAAAAGCAGTCTCTTTGACATTGCTGTGCTGACACCAGATGAAATGCCTCCTCCAAACCAGCTGACTTTCTTCTTCTTGGACCTTGCAGCTCCCATTAGGAGTATAGTAGGTAACGGGGAGGCCATTGGGGATCTTGCATGGAATATTCTATCAAGGATACTAGCACAATTCACAACGATTTTCATAGTCTGTGATACATGTAAAAATAAAAACATTAAAGTAGGAAAACGACAGAGAATAGGGATGAGTGAACGCTACATATTAAATAGCTCAGATATGAAGATTCCAAATATTGAAAAATTGAGATATCAAGGAAATGCTTTTCAACCTTATATTAATATCGACTACCAAGGGTAACCATCGACTTGGTAGGAAAACGATCCATTTTTCAGGAAAGAGCCATTGCACGAAAGTGACTGGACATAAAGTAATCTTTCTGATAACCCGTGTTCATTCAGCTGAGGTTCCATCTGGTGGTTATGTAATGGTCAGGTCCCCTTCTGCAGATATTGACATTTTGATACGTTTTGTTGCATTAGTTGCTCATCTGGTCAATGACGTACATGTTCTTATCGATCATGGAACTGGAAAGGACAGAAAAATATTAGATTCCACGTCATCGACACTCGATAAAAAGAAGAAAAATACTTTGCTTGGAGTTCACGTGTTCCCCGCCAATGATTGTGTCTCTGGATTGTTCTGGAAAGAAAGGTTGCTTTTTTGAAAAGCGGTGATGAAAAGGCTGAATTCATCGATGCCTTTGCAGAATTAGGAACCGCTGTAATGCTCAGAAAGACAAATTCGGATAAATGAGAAGTTTGTTTGTTGCTTATGTGGCAGTAAGCATGTCAATTCCGTAAGCGAATTGCAATTTTAAATGTTCATGCAAAGGTTAGAGAAAGATGGCAAAGTAATAGATCTAAGCCCCCTTCCACCATGAAGGTCAAATTTGACTCTACACTTGATGCGAGCCAATTATGTCGTATGGCTGTATCGTAATGCCTGTAATTTGATTGTCCAGTCAGAGGACACAAAATATGTAGGATGAGATGAAGACTGTAATGTTCGATGGAGCTTTGACGGCTATCCGGATGACGTTGCTATGATGCTGTTTAGCCACACTAAGAAAGTAGCAGCGAGGAAGAACTTGACCTCATAATACAAGATAGTTTGGATGAATCGGATGAAAATGAGAATTTTTTCAACAGCTTGTAGATACATTTCAGATACATGTTGCTCTTACGTGCTTACTCCTGGTTAGTTTGGTATGTTATAGGCAAAGGTGGATTTTTGGAAAAAAATTACTTCAGAGTTTCTATCTGAAGGATACTGTAGCCCACATTTACATAGAGCATTTGTATAGAGTTGGAATGTCCGTCGATAGCATTCAGTTTTTCAGATAGTTGAAAAAGTTTTTCATGGTATTTGCACAAAATGCTATGAATTTCCTACCAAAGCGTACTTCTGAGAAAGATAGCAATCTAGAAAGTCAATTATTGTTGATAGTAATTTTGTGAAAATACTTTTGTATCCCTAGAAAGCATATTTTATCACTTCGGTCTCGTTGAACACTACTTATTATGTTGAATACGATATAAGAGGAGAATTGAGACTTTCAACCGAAGCGAGACTTTAAATGTAAAAGCGAGGCTAAACTAAAGTATTGCATGTGGACTCAAAGTGTACTTTCAGAAACTACCTAGGCAAGCGCTTCTTCCCGTTCTCCTTATATTCTACAATTCGGAGAGATGTTCTTATCAATATGATGTTTAATTTACCTCGTTCTATTGCCTGTTCTTGTGCTGCCAATAGGGTGCCTTCGCTGGACTTCTTTAGGTTTCAAAACGTCAACTAGAGAATCGACAGTAAATACTTAAAATAGGTAGACGATTCAATTCATTCATTCATTATAAAACATTTATACAGATTGTACGTATCATATGTTATATGTTTTCAGACCGACCTGCTTGAAGGATACACTAATGCTAAAGCCAAAGAAATTAATATACCTAATTTACAATATAAAATGATACAAAATCTATAGAAAGAAAGCGGAAATGAAAGTAAGGTTATTACCCTTTCAATAGTCGCTCTTTGAATATTTTCAGGGAGGATGCCGATTTTGGTTATCTTTCCAAACTGTTCCAGAGCTTTACCCCGCGAAAAGAAATCGCCTTTCAAAAGCAGAAAACATCCCTAGACAAAAACAAACCATGAAGAATTCTCCATTGAAAAGTAAAAAGACTTATGCATGCTGTCTCCTCGTTTAAAAAGAAGACTATGAGCACGAATTATAGCAAAACAATTTCTCTGTAGCGGATGTCCGCTTGCGACTATCCACACCTTCCCCCTTTCCACCTGTGTCTCCATCCTTGCTAACCCCTCCCTCCCTAACTTTTCGGACATCCTTTATGGAAGGCCCCTTAAGATATATTTAGCAATTTAATCCTTATAGGACAACTTTTGAATCTTGGTTAGGTTATTGTGAATGTTCTCAGATTATTGATTTCGCGGATCGCGGATGTTGTTTAGATATCATGGATTGTGGATATATCAAATTTCAAGGGAACCTCCTTTCAGAATGATCCGCAAAATCCATTAGATTTTATTCCTGTGACAATTCTTTCCTTATAGTAGTCTCTTACTTCCACCACTTCTATTTCGCCTCAGATTGAGTAGACATTTACTGATTTAAGTAATACTAAAGGTTTTTCTATATACATTAGTATTTATGATTAACAAGTTACACAGTCTTTCCATGATCTCTTATTAAGATTGTTTTATTGTCCGAATTGTTCTTCTGTTTTCCTGGTTTTACAATTTCTCCTTATTTTTTTTCTGTTTTCTAAATCTCAGTTTGCTGGTGCAGAAGCTAGGATCATCATCAAGTTCGAGGCCAAAGACAGAAGATTTCATTAGATTTCTCTGTTTAAGAGGTATGCTCAAGATGTATCTTTTCCTCTCTCTGGTTTTTGAAGGCCTTGAATTGGGCGAGCAGTACTATTTACTTGTTTTAGATTCATTTAAAGATGAAAAATTTTGACAGTATATTGTTTCCACTCATGACAAAACTGATCCCTTGCTTCGTCTAGTTTACTTGTTTTAATTCTTTGATGATGCTGCTGTTGTAACCAGTAGAGTGAAGGACAATCAATTACTCGTAAATTGTAACACTAATTAGTCCCAATGTGCCAATATGATTATATAAGTAGACAAGTGCATTACTTTTGGTATCAAGAAATTTCCTTCTCACTCTCGTAAATTCAAACTTTCTCCCTTAATCAAACTCACACTAGTGCATAACTCTACATTGCTAATATTGGCTGACTTCTTCAGGACACGTCCAGGATCATCTCTCAACATCGATTTCCCATGCTTCCATTCAACTTCAATTTTACTTGGAGACTCTTTCCGCCCGACCTTACTGTCGTGTTTCGGCCGATAAGCGGATTTGGGCACTGGAAGTTACCGTTGGCTCTGATACTATCTTAGAAGTGAAACTGAGCGTAAGAGAGTAATATGTCAATCTCTGTTAGAAAGTGATCTGCAAGTGTTATTTGATAATCGTTTTAGATCTAATCTGGTTAACTCCGTTTATACTTTTCTTTTGTAAGGAACAAGCACCAGGCCTATTCCTGAAAGATGTTAATCTTTCAACCTATTCTGACCAGATTTTAGTACTAAAAAGTTGATTAGTAGTTCCATAATTTTAGTGCACAACTAGTGCTTTAAGCTTTGTTAGGGTCAAGACTTTCAGTTTCTACTATCAGCGTTTAACTATCGATACTTTAAGTTTCAATGCAAACCTACCGCTGAAGCACTTGCAACAATGATTGTACAGTATTTATGCGAATTTGTGTTCTTACAATTCGAATGTTTGTAGTTATAGAATTATTCCAAATTGATCAGTTTACTCGAGTTTTTGTAGGTTCCTTATTCCTTATTATGAAAACAACGTGTAAGTGGCGCTGAAATCAGAGCTTTTGCTTCACAAAACCGTGAATCCTCGAATGGCCTCCTTCTATTATATCCCCATCCTAGAATTTGAACTTACTAATAGTCCCCTTTGAATAAGGCCCCACATCTAGAGGGCGAATTTCGATTGTTCGTTTAGTATTATTTAGAAAAGGTGTTTTGGCAGTGAATTGTTATGCGCTGTATCTCACAAAAATTTATACGGCCCCCCATTGAATATATTCTCCTTATGAATAAACCTCCTTCAAAATTGTTTGAGAGATACATAGGCCCTAGGAAACTAGTTCGTAGATCTGTTGATTTGCATATGTGGTAACGTTGACAAGCCACATGTGATTCTAGTAAAAAAGATTTATGAAACTGTCAACTCACACTATTTCTAAAGAGATATTTTTGTACCATCGAAATCCGTTTCGAAATCAGCCTTGCTTTTTCTGAGTTATTCACCATAGTCCATAAGAAAGCCTCAAAACGCTACTTGCAGCAAGTTAGGCAAATTCCTACTGGTCAATTTCTACGTCATAATGTCACTTGACAACTATTGAAATAGCCTCCACCGTCAAACCAAGACCAACCATTCCATCGTATGTACTACAGTACTAGGATCATGCAGTATGCTACCATCTGCTAAGAAGATAGCATTCCTAGCACTCAGAAAAGTTATTCATGCCGATGTGAAGCTCGATACGTAAAACGTACTGCGTAGAGACTAGCAGGCAGAATAGAACAAGGTGTTCCTACATGTATCAGGACGAAAAACATTACATTAAGAGAATTGCAACTTAGTATGTGTAAAGCCTCTCTCTAAAATGAAAAGTGATTCGGCCATAGTATAATATCTCATCAAAAATCCAGATTGCTCCAAAACATATTCAGACGATAATTTCGGATCATAGGGCAAGCAAGATCGTCCTTTCATTTAGATGTTTGGAATCAGTTTACATAGAGACTCAAAACCCAGTCTCGTGTAAACAGAAAGAGTTCATTTGTGTTTCTCACTTGGACTCTTCAAGTGAACAATGGTGATTAGGTGCCGAGTGGCCAATCATATGGCTAACTTGACAAATTTTTCATCATATCACGTGTATCCACATATGACTATATATATATAAATATATATATATATTATATATATATATATATATATATATATATATATATATATATATATATATATATATATATATATATATATATATATATATATATATATATATATATATATATATATATATATATATATATATATATATATATATATATATATATATATATATATATATATATATATATATATATATATATATATATATATATATATATATATATATATATATATATATATATATATATATATATATATATATATATATATATATATATATATATATATATATATATATATATATATATATATATATATATATATATATATATATCTAGTATGTCTAGTGGTTACGACGCTTGCCCGGAATGCGAGAGACCCTGGTTCGATCCCAGGTGGTGGCAAATTTTAATTTTCTCCTGGTTTTTCTGAGCATTATATCAACCTTTCTGTCTGCACCGAAAAAGGAGAAATCCTGGTTACTCGCTAGCTACTGATGGTATATATTAGAGCTGCTTGATAAAGGCGAAAGCCGAAAGTGACCATAAGGTGCTAAAAACCAGGGGAGTTAAAACAAGCCATTGTGGTCTAGTGGTTACGACGCTTGCCCGGAATGCGAGAGACCCTGGTTCGATCCCAGGCGGTGGCAAATTTTAATTTTCTCCTGGTTTTTCTGAGCATTATATCAACCTTTCTGTCTGCACCGAAAAAGGAGAAATCCTGGTTACTCGCTAGCTACTGATGGTATATATATATATATATATATATATATATATATATATATATATATATATATATATATATATATATATATATATATATATATATATATATATATATATATATATATATATATATATATATATGTATATATATACACTCAAGTAGCTCCAATGATAAGGAAATTTTTAAAGACATAAATAGACATTCAAGAAAAAATTTCAACTTTTAGAACGTTTCGGCACAAGCCTTCATCAGTTCTTACATTCCCGGTACATACAGCGCATATATAACGATAAAAGCAAATGAACAATATCTAATATTCGTCGGGCGTTGTGTATTTGTTTGACTGTGTTGTGTGTGGTGTTCAGTATGTGGGTAGCACTAACACGCCTTTTAGGCTTAGGTTTAATAATTATATGGCGTGTTATCGTAAGTTTAGGTCAGGGTCTTCAGTTCCCCAGATGGACTTTTTTCAGACATTTTTCTGAGGAAGGACATTATTGTTTCGTGGAAAACATTCGTGTCACTATAATTGATAGACTTATTGGGAGGGATAGGACACGTGAAAGTTTCTGGCAACATAAGCTGGACACTTTCACACCCCGGGGTCTTGATGTTAAGGAAGTAGTCGCATAGGATTATTATTTATTTGAGTTGGCTGGTTTATTCTATATGTATTCACTATTTATCCTCCTTTTTTAATTTGATGTTATGGTTTCTACTTTCATTTAGTTATGCTTGTCTATTATATTATTTATGTAGCACCGTTTCTTACGATATCTCCCCCTCTCAATATCGTCCTTTCTAGGTAATATTGGGTTTCCTTTTCATTTTATGTTACTTCACACCCACTTTGTTCTCGCATGGTTTTCTCTATACCCCGCTGGGACGGAAGGTATCAGCTTCTCCAGCACCCTTTTCTCTTATACTAAGTATAATTTCCCTTACATTCAATTTCTAGTGCTATCCATTGTAAGTCCTGTTTCATTGTGTAAAGTGTTCTATTGTTGTAAGTTAATTGGATATTGTTCCTTTGTTTTTATAGTTATATATGCGCTGTATGTACTGGGAATGTAAGAACTGATGAAGGCTTGTGCCGAAACATTTTAAAAGTTGAAATGTTTTCTTGAGTGTCTATATATATATATATATATATATATATATATATATATATATATATATATATATATATATATATATATATATATATATATATATATATATATATATATATATATATATATATATATATATATATATATGAACTCAGTAGCTTGCGAGTAACCAGGATTTCTCCTTTTTCAGTGCAGACAGAAACATTATTATTCTCAGACAATTCAGGAGAAAATTAAAACTTGCCACCACCGGGAATCGAATTACGGATCTCTTGCTTTCCGGGCAAGCGTCTTAACCACTATATATATATATATATATATATATATATATATATATATATATATATATATATATATATATATATATATATATATATATATATATATATATATATATATATATATATATATATATATATATATATATATATATATATATATATATATATATATATATATATATATATATATATATATATATATATATACACTCAAATTGCTGCAATCATAAAGAAATTTTTAAAGACATAAATAGACCCTCAAGAAAAAATTCCAACTCTTAAAACGTGTCGGCACAAGCCGTCATCAGTTGTAACATTCCAGGTACATACAGCGCATATATGAGGATAAAAACAAAGGAACAATATCTAATTAACTTACGACAATAGAACACTTTACACAATGAAACTGGACTTACAATGGATAGCATTTGAAATTGAATGGAAGGGAAATTATATTTAGCATAAGAGAAAAGGGTGTTGGAGAAGCTAATACCTACCGTCCCAGCGGGGTATAGAGAACACCATGCGAGAACAAAGTGGGTGTGAAGTAACATAAAATGAAAAGGAAACCCAATATGACCTAGAAATTTAATTATTTGTGTCGCACCTTTTCTTACGATATCTCCCTCCTCTCAATATCGTCCTTTCTAGGTCATATTGGGTTTCCTTTTCATTTTATGTTACTTCACACCCACTTTGTTCTCGCATGGTTTTCTCTATACCCCGCTGGGACGGTAGGTATCAGCTTCTCCAGCACCCTTTTCTCTTATGCTAAATATAATTTCCCTTCCATTCAATCTCAAATGCTATCCATTGTAAGTCCAGTTTCATTGTGTAAAGTGTTCTATTGTCGTAAGTTAATTAGATATTGTTCCTTTGTTTTTATCCTTATATATGCGCTGTATGTACCTGGAATGTTATAACTGATGAAGGCTTGTGCCGAAACGTTTTAAGAGTTGGAATTTGTTCTTGAGGGTCTATATATATATATATATATATATATATATATATATATATATATATATATATATATATATATATATATATATATATATATATATATATATATATATATATATATATATATATATATATATATATATATATATATATATATATAACTGCAAGACAACTAAACGATATTAGTTTTAACATCATTATTGAAGAATGGACCACATTGTTGTCATCAATACTTGAAAACCATGCTCCAGTACTTGTTAGGTGTCTTTCGAAAATTCAGTCCCTTTTTACTGACTAAAGCTAGTGCTACATAGTGCAGTGTTTCACTGCAGCTTGCGCCGCAATTGTCGGTGAAGGGATTGCAAAGCTTTTTTGTTAGGGGTGTTACAAGTATCAATGATTTCAGCGGCTTGCATTGATCTCCGCATTTGCAATCACTGATGCCACTTTCAAAGATAACAACCTTAAACTGCTTATTCACCTAGCGTAGGACTGTATTGCAAGTTGAATTAGTCGATGTTACACAGTGCAATAGCTACAAAAATGCTCCAATCGAGGCAAATAATCGAACAGAGTAGATCATGCTCAATTGCATAGCACAAAAATGATGTGTTGCAGGGGACACCCAGTCTGCAACTTGTGTGGCAATGATGTTGTTAGGCGGATTGCTAAGAAATTCCCCCTTGTAAGACTAATAGTTGCCAAAAATCCTGAAACCCTTAGCATGTAGTATTTTATTCAATGAACTTTCGTCCCCCTTCCACCCCTCAAACAATATAGGCTTTTAGGAGAAGTCCATTTTTTGATGGGAAAATTTCTTGTGCACGCCAACTTCAACACCAACTATAGAAGAACCAACTTTGTCCTAGGGAGAAAGAGAGCACGTGTTTGTTGCAACGATGAAAATATGTAGAGGAGTGTTGCTGTTTATCCGTTTTGTAAGTGTCGGACTTCTGTTCGTTATTGTAGCTAAAACACCTGTCTGGTACAAAAGATGGATTGAATAAGCAAGCTGTGCATTCATTTTTCATTTAAATTTTCATAAGATACTCTCTAAAACCTGTACTACAACGAGCGATCGGTTCTTTTCCTCCAATGTTGTTAGGGATATCATTCCAGTTTTTGACAGGAGAGAAGTAGAAACTTCGCTTTGCATATTCTAACCTAACTTGGGAATTTGCAGATATTCACGGTTTCTGGACTTACACTCTGAAATCATGGATTTTCAGTGAAGTTATGGCGAAGATTTTCGGGACAGAGGCCATGCAAGATCCTATATGTCATGACTACGTGGTCAAAAGAGATAAATGAATTTGAAGTGAGCCATTTACAAGTCCATCCATCCTTATACTTACATTCGCTTGTCATCATTCGCTTGCCCTTGTCTGCAATCGTTTTGATCTATTATCCTGGTAAAAGCTCATTGGCAAACTCATAACTAGGTCAGTAAGTTGAATACTGATTCAAAGCAAATTTTTTCACAAATAGAATATCCTTATAAAATGGTGGCCTAAACAGCACCTCGAAAACTATCAGTACGGTTGTTAGCAAGAAGTTGAAAACCACTTTTGAACTGGTATATATATTTACGTGAAAACCACTCAGTTAGCTGCACTTGAAATTGAAGGGAGTCAAACCTGTGATAATTAAAGTATGGCAGATTCGATGAATATACTCTTCTGTAGCATTGGAAATACCCCTAGTGGCTAGATGCTTGAAACACCTAGTTCACTTCTGGAGCATGAATACTTGCCAATCACGCAAAATCTACGTTTTAAATTGGATGCCAATAATGCTTTTCAGTTAGGGAACGGTTTTTGAAAAATTTGCCAAATCTGATGGATTTGTGCTGATGGTATTGGTAGCCATTTTAAGGATGGGCTTTACTGTTATTGCTGAGTGACTTTGTGGCATGTTTTATCTTTATAGCACAACTGGTATATTCTTAGATAGCTGGAAAATTGCTAGAGATGCCCACATTTTCAAAAGTGGGCAAGCTAATGATTGATCTGATTACAGACCGATTTCAGTATTTCCGTTTCTGAGGAGAGGTTCGAAAAGTTGATTTACAATTAGCCGTGTGACTTGCTTAACAGAGACAAACTCCTTTTTCCAAACATTCCGGGTTTTAGACCATTGCACTCTGTCATCACTTGTCTGCTTATTTGTACTAGTTAATGGTTTCTTAACACGGATAAATTTCGGTACAAAGCATTGGTGCTCTTAGACCTCGAAATCATTTAACACTGTAGATCATGAAATCCCACTTAAAACTGAAAAATTAAAGGTGTTGTCGGTCCTGAGAACGCATAATTTTCATCTTTTCTAAGGTACAGAATGCAATTCTGCAGATTGAATAGTGTATCCTCAGGGCAAGAAGGCAAGGAATGTGGAGTACCCCAAAACAATTGTGATAGTCTTCTATAGCTTTTTAATTCATATTGATTATCTTCCATTTTCTGTCTCTCGAATAGGTTTTTTCAGGAAATTTTCACCAGATGCTGTCAAATTGAGAAACTCTGAGATCGTACCTCTTTCCAAAACGGCTAATGGGCAGAAATCATTTTCATATCGCGGTGCGCTTCTCTGGAACGGCCTTTAACCCGTAGTTAAACAAGCTCTCTCTCTATATGGTTTCAAACATGGATTTTGAAGTATTGGTTTTTATTATATCTTAGTTTTGTAATTAGTTTATTTATTTCTTTGTAATTAGATATCATGAAATATGAAAGTGCGAGAAAATAACCGACCCAAGCGGGATTCGAACACGCGACCCCTGACATTGTACGACAGTGCTCTACCAACTGAGCTATCTGGCCACGCTTCCAAATCGTTGCTCAAGGGTAGGTAATTTACTCGCACCGCCCCCTCTTAACCAACTTGCACAGGGGAGCCATCGCAGCTCCATCGCAATGTGCATTGGACCTGCTGTTGAGAGAGGACTGCTCACACAAGGGGGGCCATCGCAGCCCCATCGACTGGATAGAGTTAGGAATTAGATATCAATTAGGTGTTTATTTTAGATTGTGAATTTGAGGATGATAGCCATGATGAGCAACATTGGAGATAAATCTGGAAAAATAGTCACTTTTCATTTGAGTATTGCCATTGACACACCCGTTACATGACTATTCTAAAGCTGCGCTTTCCAAGTACTGCCTCAAAATTGTAGATTTTTGCCACGGCTCCCTGAATAGCAGTCTTAGCCAACGGGTGTTACCTTGTATAATGAATATGACATGAAAAATGACATGATAATGACTATTGCGATTAGTACATCGTTCTATTTTTTCTGTTACTGAAATGGAGTTCGGAAACTTCTCTGTTCACGATTTCAAACTGGATCATGTTGGCTCGTAGCTATAAAGTCTCTGTTACTTCTTTTCTGAGCCTGAACGATCACATAGAATCAAGAAGACAGTCATTTGTAGTAGCTAGCTAAGCAGTTGCTTTAGTCTGGCCTAGGTTTACCTGCTTTGATTTTGGTCATCTTACACATTGTACAGTTAAATGTACAAGCTTTGTCGCTACGAGGACGCATAGTTTGTAGGCAATGCTATTTTTTTGCATTTATACCTGAGGTCATATTTGTTTATTAATTTGATTCCTATCAAGGTTATAGTTAGCTTACTTTATCTTGCTCGCGATATCTTAGGCTGCTAGTTAAAGTTTCATGTGTACTTGGACTATATTTTTTATTAGTTTGTAGGAACAGCTATATATTTTATACTGGCAGCGACCTTCCTCCGACATCAGTACCCAGTACTTCACTGCTCACTAAATTTTCTATTTCTGAAGAGAAGATTTTCAACATTATCCGATCTTTGAATTCAAACAAGGCTCATGGCTGGGACGATATATCAGTGCGAATGATAAAGATATGCGACGATGCACTCCTTCTACCCCTTAGATTAATATTTGAGTCCTGTAGTACCCAAATAGCTCCCATTCATAAGAAGAACAGTAAGAGTCCAAAGAACAACTATCATCCTATTTCTCTCCTTCCAATTTTTGGTAAAATTCTAGAAAAGCTTATCTTTGACTCGCTTTATAACCACCTGAACACAAACGGCCTATTAAACTAAAATCAGTCAGGTTTTCGTCCAGGAGACTCAATTGTTAGTCAACTACTGTCAATCGTCAATTCCATATTTACAGCATTTGACTGCAATCCAACACTTGATGTGCGTTCGGTTTATCTCGACATTTCAAAGGCTTTTGACAGGGTCTGGCATCAGTGTGTTATTTACAAACTACGTCAATGTGGTGTCTCTGCTAAACTACTGATGTTATTGCAAAGCTTTCTCAGTGATAGAAAATAGCGTACTGTTCTGAATGGTAAGACGTCTACATGGGGTACCATCTCAGCTGGTGTTCCCCATGGTTCTATTCTGGGCCCTCTGTTTTTCCTCATTTATATTAATGATTTAACAGATGGCTTAAGGTGTAATGTGAAACTATTTGCCGATGACACATCGATCTTCACAGTTCTTAACTATCCACACACAGCTGCCCTCGACGTGAACCATGTTCTAAATTTTATTAAATTTTGGGCGCACAATTGGCGAATGTCCTTTAATCCTGACCCCAACAAGCAAGCAATCGAGGTGACCTTTTCCAAAAAGAGAATTCCAATGAGTCAACCTCCCATATTGTTTTAATGATGTCCCTGTAAAGAAGGTCCAGGAACATAAGAACCTTGGAATCATACTAGACTCTAAATTGTCCTTTGCTAGTCACATCAAGTCAATTATTTCTATATCAAGATAAGGAATAGGGATGTTAATAATAATAATAATAATAATAATAATAATAATAATAATAATAATAATAATAATAATAATCTATATTTATACAGGATAACTTGGTCAGCTTACTTAGAAGCTGCTATCAGTCAAGGTCCTGTTAAAATTAAAAGATAAAAAAAAATTAGAATATATCAAATTACAAGATCAAGATTAGGAACGTCCATATAAATTTAAAAGTTAAGTTTTAAATTCACAGTCAAGTTGATCACATTGTCTCTTGAAATTCATAACAGATTGTTCTTGTTTCAATGCAGTAGGTAATTTGCTATATAATTTTGATCCCTGAAACAGGAATGACTTTCGACCAGCTTCTGTGCGAACTTTTGGAAGCAAAAGATTGGTGTTATTTCCGCGGGTTTCCTTCTGATGCAGAATTTTCTTGAAATAATTTTTGAACAGTGGAGGTGCCAGTCCATTTTGGCATTTAAACACCTCAACTAGGCATCTCTTATTTATCGCATGATTTACAGTTGGTAGTTTCACTCTTTGGCTCCTTCCATTTATGATAGCTAAGGCTCGACTCCGGATTCTTTCAAACTGTGATATGTGTGTATTTGACAAACCGAGCATGATATTGCTGCAGTACAATATCTGTGGCAAAATCATTACTTTGTAGATCGTTTCTGCTACCCATGGGCTGATGTTATTTCGAATACGGGCAAGCAATTTTGTTCTTGACATGACTTTCTTATAGTTCTTTTCAAGATGCACTTTCATTGTCAAATTTTTGTCCATGGTAACACCCAGATATTCGTACAACTCTGATTCATTGATCATCTTTCCGTTCAGTGAAATGCTTACTTTCTCGGAATTAGCGAGTTTTGGTGTGTTCCGATTAATACAAATTCTGTCTTTGCTTTCTTCAGGTTAAGAACAAGATTGTTATTTGTGAACCATCTTGTAACATTGTTAAATTCAGTGTTTAACATTTCCTCGATCTTTTTGCTGTCTTTATCGGATGTAAATATGACAGTATCATCTGCATAGAGTATAATCCTACATTTTTTAACCTGTTCAGTGATATCATTTATCACTATTGTAAACAGCAATGGTCCCAGAATAGATCCTTGTGGAACTCCACATCTAATTGACTGTCTTTCGGAGCGTGTACTTTGAAAAGATACAAACTGTTGCCTGTTAAGAAGGTAACTTTGAAACCATGTAAGTTCTTTACCACGCACCCCATATATTTGCAGTTTGGCTATCAATGTTGCATGATCTATTGTGTCAAACGCTTTTCTTAAGTCGACGAAGACTACTCCTGTAAGTTTACCTTTATCCATGCTGTTCCTTATGAAGTCGGAAAAATACGTGACTGCATGCTCAGTGGATGATTTCCGACGAACACCAAATTGACAATGTGAGAGGAGGTTGTTTTCTTCGAGATATGTATAAAGTTGGTTATGCACGATTCGCTCAAAGACCTTTGATAGAACTGGTAAGATTGAGATGGGACGATAATTGTCCATCACTGTTTTATCATCAGATTTGTGTACGGGAGTTATTTTGGCACATTTTTCTGCGGTTGGGAAAACTGAATGTGCTAAGCATCGGTTTATCAAGAATGACAGTGGCACAGAAAGCTCCTCTGCCCCATCAATGACGAGGGATGCTGGTATCTCATCGTATCCTTCCGATACCTTTCTTTTTATCTTCTTCATGATCGCTAATACCTCACGGGAACTTGTAGGTGTAAATTCAAAATATTTATTATTTGGATTCATCTTTTGTTGCAGCTCTGAGTGGTCTTGAGCTTTCCATACGATGTCTGATAGAGACAGAATCTTGCTTTGCAAATTCTTCCCAATAGCAGTAAAAAAACTGGCAAAATTCGTTTGCAATTGTTATTTTATCATCTATTTGCTTGTCATTGACTTTGAAAGTTTTGACTTGCTGTGCTCTCGAGTCCTTCACCGGGTAACATTTCTTTAGTTGTTTCCAAAAATCTTTCGGCTTGTTAATACCCTCCCTAAACAGAGCTCTTGTGTGAGTAGCTTTGCTTTTTCGTATGTGCCTCGTTACTGCGTTTCTAAGGCGGCGATACATAGACCAATCGACCTCTTTACCTGTGCGTCGTGCTTTTTTCAAATGATAATCTCTTTCCTTCATTTTCGTTTTGATCTCATGAGAAAGCCATGAACATTCTCGGCCTCTGATTGTTCTTTCAACAAAAGGTACATGTTTGTCAACTGCACTCTTTAGAAATTGTTTGAATTTACTCCAGGCAGTATTGATATCCCTTTCGGCATAAACCAGTTCCCATGGAGTATTCTTTAGATCTTCCTTAAACTTAGCCTCATTGTATTTTGCATAATTGCGTGTGGAAACCTTCATCGGTTTGAATTTTTGACAATTCTTTTTCACGATCACTCCCGTGAGGTCATGGTCACTTATGGAGCTTGCCTCTGTGATTTGCTTTGTGACATTATGTTCGTGCGTAGTTGCTATTATATCAATTAATGTGGATGTTTCTTTTGTGACACGAGTTGCATTCTGCATTATTTGTTTCAACCCATGCATCCTCAGAGTACACTTTACTTCATGATGTTTGTTTTGTAGAAGATAGTCGCAGTTAATATCACCTAATACAATCGTTTCTTTGTTTTCACTCAAGGCTGTGCTTAGCATCTCACTAAATTTTTGGTCAAAGCTAGCGTCTAAATATTTTGAACTGTCGGGTGATCTATACAAAATACAGATTAAAACGGGTCGAAAATTTCGAACAAGCAGTTCAATCCACATTGCCTCTAATCCAGCTGCCTCCAGATCTTTTCTAGGCTCGAACTCAATATCTTTCCTTATATAGCAGCCAACACCACCACTGGGCCCATGAATACGATCTTTCCGTAGGAACGTATATCCTTCAATAGAAACCTCTTCAGTCCCGATGTCAGCATGCAGATGCGTCTCACTAATACCCAAAGTATCGATTTTTCCGTAAGTTTCTTGCATCAAAATTTTTACTTGATCAACTTTTCGTAATAACCCATTTACATTTTGGTGGAACAGTTTCAAGCCTCTTGTTTTCAGGAATTCATTTAAGCTATTGAATACAGGCCATGTAACATTGGGGTGAGGCGAGGGTGTTGTATCGGCTAGTAAACAATCTTTGCAATACAGTCGTTCACAGCCGTCTTCCAGCTTATCAATAGTACATCTTAAATGAAATTAGTTGAGATTCCTCTCAAAATACTTACTACGACAAACCCTCAACAAAATCTACAAACTGCAAGTCCGACCACGCTTGAATTATGGTGACGTTATATATCACATCCCCCATAACATGTGTGAGTTTAGTCATTGTGTTAAGCTAATCAATTAGATGGAGAAACTTGGGGCTGTTCAATATTCTGCAGCATTAGCAATAACTGGCGCCTGGAAGGGCACATCTCGTGAAAAAAATATACGATGAGCTTGGCTGGGAGTCTCTCGACCTCCGTCGATGGTGTAGACGTCTTGTTCTCTTTTATAATATTATCAAACATTTAACTCCGGATTTAACAAGAAGTCCTATACCTCAACGTTAGGAATCAAACTACAGTCTGCACAGACGAGCTACAATAGGGCAAATACGAGCGAGAACAGAGAGGTTCAAATCAACTTTCTACCCAAACTGCTAGTCGGAATGGGAAAAGCTTGACCCTGAAATTCGTGAATCTCGCTCAGTGAATGTTTTCAAGAATCAACTACTAGGACTCAATCGTCCACCATCTAAATCAGTGTACGGCATTCACGATCCAAAACTTTTATCTATTTTAACGCAGCTACGCGTTGGACTCAGTAAGCTCAATTTTCTCAAATTCAAACATAACTTTAGGGATACTTTAAATCCTTTGGACCTTATTAATGATGGTATTGAGGATACGGAGCACTTTTGCTGCTCTGCCGTGCCTATGATATACACAGACGCGATCTTCTCGACAGCGTTAATGAGATACTGTGTCCTCATGGCCTATCAAACCCTCCAAACAATGAACTATTACAAATACTCCTTTATGGCCACGAAAAGTTACCTTTCGTTTCAAATGCAAACATTCTTGAAGCAACATTGAAATATATTCAGGCCTCAGAACGGTTCCAAGAGTTGTTAACTCTCTCGTTTAAATCCTTTTCTTTTTGTGTAAATTCGTTTTTTTCTTTATGATTAGAGTGGTGTCGCCCGTCATGCCTGGGCGCCAACTTGGCAGATTAGCAAGAACTTGTTCACTTTCTTTCTCCTTTGATTGCTGGTCGGGAGGTTTCCTTCAAATTTGCCGCGCTATGGGCACTACCGGCAACACCACTCTAATTACGTCTGTAGTTTAATATTTGTGTAACAATTTTATAACTACTTGTGTCTCTATGTTAAGTGTAAGTCGTGGGCTTGTTATGTATTTCCATGCTCCCTTTGCTTTTGTATTGTAAGTGTTTGTTATTGTAAGTCTGATGAGAATAAAAATAAATATATGTATTTTATTTATTCACCAATGCAATATGTGTTCTTCGCTAGTGGGCCATCGTTCTTGTTATCACTAAGCGGTCGAACAGTTGATGTTTTGCTTTGTGTGTCTTCTTGGTGCATGCAAAGTAGATGCTTTCTATCTTCCTGTAGTTTGCATTTGTTGAGTATGTTGTCTAACGCACACATAAACAAGTCATTGATGTAGATATTGAAAAATAAAGTCTCCAGAACAGTCCCTTTTGGTACCATATGATTGGACTCTCTCTCTCTCTCACCCTCTTCATGGACTGCATGAACTACTGCTCTTTAGTACTAAGAACTTAAAACTATCGTGGTCAATGGCACATTGGTGTTGTTCTGTAAATGTAAAGTGCTTTACTTTTGTAATATTACAGGGACAGCAAGTCTGCCTAAAGAATTAGAGTTCTTCAATAGTCCCATACTTCCACGATCTCCTTTGTCATCTGATGATGATGAGTATTTGCCTGTATCTCCATTTTTTAAACGTCAAGTTGATGGTTCAAGTACAATACACAAATCAAATTTGTATAGTTCATATCCTCATCAGGTTCGTAGAAACTTGTTTTATACTATTCGATTGGCATTTTGTTTTAATGCTATCTGTTTCTGGAGGCTCTAGTTATCTCGCATTGACATTAGTGTTTTTAATTTGGTTTTAGCGATTCAGCTAAATGGACATCTGGCATTTGCTTAGTATACGAAACAATAAAGCAGTTACCCTTTTATGTACATTTGCTGTCCAGGAGTGTGTGTTGCATAGATTGTATTAGTTTAGTTCGAAGACATCTCTCTTTTTCAAGAAATTAACGGAACACTAGGCTTGAGGATACTTAGATATCTTATTAGCTACTTGGAGACAGAGCTTTGAGCCAGAGTCTAACACTAAAGATCTGACTATACTTTGAACCTTACACTATGCCAGTAGTCAGGTTTGGCTTGATCGAATTTGAAAGGACTGCCGGAAGTTGGTCAGCTTGGAGCTATAAATGCTTTGATGAAAATGGAGTTTAACCATTGGGATTTGGGCGTATTATGATGTTCAATTACATGAACAAAATCTGGAAAAAGTGACAGCAAAAATTGAAATACATCTTTCGTAAATGACAACTGTTATATTGCAATATTTTGTATTTGTTGTGTTTTCATAAATATTATTATTTTAGCTTGAACACGACTTTTCTGACACTTTCACATCAGATGAATCCTCGATTGTTAAAGAAGACCAAAGTCCTACAAATATTCTAAGTAATGCCACCTATGGAATCGACAATGGGCATTCATCCTGGTTACCAAGCCGATTCGTGAATGCGTCTAACTTCCCTTCAAATATGGACGACATTGATGAAGGAGCGTATGACCATACGAAAGATTCAATCGATACCAAATTCAAGCACTTAATTACTGATAAGGAGGATGTTAGAAATGAAGATTTTGATGGCCTCTCAGAACTCTCCTTAAACATTTTGACATGTTTGGAACGGGGTTCAAGTGCGTCAGGCAGTTCTACTCACATATCTGTGTTGGAAAGGGATGAGAAAAAGGGAGAATTTGATCTACGTTCAACAGCCTTCTCATCCCGGGGCAGCAAAGCTGACGCTATAACCCCAGAAGCTTTAATATCTATAGTTGGTAACGTCAGTAACTCTTCAGAAGAATCTGACCAAGAAAGGCCAATCTCATCTTGTATGTATCTCACAGGCTCACCCTCTATCAAAGCCGACTCAACCACATCTGCTTGTAGGACAGGTGCTCAAAGCAGAAATAAAGTAAAGGGAAACAAGGCAGACGCGAAGATATTCGAGGCCGAATTGGAAACTGCTCCTACATTTCGACCAATGGAGCAAGAATTCAAAGATCCTATGAAATACATTCGCAAAATAGCCCCTTTTGTCATGAAGTATGGCATGTGCATACTGGTACCTCCAGCTGGTTGGCAGGTATTGCATTTTCTTACCGATCGTCAGTTGAAATTTACTCAATACTCTGATCATTGTTCTTACTGTCTCTCAAGAGCAGACATGCTTCAGGGCTGTTTCCTAGTTATTCCAATTTTGTCATTATGCAAATATTTAATGTTAGTTATATAAACCTTATTGTTTTGTATTGTACAAAAGACTACGGTTTCATTTACATCCGAGGTACGTATACATTGTACCAAATATATATATATATATATATATATATATATATATATATATATATATATATATATATATATATATATATATATATATATATATATATATATATATATATATATATATATATATATATATATATATATATATATATATATATATATATATATATATATATATATATACATACATATATATATATATATATATGTGTGTGTATATTTGAATGAAGGAAGAAGACAGCAACAACTCTATCAACAAATAGGCATCAGCTTGGTTTTATGCACTGTTGTTATCAGTGTTGACTAGTTTCGGCCAAGGGCCATCACCCAGGGACTGTATATATTGTTGTTAAGCAGGTGCTTTTTTAGACGTAAAGTTAGTTGTAGATACTTATGTGTCAATATGAGAGTGTTTTATAGTTTCAAACTGTGCTTCGTGATCATCAGAGTGGTTGGTTTATGTTGCTGACCTTGTATTTCTGTCTTACGACCTAACGTGAGTGAGATTGGCTTCATCGCTATGTCTGCTCTAACGATTGCCTTCTTTTCCAGTCGCTCCTAACGTTATTTTCACCACCGTCGAGTGCGCTGGCCTTATTCGGGTATTTCCGCTTCCTTTGCTCTCTAGCTGCTTGCTGATGCATTTTTCTTGATGTAGTATCAAGTATTCTTTCATTATTTCCCTGTATGGCAAGGTTATTTCTTCTCATCTAACTACTTCCCCTCTCTTCTTAACAAGAATTCTACATTTCTTCAATCCAAACTCCATCCCACTTTCTTTACTAAAGATATGAACAGTCTTGTTCACAAGTGTCTCTATTTGCACTTCACTCCTAGACAATAGCTTCAAGTCTTCCATAAATAGCAGATGATTCAGCTTGTATCTTTTCTTTCCACACTCATAACTTATATTTACCTTCCTAAGAACCAATGACAAAGGCATCATGCACAGAACAAACAGAAGAGGCGAGAGACTGTCTCCTTGAAATAACCTTCTTGTCACATCAGCTTCCCCAAGATCTTCATCATTTGATGTCAGTGATAACTTCTATTGCTCCATACTTCTTCCTAAAAAATTTGGCACATTCTGTGACTCAAATATTCGAAACAAAGTCATACGCTTTCTTGTAATCTACCCATAGCATTGATTGACTAGTTTGCCTTTTCCTACAATCTTTCAGTACAGTCTTGTCCATAGGTAAATGATCCTTTGTTCCACAGCTTTCTCTCCTACATCCTTTTTGCTCATCAGGTAAAAGTTTCTTGTGGTCAAGATACTTATAAGTCTCTTCTTCTATCATTCCTATCAGGAGTTTCCACATAATCGGAAGATTTGTAATTGGGCGATAGTTGTCTGCTGCATTCCCTTTCTTCCGATCTGTCTGACAAAGCACAGAAATTTACGATGTTCAAGTGTATTTAGAAGTATTTGTTATGAGACAAAGGCTTTTTTAGAAAATACGAGAACAACTAGGTTTACACTGCATGGTGCCCTTTCGTTACTTTTCTTACTTAAATGTTTGATATTTCCGACCAAAAGCAGCGCATTTCCCTTATTTCTTTACAAAACATTCATTATGTTTACATTCACTCAATTCTGGTGAAAATTCTGGCTTTCTATATGTTTTGCGCATTTGTGTTTGATTTCTGTGAAATGTAGTAAAAGGGATCCTCTACCGATACAATGACTGACTGAGATGCCAACTGGGCGTGCTTGAGACAACGGTCTAGTGGCGGTATTTTACAAGTATGGTAACCCACTGATTGTAGGTATATTTATCTCCATCTCAGCCGTAGCTTCATTAAACATGCACTTGCATTTATGTATGCGTATTTTCATGTTTGTGTATGTGTGAGTGTGTGTAAATGTTTTATCGTACTTATTGTCGTGAGATATTTTGAGTAATTTTTGCAAATTTACAGTTGTATCTTCTCTCTTGTTAGCCTTCAAGTAACATTAGCGACGACATTCGGTTTGGAACGCGAATTCAACATATCCACCGGATGAGAAACCGGTAAATACATTAGCAGTAATGTCCGTTTCTGTCTATTTCTTCAATGAAATTGGAAGCTGAGTTTGGTTTTCTATTGTAATAGACCTAGCTAATAGCTCTGGATAACCTTGCTTTAAGCATAGTAAATAGATAGTGACTGGTTATTGTTTTCAATTGCCGATGTTATAGTTCTCAATTTTTGACGTCATGTGACAACGAGTCGGTAGTGTCCGCACTGTTTGCCTTGATTTTAGTACTAAGACACTCAAAACGCCTAGCAAAATTTGTCGAGGTTTTGGATTTACTAGTGATCTGATAACTTATTTAAATTGAATAAACAAATGCTCGTCCAATGTTAACAGTTTTAACTTCCGATTGTCTTCCAATTTCAGAACTGATCATTATAAATTAGATAGAACTTGACTGTATGGCTTGAATCAATTTGTCTAGTGTTGCACGCGTTGCAAAGAATTCCAGACTTCATAGGGGAGTTAACAGAGCGCTATATTTATCTAAACCTAATGATATTTATAATTTTCGAACCAAACAAGGATTTTGTAATGGATCATCCCCTTGTAACAGTCTACGAAAGGGGCCAATATGATGACAGCAAATTTAAAAATTAAACGAGACTTACATGTAAGTTGATGTTTGATTGTAATTCTTCTCTACCATCAGCAGGAACGGAGGAATCACATGAGAAGCGAGCGCACGCGCTACTGGTCATTCTTTAAAGCGTGAGTGATCACAGGAAGATAGTAAAATAGATAAATAATTATTAAATGACTGAAATGAAAATGAAACATTGCTCGTCATCAGCAGGACGGAGGAATACTGGGTGGGAATGGTATTAAAATTGTTTATGGGAGGGCATGTGATTCCTCCGTTCCTGCTGATGGTAGAGAAGAATTACAATCAAACATCAACTTACATGTAAGTCTCGTTTAATTTTTAAATTCTTCTCTACAATCAGCTACGTCACTACGGAATCCCATGAGACTTTAAAGCCCTGTGATCACGAACCCATTATAGGCGAAAGAAATATGTAACGCATAGTTACACAATAAAAAACAGGAGCATTGGGGAGTTTGCAGAGCTAGTAATAGCCACTAGTGTGCACCAGTTATGAACATTACTGTGCAAATCGAAGTTTACACAAATGAGGGCGAAGGCATAATATCTAATTCAACATAGTTTGTTATATATAAAAAATAAGTGTAATGACAGTTACGACTCCTTATTCTCTAGTTCACGGACTGATATAAGTATCCCAGGAGAGAAGTCAAATTAGAAAGGACAACTGCTAAACTTACACAGTGATGTATCTTTTTCTTTCCTTTTTTTTGTTTTTTTTTTTTGAAGATATCTCTAAGACTCGGATCTCACAAACACGTGTACCAGATTACTACACATCTACACAAACAACGTATAATAAATCCAATCAATCAAATTAAACGGAATGTTATAATTTTTTAAGTAATTTTAACACTACTAATTCAAATCAACATGAGTAACGCTTAAAACAGCGTCTCTGACTGAGTCTCTATATGCGATAACTAGTGAGAATTTTGAGGTAATTTCGTAATTTAAGGGGCGCTATGGCAATGTTACCTTGCGCATTTAGCATTCCAATTGAGATTCAAACATCAAGTAACAGCAAGTAAATGCATCTAACGCATTGCAATACGACTGATTATCCAGATTTATTCTAAGAGATAATCGAAATAATTGACATTTAAAGTCTGAGTTTAACAAAACATATTGTGTTCTGGGTATCCCATCCGGACATTACGACTATTATAAATCAGAAAGCACAACATATAATTCTTTCTTTAACCCTTGTTGCCAGTTGGGTGATGGTATATAACGGTAAAGCAATTATTGTCATTGTACCTCAACTACAAGATGAATAAGTCCATTGCTAATCATGTGCAACATTACACAAAGCAAAATTGGGTCTTCCACTGCAGAGGTTACAGTAACCTAACACGTATGTGGAGAAGTGCACCAGCATATATGCCAACTGGCCTTATCAGTGTACTGACCCATTTCACAAAGATTCTTTCTCCCTGGTAGTAGAGTTTTGTGGAGAATGCTAAATAGCCTGTTATGAGGTTTTAGTTCTTTGATGTGAAGCAAGGTGCAATCATGTGTTAAGACTGGCACCTGACCGAGAAAGCTAACCAACAGCTTCGTAGGACAGAGGGATTTTAATTGAAGATCTGGTGAGATATACAGTAGTCGCCATATGTCTCGATTAGTTGTGTAGAACTATATGAGAAATAGAAAGGAGGTTGCATTACTTAATAGTCCTAATAGGCTAAACTTAAATAAGAACCAAACCAGAATTCTGGCAATATTCTTAAATGCTAAAATAAGGACAATGACAAAAGAGATAGCCAATTTGGCTGCTCCCTCTATCAAACTGAGTCTTAAGACTCGAGAAAAGTAAAAGTTATATATACAGTATATGGCTGAAATTTTTTCCCGGAAAGGGAACATGCGCTGGACATCATCCATTCTGCGGAAGATTTATCGTTACAAGAAGGTTCACATGCAGCGTAGATGCTAATTTTCTATGGAAACCGGCCAATTGACGGAAATATCAGCCATTTCTATGCCACTTATAAATTGACAGATAATACATGCATATGGCTGGTAGTAGAAATAGCGTTTGTCATTGCTCATAGTTGTAGGAACATAGGCTTGGTAAGCGGTTAAGTGCTTAGTCTCAAATGACTTCTTTCCACATTCCCTCCTAATTGTCAGGTTCTTTCACACTCAAAAAACCAAAGAGCATCTGATTAAGTGTGATCAAAAAACAGCTTCCCATGCTCTCAAGGAGGCATTTCATGTAGCAATAGCTAATGAAGTAATCCAGTCTGCCTAAAATAGGCTGTAGGCGGCAAAGGGTCTAATCACCAAAAGAAAATCAATACGACTTTGGCCTCTGATACTAACACTTATGATGCTCCACACATATGTCTACAATGATTACTATTATTATTGACTACAATATATTGCTGTTGAAAAGTGGCATTTTCTCTAATTTTAAGTAACTTGTTTAATAATAATTGCGTAAAAGCAATAGCAGTAGCAGCGGCAAAATTGAATGGAATTGAGCATTCTTAAGCATAGTAAAAGGAGAATTGCCGCTTTAGTTGACCATAGTGACAACTTTGTAATAAATTCAAATGAACTCATTTTAGTAAAAATAAATTTTTTATGGTATCTGTCGAGAATGCAAAAGCTCAAAACCACCGAGAAAGAGGGATGGCCTCTATCCAATAGGCTATGTAAGTCATCTGAAAGGAGACTTCTGTTCCTCCAGTTATTACGTAGTATTAGCATGGCGTCATGGCTATCTCTGTAGAGTGCTCAATTATTTCCTCAGAATGACACAATGAACCTAACAAATACAGTAGTCAAGTGATTGCATAGCAGATTGACAAGTAGAATGCCATAATACGAATATGTAAGGTCAATAACGCCATGACATCCTGTAGTAATACATCTATACTGTCTTCAGTATGATATTTGTATCTTTTTATACACATATCGAATAATGGTAGCATAGAACTTGATCTTGGCCCTTGCGACATAAGGTGGTATCTTCTCATCATTCGCTAGCTCTTATTGCAACATGGCAAATGTAAAGAACCTTGCCAGCAATAAAGCCACACTGACATGCACATGATAGTTTATAATTTGGGCGAATATCATTGAATTTACTATCGGGAATTCTGCACACTTTCTACATTATTCAGCATAGTTTCCTCTATGGTGCTTGGAGTTAGGATTTCGGAGTAGTGACTGTCGATGACTAGTCGTTATAAATCACAGTGTGAGAGAACTGTTGCTACCCTACTAGAGAGTATGCAAACCAAACATTACCCACTGTGCACTATAGTAGACGGATGTTCTGCATGGAGAACTGACAAGTTCCTGAGATGTCGCTAAGCCGGAAGTATGAAGCTACATTATTAAGTCTTATGAAGTGATTGAACCTAAAAGATCATTCGAATTTTGCCACAAAAGCACACTGACGGGCAACATTGTACGGTGGGCTGTTTCTCGCCAAGACACGCAATCGACTAAATAACTTGTTTCTCTCACAGTAAAACTGCTGCTATCATGTACCCCCGTCCTGTTAAGCTGTCATCCGGTTTTTGAATGTGAAATGAGATCAGTGTGTCACAAAAAGAGGGGAGAGACATTACTTAATACTTGCACTTAGCCTGTCTGTTTATGTTACAGTAATGCTGTATCAATCTAAGATACTTAGAGTTACGTAAACTAACAAACAGTATACAACACATGGGCCCTTTTCCCGAGTCATGTAATTTCTACCTACATACAAATGACTAAAATCGTTCTGCTTAGTATCATCCATCTCATCATGCATCACTTTTACATTTTCAGCCTCTCCGGGAGAGGTTTGCCATATATTCATTAGAAACACGATTTCAGTCTGTGGGCTAAGACGAAAACTGCATACCCTGCAAAGGTATCATGCCCGGTGGGCAAAAGGCCATTCTGGCCTGTGGTGATCTCATCATGCCTGGTAGGCAAACTTATAAGTTCTCTGGCAGAGCTGACATAAGCAATAAACCTTGCTAGATAAAATGTGTAGTTCTTTGAATGAAAATGTCAGTTGCAGATTACTCGCAAATGTGCATGTCCGGTGGACGAGAGATCATTCTGACATGTGGTTACTTTCAATACGCCTGTTAGGCACATGTGTAGGTGCTCTGGTAGATCTGGTATAAGCAATAAATCTACCTCGTAGGCAGTGCTCGTAGGCAAACTGCTAAGTTCCCTGGCAGAGCTCGTATAAACAACAAACCTAGATTGAAAATATGTCTAGTTCTTTGGAGGAAAAGGTCAATGGCAGACTACTCGCAAATGTGCATGGTCGGTGGACGAGAGGTCATTCTGCCCCGTGGCTACTTTCAGTGCCAGTTAGGCAAACTTTTAGGTTCGCTGGTAGAGCTGGTATACCAATAGATCTATCTAATAGGCAAACTGCTGAATTCCCTGGTAAAGCTTGTATAAGGTATAAACTTAGCTTGATAAAATCTTTAGTTCGTTGGATGAAAATGTCAATGGTAGATTACCAACAATGTGCATGTCCGGTGGACGAGAGATCATTCTGCCATGTGGCTACGGTCACTGTGCCCGTTAGGTAAACTTTCAGGGTCTCTGGTAGAATTAATATAAGCAATAAATCTACCTCACTGGCAAAACTGCTAAGGTCCCTGGTAGAGCTGGTGTAAGTAATGAACCTAGCTTAATACACAACGGTTAGTTCGTGGGATGCAAATGCCAATTGCAGATTACTAGCAAATGTGCATGTCCGCTGGACGTTTCTCACTATGCCCGTTAGGCAAACTTCTGTTCTCCGGTGGAGCAGTGTTTCAACAACTGGTTCAATTCTACGGATGAAAATAACATTCATTCGTTAGCAATAGTGGCAATAGGTCAATATTGCCTGTATCCAGAGTTTTTGTAAACCATTCGATCGATTAGGCTCAATGTTTGTGGAAACCTGTAAATAAAGCAACAGGCCCTCTAGCGTAAAGGGACAATCGATAGCAAACTATACAATTTGATCAATCAAGTGGTTTTATATAACTATAACAAAGAATACGGATCATTATCAATAAATAAATTACAGTACTTACGACTCTTGTGTCAGACGCGAATCACACGCTGCCGAACGCCAGTAGTGGTTGTTCGCAATGACCAGTAGCGCGTGCGCTCGCTTCTCATGGGATTCCGTAGTGACGTAGCTGATTGTAGAGAAGAATTGAAAGAATCATGGCGATTGCTTGTGCTTGTAAGATATCATCAGAGTCAGAACGTATTAATTTTTGATTCAGGGAAAAATACTACTACTTGTTATTTTCAATCCTCGGCAACTACTCCTGACAAAGCATGCTTGTTATAAATAAATCTAAGAAATGATCTAAAATAAAAAATTTATCAAATAGTCCTTCTTTCTTTTAACTAGTTAAAGCCTACTTCGGGAACTCTACCTTACATCTTAGTTCTATTTTCACATTGTAATGGATTGCTTTGTCTTTGCCAACTTGTATACAATATTATCATTGTAACTACTGGAAATCTGCCCCCCCCCCCAAAAAAAAAGAATTAGTGGGAAGGGACATCCGTTTAGATTATAAGAAATATCCTTTACAGGAATGCCAATGAACCTCTTGTATGAAGGCCGAAACTGCAGTAAGCATTTTGTGTGACAATTAGCTCTTATGGACCACTGTTTTCGTATGCCTCTCGTTGAGTTAGTTACAAGGTCATTTTGAGTTGTGATTTCAGTTTTCACCATTAATTCAACCTTTTCCGAGTCAATGTTTTTTAGAGGTTTTTCCAAAAAGACTTAAACTTTCTGACTGCTGTTAGATTTTCTATTAGATGAACCATTAGGGGATGTCATAACCACACAGCCCCATTTAATTACATGCCTGTACCTTTTCGATCGTTAGCAAGACCTCATTGTCACAAGATAGATATTTTGCTTAATCAAAAAATGGAGGATTTTCGTATATTAGGCTGAGTATCTAGTGTAGAATCTGCTATATGTAATTATTTGTGTATGCGTAATGGCAAGATCGCTTTGTGGATATGTATTAAGATGCTAGGAGCCGTTTGAAATCGATCCAATACAATGCATGGAAGTACTTCAAGAACGTTCACTACAACGCCTTCCAAAAGTAGTTGGAATACCGATACAATTCTTTGAATTCCCGACTTCTGTCGCTTTTCCGTGGCACCATTTAAAATTTACTCTCCTACCCCTCCTTAAGCAATATTGGTTCGATGGCAAAACCCCGTAGCTTTCTAGACACACATCACTTTTTCCCTTTGACTTGCTCATATTTGGTTCATACAAAATTGCCATAGCTCGTCTATTGGAAAAAGTCATAGCAAGTGCTCTAAGAGTTTTGGCAGGCATTGTAGGTATAAACTATTCGTAGATAATTATTCTCTTATTTCTTTTGGGAAACCACTGAAATCATCATTCGCTTAATCCATGTCTTTCAGGTGAGAAAAGTGTAGATCTCGGTTAGTGAAGATCAGTGTCCTTCCATGGCCAGCACAGAGGCCTGACTTTGACATGATTGAAAGTGTTTGGTTCCACACGATAAACCAAATGAATGCTAAAGCATGAGGTACTCTAAGGTCCAAACAACTGCTCATTGAAAGAGTTTTTGCATCCAACCCAAAGCGATTTTTGACCATTTTCAGAGCAAGGGGTTACTTCAGAAATATTAGTTCTAAAGTAAACTTTAATTGTTAATTTAGAACTTGTGTAAATCAAAAAATTAATTTTAGTTATGGCTTCATTGATTCATTAGCGTCATCCGGCACTTATTGGCCTCATAAGTGTTGTCATACTGTTGTTTCCCTAGCGTAGTTTTGTTCTGCGTGAGAAAGTATCAAAACCAGGAGATCCAGTGCTGGTTCCATGAACACATATAATCCAGTGCATAATCTTGATGAGTCAAGGAAAATTTCCACCAAAATAGATAAAGCCGAGTGTGCAAAGCTCTTTTAGTACGGGTTGTAAAAATGCTCTAAAACACGTGAACTTGGCCTAAATGTAGCTACGAGAGCCGTTTTTTTTTTTAAGAAATCGTGGTCTCCTATCGGCGGAAGAGGCCATGAGAATTAGGTCTGCTAACCAATCAAGATTTGAATGCTATGCTCAAGGTATTAGAAGTCACATTATGTAAACGGATGTAAAATGAGGCATACTCAGACTTATTAGAAAGCGCATAGGAAAAGTACTTGATATTTGATATTTGATATTTGATTTGTTTAGGGAGGGTTGCCCTTCAACGGAAGTTGTTTTTCAAGGGGCCCTTTATTGAATCTGGAAAGAGAGTAGACAACCTATAGGCAGTAAAGAAATATGGAGAGAAGTAACGAGAAGAGTACCTAGGGAATAGAGGATTATTCAGAGTAAAAGAATAGGTATATATCTTATAATAGGCAGGCTTTCTTGTATGAGAGGGTCGAATGCGTTATTAACTCTATCAATTATGTGAACGTCTTCTAATTAGATATCATTGTTGAATTGTAAGTACCATTCGCAATGAGAGCACGATTACCTTGAGTTCTCTCCCGTTGCGAATGGTAGATATTTAAAACAATTTTTAGAGAAAAAGTCCTAGAGACGAAGGGTCATCCGTCTGTTTGATGTGGTCCCCAATGGACGATGGGCTAGGTTTGGCCAATTTGCCTCCACTTTTGTCGATACCTGAGTGCTGATTACAACGTATCAATGGATTCCTAGAGGTCTTACCATACAAAGTGGCCTTGCAGCCACTACGCAAAACTTATATATGACACAGGGGCATAGAGGGGATAGGAACAGGTCCTTAAACTGTTGTATGAAGGACAAACGATTAGATGATCTAAAGATAAATTTTAATCTAACAGTGGGATAGTGAGTAATCTAACAGTGGGGTAGTGAGTAATCTTACAGTGGGAAAGTGAGTTTTAAGAAGTGTTTTCATCGCATTCCGGAGTCTAAAATTAAGATGACCTAGGTATGGAAGACAAACTGTAATAGGCAATTGATCCTGTTGTGTTGGAGGCTGCTTAGATGGGCCAAACTGTTTGTTAATGGTTAAAAGTTACTAATAACGCTGTTAATTGGCGAAGACGGATACCAGTTAGTTAATAGACTACACCTAATTTTGACCATTTCATGGTGGAAATTAACATACGACGAGCAGATATTGACAGTGTGGGAAACTAAAACTCTTGCAAGATTAACCTTATATTTGTGAGGGCTAATAGGAAGAAATTCAGTGTATAGGCCTGTGAAATTATCACTAAAGTGTCTGTGGCAAGAAAAGATATTTTCTGTTGTGAAACTCTGCTTGTTTAGCTTCATTATGTTTACTCTGGGGTTGCTGTTTGAAAACACGTGCATTTCATTGTTCAGTAGGATTCTTTTATCAACGGTTAATTAAGTGTCTCCACATTTTCCTCTTCATCTAGGAATCCAGAAACTACAAAGTTTTTGACATGTCTTCATAGGTGTCTAGGAGAAACGTCAGACCTATTGGAAGCCATGCCTCAGGTATCAATATTTACTGTTTGCCTATAGTCTATACGATGGTTATTGCAACTTATTCATTTCGACGAACTTTCACAGCAGCTTCTGCGTTGTTCGCTTAGAAGATATTAATCTCACCTAAATTTTTCGTTGTCGAATCTATTAGTGAAGTCTTCTTCATCCACTTATCCTGGAAAGGACGTGGTACACCCGACAGCTCTACGAATCTCATCCCCGTTGTTAGCCACCGTTCTAGCCTCAGTAGCTGTCATTCGCAGCGCATACGGTATATCCTTTCCCCTCTGTCTGTTAGGTCTTCCTCGTTTTCTTTTTCCAATTAATCCTGCCTTCCAAGATAGTCCATCTCATTCTATCATGCCTTTTAAGGTGTTCTTGTACTTTAACTTCTATCTAATAGTATAGCTGCTATGCCAATTCTCTTTCACATCAAACTCTTTCCTTGTCGATTGGCTCGTCCGGCGTTCTGTCCATTGCATCTTCAGTATCTGTCTGTAGCATTTTGTCTCTAAAATTCAATAAACTTTGACACAGATTTAGTTGTTTTGTATAAAAAATTAAAGGTTAAAATAAGAAATAAAGAGTAATCGCAGCCACACCCTATAACTCTACGTAAGTGCAAGTCTCTTGTGACGAATCGATGTGCTTTGTAGTGACAGGTGAAATGAGATGGCACGCGCTATGTAGAGTTAAAATCTCAGAATGATAAGAAGTGTACGAATCATCAGCTATCCACCTGTAATCAGCGTTTCGGGGGTTTAAGGACAGTACGCTATCTATTACAGGCCCCCCAACACCCCAAAAGGGGCATCATCGTACAAATTGTAAGAGAAGTTTAGAATAAGACAATGAGATAAAATTGAGATAAAATTTATCGAATGTACACTTACATATACTCCTGCGTATCATGACTTGAGCTCGGTGTGTATCAACGTTTATTCCAGTGCTGCGAGTTTGACGAAGGATAAGTTTAAATGTAGCCAAGTGAGAAGGAAACAGCAGTTTGAGACAGTCATAGATTATTGATATAGTAATATCTGGTATGAAAATGGTTACGGTATACGTACATTAGAATAATGGATATATGTTATGTTATAATTTCATATGGACTAAGATGTCTCTAATGTTACGATTTCGTTTGACAGCCATTATCGGTTTCTCCTGGTTAATTGGATGTAGTTATGGTCCACGTCTCGCACCCATACGTTGCAACAGTGAAGATGCTAGCCCTTAAAATTTTTGACGTTGTTGAGGAGACTCTCCTTTCGACAGTGCTTTCATGTTTATTTGTTTAAGAATGCAGTAGCCAATCGTCTTCCTATTTCTACTTTCCTTTTGCATTTTTCAATTGCTCTACTGTCAACATATCCATACGTGCATTGTCTCTAGAATGTCGCTATTAACTTTGGTACCTACTGATTAACGATAAGATGTTTCCCCTTGCTATGAGTGTTCACAGGTTCAAGAAGATTTAATAGCCCTTCACCGGTGTGTGATAATAGAGCAATATCATCTGCAAATTGAAGATTACTTGCTTTGTGCCCATGCATATCGTATTCCTTAAAATGGTCGCTATAGCGTACCCCTTCTACCGCCCTGATTATTGACTCAGTATAGATACTGAAAAGATATGGCAATAGTCTGCATCCGATATGGCAATAGTATGAATTTTTATATTATCCTTTTCTACTTGGAGCCATAAGGAAAGTTCCATAAAAATAGTTGGTTTGACTGAATATGTATCAGATTAACAGTCGATGCTACCTTTTCAATATCACTTACGACATTTGCCGTTAAAAGCAGACCTTTTCATCACGGGTTCTTTCCTTTACCCGTTAACCCAATTGGGGCAGTAAGTGTCTAGTAGGGTACTCTGACCCAAATACCCCTTCATATGGGTAGTAAAATGAATCATACTTTTTCAGTGAATCTGATTTAAAACTACAATTAGAATGAGGGGTGATACTCCCTCATACGACTAAAATTGACCAAGTTATGCCCAAATTACCACATAATCGCATTCTGGGCCCACTGTGCATCTCTGTCTAACCCCTTTCCTTTAATGAGAACTACTTCGTTCTTCTGCAGTTTGTTCGGACTGCAAGCTGTTGTCCATCATACAGCTGCTTTGATAGCTGTATCTCATGGTTTGGGATTACATTCTCTGTGTCTCCCAAAGTTTATTTATATGAAGCACAAACATACGCCTTGTATTAATCAGTATAGCATACGTATAGTAGAACACAAAGTTCTTCGCAACTTTCAATGATCGTTCTCAAATTGAAAATTTTGGTTACGTTTACGAAATTTTCTTCGAAATCACGCCTGTGTGGCACTCACTTCTTCTTCCGCCTTCCACTCAAGTCTCTTTCGTAGGATCTTTAATATGATCTTGCTTCATTACTTATCAAAAAAATTGCCCGATAATTTGCACATTCTTTCATATCTCCTTTGTTTGACAATAGGATGAACACTGCTCTCTTCCAATCTAGAGGCCATTTTCCTGCATGCCAGCTTTTCGTGCAAAGATGATAATAAACATCTATTCCCTCTCCTCCTCTGAACTTTATCACCTCTGCCGTCAACCTTCCACAGCCTAGCGCCTTTCCATCTTTCAAGTTGTTGACGGCTTGTTCAACTTGTTTTCTTAATGTATCGCTACCTTCATCGAGATCGTCAATGTGTACCGCTCCCTCCTTTTATCTGTCATTGCTTCCATACATTTCTTTACAGTACTCGTTCCACCTATATCGAATCTCATAGCTTTTTTTAAAACATTCTCCAATTTATTCTTAATAACTCGTTGTTGAGGCTAGAACGCTTTGGTTATGGGATTTACTTCTTGAAGCGTTGTTCAAGGGTTACGCGTATTAGTAAGTTAGTGTCTTCGTATTTGGTTACATTCTGTTACTATGTAGCCAGTCTTATCTGCTCTTCATATTGATCTTATTTCTTTACTTTGTTGTTTGTACTATTGCCTACTTATCGAATCTAATTCACTTTTCCGTTTTCTTCTCTCTTCTGTCTTCTCTGGTGTTTTGTCAGATGTTCAATGTTGCCTTTTCCTGTTTGTCCTCTTAAGGTATCTATCAGCAGTTGTGATCAATACATCTCTGGTGCTGTTTGCGATTCCATCAGGTACTTCTTCTTCTATATCTTCAACAAGTTTGGTGAATCCATTTCGCTTCTACTTAATACTCATCCTGTGTAGTTCCAGGGTTAATGCGAATGAGACGATGGTTATCTCTGTGTTTTATCACTTTAAATCTTATGTTCATAGACAGGAGCTTATGGTCATTAGTAAATGCTCACTTCATTCGTGACACTCCATCTTTAGTAAATCAGCACCCGGGAAGGTCTTGATATTCAACACCGACGTTCTCCACTTTCCTTGTACAAGTCTGAAATCTCGTTGGTGTCTATTAAAGTAACCAAAATGAATTGCCGATTTGATTTCACGAACCTAGTTCATTAGCAAGATTTATAAAGAGGATTTATGAACTAATGGGTGTTATGATCTAATTGAATGTTTGTCGAGGGAATGCAGAAAGATGATAATGTCAAAATAAAGCCTCATTCTGGAGCTACAAAAAGAGACATAATCGATCACCTTAAACTAGGCATCAGGATAAAGCCTGACTACATAGTAATTCACGTAGAAACTAATGATGTAACAGGCAAGACCCTATGGATACACCAAGAAATTGTAACACCATGATCTAATTGATGATTTAAAACGTGATTCCCTGGTTACAGCCATTTTCCTGTTGACTGCAATTATAGGAAAGGATAAACAAGCCTTGGGTAAAATGGCGAGCGTGCTTGAATTCAATAGAACAGTCACTAGATGTTTCTTGGAATGGCCGCGGGGTTTTGAAGTATGTGACGGATAGCCGCCTTTCAACACAACTTGATATCGACGGTATCCAGCCTGATATCTAGGTTTTACTGTTTGAAATTAGTGTTGGAAAGCATATGTGGTCATTATTAGCAGTATATAAGCCACCAAAGCAAAATTCATGATGCTTGAGAACAAATATATCAGTTTTTAGACCAGTATTTGCGATATGAACCTGTAATGACCCTTGGAGTCTTCAATCTGGAACCAGTTGTCATTTCTTTGTCGCCCTTTATTCAAAATCATGATCAAACATGTTTAAAATCTTCCAAGAGGTGTTCTATTGACCTGATATTCACAAATCGAAAGCACTTATGTATGCATTCAAAGTTATTTGAAACTGGATTTAGTAATCATCATCGCATGATTTACACCATGCAGAAGATGACTTTCATTAAACTCCTCCGAAGAAAATTACTTACTGAGACTTTAAGAATTGATCTAAGTGGCAATTTAAGAAAGAGCCGCAGCAAAACCTTGATATAGCCCATACATCGGTGTATGGAAACTTTGAATCAATTTTTTTTTGAGAACACTTGAAGCAAATGCCCTTATTGAACCAAAGGTATTTAGAGCTGATAGTATGCCGTATATAAACAAAGAATTACGTAGAGCCATGTCATTTGCTCTCAAATAGCAATCCTGTTTGTGAAATAATGGAAGTCAAATGTTGATTGACGACGGCCAGATTCTTTCTTATGATGAAGAGGTTACTGAGTACTTTAATGATTACAAAGGTAAGAATTGTTTTGGAGCCCGCTCAATTGCGGCAAAAAGGAGTATACATACCTTAAATCTCCCAGATACTCATGAAAGGAATTTTCAATTTCATGGATTATTTGAATTTCATACTTTTATGGGAATTTCATGAAAAGAAACATGTAGGGTACAATCTAGGAATAAAAGACGTATGCAAGCTACCATCAATTAGGACAACAAACTTTGAAATCGAACAGCTCTCTTTTTGAGGAAGTTTCCTGTGGAACACTCTTGATGATAGTATTGTAGTGAACGTAAACATTGTACACTTAGGCCATTTCATACTCGATACCAATTTTCTTCTTTTCATTCATTCGCATTCTCTAATCACACACCTGGGATATGACCATACGTCACTCCTGTCAGCAAACACCTGATCATTCCTCTTCTGTTGTTCTCCACGCAAACATCGCCACACGAATCTACTCAACAATATACTAACAACAACCTAACCCTTCATTTACGTAAATCATGTTTATTTTGGGTTGTTCTCTGTTTATGTATATATCACTGTAATTTGTAATGTATAGTCAGTCAGAGTAGAGTCAGAGTACAGTCAACATCACCATCTCCTCTCTCTGCCTCCGTGTTCCCAGCACGTTAAATCTGATACTCGCAACAACATGGATCAACGAAGGATGTCACTGAACGAGCATAGCAGTCTATAGGAAGCACCAACACACGTTCCTATAGTATCAAACATGAACCAACACTAGCATGTTTCAATAAGAGGGTATATGACGGGACAGGGGATAGGTGTACCTGTAAAACATATAGCTAATTCATTCATATTTTCATTTTCTTCATATAGTTTGTAGATTTTGTGTTTATAATTATTTGATTTGAATTAGTATTGTCCCCTATGCTACTGTAAATACCAACTTTAAATATTGATTATAGACTTATGGCTTGGGTAGATATTGGATTGATCTTGTCTGTCATTAATTATTTCCAAAGATGATATAGTTGCCACCTTCAAAGAGGATTTGCGCCCGCTTGCACCAACTGGTGACTGGTGAATCATGTGTGCAGTCTATTGACCACTAATAACAGCTGCATCATCTGGATATTGAAACCAGTGGACTTGATTGTGACTCTTGCATCAGTCAACAAGAAATTTGAATTGGCTACAGTTTGGATAGATATATTAGATCAATATACAAAATAAGGAAAACGTTGCATAAAGGATTCACCGCAATCCCCAAAAGTCATTTGAGGAGCATTTTATGCAGAGCTCTTTGTCAGATCGATTGATTTCATGTGCAGCCAACCTTATTTCCACGTGGGCAGATTTGCATTGAACAAAAAAGTTTCTGAACCAATTTGTTCCCTTGGTTTACCCAAGTTCAAATTTATAGTCTTAAGTTCTCTCCTAGGTGTTCTCCTCTTATGCCATGATCGGTTCGTTTCCTTCCCAGTTTTGCAACTCAACCAATAGTAGTTCATTTATGTTATTGAGGTGCCTTTCTTCAATTTTTTTGATATATCTAATGACATCATAAATTTATACATCACTATACTTTATAAGTCTGTAGCTATTTCTTTCGAAATTTCAAATTTATACTTGACAAGTGTTCGATATGTAGAATGTATTGTTACCTATCGTTTCATTCGGTTTTAGATTGGTAGCTGTGAGGTTGATTTGCTCGATATGTCAAGAGCTTTTCAAAGCGTTGGGGGAGTTGCTAAGGTTAGTTTCTTGCTTCCATTTCATTGTCTGTATTTACCCAAAGTTTAAGATTCTAGTAGAATTCTGGAGTCTAACCCAAATTTTTTTAAATCATCTTTTTTGTCACTGACTACTGATACTTTGTTTTTCACTTTACAGTTGAGGAAACAATTTCATTGAGATGAAATTTTTAATTATTTTATCGTATCATTGTTTGTCGATTATCTGTGATTTTACAGCTCAGTTCAAGTTCTAGAGAGTTGATTAAAATATGCCCTTCAATAGTATGTGATTTAGATATGAAATTGATGGTAAAACGATCACTTCCTCTGTTTTGCCTTTGGTCCGTATGTTTTCCAACTTATCTAAGTTTCATTCTAAGGTAAGAATTGATTCCATGGAAGAAGTTCAATATTTGAAATTAAAAATTGTTTCATATCTGGAATAATGGTATTGAGCTTTCTGTTTTGTAACTGACACAGGAGGGCTATTGTTAAATACCTGTTGTTTGCGTTCCAATCAACAAAGCTCATTGAATTGAAAATGCAGCGTTTTGTGGTGCACTACAAGATCTTGTAACTTTATCCGTAATCTTGGTTCATATGTTATACAATAGCTGCTTGCTAAACACCAATTATCCATTAGAAAACCGAGCAACAATGCCGCATGTCTACTTTGGACGCATAGTTTGCCTTATTGCTCTTGGTTTTTTATAAGTATTTTAACATTTCATTGCATTATTTGTTTACTAGTTTAAGACCTGTTGTTTACTAGTCTGTGTTGCATTTCCCAGGTAAATACTCCTAGAAAATGGCACAGAATTGCCGACACTTTACATATACCAAAGGGGGTATGTATTTTCTTATAGCACATTTGTTGGCCTTTTTCACTCTAATGAAGCCTTTATCGTTTTACAGCAGATTTTTTTAATCTTCGTGAATTCTTAGCCCAACTCGATCGAAACACTGGAGTGGTTTGAATAAGGGGGAGCGATGAGTACCTTTGAATACATTTTTGTCTGTATGTGCTATGAAATATTTTATTAAACTAGTTAGATTGCATTAGAGGGCTATATAGCTAGGATCTGGCAGATTGTGCTTATTAACGGTTATCAGTTATACAGTTGATATTTTCTGCAATATGTCTAAACTCTGATATTCTATGATTGCAAGCAACGCTGGGTGTTCTTCGTGCATTTGTCTATTTAGGATTCTTTTGGTTAGTAGCCAACGCTAATTCGAGGCCTACTAATCGAAAGCATTATTCCCGACACTGTTATTTTGGTTTATAATGTGAGACTCAACAGCAACTTGCCTTTTCTTGGATTCATCATAAGTGTAATGTTTGTAATGCCCTATTGTTATACATCAAATACAATAAGGTGACATTGTTTTGTATATCTGACGGAGAAAATAAGAGTGTAGAGACACAGTTTACTTCTAGTCCTACCTGGTGATGGTTGACAAATCAACGTTCAGTGTATATTGCATCAACTTTCAGAGGTTATATCAAATGACCAGATGCATACGACCCAGGACGTAAAGCGGAATCTATTACACAGAACCTCACCCACAACATTATCTTGGCTGCAGTCCCATGAACGTGTTAGATATAGTTTTGAAATAATGTCAAACCAAACATTGACCACACTCTCACAGTAAGGTTGTCAAACCTGCCAATATTTACCTTGCTCTTATAGAGGCTAGAAGTGCGGAGGCCCAATGTTGGCCAAGCGCAGTGCATGTGATCTTATCATAAGGAAATATGGCCATTTTCTTGTGTAACAGGGGTATGGTTGCCTTTTTGTGTCGATCCCCCCCCCCCTGGCTATCGAGATACTTTTCTTCTAATAATGCAGGATATCTCTTCATTGTTCAATGAATCTGGAAAACCTATGACTACGTCAGTATGTGAAACATACTGCTGGGAAGGTTAATCTCAGTGATAACTTGAATTGCCAGGAAGACAATTATACGCAATTATAAAACATGCTGACAAATAATGAGAGAATGCACCGAGGAAAATATTTTCCGTGTCTTTTATTGGCTAGACCAGAGCCCTTGCCTTAGCCTAATCGATAATGTGTTGCCAGAGTTGAGAGTAGAGTAATGGCAAGTAGACCAGCCAACCTTATACAGTTTGGGATTCATGCCAAGGAAGAATGAACTAGCATCCCACAGGAGTCATGCAATTGGCTTGTCGAAATGCACAGATCTTCTTGAAGCAGTGATTACAAACATTGGATATACAGTTGACCGTTAACATTCCTAGTAAACTAGGATATAAATAATCTTTGACACGTCTCCTTACAAAATCTTCTACAAAATGACCATACAATGAAATGATGTGTGCTTGATTCCTGCAGTTGTTGTTGTTTTTTGTTTGTTTGACACACACAGGTTATTACCAAGTGGTGAAGATTGCCATTGTTGATAAACATGACTCTGTTAGTTCTAACTTGGCTGTTGTTTCTTATTTGACTTGTGTCGAGGTACCTTTATTTATGAATCTTTCAAGATGTCCCCTATAGTTTCCAGCAAATCTATTTGTGGCATATTCTAGTATGCATGTTAGTTGAAGGTTTTGTTTGGTTTTGAGAGACAGCATATATATGGCTTTGAGAAGCGTGTTGTGCTCCATCATATTTATATATATGAATACCAACTCAAAATGTATGGATCACTCCTGCGCTACCTCAATCACCATTCTGAGGTTGCTTTACATAAGATTTTGTGACCCTGAAAACACTTTAAAGGGATGCACGTGATTTTGATCCAGATTGATTACACAAAGAAATACTTTTTTGCGACCATGGTGTTTTTTCTTAATTTTCTTTATTGAATTGGTTCTGGCTAGCCTTTTGTGCTTAAACCTGAAATAATATCGATTTGCCCCTGTCACATGTGTTTCACGCTAAGGAAGACGCATTGAATCGAGCTCCGAAAATTTCCGTAATATAACCGAACTAGCTGCCGAAATTTGAACCAAAAGAATGGAACAAATGCGGAATTAGTTGTTGAGGCATCAGAGATACTGAAAAAGATTAATAGTGGCCGATATCGAGAAAAACATATTAGGATTATGTCAGTCGAAGCACGGCATGAGTCACTAAAACACCAATGCTGCTCTGAATGAAGCAATTACACAGAAGAAAATGTATACCTCAGTAGTTCACGGCAAACTGTCTTACTGGAAATATGACGATAAGATATGCATTGAAGACGATAAAGAAAGCTGTTATACCCAAACAGACCCTACTACCCAAAATGAATTTATTAGTAAAAAGGATTTTGGACGTTTTCTGATTGATTTTGAGGAATTCAAGAGATATGTGCACTGTGAAATGCTGTCCATAAAGGCTGATGTAGCAAGCAGACAAAAGTCGCAAAACCCACCAAAATCACCTGACGGAGATAGGAAATCCCTGGTAAGAACCCTAGATGAACGTATCTTGTCATTAGACAAACAGCTAAATGAGAAGCAATATGTGATTCAAAAATTATTCGATGGTCCTAAGCAAAATTACATAACAAGCCTCCATGAAATCCCTAGCGGACAAAACAATAATACATCGCCGCAAACTGAAGCAAATGAAGAGCAAAAGAGAAAGTCATGTGACAGTAGCAAATTGAATTCAAAAAGACCAACAGCTACAGAAGGTACAAACAAAAACAACAGCGTCAAAACTCCAACAACATCAAAGCCAAACAAACAAATGGCAGTACACGGAAAAGAGTTACAATCGTTGGAGATTCGATACTTGATGGTATCTATGAAGAAGGCTTGCAGAAGGCGCATAACGTCAGAGTAAAGCCCTGTTCGGGAGCTACAACCACGGATATTGTAGACTATCTTAAACCAGTAACCAGAAAAAAGACCAGATTGCCTAATAATACATGCCGCGACAAATGACCTGACAAGCAACGATCAAATTGACGCATTGGCAAACCTTAACACAATGATTGAAAACATCAGAAAAGAGTCTCCCGAAACGGTCACTGCAATTTCAAATGTAGTAACAAGAAAGGATCAAGCAGCCAGGAAAAAAAGGTAAGCGTCGCAGATATTAATAAGAAAGTCAAAGAATTTGCAAAAGTAAAGAAAATTGAACTGATTGATAACTCGAACCTGGATACCTCTTGCCTCAGCCGCAGGATGCTCCATTTGAATGACAAAGGCAACTGCTATCTTGCAAGCAATTTTATTAATTTTATGAAAACTTTGTGAACTGCAGAACGCACTAAACCAGTACCACAAACATCTAAAGAACAAAATGATATAAGTGAAGGCCCCAATCGTGATAATAACAAATCCTAATTATAAGATTGCTTCATATAAGAGTTCACGGAAAAAAATTAAGGATTGGTGTCCCGCAAGGCTCAGTCTTGGGTCCATTACTTTTCAACATCTTTATAATTGACCTATATCTCATGAGCCTAGAATCCGAGATATGCAATTTTCCTGACGATAATACCATATTTACTTGTAGCAATACTATACAAGAAATTGTAATCAAATTGGAAATTGACCTACAATGGCCGCCAAAAGTAGTTGGAACAGTAGCGTGGAATTGCCAGAAAATAGATATTTCACGCTTCATTGTCGTATTTCACACAAACAGCCCCCCTTCCCCCCCCCTGAAACAATGTTGAGAGGACGGAGGAATATATCCCAGGATGTTTGGTGTACTTGGTCAACTTAGATCTCAATTTTTCTTCATTTCCTAGCCATATTACAACATTGTATAGGGGGGGGGGGGGGGAGGGGAGATAGCGTATAGAGATAAGAAGCATAATGTTCCAAGAGTTTTGGCGGCCATTGTAGGTCATCTATTAGTCTGGTTCTCAAAAAATGGAATGATAGCAAATCCTGAAAAATTTCAGATCATGCTCCTTGGTCTAAGCGATCAAAGGTGTCTGCGCCTCAACATAGAAGGAAACAAATTACCTGCTACAGACACGGTGAAACTCCTATGGATACAGATTCATAAAAAGCTTAAGTTTAATAAACACATACATGAAATCTGTTCAGAGATTAATAAGAAAGTCACCGCTTTTGCAAGGTTAAATGCATACTTCTCAGCAACAAAAATTTGCGACACCATAATCCTATCGAATTTCAATTATTGCCCCCTGGCGTGGCTTTTCTGTAATAATGCTGCAAATGATGAAATTAGCAGAGCAGATAAACGTTATCTTCTGGTGCTCTACCAGGACTATGAATACTCTTTCCAGTTATTATTAAGCAGAGGTAACAGCCAAACAATTCATGTTAAAAATCTCCAGAAATTAAGGGCTGAAATCTACAAGTCAATAAAAAAAACTGAACCTTTCATATGTATGGGAATTTCGAGAGGAAAGAAATAGCTTTCGACCTAAGGACTAAAGATCTATGTAAACTGCCAATGATCAAAAACCGTTATGGCTCGGAGTCACTTTCCTTGAGAGGAAGTCTCCTCTGGAACACTGACAAAATTAAGCAAAGTCCAACTCTTACAGCATTTAAAAATCAAGTAAAATCATGGACTTTTGAAAGTGCACCTGCAGGCTATGTTTATAAGGTATTTCTCTATGCATCAATATCTAAGTAAATTTATTATATTATTAGGTGGTTTTTGAGTTTTAGTTGGAATAAATTAGTACGCTGCGCTGTACTAGGCAGAATCCAACTATAAATTATGTTTATGATGAGGATGATGATGATGATGATGAACGCTAGCCATTCTCCCAGCTTCTTCGAGAATCCAAGATGTTAGGCAAGAAAATTTATTTGAACTCGAACTATACTTTTAATCCTCACTACATATCCTGTTTAATTGTTTTCGCCCTCTGTCGTCTACGTTTCAAATGAAGAGGCGAATCATTTGATTGCCTGAAACTATTGTACTATTGTAACTCATGGAAAGTTGCCCAGGGAAGCTAATTTAAATTTTGGTACACTATGGTAGCAGTTTGTGCCTATTTTGGCATCGTAAACAGAGGTAAATATCAAATAAAAATTGTAAATGTAAACATGACGTTTTGCCTATCGGTCTCACCGAACTATTGGCAATCTAAACTGAAGGATTCACTTACCTGTTGTTCTTTGATTCAATTGGATTTCGTTGGGATTGCATACTAATTTGGAGCCAGCTTTCATCCAGATTAGCTGTTACAACACTTATTGTGGATGATAAGCTAATTTCATGACATGAAAAGTGATTTTCTTTTGGATTAGAATATATTGTCCACAAGTGCAAAAGAGGGATATGGATTGTTTTTACACTTCCTTCGCCTGCTTTCCATCGTAGTTCACGTTATAAATAAATTGTTGAATAAGCTGAGACAGTAGGTCGATCAGAAAATTCCTAAAACTACTGACAAAATAGTATTTGCGTTATGTTGCCAGACAGTCTTCTCACCAAGAAGCTCTATTGGTAACTTTTTCAGTACATAAGTAGAGTTTACACTAAGTTTGCAAGGCAAACCTGCAACATCAAATCCAGGATCCTTAATACGCTTATGCAACCGAGTCATGCAATATATGAATTGTTCCTAGTTATGACAATCGCAATGTGTTAGACACTATTCAAAAATCAGGACTGACATATATACCTCCAAAGCGTGTTAATTAACCTTCAAAGTTGCTCCTTTCATGAACTTGCGTACGAAAACATTTTGTTCTTGTGACATCATATGTAGTACCCCTCAGAATCGCCGGTACGCAAAATAAAGCAAACGTAAGCAGTGAAAGGAAAAGCCTGATGGTGTGAAATGATATGTGGCTGGTAGGGCAGATTTTGAAAGCTATGGAAATAGCCAACATACACCCCATGGCTCAATTCACGATTTTCCTTGTCCGTCAAAGATAGAAAGAGCCATATAGATACATCTAGTGGTATGTTGTGTTTGTGTGCATACGCCTAAGTAGTACTCTTGTAAATATACAGGCGATCCATTGTGGCTTACACGTGAAAAATTCCCTGTAAATCTGGATGTTGTCTATCATACACAATGTCTCCATCGTGTCTTGTTAGCGTGGTGTGTCTTCGTATCAACTAGTGTCCTGTAGTTATGATTGTGGTTATGTGTATTGTAAGTTATGAAATACTTTGTTCCGAATTGAGAGTCAAGCGAAAAGTACGTCTCATCTTATGAATAACTGGCACATGCAATTTCATTTACAATTACATTAGTATGCCATCAGCCACCTTGAGATCACTTTGAAGAGTCATGCTTCACAGTTAATCTCAGCATTAGCCAGCGTATTTTACCCTTCGGCATACAAATGTGGAAATTTGGATTCAATCTGTTGTCCATCACTCCGTTCTTCTGTTCTGTGGCATTGTTAAGAGCCTTTGAATGAAGGCGATGTTACAACGCGATGCTGCCGCAACAGTTAGTTTTCATAACTGCATATTTTGAAATTGGAATGGATAACTACATTTCAAAAAATTCTAAATATCTTTAATCTTTCATTGTATTCTGCGTGAAACCTTTAGTGTCATTTCTCTCTCTCTCTCATTATACACTAAATATTTCATTTTGTTGAAACCTGTGTAACTATGAATTCGGAAAAAATCGCAAATTACACTCACCAGCTATCGTCATTGATTGATTAGTGTTTCGAACCTTCCTTGAATTTTAGCTACAGGGGTATATTATGTCTTGTTCATGACAATAGGCCTGTGCTGTTTTATTTGGAACAGTCAGGGGGTTCTTCCGGTCCAGTGTGTCCAGAGGCGGGAAAAGTGAAAATCGCATATTTCTGCATCTTCAAATGCTCACTGCTCCTAAATGCACACTAATCTGAGTTGCAATACGTTATTTAAATTAATAAAGTATATTCTACCGATTTCGTGTGAAACTGGCTTGAATGCGCCCACCTGTATTTTTCTTGCGAACTGGAGGTGTTCGAGAACGCAGTAGAATTGATGATATGGAGAGGTATTCTATAACTAAGATATGATTTGCGGGTAGGCTGTTGAATTTACCTATGAAATTCTTTTTGCTTTTTGCAGATTGTTATAAATGCTACATGATAAACTCTTATTTGACCGGATTATCCATTTTACTTAGCGCTAGTCAATATCTATTAAATTTTGGGCTTTGATTGACTTTTGCCATATAGCACTATAAAGTCAGCACACTACCATCCTAACTGCAATTCTTAGGGGAATATCTGTTACACACTTTTGTTATAATAATGTAATCTTATGAATAATAATGCCCAGAATCGATGAGATTTTAGATTAAGTTAAGAATAATCTTAGGCTCAAAATCGACATAAGTGAAGAATATCAGAGCTCAGCAAAAATTCAGTGTTAGTTTGAAAATTGTGTATATGAGTTGTCATTCGTACTATGCTAGCATAACATTGATGTTGCCAGCAATACTTTACAATTCTATATATCACCGTATAAGCTCCCAAAGTTCAGATTGCTAGGTATTTTCTATTTTTACCGGATGCACCTTATGGATATAGCTAAAATAAGTTTATTGTTACTATATTAAGATCATTTTGAGCAAAAATATGTTGAATATTGTGTTTAGGGCCAAAATGATCATATTTAACAATGTCACCCTGAAAGCCCCAAAAGTTCACATTGTTAGATAATTTTTATTTATACAAAATGTAGCATACCAGAATGGATCAAATAAGTTCATAATCACGTTATTAAGATCATTTTGAGCAAAAGTTTATTAAATATTGTGGTTTAGGCCAAATTGACCATATATGGCAATGTCACCCTAAAAGCCCCAAAAATTCACATTTTAGGTAATTTCTATTTTGATCAGATGCATCTTACACATATACACAAAATATATTCAAAATCACTTTATAGACATGATTTTGAGTGAGGATAATGTTTAAAACTTATTCTGGCCACATTGCCCATATTTGATATTAAATTCTCATCCCCTAAAATGAAAAATTTTCAGCTGTAATTACTTCCAACAAATGCCTTAGATAATTCTGATTCAAGTGAGTCCCCAACCATTATCCTGAGATAACTTGAAGACTTATGTCACTTTTAATCGACAGAGGCATAAGCAAACGGTACCAAAGTTATAAGGAAGGAAGACACTTTTCAAAATTGATGTGTACTCATTTTCCGAACTTCGGCTGCATAAGCACTTTAGTTGTGAAATTATATAGAACGGCTGATATGGACTAAAAGACATCAAGAGGCCCGTTGTGACGTGATGACAGCAAGAGAAGCAATTAAATGAAGAAGTCCGATAACAGCCACTTTTTAACCTGCTTTATTTGCTTGAAAGGAATTACATGGAAAAGATAAAGTTTCTTTCAATGCTAAAAGGACTGTTTCTATCAATAATGAAATTAGCATGTGCAGAGCAGCAATATTTGATGGGCAGACACTGGTGTCATGTTTGGATTCATTCTGAAAATTGACTCCTGAAACACATGTTTTCTGACATAAGCCATGAAACTTCCCGGAAAATTGTTCCCCTTGTTTTATGCTATATGTCTCTTTTCAGCTCATGTAAGGAGAAATTATTATGTGCCTCAATAAATTGTACCCCACCCTTTGCTTATGTAAAATTTAAAATTTTTTATTAATTTATTCATCTTGGTCGATTTTTGCAGGCACAGGGGCGAATCAATAAACTCCAAGATATCTATTATAAATATGTTCTTCCTTTTGATATCCTTTCCAATGTGAGTATTTTTCTGATATTTCTCTAATGGCATTGCTTACTATTGTACCAGTTTTTGCTTTAGATATAGAAAGTGTGCATGTTTTGCGTACCGATCTGGATATGATTTGTGTATGACATTCTGTTATGATATTGTGTTGTAGCGAGTGATATATTCTATTTTATTTTGGTGTGCTCGAAAAAGTGGGAGCATTCTTTAATATACTGAGAAGCTTTTTCTGCTGATACTCCTGAGAGTTTGAAACATTGTATGGAGACCGAAAGGTGAACCGAAATATGTATCCAGATGCAGATACACGTGATATGATGAATAATGCGTCTAGTTGACCCTATGATTGTCCAAATGGCCTATGATTGGCTTGTTCGAGCTATGGTGAGGTTCTTTAGTACCAACAGATAATTCACATGGTTTTTCTCTCCATTTTGTTAGGAGGAGAAGGAGAGAATTAAGCAAGAAGTAGACCAAGATCCTATAGGTAATTCCTGTTTGATGTAAGTTTTTGATACAATTGCAATGAAATGCTACTCTTTGAAATACTACAATATTAGCTGAAACGCCTTGGGACACTTACAGAAGAATGATAAAAATCCGCTTTTCTCTACATTTTGTCGTCGTTGCTACATACGCGCACCCAGGGGTGGGTCTAGGAAATATCCTGACATTCACAAAACCACCAAGAATGAAGACCACGTCCATATACCAGGCCTACTTCCGTTTCTTATTATTTGAGATTCTCAATCCATCGTAGGCAATAGATCGTGAGTTGAACTTTCAAGAAAGGCACCGTTGCTGGCTAATTATTGTTGCTGCTAAAGTGCCTGGTATGCATAAAACAACAACAAAAGATGTAGAACTTAGGAAGCAAAACTTGTAACATGCGACACCTTTTGAGAAATAAACACTGCTAATTGAACCAGAAATATACACATTGAACAGTCAAATTGTCTATCTTTACTTAAAGTTCTCTTCGCTTGATCTCTTGACTCTTGGCGTTGATTTTACATGTGAAGGTATGTGCGTCTCACCTGTCTTTCTTAGCAAAGCCCTTGTTTATACTCCATCTTGAAAACTTATCACATTCGTGACTATATTCTCCTGAGGTATCATGTTTTTTCCTGTTCGTAGTGATTCCTCCAGAACGCATCACAACAGAAAAAAGTTCTTTTGTCAGCCTGCATCTCGCATCAAAACGGTAGAAAATTCTTTTTGCCAGCCCGAATCTCGTTTGCATTTTGATCTGTCTGTTTTATTGTCAGTAGCAATTATGTTTGATAAGACATAACTGTCATATTCTAAATCTACCTATTGCAAAACAAGGGGCATCTGTTCGCTAGTGAAACAATCTGTGACTTTATCAGCAAGAAAAGAAATGGGTTTATTTTCCGTAGTGTCACTGACTACCTCTTCAGTAATTACTTCAGCCCAACATGATAGCACTTCGTTCTGATTTGTTTTTCGATATAGATGTGATCAGTATTTAGGAAGTTATGTCAAAATGGTCTTTAAAACTCTACTATCTACCCTGAAGTCTAATACTGCCTGGAAATTCTCTCATTCTACTGACACATAATGTGATGAGTCAGCTCTATGGCCTCTTATATCGATGTTCTATCTTCTACAGGACTGCAATGCCAAACTACAATGCCTGCCAAAAGTATTTGGAACACCCACACAGTTGTATTGATTTCCGTCTCCTGCCGCTTCTCCGTGACTCCGCTTAAAATGTAAATCCCCTCCCCCCCCCCCCTCAAGCAATGTTGATTCGATAGCGAGACTCAGTATCTTTATAAACACGTATCACTTTTGGCCTTCGGGTTTTCTCATATTTGCTTCATCACAGCATTGTTTAACGGGGGAGGGGATGCTATAGCTCATCTACAGCGTAAATCATAGCAAGAGTTCCAAGACTTTTGGCAGGCATTGTCAGTGCATTAAGTTTAATGGAATGCCGTTTGCACTCTTGATTTCTTCTGAATTGACTAGTGCATTCCCTAGAGAAGTGGTACAGGTCTATCGCCAGTTTCAGGATAAGGGGGATGAATTGGCAATCCTAACACACTTACTATTGCCGTAATGCATGTAAAGGTCCTCCATCTTCTGTTTTGAGAATTTAATTCACGCTTGACAACCTGCATAGTTTTGCAGAAACTTATCAAAATAATCTCTTACTTGGAATACTATTGATAAGGAGAAAATTGCTTCAAAAAGGCGCAAAGTTTTCTCTTTTGTCAGAAGGGTAATTTGATGTCAGTGAGAGGCATAGCAGTGTGGATAAAGATAGCGTTCTGCAGATCAAAGAGCTTTTAGTAGATTGTATTGATTCTCATTCCCAGCTACCATGAAAGAAACCGCATTATAAAGCCATTGTCATCAGCAGTGAACTTACATGTGAACCAGAAGAAGGAAACAATTAAGGCATTAACACTATTAAAATATAAGCAACTTGTTGAATCCTTTTCACATTCTTGTTTCCACATTGCATTTTGCTAGTACAAAATGCACAAAGATGCGAAGTCTAGGAAGCATTGTTTTGAAAGTACACATGCAAAATAGCCTATGTACACTGCAGTCTGACTCTTTTTATATTTACATGTGAAGCCATGATACTCTTAGCACACCTCATCTGGCTTATAGGAGTTATCTTTATTAATGCTCCCTTGCGTGTAAATGTCCAGAGAGCTTCGGTATTTTCAAAAAACTTCTTCTATGCCCATAGGATCTTTCTGCTTCATGAACTCTTATATTTGCTGCAAATATTCCAAAATTCGTAGATGAGACTTCCTGAATTTCTAGTTTTCAATGTTTGACTCTGGCATGTTAGCAGAGTAGCCTCAGCACTAAAGCGAGGTTTTAATTCTCCCCAGTTCTTGTGCCTATCCCCATTTTCTAGCTTTACATCCTGATCTCACTTCCTTTCGCCACAGTCGCAAAAAAATTTCTCTCATTGCCTTTTCCTATTTGTTGTTTTACTCTGGGCATCTCCTTTGACGTTAATATTCGCAAACATTCTTGTGGGTATTTGTTACCTTTGATCTCTTAAGCACACGGAGGTATACTTTAAGATAAAATATTTTGACATTCGCCACAACTCTTTTTGGCTCCTGAAAGTAGTCACATGGGGAGATTACCATTTGGACCCTGGGGGGAATGCATCTAAGTCGAAGTTTCAAATGAAAGCGAGGTGGTACGAAGAAGTACGCATTTCTATAGATACAATGTGAAAGATGAGCAGGGTTACGAAAAGCACTTCCTAGCACTAGCTAACAGTTGCAACTACCTAACAATTCAGATCATATGTTATAGATTTCTGGGCATTAAAATGCTTCCATACATCTGTTAGGAGTTTTCAGAGGGATCTGAAGTCTGACAATTAACAGTGTCTAGATACGCCCCTGCAGACAACCCCCTTTCCCCCGGAGCAATTTTTGTTCGTCTGTGGGACACTATAACTTAGCGTGCAGGGTAATTTGTCCAATTATCGCATGTACTTCTCCAAAAGCCAACATTGCTTCAGAGGGAAGAAGGTGTGAAAACACATTGCAGAATGCAAAAAGTGCAAAGTGTCTCAGGACTTTTGGCGACTATTGTACCGTAAATATAGACCTTCATTCTGGCCACATAATACTGATACAATATGACATGGTATAGGGTTGATTTATTGTACATTGATTTGAAGATAAACTAATTTGGACTGACTATTTACAAGGAAAAGTCAGATACTGTTTATGTATGTATTTAGGTATGTTCGAAATTTACTTTTCGACTGATATAGGTTCACCAACCATCCACACGATGGTTGAGGTTTTCTAATTTCGGTCTTTCTAATTTGCTTTTTATTGCCGAGAAAGATTTACCCTCTGCTTCTAGTCGGAAGAGGAGAAAGAAGAGAAAATTCCCGACACTTAGGGTTTGGTAGCTGTCTAGCTAGTTTCTTTGGATTTACAACGGGCAGGTCTTTCTCAGGTTTTTTGGTGTATACAATGTTCTGAATTTCCATTTATTTCTTCATGCGCAGAACTGTTTTCGTAGTTTTAACTGTTCCTGTCAGATCTACAAGCAGTATTTTCTTGATGATATCTTCTATACTTGTGTTTAAGCGAATGTTCTTTATGTAGCTTGTCAGTGACTTCGGTATCTGTCCGAGTGTTCTAGCAATAATAGGTATTATTTCGTAGCTGTAATTCGATATAGTTGTTGCAGTTCGCTGAGTAATGGCATGCAGTTGTTTGCTTTTTCTGTTTCTTCTAATGGCACGGTTTTATCTAATGGTACACTCAGATCTATGATCTTGCATTCAAGTGTTTCTTTGTTCCATATACCCAAGTCTGGCTTGCTATGGTTCACTTTGTTGTGGAGAGCAAATGCTTTGTCCCACCATAGTTCATTGTTTTTCTGCGATTGTTATGTCTGGTACTTTCCACAGTATTTTACTTTCTCCTTCTTCTTTCAGTATTACATCGCATATAACTTTTCCCGTTCGATTATATCTGTTTGTTAGGTAAAGGCTTGAAGACGCCTCTTCTCAGGATGCTCGAATATGATTGATGGTTTCTTCACTTTTCCTCGTAATCTACACTTGTTATCCATTTTAGTTCTGTTTTTTGGGTCCTTTTCTCATAGTATTACTGTTACTTTAGTTACTATTTCTCACTCGTCTATAGCAAATATATAGCCTTCCATGTACGAGCTGAAGCTTGACTTCGTCAGCCATGCATTTGATCATATATGGTCTAGATTTGAGCTCTCACTCACTATCCTCTTTTTGTATCCGTGTGTATCTTTTGATCGCCATTTCTTCAGATGGCCTTCCTTTAGTTTATTTTTACTTTTTGGCTCAGTTGTTTGGTCACTAGCTTTTCATCATCGACATCTAATGAGTGTTTATTTCCAGTTCTACCCTAATCAGATTTTTTATTCATGTTCGTATACTTTGTTCAGTAGTTCATTTGTCTCCTTCTTTCGGCTAATATGGGTTGCTAGTTTTATCGTTATTGACTTATACATATCATTTAGGCTAGTAAGCCCTCTTCCACCGTGCTCTCTTTTGGCATATGTCCTTTCGACTTCACTTCTAATATGTAAGCTACCAGACTTTGCCATTATTTTCCTTGTCTTGTATCTTCTTCTATCTAATGTATTTACGGTAGAATCCCGTTATGTTGGACTCTCAGAGGAGACTTGAAATTTGTTCATGTTACCGAATGTCCGAGTTATCTGAGTCTCTGAATAAGTTAGAGTGAATCCATGTGGAATGAGAAATCAGTTCGACTATGTGAAAGTCCGACTTGTCCAGGGTACGGCTTAGCGGAATTAAATTGTATCTCGTTTCGGTTCCAGTCGTGTATTCCTATGGTAGGGTGATATTAGGGACCGCAAAGATATTATGTGCAATTGATTTATTTATTGCTGATAATTGGTAGTTCCAAACCTTCTTTACAGGGTTGAAATACTCTCTGGAAACTCTTTCTTTATTGATTAGTCTATCATACCCTATTGACGCATCTTGGCCTAGGTATCTTTATGTGTCACCTTCTTCCAACCCTTTAATTTCAATGCCATCGATATTCATCGTTTCTCTTAGACTTATCCAGTTACCTCGTTCATTATAGATGTATGCACATTTGTCTACTCTGAACTGCATATTGATATCTTTTGAAAAGGTTGTTACTATGTCAAGTAGTTGCTTTGCAGTGTAGATGTTTTTGTCAAAAAGTTTTAGACTATCTACAAAGAATAGATGATTTAGCTTTGTTTCTCTTTCAAATATTGTTCCAATTAAGTATACCTCACATTTATGGAGCAGAAATAGCAACGGGTTCATGCTAAGTACGAAAAGGATCAAACTAAGCAAGTCTCCTTGAATAATTCCGTTTAAATACATTATGTTATTTGTTTCACTTTCCCCCTTGTCCGTTTGTAAAAATCTTCTTTGCTAATTTCTGTGCCGCAATTATCCATTCATGGGGGATAGAGTCGAAAATTTTGTTATATTCCAGCTATGTGCTTACTAAGTTCCATCTGTTTTGTTTTCATTGTTCTATGGCTGCTTTGTTTATCAGCAATTGTTCCGCACACCCCGAAGAGTCTTTCTTCCTCTCTGCTTGCTTTCTCGATATTATTTCATTTTTAATACAATCCTCGGTTGTAAAGCTAGCTAATAAACCTGTGTACAACTTCAGTTTGGTGTTTTCGCATGCAATAGGCCGGTAGTTTTTCACATCGTGCGTATTTGTTTTCTTTGGTTGCATTATTGTTTGAACTAACGGCAACGATGTGTGTATGCACGTATGACAGTTGTAGCATATAATTATCTGGTAACCTACATTGTAACAAATATTAACTACACAGTACATCCATTTGGTTGACTTGAAAGCTACCACATGCCTTGCAGATTCTCAGATTTCCCATTAAAGCCTTCTTCTGCATTATTTTAATGGGTATGTCGTCTCTCTCTCTCTCTCTTTTTAATTCCAATTGTCATCAAATGATGTTTCAGGTTGTTATGAATCACCTCCATTGCTCCTATGATGACTGGCAGTATTAGAAATTTGTACTGAGGGTATGATGACTTTCACTCTATTAACAGTGGCATGTATGCATCTAACTTCTCCTTCTCTTTGGCTTTTGTGCTTCTATCTAGCGGGACACTGACATCAAGGATATAACACTGCTTTTCTCCAAACTTCCATACTACTAAGTATGGTCTGTTGTGTTGAACTCTTCTTGAAGTAAAGAAAGGAGATCCCACCAAACCTCTTTATCCTGTCTCCTCATAGTAGGCTCCTTAGGTCTATCTTCACATGGCATTATTTCTTTGAACAATGCCTATGCAATTGAGTTATGACTGGTATGTAGGTAAAGGTTACAAGCTAACTTTGGGCGTGGCTCAATAATATGGTAGTTTTCTTGTATTTTCTTATGACAGAGCCTGCAACTCGCATTAGAAATATTTGGTTTGTTTTTCTGTTCTCTCCTGACCTTCATTGCATTTCTATATATTCCCTGTTCTTGGATTGCAACTAAGTATCCTTCAGCATGCGAAGACATTCCTCTCTTTGTTGATCAACTATTTGTGAGTCTAAAGTGAACAGAAGAGTCCTTTGTAATACATCTGTAGTAGTAACCATGTTGTATCTTACCTTTCCAAGCCTGAAGGTGCCTTTCTTATATACCTGGCTTCATAGAGGTCTTCAAATTCTGATCTACATCATGTTATGGTAAATAAATCTTTTCAAATTCCTTTGCCAACCTTATGGTGCCTTCACCTTCATATTCAACTACCTTTGAGACACTTGGATTTTTAGAGACCTGAGATTTCGAATTCTCGGAAAGTAAAACAATTCTTGTCATGAATGAATCTTCAACGCTCTTTGCACCAAATCCCCCTTTATGTCTTGGACTGTACAGCCTGTCAATGTCATTGTTTCTGTGGAAACCTCCTAGCATAGTAGGAATTTTCCGTGTCCTGCCATCAAGTTGTGAAATTTCTTCCTGTGACCAATTCAAGATGCCAAACGTTTATGAAAGAACTGGAGGTGCAAATCGATTATGCGCTTGCACCTTGTTATTAGCATTAAATGCAGAGTTCCATAAATTTTCTTGTAATTTCATGTTTCTAACTCTATCTCTTTGTATAGCAACTTTCTATCCTGCATTGTTTTGTATGGTCTATCATCTACTGGTATATCATGGAACCTCCAGTAGTTTGTTTCCATTGATTCTTTAAGGTCTTAAAGTTTGGTCGTCTTGATGACCTATTTGAGGTGAAAGATCATGATCTACTCAGGAGTTATCTACTTCTGGTTGAGAGTCAGATTGATGTGCTATATTTGTTAATATTACGAAAGTGTCCGCCTTGTCCACGAATTCTGACATGTTAGTTGGCGATAAATTTGAGCTAGCGTCATTATGATCATCACTTTCATGTATGTCATTACCAGCGCTGTTACTATCTTGTATCTTTGCCGTCTTAGCTTGTTTCTTGTTCAAACTGTTTCGTACTTGCTTTGCCATCTTTTTCTTATCCATCTGCATTGTTGGGTGGTTCAGGGCTGTCAAGTTTTGGAAATTGTAATGAAAACAAACCAGGCCCGTCACCAGTAGGGAGCTGGGGCTCCAGCCCCCCTCTTTCTACTTGTTGCCAACCAGTTGTTTTTCTAGCCTTTATCAAGCAATTTATTGTTTGTAGCCCCCTACTTTTATATGTAGCCCCAAATTGTTATTCGGCAGCGCCGTGCCTGCAAACCCGCGTACATTTACAAAACATATACGCACATGGCTGATTATGGTGATGCGAAATATATTATTGACTTCTGTAGCACTTCCTGCTTTCCTACCTTTTACATACAAGTTGGACCCACATCCAAACTTAAAACCACGTAAAATACATTTGGACTATTTCACAACTCATCTTGAGCACTAAATTTATCTTTTGCTAGTAAAGTGGAAATGTTATTTTTGTTTATTAAAGTTTTCTAAATGTTCTTTGCTGTACTCCCAAGTGACTTCTTCACTTCTGTTAAGAACTTGATCTGAGGGTTTGTATTTCTAGCATGGTCTCACTCTAGCCAAATCAGCTGAGTGAAGTAGAAAACGTAATAGAAAAAGTACCAAAAAACCATGAACGAAGAAATGCAGGACAGCTGGCCTATTTTCAACCAGGCGTCCTGGAATACGGGTTTGACAAGGAAATGCGTGCAAATCCCGCGAGATACGGTACAATTGACAGGCCTGGTGGTTGTCATTCAAGATTTTTTCTAGTCTATTAATGTACCCAGCCATCACTGGTGTTCTGGATTTAAGATAATAGTCATATCACCCTTGATTCATTTCACAGGTCCATTTTTTTGCTTTGACTATGTTCTCTGTTTGTCTTTAGGTAGCTTACTCCGTTCCTCTTTTCCATTTTGATAGACTCAATATTCGCTAAAAGTCTATTCCGCTTCGGTTCCGTATGGGCCTAAATTGCATAGTCAATTAGTATATAGAAAATAGAATATAATGTAAGGATATCGTAGTACTGCATACAAATACAAACCACCTCCTACCTGGATAGATAACGCTAATTAACACTTAATGCTGTATTGTGCAGGACGCGTCATCACATGTATGTATGTATAATCAATGCCAAAAGTCTTGGAACACTTACGGCATTTTTTGACCTTGCTGGTGAGCGTTCCCCTCTCCCCTTGAAAACAATGTTGATTTATACAGGTTTTATATGCAATAAAAAAGTCAAAGTGCTTCCACACAACTGTCAGCTAAGGCAAGTGACAGTTCAACATTGTTTTGGGGGGTAGGGGGCGTAGTCCGTTCTGCTTCACTAGAATCTCATAATTGTCATATAGAACGCTGTATTCATAGGGTGTTCCAAGGACTTTTGGCAGTGATTGTATGTATGTATGTATTTATGTATGTATGTATGTATGTATGTATGTATGTATGTATGTATGTATGTATGTATGTATGTATGTATGTATGTATGTATGTATGTATGTATGTATGTATGTATGTATGTATGTATGTATGTATGTATGTATCTATGTATGTATGTATGTATGTATGTATGTATGTATGTATGTATGTATGTATGTATGTATGTATGTATGTATGTATGTATGTATATATGTATGTTTTTTATATATTTCTAAGCTTGTATGTTTCTTTATGTCTATATCTGCGTATGTATGTACCCGAATAGAATTACATGCTGTTCTTCTTTAGGTTTCCTGTCGCAAGATCCGGAATCAAAGGTATCTTCTTGTATTTTGTGATGTCGTTGTAATGTTTCTTACGTACTTAGTATTTGCCTCTATTGCTCAATGTTTACGATATTGCATTGTTTATATTGTTCTGTATTTATTGTGCCCAATCACGCGCAATCATCACCACTTCAAATTACACATAAGGTATCTATTATGGTACCGTATTTCCTCAAAAGAGCACCCCGTGTACCTTTGCTCAAAAGTCAACCTTTGAGAGAGGGTGCTCATTCGAAGGAGGCGCTCGTTCCAGGAGGGGCGCACATTTAAAATGAACAATAGCTTTTAACGATTCATGTAGCATGACTGTAAATTAAACTACTTTACACTGGATGATTATGACCATAACAACTTGCAATAGGTACTATTTAGGATTTAAGGTAATATATGCATGACACATTACGCAAAACCCATAGAATAATAACAAAATCTAATGGAACCATACGGTAGTGGCATGATATCGTAACACATCAAAGGAAATGCAGTAAGCATAGAACAACACATACTGAAAAGCAACAGGATGAATTATTGTGTAGCAATACAGATGGCGCGACCTCATAGCAAGTAGAAGGGGCGCTCATTCGAGGGGATAACTATGGTAAAAAAAGTTCTGAGAGGAAACGCTCATTCAAGGGGGCACTAGGGCGCTAGGAGTATTTGAAATGCTCAGATGCTTTTAAAAGTTGGAATACAATGTTTCTCAGGTAATAGGATTGATGTTACATTTGATACAACATGTTTCACTTACCTGTTTAATACATGTGTCCTGGAGCATTATTCTATATGTATCATTTCATTTCTGTACCCAGGGAAGATCTGCATCAGTAGCATCGTTTCATCGAATTGCATCAAATGCTCAAGAATTATACGGCAGAGGACAAACAAACACTTGTGCCCTTGAGGTAGTTCCCAAATTACTGAAGAATTAAATATTGTATTGTTTGGCATGTAAACTCCGTTTCTTGCTTATACACTATGCACTCAATTGACTTTTATCAACTCCTCTGACATCTATATCGTATAAGAACACTCATTTGTTGACTTGTATGGCAGGGATATTCAGCTATACCATTAGTTATGTGCAATACTTTTCAATGCTTATGCGAATATATTTATCTTCACTTGAACAGTTATGCCTTCATTGTATATTCTTTACGGATATTATTCTTTCTAAACGCAATCCTTCTCCCTTTTTGTGTGGATTTATTTACCTTCACTGGGAAAAGTTAGAACTGGACTATATGGTTGTCCCATATGTTCTTCTTTATATACTTGCTTAGTAGATACATTGTTTCTTTGTTTGTTATCGGTCGGATTCAGAGCTTCCAATTCTTAATTGTATCTAATCATGCTAAAAGATGCATTAATAGCTTATTACATTTTGGTACTACATTTTATGAACAATCTGTTTGATTGATCTGTTCCATGTACGAAATTATTATTTCATAATGATTTGGTTGCCTATAAACCGCCCTCTATGCATTGTTTATGACTATATACTTTACAACGTCTTTGTTGTATCTTGATATGGTGCAATGAGTAGAATGTCCTGCTCAAATTTTTTATCTTTATCAGGAGGACTTTTGGAATTCAGTTACTGTTGGTAAACGGCATGTTGCTGCATTATCAGGAGACATTGACACCATGAATTGTGAATCATCCTTTCATGTTGGAAGATCAAAGTAAGGCGAAGCTTTAATAATTTCATAGATCTTGAACTAGCTAGCTTGGTGGATTCTAAGAAAAGAATGCGTATATTTTGTCTTTTTCAGTTATTTCTTACCATTCGCCCTATTCATATTTTTTGTCCAAGCATTTGAGGTGTTTACAGCTAGTCTTGTCCTTTCAAGACTGTTTTAGGATTCACATTAAAACCCTTTACAGTTGAAATGCATTTATACCGTTTGAGTCATATGTTATCAGCTATTGCCAATGTGTACGTGTAGATGAGACACTGCCAATTCAGATCACTGTACTTTCTACTAGTATCACAGTAGCGCACCATCTTTGTGTCACTACAGACCGGTGAACGCTTGAGGATTTATAGCAGACCAGAGTCTGAGGACCCTCCTTCTAATGCTACTAGTAGTAGTACTACTCTGAGACCCTTGCTGGCTTTTTGTCGCCCGCTGTCAAAGAATGCCTTATAGTAACATTCTATATAACTTTATATGTGATCGATATGAGAGACCATTATAATAGTAAAATTATTGAATTTGCCATACCTGGTGAAGTCAGAGCACGTGAGAAAGAGCTGGAAAAGAGTGATAAATACTAATTGTCATAGGATGGGATTGCACGATTATGGAATATTTGAAAACTGACTGTAATCCCTGTGGTCTTTGGAGTGCTCGGAGCAATAACTACTCCATGTGACAATTTTACTATTGGAGCAAGAATACACCTCCCTTACAAAGTTATTGCACAGGCTGATCAAATATGGCGTCCATTGAGACAACTTAATGAACCTTGTGACTAATGGTTCGACGGGGAAGTATTTGTTCTTACGTGATATTTCAAGTATGCAACGTATGTGCCGTTATTTCTTTTGCTTTTAAAACTTTTGTCAGAGAACAAGTGACATGTAGTTTGACGCCAAAAATTTTATTGCTTAATCTTACAGGAAAATGCTCTCTGAGCATGTTGGTAGCATATTGTCCAGTTCGTGCTTCATTTTGCCCCCAAAATTCCCCTGTAAAATAATAATGGGAAACGAACCACGTGACACTGTGATGTAGAGGTTGACTGTTTGCGATTCTCGCAAGTCCTCGGTACCATGATATTGCCGTCGATAGCACGCTTGTAAACAAACTGTAATTTGAATAGCAGGTTGTTGTTGGGAAGTGCCTTCTAGATGGTGTGTAGTTCTTGTAGAAAGCTAGTACATATAATAAAACGTCTCACTGGGTTTTCTACGGATGTACACTGCAAGTAAGAGCTGCGTCACAGACCAGAAGAGGAAATATTATACCATATGATTTCAGAGGACAGAGTGACTATTAAACTCCGGATTGCCTGGTTGGTAGTCGGCATCCAGGGGTTTTCTCTCAAAGGTTTATGTAGCAATCATTTTAGACCTAATCTGATTTGCTCTGCCTACGCCTTTCTTCTATAGGGAACCAAGCACCTGGCCTAATCCTAAAAGTTCCATACAGCACTTGGAACAAGAATTGCAAACAATTTATGTGAACGCAGCTTCTTGGTTTGTAGTGATAAAAATATTCCAAATTAAAAAATTCCTTAGGTTGTCTGTCTTTAGAGGCACAGGATCCTTGGTTTAGATACCCTATTTGTGATGGTTCCTTGTAGAAAGTGACGTGTATGTGCCGCTGAAGGAGAGCTGCGTCATGCTGCCCCCACAAGACCGTAAATCCTTAACATGGCCCCCCTCAAAAATGCCCTTATACCAGAACTTGAAATTACTATTAGAACCCCTCGAATACCCTCCACCATGGATTTAGAATTGTTCTTCTCTATTCTGGAGAAAGGAGTTTTAACAAAAAAATTTTTATGCAGCATTTGTCAGACAATTTGATAAGACCCCCAATGAATAAACCCACCTCTATAAACAGGCTCCCAGCCAAAAGTGTTAGAAATACGTAGGCCTTAGGAGGCCAATTCCAAGATATGTGGTATGTATATTTAGCACAGTTCACAAGTCACATTGGTGCTCTCAGAAAAGAGATTGCATTTCGGACGAAATTTCCTCTTGTCATAAAAATGTTAACTCACACTGTTTTTGAAGAAAATGCCTACATTATTCCGTCTACATCGTCGTGAATCCAGTTCCTGGCATATACGAAGCAGCATTCACCAGTCGCTATTTCCAACTCGTACACCGGTATGTTCTTCTTTCGCATTGCCATTTTCAAAATCGTGCTCGGAGCTGGAGGTTTTTTGATTATATTTGCTTGGCTATTTTGCATACGTAGCTGAAATTTGTGTGAATCACTTTCTAAAGAGCTATTTTCTATACTATCAAACTCCGTTTTGAGATCAGCCTTTTTTCTGAGTTATTCAATATTTTGTGTAAGACAGCCTCAAAATGTTACTTGTAACAAGGAGAGGCCAATTCCTAGTCATCAACTTTTACGTCATGATGTCACGTGACAACAACTAAATCGTATCTCCAACGCCCCATGAAGGAAATTGTTTATTCTAAACCAGGAGAAATGGACTTTTACTAGATGCTCTCTATAAGGGTTTTGGGAAAAGCGATAGTATGAAATTCGTGCCACATGTCAGTTAGAAGAGGTGTAGATAAATCACATCAATAACAGATAAAGAGAGACTTGTTATCAGAATATTAGGGAAAAGGCAGAATTTACTGTCCATACATTGTGGCAATTGCTGGATGTCAATATAACAGTCTATTATGGATTTACAAGAACTTCAGAAAAGCTTGTTTTATCTGGTCCAAACCTAAGAGGTGGTCGCATGACAAAATTAATCAAATCAAAGGGAGAGATTTGCATGCAAGGTTTTCAAGAAGCTCGGGTTTGTAAAATTGTAAACAGTATTGAAAGATTAATCACCATTGTTCCCTACAGAATACTCATCGACTATCGTAGAATGGCCTATTTTTCATAATCAGTACGCAAAATCGTACAGCATACAAAGAAATGGTTTGTTTATTTAGCTTCTGTTAGTTACCACCTGTAGTTGGTTTCGGCACTTGATCACTGGAAGATAGACCAAAGAAAGAGATTTCTTTTTCCGACAGATATTTTTTTTTGGCTGAAAATGTGGGTGAAATGCGCATTATTTTTGGTAGGACATAAGACACCATTCAACCAATTTTCCAATTAGATTTCAGACCTATACTAGACCTACTGGTTTAGGTTATTTGGCCGAATCTGATAAGAAACTAAAGGATGTATATAATTTTTGATTCTTGAAAATGAGCACTTTTAGAAGCAGATTATAAATTTAGCCAGGAATAGTGAAAACCTACTATCTTTAGTCATGACAGCAAAATCTCCATAAAGAACTAGAAAGAGGAAAATTTATAGCATATTGATATTAATGCTCTGTTTCTCTGGACAAGCAGCTTCTACCTAATAGGTGTTGAAAAGCTGAGATTGTTTGTGATATACAAGCAAAATGATTATTCTCTTGGTTTACCAGCAACCAGGTACGAGATTGATTATCTTTTATTCCAGAAATAGGGAAGTATGTCCAAGAGTATTATCATCAAACTTCCCTAGCTGAGTCTCAAATTTCAGACCTTGATGCCTTACTTCATAAGGACGATTCAGTACCCATATTTCTACAGAGCCTGCAGTTGCTAAAGATAGACTTTTTTAAACCCATTGGCAACTCTAGCCGTACATTTTTAACAGAGCTTTTGCCTATGGCAGAACAGCAATATTCTTTAAGAAATGGTGGTAGCTATTATGCTACCCAAGCTCAAACAAAGACTTATGGTATAGAAACAGTCTCAGTTTTTGGATGTATATTGTGGAATATTCTATCAAATGAATGGATAAACTGGACACATGCAAGTGCCGGCTTTGGAAGACTTATGGAACTATAGTTTTATTGATTAATTCTTCCTATCTTTACTATTATCTCATAGCACTAAAACCAATTGCATATACTTAATTTTATTTCACTACTTATAATTTATATTTTGATTTAGTAGGCTCGAATTAGCTTTTAGCTATATTTAATTATACATCTTTTTTGCCTACTGTAAATACGTGTATAATGGAAACTTCATTTCATTTTCAGAATTCTCTATATCATAAACATAAACCTAAATCATAAACCTCACTATGTTTAGATAGTTTCCATTTGGTCAATGTTATCGTTATAAATGTAAATATAAATACCACAAGATATAACAATAAGCAGTAAAAGAGGTGACAAGACATATGACAACTAATAATAGGTAAGTCTATGCAATGTTTTTACAGCACAACCTCTTCAATACACGAAGTACTGATATCAACTAGGACCCTGTATCTACAATACTGCTTTTTAGCAATAAAATGTCGTGATATGGAAATATAGTTATAATCATAAAACCGTCTATGTTTCAGAACAATGTAAAGTAGTTACTAAGTACCCAACTACTTTTTTTAGCTTCCCTTTATAGAGAAGGAGTGAGTATCACTAGCGAAAGCTGATAGGGAGTTCGGTGTATACCTTGGGTTCTTGGAGCTTGAATGCCTTTTTATCCCCCCTCTCTTTTAACTTTCGGGATTCAAACTACACAATCTTATTGTAAATTTTATGAACATGATTCAAGGGTTCAAGATGTTTTTTAAAAATTGTAGTAGATGTTTTCTCCGGACATTTAAGACCAGATGACATGCTGTGTATTTCTTATTTTCTCCTGTTGTCGATTGTCATTGATTTGGGATCTTTCAGCTGCTCTCCTTAAACAGTCTCTAATGCTCTGCTTTGGAGTGATTCAAATTTTTTGCAGCCTGTTTCAACAATTTTTAGGGCAGGAGTAGAGCAGTAAAGGATTCCCAGTATGATGACGGCTTTATGTACACTCTCGGCTGTAGATGTAGCCAGAAAAGAAGTATATAAGTAGAAGCTCTAGATTTTCCATTCCTTCCCTCTTTTGCACAAGACACAGTATGTTGATGGTATAGCAATGCCTTTTCAAGCCCTTGTAATATATTGTATGTTTTTCTCGCCAACACCAGTGTCTTCGAGTACGGTAAGAACGACATTTGACTGAATGAAAAAGATTTGATAGACAGACTGATAAAGTAACACTGTCAATCTGATATTGTTGGGATCTTGTCAAATATTTATACTTTTCGGTTTTGCACACAGTTTTGCGTAAAGAGATTATTTTCAAACGCGACAGTTCATTGCAGAATGTAGAGACCTTTTAGAGAATGTGGGGGGGTTCAAGACGAATAGAACCTCCAGGACGAATAGAACCTCCAGAACGTACTGAAGAGGCAATAAAGCCAGGGAGATCTACATACAGAATCGTTTCTAGGACTGATTTAAAGCAGTTTGCAATAATATTACTTAGATGGATACCCCAGATTTCGTCTGGTATTTCATCAATCTAGCATAGTTACTTCTGCCATTCTTCTTTGTAAGGCTCAGGATTATTTTAGAATTTCAGGTTTCCCCAAGTATAACAGGCAATAAAATTCAAGTTTGACATTATCAGTGATCTTTGCTATAACTAGAGGAATATGGCATGAGTACCTCATGTTATCATTGCTCGATGGATATAGACCAACATGTTTATGTTCCAAATTTATTTTATCTTGTGCTTTATTTTTTGCTTCAATTTAGACAATGCTGATCTCATTTATTTTTTTGCCAGATTCTTATCAAGAAAAGAAAAATCATTTTTTGATATAATAGTTAAATACCAAGTGCAATTTTTGTCCGTTTTGGCATATTTCTTTAGATTTCAGCACTGTACTCTCTTCTCTTTTGTGGCTGGCAATACTGTTGTATTATGCTCTAATTGGGAATTCTTGGAGACAGTTCGCAGATAAGGAGAGAATGATAACTGTCTGTGAGAGTAAATTTATATGATTACGTTGGGATTTTCAGCCACAAAAAATAGAGAGAGAACATTTTCTTGCACTCTATACAACAGCTCTGACAGATTGCATAAATGAAATTTGATGCACTGATCTGCATTAGTAACCGCCCTGGATTCACTGCTGTTTGCACTAATATTTAGGCCCTAGAAACAGTCTGATATTACTACAAATACCAATGTGATGATGCCTCTGAAGGTCCTAAGCATAAGTCTAACCATTTATCTAACTGCAGAATTGAATGTTCCAATGTAGGGGAAATTTGATCATACTTTGTCACCAAATTTGGTAAATGACCTAGATATGATCAAAATGGCTCCAATATTTGATGCATTGATTTACGTCCAGATACTTCAGTACATAGTCTACCAGTCTCTTGTTAGGCTCCTTAGTAAGATGATAGAAACCCAACTTCGATCCTTTCGTTTGACGGTTTTCACAGCCAATAACAACTCAACTATTTTACTTGACGTAGAAAAGTGGCAGTAACTGTTTCAATTCTCACACAATGCAAAAGTAACGTCCAATTTAAAAACACAGAGCTTTTTTCTAGATTTGTCGATATTAGTATGCGAAAGTAAGAAAATCTTGTCACAGGCACTGTAACTTTCAATAGGTTCAGTATTTCCTTTAGTTCCTTAACAGACACTACATTGTGAATGGTGAATCAGCCGTATATCATTCATGAATATAGTTTGGAGGTTTAGCTCGACGTTGTAGAATAGAATCATTTCCGAAATTTAAGTCACTTCCTCGACATAATATTTCGTATCTTTTTTCACACCAACTAAAGATTTCAATATGAATTTACAATCTACACTACTTTACAAGATTACTGTACTAGACAGCTATGCAGTGCTACTGGAACGATACCCCGAGGAGCAGAAGGCTATAACTACCCCGAGAATTACCCCGAGACCAATTGAACATAGATGTTATAACAACTTTCTGTCTCATATTACATGCCAAGGGACCGCGATCTAGATAACTTAGGTTTGAATGTGCAGTTTTGCATGGACAGTTTAAAACATAATCACAAATATGCTTGGCAGCTAATTTGAGACAGACGTTAAATATACGAGTAAAGCAAAAAGAAAAAGAGATAGGAACTGGTGGTTATGGTTGACGGCATATACCACAGTACGAGAACGTTCAAAGTAAATCGACCAGATTTATGGATGTTTTGTAAAGTTAGTAGTAGTAGTATATCTTTGTTTAGCTCATTGGGAAATGTTTCATCACCGTACAATAAAATCTGCAGTAGAACATTATTTTTGAGATTTGTATATCCAAATGGTCGAATTAATGCAGAAAGTCCAGTGAGAAGATCTTTGCGTGGTAATGCAAATGAGGGACAAAGCAACCAAAAGTGCTCCGTATCCTCGATACCATCGTTCGTAGGGCACATTGGGTTTAAGGTATCCCTAAAATTATGCTTGAACTTGTGAAAATTCAATCTACTGAGACCAACCCTAAGTGAGAAATGATATACCCATTAGACCATGAATGCCAAATATAGATTTTACAGGTGGTCTGATTAGTGACCTTCATATCTTCCCAAAAACCACTGACATTCGTATCGGAGATTTCAATCTCCTCTTGAAATTTTCCACAAAGTTCATCGTCAAGTCCCTGCATGATTCTGCATTTTCTCTGATGCATCTTCATACCACTGATTCCTTTACAATCGTTAGCACGACAGCGGAATTTTTGGTGTTAACTTAATGCCTTATTTCAGATGTTTACTCTTCTGTAATAGAGTTGCGGTTGCTAGCATCACCCCATACTGTAACTCGGGGCTCATAAACTCTGATCTCAAACCAGGGTAGCTAGAAATCTTAAGCCTTGGTTGGTGATTCATCTGTGGTAATTTTATAGTAGTGCTATTGTGGAAGTAAACATACTGATAGATATCCAGAGCAGAATATCCCACATCTATTGTATGAGCAGAGAGGGCTCTGGTATTTCTAGATAGACCCTTACAGGGATATTGTCTGGATAAAACTACGGGTTGATAGTGGCACCTTATCAACACCTTTTGATACGTTCTGTACGAATCTACGTTTTGAAGCTTACCTCATTGCTCTTCAAGTTGGTCAGTAAGGAGCTAAGTATTTAGTCATGATGCTTCCACATTCTACGTTAACTACAGTTACAGGTGAATATGGAATCTTACTGCTATTTTCTTTTTTTGGAATCAATAATGCTATATTTATCTAATTGTATTTTATTCAGCGTGACATCTTGTTATTTTCATAGGTCTGGCTGGAATGTTTCATCATTGCCACAATCTCAAGGCTCACTCCTGCGATATTTGGGAGTAGTTCCAGGTGCGTATGCTTCCTTGCCTCTGTCGTATTCCCCTTTGTTACGTTTCAATTAGCACTTTCTATGGTCTAGATGTTTCATGACTCTTTTTCATCTTTAATGTCATTGAAGTCTATGAGTTATTGGGCTAAGTATTTAGTATGGATAGGTAACGATTTTTCATCGTGGAAGTGATACATTTTGAGTAGGTATCGACAGTATAATGTCATTAGTAGATACCTGTCTAAAATGCGCTATGCATATTAGGTAGTTTTGCTTTCTTACGTATATTCATCACTACATGTTAAGTAATACTTACCTCTGGTTAAAATGTACTGTTTGATTTATTTCATTTAGATATGCTTTTGGTCGTGACTATTATTGCCCACCTTCTTCCTAGAACAGTCGTAGTATCGTGACTATTCATATAGCCCGGTCGGTGCAGGCTTGCATTTGCAAATTGGCCCTGGAGTAAAGGATCATAGGAATTTGACCCCATGCACCTCTTCGAAGGAGCAAATTATCTTTAGTAATGTTTGGGTCAAATCGCAACCAAGGGCAGGTATCCCAGGACTTTTCGTAACTTTTTCCCATAATTGTTGTTTGGAATTAATTTTCCTATTGATCCAAGCATGACTGATGATCAACTGCTCCTTCACTTAGACCCAATACTTCACATTCCCGTGATCCTTTGTGATCTTTTCCATTTCTTACTCCTGGACAATCTGGAACCTTTAGGGGGGAGAAAAATGTATTTAGTCTCTCCATGGTTGATTTGCATATGTAAGCCCACATCGATCTGATGTTTTAACTGCTAGTCAAAATCATACAAATATGTATAAATTGTTTATAATGTCATTCAAACAAGGCTGTCAAACTGCTGCATACTACCATTCAGAATATTACTTATAACAGGGAATATCTGTATACCCGTCAATGTGGCATGAATGAAAATTTATTATCTGACATGAAGATCTTCATTGGGACCTATGTTATAGGATTGTCATACTTTTGATGCAACATATTAAAGAGAAGAAGCATGTGCATAGGTTAAATTATAGCAAACACTCATTCCTGATACAACAGCCAAGGTTAATACCTATTGAAGAATCATTGTCGTTCAGGGTTGCTTCCAATGTTTTGAGGGTAGGTCCCTGTATAATTTCCTTCGTGTTACGTATGTCATTTTTTTGTTCTGGAAGCGTTTTCATACTATGTTGCTTGATGCTGATGCGAGAATTTGCGATCAAATATTCCCTTTCTGCTTAAGTATATTTTACTGGCATAAATACAACTCTCCTAGCAAATTAACCTAGATACTTTGGGATGATTAATGCTAAGTATCTGCATAACTAACTACAAGCAACCTCAGCTATTACCCTGATTATAAGCCAAATAATATTCAGCTACCTCGGCAGTAAAAGTTTTTTCAACAAGGAATGCCTCATCTTTTTGGAGCGTCATTTCCATTAAAATACTGGAATTTTGTACACTCTGGTAGGCAAGATCAAAATCACGCAACGTATCATTGAGAAGCGAGTTCTATGTAGTAAGCAAGAAGTGATTTCAGCGATAACCTCGCTTTCGAGGAAAATTTCATTTTGAAAAATTTCCAATGGAATCGCATTTCGAAGGGAAAGCCCACTTACGGAATACTTTTTTGACGGCTGTGAAATTCAAACAGGAAACTCTGAAGAAATTGGTTCGAAATTATGCAAAAGAAAACTTGGATAACGTCAATGTCGACCAGATAGAGGTGAAACTCCTTGTCGGTATCTTTGATGTTCAGGTATCGCTTTATCTGAGGCACACATTCGAGGTGAACCAATAGAACGTACTTAATTCAAGTAGTTGCAAGTAGTCTGGTATGCAGGAGGTACGCCGTGACGACCATTTGTAGTCTATGTTGGTTTCAGAAAAGACTACCACATGATGGGTCTTTACTGGGTAGCATTTTCTGAAATCACTTTGGTTTGGTATAAAATGGTCTTGGAGCCTAACAGAAAAACCCTATAATGTTTGCGCATCCAGTATTGAGTGCTTGCCATCACATTGTATTCTCGATGACTTTGAACTCTTTTGTTGGAACTAGTAAAAAAGTATAACTCGATGAAACCCCAAGTGATTACAAGTTTTTATGTTATAACGATGTCATTTGAATATCGACATTGGTAATGTATCAGGAGCACCATAAGATGGCAGTCTTAGGCTGAAACCCAAATGGCTTACTTTGAAGAGTTACTTGCAAAATTATGAGAAATCTATAAACTGCAGCCCCCGAATTTTTCTACCTTATAGGGGTGATCTTCAACATTCTTTATCTATCCCTGTCTATGCAATCAATTTCTACATTACAAAAACAATTCCTTCCGGATTTTAGCTCCCATTGTTAACCTGTTCTCTTTTATTTCCATTTGAAGAAGCTTCCTTAACAATTCGTACCTTAGTAACCTTGACTTAAGACTTTGCAGCTGCTTGATGTATGAATACATAAAACTTCATATGAACTGAAAGAGCAGATACCCTCTCAATTATATTTTCAAATGACTGATCTTTTATAATCTTATCGTATGTTGCCAAAGATTCTGGTCCCTTCTTCATTCCGCTGATTTGTCTATATAATCTATATTAGGTATTAGGTACTTGAGGCTTATGTCCTACTTTACAATGCAGTTTCACAGAATATACTTCCTTTAGGGGAAGACATTATACAACACATCATTGTGCATTTCATTTTGCTACCTTATTCCAATAGCTTTTTACGTCCCATAACTTGGCAAGCCTTGATCTGATTGTCGTACAGATAACAATTAAGTACAGGACCATCCAAAACAAGATTAAAAGCAAGAAAATCGAAGGACTTACCTTTCAGTGGACTAGGTAAAACCCTACCCAAGTTTGTTTTACTGCACTTCTAACTTCCTCTTTATGGTTTCCTTTCCCATGGAATGCCAAAACCTGACCATTTCTCAAAACAACCATCTTATAGCCATAGCTTAACATAATATTTTTAATGATGTTTCGCAACCTCTGAATTTTCTTTGTTCCAGCCTGCAATCCCACCTACCACAAATGCTTCCACTTTGACACCCTTATCTTTTCACAATGACATTTACTCAATTTCCAGCACATCTCTCACATGCTCGTGAATCTTCTTTTCACCTGGATGCATCATTGTCCTTGTTCTGTACGTCTGTTGGTATTCCTCCAATTTCACTTCGTAACGTCAATCTTACATCTCTACCTCCTGTATGTTCCTTAAGATATGGACAGCCCCAAGAGCATTTCCATGACATTAATACTCGAGCGCCTTACTAAATATTGCAGCTTTAGTGCTCAAGTGCCTAATCTTTGATACTTACAGAAAAACTTGCCACACAGTAGTTGCTTTTTCCATCGTAATTTTGCAAAAAAACTAGTCTCCATATCTTCAAGTAAGAAGTGAAAGAAGCTATAACACTTTTGAAATTTATTGAAGAAACAATTCACCAAAGTGCTGAATGAGTGCCGTTGAATCTTTGGACAGTGATTTAAGGGAGGTGGCGTTACAAATTATTGTAACAACACGCATTTTCTGAAGAAGAGATGATAACTTTTCCCTGCAATTAACACCAAAGTGATTTGTATTAGTTGGTTTCCTCCATTTGGATTTCATTGCTTTTTGCTCTTCCAGCAGTGTCAGGTGAGACGTACGTTGCAATACCAATATGCATGTTATTTTAAGGTTCTCCATTTAGGACTACCCTACCAACACAAGATGTATTCTTTTGGCATGCTGAAAGTCTTTTTCGTCCGACATTCGTCAGAGTATGAAACGTGGGATAACGACCGAAAGGTGAACCGAAATATATAGCCAGATGCAGGTACACGTGATATAATGAATAATGCGTCTATTTGGCCCTAGGAATGGCCCATTAGCACATATTCACCATTGTTTACTTGAAGAGTCCAAGTGAGAAAATGAACTATTTTTATTTACACAAGTCTTAATATAAACTGATTCCATAACACTCAAATGACAGGACGATCTAGCTTACCGAATGATCCGAAAATTGTTGTCTGTGTATATTTCGGCGCATTTTGAATTTGTAATAAGATGGTGTCGTATGGCCGAATCACAAGTCATTTTAGGACTATTCTTTTTGCACATACGATGTGGCTGTCCTCTTACTATATTTCTTTTGTTCCTGATGCTCGAGGGAACATGTCATTTTATTCTGTCCGTTAGTCTCTGCGTAGTGCTTCACATCGGCACGAAAATTCATAGACTGCACAACTTTTTTTAGGGATATTAATAGAGCCATTACATCCTGTTTCTATGCTATGAAGCCCCGTGCGACTTACATTACTTATAGTCATGCTACCATCTGCTAAAAAAGATAGCGTTCCTACCACTCAAAAATGTGGTGTAGTCTGTGAATTTTGGTGAATATTATTAAAATGGAATTTAGTGCTACATTTATTTTTTGTATACATTCCAGTTAACAACGGATTTGCACAATTCCCTATTTTGTTTTCTAATTCTTCACCAACAGAGCAGAAATATGAATTCATATTATTTGAGATTACCCGTTTGTCGGCAATTTCAATGGTTCCAACATTAAGTGAATTAATATTGGTGGATTTACTTCTTTTATTCAGAAGATCATTTGTTGTCTTCCAAGTTGCCTTCATATTTCAACTATGTTGGGATATTCTATCCTTGTAGTAATTCTTTTTAAGAGAAATATCAAGGCTGTTTACTTTATTTCGATCTTCTCTATAGGAGCGCATTAGGGTTTTCGATTTAGCGCCATCAGCCGCCTTTTTCTGCCGGTCTCTTGATTTCATCATAGCCTTGAGCTCAGAGTTAACCCAAGGACAGTTCCTATCCGAAACTGTTATATCTCTAATAGGAGCGTGCTTTTCTCTGATGAAAGAGAACAGGTATGACCATGCTTCGACCATTGAATCAACGTCGTCAGTTACGCTAACAACCCTGTCCCAAGGGACTTTTACAACATCAGCCAAGAGTGCTTCTTCATTGAATTTTTTCATATTTCTTGTTCTGATCGTCTTCTGTCCACCAGAATTGAAAGCATTTAACCTACGCATGCAAAATATTAGATAGTGATGGCTTAGTGTGATTTTATGAACCCCTGCTTCAATTATGCTGCCTATGCAAGATGTTGCTATATGGTCGATAAGTGTAGATGTTGTGAGGGTGACCATAGTTGGTTCTTTAATGATTTGTTGCAAGCTAAACATCTCATATAGCCTTTGAATTCTCCTAGAGTTACTATTAAGAGGGCTTTCTATAGAGTCTTTGGATAGATCACAATTTGTACCGCCCATAAGCATCATTTCCTTACCTTCGCTGTCCAGGTAAGATAAAGCTACTTCAACTCCTTGGAATGTGGTAACCGATCATGTGGAGGCCTATACCATGCAATTAAAAGGAAGAGCTTGCTTTTATAGGTTGAACTTCAATACAAAGAAGTTCCAAATTGCTGTTTGGGATGTCATTCCGTAGAATGTATTGTATACTATCCCTGAGGTACAAAGATACACCCCCACCTTGGCGAGACCTGTCAAGTCGCACTTCCTTAAATCCAGCAATTTCTGTTTTCTGACGATTAATAGAATCACCTAATTTGGTTTCATTTAATGCTAGTATGTCGATTTCTAGCTCGTTAAGTAGTAACTTAATTTCATCGATATGGCTCCTAAGACCGTTGATGTTGAGAGATGCCATGGCTAAACCTTTTTTGGACCCCATATGCTGACGACACCAGGATCTAATCACGCTGCTGTCCAAGTAATAGTAGGGTAAATCGGCACTAACCTTATCGTCTAATTCTGGTTTGCTAGAGGCAAAGTTTATTTGCGAAATTAGTTTCTAACTTTTCACTACCTCTAGTACTTAGATGCAATTCAGCGGGACCAAGTAGATCGTTTTCGTTGATATTATAGTTTTCCACACGATCGATACTAAGATTCGCAATCTTCTCGTTTACGTCTTGAATAACTTTATTTGCTTTCCTGTTATCACATCGCACGAAAGGCATGGATATTATAACATGACAAGATGGCAAAGTCATTTCAATGTAGCTCTTGAGTTCAAGTAATTCCTCTAAGATCTGGTCCGCATTCAGATCTGTGGCATCGTTTGTAGCTATGTGTAAGATTATTTTTGCTGGCTTTTTGCGAACTAAGAGTTTTATGTGATCTCGCATATCCGTAATTGTTCCCCCTGGAAAGCTCCTCACTTTGACTTCGGTGAGTCCTGTAAACTTATTCTCCTCTATACCGCTAATTATACTATCCCCTGTAATTAATATGGTCCCCTTTGGCCATGGATGTGCCTTCCTTTCATCGGTTATGCTTTGACCGTCAGCATTGCTCCTCCTCACTTTTATGGGATATCTGCTGCTGAGTGTCTTTTCATTGATGTTTGATGGCATACTATCTCCAGTTATAAGTACTGAATGTTTCCTCCACTTGCTATGTTGTCCAGCAGGATTAGTGTCAGTGTTATTGCCACCCTTACCAGTTTTTCTAAGCCTGTTGTTGTTGTTGCTGCTGTCGCTGTTGTTACAGTTGGTGTTATAGCTGCTATCGTTGCTGTTGTTTTTCTCTAAGATTTGTATGTTTTCCTTTGGCTTTTATTTTGTATAAACTACTTTTGATTTTGAGTTATTTGTTCTCGTTTCTATGCTTTCAAATACGATGTTAGGATTATTCACTTCTGTCTCACCCTTTAGATTTTTTCTGTTACTTTGTGTTTTTCTGTTGGAGTTTTGGTGCCAATTATTCTTTGCGGTTTTTTGGTCTTCCTTTGCCTATTTTTTAGATTTGTATACTAGGTATTCCTCGTGTTTTATCGCTTGAACCTCCTTCAATTGAATTTCAAGGATTTGTTTTGCAGCCTGTTTGCTTTAATCCAGATGACATAATTGTGCGTTTTCATGCCTCTCGGGAGTGCCAATGTGAGCGGAAGCATTAATGGTGGAATCCATAACTTGTGATAAGCTTGCTGTGTTGATGTTAGGCTCAAATCTGGATTCTAAAAGCTTTTCTGTATTTGCTATTCGGTCTGATAGATATCTGTTATCAAGCAACAATTTTTCAAGTTCTATTTTCGAAATGAAATTATCCTCCATCAAAGATCTTCCTTGGCTTTTTGCATCTCGTAGTTGCTAATTCAGATTTGCTATGATATCCCCAAATTATTGAAAAATACGAACAAAGTTATTTTCTTAGGATATCGACTCTCTTTTCGGAAGTTTCTCCTGTAAGTCATCCGTAGCAATTGCGATGTTTGTGTTTTCTGGCCTACATGTGGAATCGATTGGAGATTTAAGATTCGCATCTGATGTCTCGTTAGATGTTTCTTTTGCAGTGTTTCTAATATCTACCTCTTGGTCAATGTAGTAGGATTCTTGTCCAGCTGAGGTATTTTTAGGAATATAGGGTAATTCGGGGCAAAATGATACTCTTAAGCAAATATCCTACTCTTGCTCAGCCAGGAATACGTGAATAAATGAGGACAGCATTCATATACTTACTTAAACATATGAACTATTCAACAGCAAGAGCAATTTTCCCTAGCTTTTCATAATTTGAAAATTTCAAGCTTTTTCTACAACAGGTATATCGTCTCATTTTGCCCCACATGTGGGGCAAAATGAGACTCTTTATATTCTATGTTTATAACTCTTAAAGACATACATCTACTAGTTACGTTTTTAAATGATAAGAGGCGGAGGCAAGAGATATTTCTTTCAACAGTTTTTAGGAATATATTACTAATTGAAATGACTGAAATAAGTACACCTACATTCGAATTAATTTAATGAAATTTATGAAATTCTTCTAAAAATTATGTAATGGCGAAAGATCAACGAGGTGCGTGGTTATGCAAATTAGATGCAAATTACAACAGCAAATCAAAACGAACAGGAAGTCGAAATACGGTCAATGAAAAAATTATAATTTGAAGATTCGATAAGTTAAACATTGTTGCGAAAAACTTTTGTTAAAATAGATCTTTAATCGATGTTTTGATCGGAAGCCACGCATTTTTTTGACAGCTTCGAATATCAAATCTAATGTTATGCTATCTGAAGAAGTTTCGAGTTAACTCTGCTCTGTGAGCAGATGCATTATCCTGTTGACAAACGAAAGTTTTTCTTGATTGCTATGGATATTGCGAATACTTTAAGAACGATTTTCTTGAAGCAAGGAAACATAACATGTTCAATTCAATCTTCATGTTATTGAGTCGTTTCAAAGAACAAAACGACAATCGTTAGAGAATACCCACTGAAGAATGATCCGGCAGGTTTTTGCTGAAATAAAAGTTTTTGCTTTCTTATACTCTTTGATAAATGCAGACCATCTGAAATCAAAGTCAATTCAACGTATGGTTTCATCTAAGTTAAGAAATACTAGTATATACTATGATTCCTAGTAGTAGATTAGGGTGGACTTAGGCCATCGTCGCATTTTGCCCCAGTTTGATAACAGAAGAAAGAAGGAAACTAAGCATAAAATTGTGCATTCCATCATGCTATGGTATTGCGACTAACATAGAGTTGTGCTTAAATAAATTCTATAGGGGGTTGTATCTCACTCACCTTGAATCATTGGTGCAAAAATTTGAAAAAGTTTTCAATATATTTTCCTTAGCCTTGGCAAAATTGCTGTTTTAATCATCGATGAATCCGCAATAAATTCGTTTTTCTCACCTCAGCTTTTCGTTACCACAGAAATAACGGTTGAAAAGCTGAAAGAGGGAGTTCAATTTTTATATCAGAGATTGACCTGATTTGTTTCTCCACCGGACAAACCGAAAATTCATTATGAAAGAAGAAATGTCGCATTTTGTCCCGTGTCTCATTTTGCCCCGAATTACCCTACGCTTTGCTTTCACCAATCCATCTAAGGCTTCGGTGGCTAGCTTCGAGTCTCGGCCGTATTCTTTAGCAGCGTTTGCGAAGATCTGTCGATAATTATTATAGCAATTCGATAGAAGAAAATTCCAGCGACCCTAAGATGATGTGGAAAACGATCAACAAAGTTTTAAATAAAAGTCGATGCTCCACGACACCCAGCTGCGTTATGTATGAGGGTCAGCTGTTTGGAGACAAAAAGAATATTGCTGAAGCCTTCAACAACCATTTTACTATGTAGGCCCAAAACTTGCCGAAAAAATTGAAACTAAAGAATCAGATGACCCGCTGAAATACCTAAGTGATGAAATACCATCTACAGTCCCTTATTTTGAATTTCATCCAGTTACTGCAGATACAATAGAAAGAGAAATCAATAAGCTGAAATGCTCCAAATCTACAGGATACGATAAGATTTCCGTAAAACTAATAAAAGATGCAGCAGGAATTTTATGTAAACCCTTAGCAGCTGTATTTAATTCATTATTTAACACGGGTATTTTCCCTGAGATATGGAAAGCAGCTAGGGTGACCTCTATTTTCAAGTCTGGTTCGAAAAGAAACATGAGCAATTATAGGCCTATATCCGTGTTATCGGTATTCTTGAGGCTGCTAGAAAAACTTGGGCATGATCAAATTTCATATTACTTAAAGATGCACAGGATGTGTTCCAATTGCCAACACGCATTTTTAAAGATGCATAGCACTTTGACCTCCCTGCTTCATGTACCAGACTCATGGTTTTCCAATATAAACAATCGCAAAATTAACATAAGCATATTTCTAGACCTTAAGAAGGCATTTGATACGATGGACCACGGAATTCTCATCTCAAAGCTAACTAAATATGGAGTAGTGGGGACACCCCTTCGTTGGTTCATATCCTATTTAACAGACAGAAAACAATATTGTCAAATAGATGGGCACAAATGTAGCCTAAAAACCGTTCACTGTGGTATCCCACAGGGGTCATGCTTAGGTCCTCTCCTGTTCATCCTGTATGCCAATGACTTTGAACAATGCCCGAAAAAATGCACCGCAAACATGTACGCTGATGACACTAGTGTAACGTACTCTGCCGAAGATATTGATGAACTCTGCAATGATCTAAAGACAGAGGTTGACAATATTGCAGAGTGGTTACGGCAGAATTAACTAAGTTTAAACACTGATAAGACAGAGTATATGGCTATAGGTTATAAACGGCAAACGAACCGTATCCCTAGATCAGTAGAGGTAAACATAAATGGGCACCTATCAAACGAGTCCAAGAAGTTAAATACCTTGGAACAATCGTAGATGAAAACCTAACTTTCAACGGGCACTACAAAAAACTCAAAGGTTAAAAGTGCCCTTTCATCCTTGCAGAAACTTAAAAACATACTCTCTCAATCCAAACTTGATCAGGTGTATAGGGCATTGTTTGAGAGTCATCTGAGGTACAGTAATGAACTATGGGGTAGTTTATCAAACACAAAGCTGGATCACCTTCAGCGTTTGCAAACTAGGGCAAAAACGCTAATAGAAAGCTCTAGACTGAAGGATGGGTGGAAGTGTAATTGGCTTTCAGTCTCTAACCTAATAAAATTTGACAGGGCAGTAATGGTCTACAAGAAAATAAATGGCCTATACCCAGAAAACTTAAAGAGGAGACTTGTCGCCAGATCTCAAATTTCCAGCTATCGAACAAGAAATCAATTAGACCTTGATACCCCTAGACCAAACTTGGAGCTCTCTAAAAGAAATTTCTTCTATTCTGGTGCAAAGACATGGAACGAAATCCCCTTGCAAATCAGAATGTGTTCCAATATAACTACACTCAAAAAAAGGTTGAAGGAATTCTTGCAAAATTAGTACCCTTCTCTAAGCACGATCCCTAGGAAGATCAGCAAGTCCGTGTTATCCAAACATAGACTTAATTGTATGTATTTTGATTTTTCATGCATTGTTTTAGATTTATTTTCAGCTGATAGGTTTTCGTGTAAAAACAAGATTTAATAAATAATAGATAAATAATAATTGTTTGAAAAATTTTATTTGTTCATCTTGTATTGTTTTTCAATTAGCTATTCGTTTTGAACTTTTAAGTTGAGTGTTCTTGTTCTGTGTTGATATTTTTTTCATTCTATATATATATATATATATATATATATATATATATATATATATATATATATATATATATATATATATATATATATATATATATATATATATATATATATATATATATATATGTGTGTGTGTGTGTGTGTGTGTGTGTGTGTGTGTGTGTGTGTGTGTGTGTGTGTGTGTGTGTGTGTGTGTGTGTGTGTGTGTGCGTGTGTGTGTGTATGCATGGATGTATGTTTGTATGATTTTTATGTTTTTATGTATATATTTGATAAAAATATATTCTCCTACTTTACAGTTTTACAGTTTCATAAGTTCCCAGTAATAATCATCATCATTATCTTTAGTAGTATTTTTTGATATGATATATCGCACTGGACTAGTTTGTTGATCTGATCCAATCTGTTAGGTGCTTCATGTAAATTTGAAGGGGTCATCAGGTTACCTGTTATTTTTATAAAATAATTTTGACCATCATGGCCTAGCTCCAAATGGCAATTTTCAGTCTTGCGAATCATTCGCCAATAGTTTATTTCTTATGAGGCCTAATAGCATGCTGATATATTTCAGTAAGAATTCGTTAAATACTTGTTTCATGATTTTTGGGTCACATGAAAGCGCAATCAGTTTATAAAATAAATTTAGTTACAACTGTAAATGTGTTTCGCAGCATCCTATTATAATTACCAGTCTGTACAGGCTGTCTGTTATTGGGCCCACTCTTGTATGCTACTGTTGCTATATCTGAATTGATAAATTAAATATTTGATTAGCGTTTTTCAAACTATTTTTCATCATTCATTTTATTATCGATCATCTTAATCTGTCCAAAGGAAACGTCGTGTACGCAGACCATCTACTTAATTCTTCAAGTTTATTCATCTGACAGTATTGTGCGGCTATATCCAATCACGACAGTTTGCTGGCAATTCCTCAATTGGAATTCAGAGTAGTTTTTCTCTTGTGTGTTCGCGTCGCTCTCTTGCTCGCCTATTCTGAAACCATATTTTTATCCTTTGTTCGGGCAAGCATAGAATGTTTGCGAGTTCCTTTGCAACGTCTGATGATAGATACCGATTTAGCTGGTAATTAGTCTCCAATGTTTCTTGTTGAATTTGAGTAAAGGGTATTCTTGGTTGCCTTGATGGATTTGATATCGCTCCACGCCTGCGTTTGTTCCCTGTAAAAGAAATTACGATTTCATATCAGTTTCGGAGTATTTGCTGGGTATCAGTATTGACTCACGTCTATGTTAGTTTTTCTGTCATTCAGTCTGAAGCATCAAATTTTCAAGCGTATCTGCCTTTGAACAAGCTATGTTTTGGATGCTGATGTGACGGCCAAGAGACATGTGGTAACTTAACAGAATCTACAGCCGGAATTTATTGACTTGTCCATTGGAGTGAGATTCTTGTATTTTGGAGGATCATTGCTAGTGTTGAACACTGAAGTTAGGGTTGTGCTATAGTCAGTGAAATCAGTGAAATAATAGTTAAACAGACTAATAGTTATTGACACTTTACTGGTACATTGATCATTCCTCCCTCTCGACTAGATGTACTATGGAGCACAGTTTTGAATTCTTAAAAGATATTCCGCACTAGTTCACCAGTCACGTATCTCATATCAAGGTACATAACTTAGCTATTAAATATGCTGGAATAAAGTGCAATAGCAAGTGAGCCATGTAGGACAGAATTTTCGAACGCTTGATCAATGGTAAAGAATTTGGCAGTGGAGAAGGTGTTTTTTACAATATAGCGCACTCACGTAAATTGGTGAGGTACTACAGACGTGGTGCCACTGTTCCATAGCATAGATACCGAAGTATAGCAACAATAGCGACAAGCGACAGTGGAGACTCCCCTGCAGATGATGATACTAACAGATGGTTGTAGCAGCCAGTTAGAACCACCAACATGAACAGTTTGCTAAACAGAATCCCTACAACACACACAAAAGCGTGATCCTATATTCTAGCTCCCCTAGCAAGTAAATGTAAGCATATGGATTCACAACATGACAAAATCTTGCTCCAATGAGTCGTTCACTACAACTGAGACACTTTTTATTTTTCGGTGTAATGCGTTCTTCAGAGCCATGTATGCTACAATACTATCTTTGCACACAGGCTGAAATTTAGTATATATTAAATCTTGTTTTGGCTACCACTGTTTGGAAGAAATTTTATTTAGTGACGTACTTGGAATAAATTTTATTTATATATATCGCATTTGATGGAAATATACATAACCCTACGATTGATGGTAGCTTCTTTTTGCTATATGACTCTCACAATTTCTTCTTATCCTTGGACTTTGACATTTGAAGTTAGTTTACCCTGATACCTTTAGTTTTACTCGAATAGCGGGGAAAGTGTAAGAAAAACGATTTCCCACTTTGCCATACAATAGTAAAATTCTGTAGTACAAACAGAATTTATATATTCAGAGTATTTCTGAGACGAAATACAAAAAGAGATAGGATTGCCTCGTTGTATATTTCTTACTGGGGATGGATTAGATATGTTTACTCTCGCTGTTTTTTTTTCTGTTTCTACAAGTATATTATGAAGTTTGCTTACTCACTGTGCACTTTCGGAGGGTTGTACCGTGAGCAATGCAGCCAGGAGTATGATGGGGCTTTGCAAATGTTGTCTTTGGTCTTGGCACTGGGAGCTATTTCTTTTTTCCACTCGATTTTTACTGCATTCTCCATGTATTTAGCTGTTGGTCTCTTTTCCCCTGTGAACTGTTGAATTGGAAAATCTTCATCCTTCCTAGAAACGGCGCTATCACCAAGGATGGCAGATATGGAGAATGGATAGGGCCGACTCTTTCCTCTGCAATGAGTCTCCATGTCTTTGATCAAACTTCGCGGTCGTTCCCTTGATACAGCAATTTTTACTTGGATTTGATTTGATTGATAGTTCCAAAATGGTGTATCACGTTTGATTTCGTTGCTCGTTTCCAGGTCCCGGTCGTCGTATGTTGGCTCCAGTGATCAATACGGCCAGCAACCGCTGTGTTTTCCCTAATCAAAATATCTGATTGGTCCATATGGTAGTTATTGCTATATTTCTTGTATCAGTGGTTTCACTTGAGTCTAGCAAATCAACTTGTTAACTTGTTTTTGACGCAAAAACAAATTTCGAAAACCTATCTTTCCAAAAGCTCTTATCGAATTGATAAGTTTGGTACAGTAATGCTCGTAACAGCAAAGAAAACGCTTTATTTGATTGTCCTCGTTCTCAATTGATAAGTCGCACTTGTAAGGTGAATCCGCGGTCTGTTTGATGTACTTTACACAGTCGTGTGTAGCATATGCGCGTAGACACAAGAGCAAACAAGAGATCAACCACGGTTTGATACTGGTTAAGAAATATAATAAACGCTAACTCCACTAATTAGAGCTGTCTTTAGTAATAGGTTCCTTTATTGTTATTTGCCAATTAATTCTGATATCAATGTGAACTCATGCCTACACTTGGTGATAATTTTTGTACTATTTTAAGCAATCTTATTGACTTTTTTATTGATACTCTGCAGTTTGTGGCCAAACTCTGCATCTGCATTCCAAGCAATGAAACTTCACAGTTTCACTAGAGGGGACTGCAACCGTTTGTAGAAGAGCCTGTTCCTTTACAATAGGCCTTTATGTGATCCAAAATGTTTCAATTTTAGCAAGCCAGGTGACATCAATAGTTAGGATGAAAACTATTTACGACACTATAGACGGTCATGCATATCATTCAAAATTACCGCCACTGTTTGCTCATATCTCATATTTCAAGCTATCCACGTAAGTTGCAAACCGGTTTTGAAAGTAGCAATATAGTATTTGATGTTGGAGTCGTGGTTTCGATCATAATAATGGTTACTTTTTTTACAGTAGGCTGGAAAAGTAACGTGACATATGGTCTTCTTTTTTCTATGAAATATATCCACTCTGAGCCACATAGCGCCAACATAAATGACAGCTACATTCTTCTGTTTTCCAGTTTTTTATGTGAGTATGTACAAACTGTTTAACTCGTAATGAAAATTAAAAGATTGTTACCACAATTGTTAGTGTAGAACAGAGTGGAAAACAATCGTTTGATTTTCATTACCAATAGAAAGCAGTTTCTGAATGGAGAATTGTTGAAAGCAAACCTGAATCTGCATCTTTGTGTGTCTTGTTTTGTTCTGTATCACTTTACTTTTCTGCTTCATTTAGAGAAGTAGATTATATCATGTGGCTTGTACCGTCTTAGCCTTGCCCACACGTTTTCCTTTTTAGTTGTTTGATTTACTTGTCAACTTTTTATGTCGGTTTCTCTGTTTTTTGGTTTTCCCCGGCGCCAGATTTATAGTATTGCGGAATTTCTTCTCTGCACAGCAGGGGCTTACGCAGTTCTGTCAAGCAAACGTAAAAGTAGTTATATGCAGCTTGATTACATCCATTGACGGTATTACCAGCATATTAGATATGGGTATTCACAGTCTCTATATATTTCTGTGAAACTTCACTGATGCCTGATTATAAGGATTCCAAATTATGATTATTCTCTTGTATTAAGTGAGCCTGACAGAAGGACTGGTAGTTTATCAGAATATACTTGTGGCTATCAGGGCTTAGGGGCCATTAAAAGACTACGCTCGCTTTAGGAGGAGGGAGGAAGAAATAAACAGAATGTTAAAGCCTTCGACAGGGATTGGAATGTTGGGATGTCATCATGTAGCAAGTCATGACGTACCATATTGCGACGACTAAGCATAGGAAATAATTCGAACTCCTGTTCTGCACTTTGAGCATTGGCTTAATTTCAATTTTCAGTTTTACCTCCTAGCCATCAGTCTGAAAGCTGTTCTCATTCCTCATATTCATGTAGACACGGAGATAAAGCTTCCCGCTTATTCTTAAGCTAGACGTACACTACAGCATTTGGCTCAGCAGAATGCTTTGAATACTAATTAAGTGCCGTTTAGCGAACCATCATCATCATCTTCATCATCATCATCATCATCTTGTATTGTCTTTTCCTGTACGCCCCTTACGGGGCCTAGGCTGACACTGAGGTCAGTATCGCCTTCAAATTGTTTAGAAGAGGTGATTGAGTCGGCTACACTCAATCCACTCTATTACCCCAATAGTTACTTATCAGAGCTGCAGCCTGAAGCTGCTGTGCCTGACTTTCACTGAAGGGGCCTGGTTGGACAGTTTGCCACAGGTCGTCAACATCTGCCCCAATTCTGAATCTTCGCGAAATGAATCACTATCAACTTAAGGGCAGAGTCTCTCTGTGCCCGCTTGCCACCACGAGGAGGTCTCCAACCATGGGCTAGCCATCATCATCATCATCATTATTATCATCATCATCGTCATCATCATCATCATCATCATCATCATCATCATCATCATCATCATCATCATCATCATCATCATCATCATCATCATCAACATCAACATCATCATCATCCATGTGTGTCGTCTGCTCCCTGCAGGCTTATTGTCATGGATGCCCAGCTTTCTCTGTCGTCCACTTTCCTTACTCAATCTACATAACTTCAATTTGTCCAATCTATGATATTGTACATGCACTAGGTTCTAGGTCTTCCTCTTCCAATTTTCCCATTTAGCTTTCCATCAACCAGTAATGTTTATAGTCCTTCTCTTCGAATTATATTTCCAAAATTTGCTGCCTGTCTTTGTTTAGCTATATTTGAAGACAGTTGGTGACTGTTGACTTGTTTGCTGTCCATGATATTGGCTATGTTTTAAAGTCAGATATAATTGATGCGTCAATGGTTGACCACATTATTTTTATCAATACGTAGTATCAGTGCAAAACTGTGAAAGTTGGTAGAAAGGCATAGTCTAGACAATTACCTCAGCTATTCTGTTCAGCATTATTTGATCTAAAATTGATATTAAACCCTTACAACTCCCCAAACTGACGCAATCCTTCAACCTATTTGTTTGAAAATATTCTTAGCTCTTTATTTGACATACATGCAAACACAGACAAATAAAAACTGATTGCGTGCCATAAGTTAGACCAGATCGCGGATAGCTGATGATAGTGGCATATTCGTAATTATTAGAGAAGGATAGGTAAATAAAACGACTCATCAGTTTGCAATTGTTATATCTTATATACAACTGGAGCTCCAGTACTCCCTAAAGCTCTTTGCTGCTGGCTTTTCTATCACGAACTCCACTAAACCGTGGATACACTGATCTGTCAAAGGAAGTTTCACTTGATCTCTATGCCCAGGATAGCCTTTAAGGTTGAATTATGATACTGATCTATAAAATCATACGGTTATTACATATATATATATATATATATATATATATGCTCATACCGATTTCATCCGTTAGAAGGAATCTTCGGCGCACCCATATATTACGTATATTACAAAAGGTATATATGTATATATATATATATATATATTAGCTACTGATTGTATATATTAGAGCTGCTTGATAAAGGCGAAAGCCGAAAGTGACCATAAGGTGCTAAAAACCAGGGAAGTTAAAACAAGCCACTGTGGTCTAGTGGTTACGACGCTTGCCCGGAATGCGAGAGACCCTGGTTCGATCCCAGGTGGTGGCAAAATTTTAATTTTCTCCTGGTTTTTCTGAGCATTATGTCAACCTTTCCGTTTGCACCGAAAAAGGAGAAATCCTGGTTACTCGCTAGCTACTGATTGTATATATATATATATATATATATATATATCTATATATATATATATATATATATATATATATATATATATATATATATATATATATATATATATATATATATATATATATATATATATATATATATATATATATATATATATATATATATATATATATATATATATATATATATATATATATATATATATATATATATATATATATATATATATATATATATATATATATATATATATATATATATATATATATATATATATATATATATATATATATATATATATATATATATATATATATATATATATATATATATATATATATATATATATAATATGGTGTAGTGGTTACAACGCTTCTCGGAGTGCAAAAGACCCTAGTTCATTCCCAGGTGGTGGTAAGTTTTAATTTCATCCTCAGTTTACTCAGCGTTATATATATGTATATATATATAAATAAATATATATATATATATATATATATATATATATATATATATATATATATATATATATATATATATATATATATATATATATATATATATATATATATATATATATATATATATATATATATATATATATATATATATATATATATATATATTTACAGTCGACATCCTCGATATCAAACCTTGACGAGGCCCAGTAATTTGCTCCACTTAGCGAATGTTTCAGGCATACAAGTTATTGAAAAAACTCAAACATTAAAAAAGTAAGTCGCATTCCTATTTATTTGCCAGTATATGTGCGTTTTCCTCCATCTACTCTCGCCAATGGTTTTTTAGACCATTGTTGACCTTATTCTATGGATAACTAACAGTTGTAAATAATGTGAGATCTTATAAATCCGAAATGTTGGGGGTCAAAATGATAGATATTGAAAATGTAAAATGTTAAGAATTAGTGCAATTAAGCGTATCCTCTTTCTAACACAATTGTTCCTGCAAATGACCATGTCTGCTGTACCCCCAAAGTAGGCTTCTCACACGAATTCTCGCAATCTCATCCTAGCACAATGTAACCGAGTCATGTAAGCATTACATTAAATGTTTTCTCACGGAAGCAATAGCCACAGGGTTCATTGATGTTCAGATAGGAGTTGTGGTTTTGGTCAAGCTGTGAAAAATGTGTTTATTGGATACTATTTTGGGTCAGCATGTGCAAACTTTGTAAGGGGAGTGCAGTTGTATACGGTTGTAAAGTGAGATCGAACGTGATTGGCGGATTCCCTAGTCCTTAGTTACGTGGAAGCAACAGGCTTCCTCTGATGAAGACTGCTATGGTCCTGCACTTTACAAGATAAGGGTAGAGTGTTTCTACCCTGATATTTCGTCAAATTGTTTAGCCATTATATTGATTCTTCCTTCGAAGCTCTATATTTCAATATTTTTTTCTATTTATTATTTATTTGTGCTCTGCATAACTTTGACTCGTGCTTTGAAGTTCGACTGAGTTACGCCATCTCCATAAACAGTTCATTTTGCAACCGTCCCAGTATTGTTCTATTTCTAATGCATTCATTCAGTAATTCATTTAGTGCATGTTCATTACTTTTTCTTCAGCAGCAACTTACTGTCATCATTCCCCAACACTAATACTAAACTGGAATTATGCGAACGTTTAAATTCCGTCACAACATCTTGCCCTTTGTTCAAGCCAATTTACATACCATCTTACCGTCAACACCTTGCCGTGTATAGCCTAGCCCTTCCTCTCTAGAGCAGTATTGTTTACTTCATCCTTTCTAGGTAGGCCGGATATAAAAGTATATTTTTTGCCAACAGTTATAAACTAGTTAGGTAGTATGAAGTCCCACAGAGGAAACGCATAACACAAGCTACAAACGCCTCCAAGACTTAAAACATTCGTACTACTGAACAGTCAGTCAGCTGTGTGGATCGCACATATAATCTAGTCTTAATTTCATAAACAAAGTACGAAGGTGGTACTCATTTGCCACACATGAAACAGATGCTCCAGAAGTATAAAGGAAAACGACTTATCAAGTGAGCGAGTGAATTGAATATAGGGGTACTTAATCCAGTGTAGTGTCAAATTTCGTAATCGGTCAAGTTTTTGTATGAAAACATAGCTTTCTTAAATGTTCTGATCTTCAGATACGCTTGTTCAAGTTCTATTGCTACTTTGTTGAAGTGATTATTGTTTAAACTTAGTTATTTGACGTCGCCCCTCCCTATCTGGAGAGTCAGAACTCTCCATGTTAGTGGTTCATTCTTTATTGCTGTCCAGGAATATGGGAAAAGTGGTTTAGCGGATGAAAGGCCTCTGGAAACAGTGTTGATCCTCTTTTGTATACGTTCATCCACGACAATTTGGGATAGGTATCGACCCGCTCTTTACTCTTTCTCCGCATGTCTCCTGGGGCATCACTCTTACCACAGAAAACTGGCCTTACGAGCAATACCTACTACACACGTAAGATGTGGAAGTTGGATTGAATCCCTCCCCGTGTACTCTCACTATCCACGACCGCTTCGTATAGTGCTCAGATGGATATTGAAAAGTGATTCGGCAGATGTAGCTAAGTGATAAATTGCAACCAAACACAGGACAAGTTTTTGGCATTTTGAAACGACAATAAACATATATATATATATATATATATATATATATATATATATATATATATATATATATATATATATATATATATATATATATATATATATATATATATATATATATATATATATATATATATATATATATATATATATATATATATATATATATATATATATATATATATATATATATATATATATATATATATATATATATATATATATATATATATATATATATATATATATATATATATGTATATGTATATATATATAGATGAACAGATTATGTATATATATATAGATATACACATATACATAAACATATATATATATATATATATATATATATATATATATATATATATATATATATATATATATTTATTTATATTTGTTTGTATGTTTCTAAATGTATTTTACAATCATAATAGTTTTGCCGACCAACGCCACGTTGCTTATGGCTTTCTAAGTGTAGTCATACACACTTCTTTCACGATTCCTTTTCAGACAGTCCTTCCCTCCTTTTTGGGGTGTTTCCAGGTATAACGTGGTATCTTCTGTCTTAGGATAGGGTTAATCGTTAATCTAAAAGTTGGAATGAGATTCTATGCCTAATGTCTTTGCATGTATGTATGTTTGTATGTATGTATGTATGTATGTATGTATGTATGTATGTATGTATGTATGTATGTATGTATGTATGTATGTATGTATGTATGTATGTATGTATGTATGTATGTATGTATGTATGTATGTATGTATGTATGTATGTATGTATGTATGTATGTATGTATGTATGTATGTATGTATGTATGTATGTATGTATCTATGTATATGAGATAAAATCTTCAGAAAAATGACAATAGATTTAAGTTTGTACAGCATGTTTCAATTGTTGTGACAACCATATTCAAGTACAAATTAAGCATATTCCACCTTGGAAAAGGTTTAATAATAAGTAGCTACTTCTTTGGGTCTTACAACAAAAATATTCCATTGAAGTGAAATGTACGAAATGCTTAGAATAAGGACTATGATACAATGGGAAAGGAAATTACGTGGGGGTATGGGACAAGTAGACTAGCAGCAATTGAATAGCCAGCAAGCAGTTTGAAGATAGTAGGAGAAGAAGAGCAAGGAAAGTACCAGAGGCTTAATGTTAAGACGGCATGTGTTTGCTGTGAATTAAGATTTGCGCCAGCTAATATGTAGAGCTTCCTTAATTTCGAGTTGATAATTTCTTATGGCGGTATATAGAATGGCACAGGAGTCTTCTCTTCAAAGTTGTGTTTAAAGCAGTTGGAAGATGAGAAAAGATGTTTGTAAATGTGTGAGTTTTTATCCTGTGATGTATGTTTACTAACACGAGAAGAGAAATGTCGGCTTGTAAGTGTTTAGCAAGTTTGTAAGCTCTCAAATTTTTAGGTTAGAAAATATTTTTCTCATGCTAGTTACGTTGAAATTTATTGTTAATATTTTTTCAATTTAGGGCTTACAACATCATCTCTGCAATTTTCAAGTGTCTTTAGTACGAGTCAGTGGCAGAAGCATGACGATAATTTGTTTAGAATTGAATACCTCCATGCTGGAGCGAGCAGAATTTGGTAGGAATGTTTTCGTTATCAAAATACTTATTTTAATGCATGTATATTATTTTTGTCCTTATATATCAATGTATATTATCTTAGCTTGTATATTAGCTATGTATATATTAGCCAACTTACAATAGAATATTTGTTATTGTTTTATTCTCAAATTATCATTATACGCCAGGACACTACCCAAGTACAGAAAGCTGTTCACGTCATCAACAGGATGACCTCTAACCATTAATGAGGGTCCATCTCGTACAGAGGCACCGACTTCCATCACCATAGTCTTTTCATTGCTTATTCACATTCCATTCTTGCCTGCCACATCCTCTAGACAGTCTGTTAAGTCATTGTAGCCCATGCCTAGTTTCCGCCAACAATATTATGTCGTCTGTAATGTCAAGATCTCCTAGAAATTGCTGCATCTGTAGCTCCGACATATCCACTGCTTATCATACTCGCTTCTTGCTATACCATTACACATAGCGTTTACCCAGTGTTCCCTGTTGTTACCTCAGAGCAATCTTGACGTTAGACACAGCTCGTGGCCACTGTCGCCCTGCCCGTTGCCTGCCATTGATGCCTGCATTGTTCCTGCCATTGATGCCAATATAGTCCTTCCTCTGATGTGTTAATAGTTTTATTCATTATAAAATCAACAGCCATCAGAAACAAGAATGGTGAAAGAATACATCCCTGTCTCACTTCAGTTTCAATTCTTCAAAAATCTGTACTTCCGTCTTCCATCTTTACACACCGCCAACTGTCATCATACATATTCTTGAAGATGTCAATGAAGCACTGTTGAATGCCATATATTCAAGCAAGTTTCCAAAGTGATGGTCTGTGTGCCTAATCAAATACTTTCTTAAAATCCACAAAATTGATAGATAACTGCCTCTGTAATTCTGCACATTGCTCGATGATGTATCGCAGGGTGAACATTTATTCACGGCAAGACAAGCCTTTCCAAACCCCGCCAGTTGCTCTTTTAGTGGTTTATCCGCTGCGTTACTCAACTTCTCTAGCAATACTATACTCAGAACCTTGCCATGCACAGAAAGTTGTGTTACTACACGCCAGTGTTTTTTGGCAATTTCACAATAACACCATGCCTGAAATCTTCAGATACTTGCTTTTCTCGCCAACAGCAATTCAGAAGCCTCGTCAACATCCCAACAACAGCATCTCCTCCCTGCTTCAACACTTCCACTGTTATCTGATCCGCTCTTATTGCTTTACTATTCTTAAGTTTTTTGATGGCCGCACGAACTTCGCGGTCACTGCTGTCTTCTGTTACTTACTATACCTACTAACAGATAGCTTTAATTTTGGGTCATCTAGCAGGCTCAAAACAGAGATGGATTAAAGGTGACAACTATCAACCAGAATCAACCATCAGAGAGAAGGATTTTGAACATAACTAAGTATAAGCCTATTGAAGAGCCAAGAAAAGAAGACCTGCCAGCATTTTATGTAGCATTTGGCAAACCAAAGCCAATTGTCCTCAACCTCCTCAATGATCACACTGATTTCTTTTCTGATGGAAAACCGGGAAATCTTTGCAGTAAAAGATCTCTATCAAGTAACCTGAAGCTTTCCTAACCCGAATTACTGCAGAATTATTATGAAATAGCAATAAACATAACGGAGGAGGATATCAAATAGATTGAGAAGGATTCCTGATCACAATCTCAATTTGCAGCTCTTCTTGCTCACAGAACCGGAAGGATAAGTGCATCAAAAACCACAGCAGCATGTCACACAGACGCATTTCTTCCATCACAGTCCCTGATAAAAGCATTCTGGTTACCTCAACATTCCCTATTTACATCAAAGGCAACTAGACATGGCTATGCACATGAGGTTACGGCTATGCATGCATATGAGAGTTGCCTAAGTTTAAAGTCACAAAATTAGGATGACTTATCAGTCACTGCAGAGCTGTCTTTTTTGCATGCAATTTTTGATTTTTGTTTCCCTTGTGATTGCTGTGGTCAAGGTTGTGGTGAAGTGAAATGCCCTTACTGTCGTGAAGGGTTCAACTTTGAGAATTATATTACGCAGAAAATGTTTTGTCTTTAGAAAGATCACAATGAAGCATATGTTATGAATGGGCCACATGCTTGCTATTGTCTTATTTACTTTCAAATGCTCAATCCAGAAGTCTGCTCTTCGTACTACATATACTTAGTGCATCAACATGGCCGCTAAATGACTACATGCTAAATTTTATCTCGTGACTGAACAGAACCTGTGCAATGATACTAAGGGTAACCCTGCTTAGCCCCCAGATTTTCCAAGCTAGAATCGTCCCTAATTCCCACTTCCCTGATAGGGGTATCATGTAATCAAGTACTGCACGTTTTTGCAAGCATATGTATCCTGTTAGATTTACGAAGCTCTCACCATCCATACAAGAAACTTTGATGCGTGTCCTTGATATCTAACCCGTGCATTAGCCTAGGTATTATCTGTTTATATTTATATATATATATATATATATATATATATATATATATATATATATATATATATATATATATATATATATATATATATATATATATATATATATATATATATATATATATATATATATATATATATATATATATATATATATATATATATATATACCATTTAAGATAACTTGAACGCACAATACGCATACGTTCCGAACGCTGTTATACTCACACTGTAGGGACGGTATGAAATTATCGTCAATTATACGAGCCTATGAAATTATCGTCAATTATACGAACCTGCTAAGCTACAAGTTGTTTGAACTTTCCTGCCCGCAATGTTACAGTAAAATATACAATCACAAAGCAACAGAAGAAACCTCTAAGGGCCTGGTTGCATGAAGGCGAGCCAGCCTGGTTAACCGAGCTGGCCCGATTAGGCGAGATGGTCTATGGAAGCGAAATAGTAATAATATGAAACAGCTGTGGTCAGGAATCAAATCAGTTATAGTCACTAGGAAATCAAGTAATGCAGATATAATCAGTAAGATTAGAGATTCAAATGGAATTGTCACATCTGACCCAACTGTCATCGCTAGTATATTTAACAAGTACTTTGTTAATGTTTCTCATAGTATGACTAGTGCTATACCAAGAACCCATAAGTCACCCACTGCTTTCATATCTAGCAGAGTTTGTAATTCCTTTTGTATTACGCCTTCTGCTCCTTCTAAGGTTGTTGATGCCATTTCACTTTTGAAGCCTGGAAAATCTTTAGGACCTAACAGCATACCTATGAGAATTTTAAAAATCCTTTCACCTTTAATATCCACCCCATTATCTCACATTATAAATGAATCATTTCAGTCAGAAATATTTCCTGACAAAATGAAGTTAGCTTAGGTAATCCCATTGTTTAAGAAGGGCTGTTCACTGACAGTATCTAATTATAGACCTATTTCCCTTCTGTCAGTGTTTAGTAAAATCACTGAGAAAATCATGTATCAGCGTCTTTATAATTTCTTGACAAAATATGAAATTTTATATAATTTGCAATTTGGATTTCGTGCTAGCCATTCCATCAACCATGCCCTAGTAAGTCTTACTGAAGCTATCAAGAATTCATTAGATAACAGAAAATTTGGTTGTGGTATATTCTTGGATTTACAAAAGGCTTTTGACACTGTTAGTCATGCTATTCTCTTGTTAAAGCTTGAACGTTATGGGATTAGGGGGATTGCCTTAGACTGGTTCAAATCATACCTTTCTGATAGGAAACAATATATTATAATAAATGGTAGTAAGTAAAATAATCTTAGTGTTGCCTGTGGTGTCCCCCAGGGCTCAGTCCTTGGCCCTCTACTATTTACCTATTTGCAGATGACACAAATATTTACTATGAAGCTGCAAATCTTGATCTGCTTGATAAAACAGTTAACAAAGAGTTAAAAAAGTAAAAATGTGGCTGAATGTGAATAAATTATCACTGAATGTTCATAAAACAAACTATGTTGTTTTTAGATCCCCTCAACATTCTCTTTCTAAAGCTGTCAATATAAATATCGGTAATGTCCCAGTCAAAAAATAGCTATATTATATTTCTTGGTGTCCTTCTTGATGAAAACCTCTCTTGGAAATACCACTTGATGGAGCTCTCAAAGACACTTGCCAGAATTTGCGGTATATTCTTCTAAGTTAGACTCTTTTTACCCTTAAATCTTATAATTTGTCTCTACAATTCTTTATTGTCATATTTTCTCCAATATGGTACCCTTGTTTGGGGTTTGACTCATGAAACTCATATTAATCCGGTATTGTTGTTACAGAAAAAGGTTATACGGGCAATTTCATTTGAACATTTTACTTCTTCATTTACACCTATTTTCTTTAATTTGAAAATTTTGAAGTTGCATGATCTGTTTACATTGAAACTGCTCAGTTTTGTTTATGACTGTGTTAACAAGACATCTCCCTCATGTTTTCATTCTCTCTTTCCATTGGCTGGATCTGCTCATCAATATGGTACCCGACAAGTTGGCAAGTATGATATTTACATAATTCATAAAAATACCCTCCAATATGGTCTCAGGTCTGTGCGTTATTTTGGTGCCAAGTGTTGGAATGCAATCCCCATGCACATAAAAATTTAACCAACTGTCTGTAGCTTTCGCCAACAACTTAAAACATTTCTCTTAAAAAATTACCAATCATAAGGTCAATCAAAATATACTATTGGAAGTCCTAAGTAAAATGCACTCTATTCTTTTTTATAAATGATCATAGATTGTCTCTGGAAAACAGGGGGGCTCTCTCCGCGATTAGCCTTGCTACTGGGAGAGCTCCTCCTTAAGAAATTCCTCTACATCTATCTACTTTTAGTTATGTTTGTTTGTTGTAATTTAGGTTTTGTTTGATATATATTACTTGTTGTTTATGTGATTATGTGATTGTATGTAGTAGAATTTTAAATTATTATATGAACTGAACTGTTTACGTGGTCAGATTATCCTCAGTCCGGTCATCCGGGCTGGCCTCGTCTGCGTTTTGTGAACATAAGACTTCTCGCCAATTTCATACAAATACAAACCTTTTCCATACAACACCGACATGGCGAACGAAGCGAGATTTCGATTGATTTTAGTACTTATTACACAGTTATACGGTTTCTTAGGACTTATTCTTCAATTTCACGGGATTATGGCATGTGGATGGTGTATCAGAAAAGTGTTTATGATAAGTTGATGACACTTCAAGCCAGAAGGAGGATCAGACATTTTGAATTATGTAAGAAGTTGAGATTAAGGACATTGAGAAGAAAAAGAAGAGAAAGATTGTACAACCCAGGAAAAAAGAGGATTGGTGGCTAAATATGAGAAGTGCAATAGCTTTGGAAGGGATGTGGAGAAAAAACTTTCTTTTGTCCAGAGAAGAATTGACAGTGTTATTATCAGAATTGAACCTTTACGTGACCCCAAATCCTAGGACACCCAATTACCATTTCTTAAGTGCAGAGAGGAAACTAGCAGTAACACTGTATTACCTAAAGGACACTGGATCTATGCAGATGACTGCAAACACATTTGGAATTGCAACATCAACTCTTTCTCATTTTATTTACCAAATACGCCAAACAATATCAACTGTACTTGGACCAAAATACGTCAAACTTCCGGAAACTATCGAAGAAATGCAAAGGAAAGTTGCTGAATTTGAAGGGAAGTATGGCATGATACTGGCATTTGGGTGTGTAGAAGGGACTCACATTGCTGTTAGAAAACCTTATCAGAACTCTCAAGATTGGTTTCCTATAAAGGCTACCATTCACTAAACATACAAGGTGTTTGCGATTTTATGGGGATGTTTATGGATGTGGACTGCTGTTGGCCCGAAAGTGTCCATGATGCCAAGGTTTTCTCTTGTTCAGGAATCAATAAAATGCTAAGAGATGGTATATTACCAAATACATTTCAGACATTGGTTCCAGGGTTTTGATAAAGTCCCAAGTTATCTCATTGGTGGCCCTGCATATCCCCTCTTAACATATTGCATGAAGGGATATAAGGCAAGTGATACCAATGAAAAAGTGGTGTTCAATAATTTACTTCGATCAGCTAGAAATCCCATTGAATATGCCTTTGGCCGTCTCAAAGCACGGTGGAGTATTCTCACAAAAAAATTGATTTAGACCTAGCAATTGTTCCCACCCTTGTTGTTGCATGTTTTGTCCTTCACAATTTCTGTGAAAAAAAAACAGGGATTGCATTGATGAAGAACTCGTACAGTCTCAAATACAAGTTGCATTAGCAGCAAATGAACAATTAGTCCCAGATCCAATTTACTCTTGCAACAACAGTGAAGGAGAGGTAGTTAGAACTATTTTAGCAAACTATATAGCTTTGAATCTGCCAGATCATGCAATACCTTCATAGTGTACTGCTAATTTTCAAGGCATGTCTATTTGTTGCTGCAACCATACAGTATTTCATATAATGTATTAGTTGATTGTTAATTCATTGATGTATTTCATCGTAAGAACATTGGAGTTATTACCAAAAGCAAGACTTTGTAAATTCCTTAGCAGTTGTATACACGTTCCTAAGATAATAGGATTTTTGTGGAATATGATGACTTAATAAAGCTATTGTTGACAATTCATAAATAGTATGCTCTTATAATGGGTCCTCATGATACAGTTTATAGTTGATAGAGGTCTTCATATACATCATGTTGCTCCTGAAAAGGTGACGGTTGGCTCCCTGCAGTGTGTTTTTGTGATTTCTTTGGTTTCTATAAGGTTCTAAGGTTGATTGATAGAACATATTTTGATTTGCTGTTACCATAACTTGCGCAAGCATCTCAATAGATTTACACATGCTGTTCCCCCAACTGATTCATTGATGCACTGATGTTCATCAAGGCACTATTAAATACAGTTGAAGAATCACGTAATGCATTTCCTAAATCATGCCTGATTTCCTTATCCTCTCTGACTTCATCTAGAAAAATTTGGCCTCTCTGAGCAGAAGAAAGTCTTTTTTCCAAATCTCATCTTTTATTGTCAATTAACTTTGGCACCAAATTTACAGAGGAAGATGGTCTTTTTCTTGTGTGTTGATTGCCACCATTTATGGTTGTGTCTGGTCTTTCCTCATCATTTATTTCAATTAGCAAGTCATCAGTACTGGAATCCTCTACCTGACACTCTTTCTCTGCTGGGCTTTTCTCCCCTACCTCCTGGCTTTGATATGGTGACGAGCTTACTCCTAATCCAAGGGGCTCTGTTGCATGAGAGCCACCCCATATTGAAATCAGCTCTTCATATTATTTGTATGCAAATCGCCCAGTACTACCTCATGAACCCATCACAATGGCCTTTGAGAAATTTTGGCGAATCTCTTTCTGTTTGTCTAAAATGCGCTGGTGCCCTTTTTTGATGCTGTCGATCTCAGCTTTGCTTTCCGTATAAAAATCATCTTTCTCTTGATCTAACATTTCTCCAAAAGGTTTTGGCGGTGCTGCCTTTTCTACCAATCCCAAACGTTCCATCTTCATATGGTTTTGCCATTTTTGTTCGAATTTCGCGATATTGTACGGTTCTGTCTCCATCGAAATCAAATCCTTGAAACTCCATCTTTGTTTTATACGCTTTAAGACAACGTAGCAAGTCTCCAACCATCTCCGATGTCCATTTAAATTGTTTATATTTCTGCGAAACGTTTTCGAAGACATGATTGCGTACGTAAGTGGACTGAAAAAAGTGCGCGAAAGTAACAAAGGATACAGTTGCGCATGCGTTTACTCCTTAATCTTATCTCGCCTGACGGGGCTGGCCCTCTTCCATGTAAATTCAAATTGAGCAAACAATACATATTATTTTTTACGGATCTCGGTTAGGCGAGATCCGTCACTCTATCTCACGGATCCCACTTAACCGGGCTGGCTGTTGATCCATGTAAATGCTTATCTGATTGACAATAAAAGTGATTGTTCTGCCAGACCTTGGTTAGGCGAGCCAGCGCGTTTACCCAGGCTGGCTCGCCTCCATGTAAACAGGTCCTAACAAGCTCTGACACTCTACTTCCAAACAAAAAGACATTATATTTTTACATTGTATTTTTTGTTTCAATATGATAGTTTACCTGTTTTCAAATGACATTTGCCGTATCTGTGAAGGGCGCTGTGCAGTTTTCGCACATGTCAAGAACACTAAGTGAGCAAAAATATTGCACCTCTACCTCAAAATGGTAGCCACTTCTAGGCCCTTAAACACATACATGTCCATTCAGAATGAAGTTTATTCCATTTAGCCATCTTTGTTATGCTTCAGTTCTGCGGGAGACTTGAAAAACTTGCTGAAGCTATTTTGCCACTTTGAGCGAAAGGGCAACTTTGTAAGCAAAAGACATTTAGGAAAAATGCCAGGCTATGCTTAGAACTAAGAAATGGACAAATTGTGAGAGAGCTTCGGTAATAAATTTACGAAAAACTGGATTATCTTTTAGAAAAATTGGAGCAACTATCAGTTGTCACCATTCTACGGTAATAAGAATTTGTAAGCGCAATGAAAAAACTGACTCTCCTGATAAGCTAAAAAGATGTGGACGGCCAACAAAGTTGATATTAGGGGAGAGAGGTATGTTTGTCGTCTTGCAAAGCAGCATATGTTTACAAATTTGAAAACTATCACAAATGAACTAACTTCCACCCACCTCCATGTTAATCCAAGTGGACTGTAAAACGCATTCTCAAGAAATATGGTGTAAGAAACCATGCCAGAAGATAAAAACAACAATTTGTTTCCTGTCAACGTAGGACAGCTAGGATAAGGGGGGCAAATGCTGTTCAGAACTGGAGAGTACCCCAGTGGAAAGACGTGGTATTGTTCGACGAGTGCAGGTTTGGACTCAAAAATGACTGTAATAGACTATGAGTTTGGCATACAAAACAAGAGTTCAATGATCCTACTCTTTTCTTGAAGACATTCAAAGGTACCACCTTTGTGATGTTTTGGGGGTGCTTTGGGCCTAATGGCGTTGATTTATTGGTAGTCTGTGATGGAACCATCAATTTAGAAAAGTATGTCTGCCTATTACATACTAACCTTTTTGCGAACCTTGAGTCAATGTTTTGGGGCTGATCATAGGCCTTTGATATTTCAGGAGAATAATGCACCCCACATCGAACCGTTTGCACAAAGTTAGATCTTTCTCTTCGAGGTGTTCCTGTTTTGTCATGGCCAGCACAAAGGCCTGACGTCATTGAAAATATATGGCTGTTCATAAAAAACAAGCTTAGTCATGACCTAAGAGGTCTTCCAACAACCAAAGAAGAGCTTCAGGCCCGAGTCCTTTCTGAATGGGACCGAATTCCAGGGGATTTTATTGGCAAATTATACGAGTCCCTTCCACGAAGAATTTTGGCTGTGAAAAGGAAGCGTGACTACTCAACGAAATACTCAAATAACTTTAAATTCTTTTTGACTGTATTCAGAATTTTAGCTTGGTTTATTAAGCTAATGTTCATAGTTATCGACATGGGGATTTTTTGATGTTTAACGGGAATGTTTGGTCAAAGAAACCGTAGGCAATTTTCATACATCAAAACATGGTACCCTGGCCGCCATTTCGAAATTCACTAGGAAGTGCAATATTTTTGCCCACCTAGTGTACATTCTCCCGTCCTGCTGCTTTGATCTTAATCATAAATACTCTATCGGAAATACATACATAGCTGCCAAACTTCTAGCAGCTTTAGTTCCAAGTTCTTTCTCATGTATGTCTCTCAAATATTTGAATTTAATTCCCTCTCTCTTGCAACACGCAGTTTTTGTCCACCTTGTATCACATACTCCTAGTATGTCTCTGCTTCTTTCGATAAATCATCAAATTTACCAACTTGACATAATTTTTTAATGTACGATATAGCAATTTTCACTCTTTTACTTTTCCGTAAAGTAACTTGATGAGAGACGACTGTTACTAGTCGCACGTTCTCAGGCCGGCCGGACGAGAGATCAACTGCTTTGGCAGTGCTCCCATTAATATCCTTCCTGATGATAATTCCTTGTCCTTTATGATACTTGATTTTACTGGAGTATTACAGAGTGATGGCTCCAGTTCTCTTCTTGGCTTTCTCCAGTGGCTTTTGTCTCAATGGAGTTAACCGGCAAGGCAGCAGGGGAAAGGTTTGCCAACCCCAAGGCTAGAGATTCCTCTACACCATGAGACAGGCTATTCTCTGCCAGCTATCAGGTACTCGGCCATTCTACGCTTCATGTTTTGACGTGCAATAAGTTAAGAAGACACCTGAGACTTTTTTATGCTCATATATTTTTAATGCTAAATATAAAGTTATGTATAGTAAAACATTATGAAACGTTGTCTCATTTTGATTTTCTTTTGATATTAAATCTATAAAATATTTTATACTTTGAGAAAACTATATAAGAAGTATTCTCTATAAGTACCATCATCACATTTTATTGGTAAATAAAATACCCTAAATTAGAAGAACATCAGAGCGGAAACTTTTTGTAAAACCTTCAGTATTGTTTGATTCCTATTCGCAAATTTGGTTGCACAATTGCGTCATAGCGTAGCAAATTTTGTAGCGCGTCGTGAGAAATCAGGACGATAAGTTAATTTAGGAAAAGTTTCATTCTTGATGCAGCCCCTTGGTTGCAAGAAACGCTTATACTAAAGATATACTGGAACCTTTCTGCAAGATCACATGGGAGACTTTATACACACTATAAGTGTTAAACTCTCTATTGGCTGCTGGCTTACAGCAGGCAGTTTGTTTCCAATTCTGGTCCAAAAGAATAGCCTACTTTTCTCAATGTCTTGATAGTCACAATATCTTTACAGGAGAGTTCCTTGCCTCTTACAATGTTGAAACGTTCATCCATTACGTTCCTTTCTGCTCAACCTTTTCCTATGGAATTTATGTAAACTTTCTGAGATATAATAAGAAGGGCGAAAATAACAGAATCAGTTTACTTTAACATATATGACGCGTAAAAATATTATTTACTTTTGTACTTCACGCCAAAGCATGTTCCTGCCTGGAACGACTGTTGACTCGTTTTACAAATGTTTAGCAAGGGAGTGTACTGTTCGATGTGATGCAGCTTGACCTCTTTCTGTTCTGGTTTGCAAAATAAACTTTTCATTCAAGCTAAAGATCTATATGTCAATTTACTTTTTTATGGAACTCTAGTTATAATTTATAATTATCTATAATTTCTATTAATTTTCAATCCAGCTTTCCCTTTAACGTACTTTAAAATGTAGGGAAGTGATCTCTTTAACTAGACTCCTGAGCCATACATTTAGATGTGCCCATACTAACAATACGTGTATGTTTGCATTAGTGTATCTCATATTTTTAAGGTATGCTGTGCCCTCTCATGTGGAGAATGCGTTTCATAGAAAAGCAGCCAGCTTGCTGCCAGAGCTAACCTTCTCAGGAGATGAGGCACAGAAATTTTTGGTAAGTTGTTGTCGATTCTGCTACGACGAGGTCGTATATAAGTTGCAATTTGACACTAATTTTTAGTTAGTTATATGATGCGGTATTTGCCACTTTTCAAGCAAGCATGCATTATATGTATATTATGTATATACACCCTTTTTTCGTCCGACACTCGTCAGAGTATGAAACGTCGGATAATGATCGACATATGAACTGAAATATATAGCCAGATGCGGTTACATGTGATTAGATGGTAGTGCGTCTATTTGGCCCTATGATTGTTTTCATGTCAGGACTGCGTTGTCACAAGAGCACATAAATTTTTTGGCAGCTTCAAGTTTATGGTTTTTGATAAAGTTGGCAAAGGTAAAGGAATCTTTTACACAATCCGAGGAGTAGAGTTTTCGGACCTGGGCCAATATCCCCGATATACATTTAACAAGTTCATGTTGAGAGGAGCGAATCATAGATAAAATGGGCCGAAGTGAGATACCTTCTTTGTGCGTTTTCAGTATGCCATACATCCGTGGGCGCTGCGGGCCTGTGGGTCGATTCCTATCATAGATATCACGAGTCAAGATTTTTTTGGTTAGCTAAGTCTGCGAGCAGTTTTTGTAACTTCTGCTCGGTCTTAGCCGTATTATCATGCTGATTAACACTGCCCATGTTCAAAGCGTGGTTTTGTCGTCGAGAATATTACCCATCTTTTGGATGTAATCACTTTTGTTTAAGATGACGTTCCCAGGTCCCTTATCATGTTTTGTGATCAGGATCTGTTGCTTTGAACACAATGGTTTTATAGCCTGAAAATGTTCTTTATTCATATTAGAGTCTCCTAGATCGACTGGAGTGCCACAGTAAGCGTGTGCCACAGTAAGCGTGTGCCAAATCGCTTAGCTTGCCTTTTAGAGAATTGAGCTCCTCAGGTGAAATTGGTTTGTGCCTGGAAAGCTGAGCATATACATTTTCAAATTCTGCAAATACCTCTCTCTTTACACTTTTTGGTGGGAGACAGAAATCAAGGTCATTGCTCAAAACAGATTCTTCACTATCAGAGAGAAAATAATCCGAAAGGTTTATAATATGTTTCTCCTTGTCACTCAACATACGATCGAAACGCTTCTTACGTAAAAGTTGAATGTTTCTTTTGTGTTTTTCATTAATAACATTTTCAGCCCGCTAATCAATTTCAGAAAGGTAGCTGCAAAATTGAATTCAATCTAAAAATGATGAACAGTTGTGAATTTTGATCCATTCTTGTTCATATGCACGTTTTGTGCACCAACTTTGAGCGTTGATCTTTTAATTCTTAGAAATCCGCACTCAATATTGGGGTGTGCCTTACACGAGATCTATAAATCCGAGCAGAAATAAATTTTGGTGAAACACGATTTGCTACACAAAGTTTCTAAAGCGATATAGAGAACTTAGCCATTCTAATCTTACCTCATAGCTTTACGATGCTAACTTGAATGCTGGTACCGATGTGAAGCTCGGTTCGTAGGATGCAATACGCAGAGAATAGCGGACAGAATAAAACAACATGTTCCCACGAGCATCAGGAAGAACAGCACTATAGTAAGAGAACAGCCACTTCGTATGCGCTAAAACAATAATCCTAAAATGACTTCTGATTCGGCCATAGGACAACATCTTATTACAAATCTTGAATGCGCAAAAACATACAGACGATAATTTTAGGATCATTGGGCAAGCAAGATCGTCCTTTCATTTGTGTATTTTGGAATCAGTTTACATTAATACTCAAAACCCAGTCTTGTGTAAACACAAATAGTTTATTTTCTCACTTGGACACTTCAAATAAAGAATGGTGAAGCATTATTCATCATATCACGTGTAACCGCATCTGGTTATATATTTCGGTTCACCTTTCGGTCGTTATCCGACATTTCATACTCTGACGAGGGTCGGACGATAAGGCTTTCTGTATGCTAAAAGAATGTTCCTGCTTTTTCGTGCTATATATATATATATATATATATATATATATATATATATATATATATATATATATATATATATATATATATATATATATATATATATATATATATATATATATATATATATATATATATATATATATCCGTCCTATGTATGACGTTAAACTGCATCCGGTGGTGATGCCTCAGCTCGAGAGTGCTGAAGTTTTGAGGACCTTGCAGCACCTCTTAGTTACCATTCCTGCCTTGTTCATCTTGACCCGGGGTGACACCACCAGCAAGGGCCCCAAGTATGGATAAATATTCATTGGCAGAAGGCGTTCGTTATCTTTGGTAAGGAAACCTTCTAGAGATGGTGTCTCGATTAAAACATCATCAGGAAAGGCAACGGAAAACCATCCTGACTATTATCCTTTGTTGACTCTATGGCAATCAGTTTAATAGATGGCCCTCAGTCCCGTGTAAATGGGCTTGCTAATAATCTCACGGGGCTGGTTGGACTGATCGCACCAAAGTGTGCAGACTTAGAGGGAAACAGTATTGGCTCTGCACAGACCTTAGGACTAAATGGAAGATATGGAAAAGGACATATGAGAATCGGTACTTGGAATATGAGGATAATGCAGAAGAGAGGAATACTTGAAAACATCAAAAGAGAAATGAGTCGAAATAGGTTAAACATTCTTCGACTTAAAGATGTGCGGTGGAAAGAAAAGAGAGATCTTACAAGCGATGGAATACGGATGATTTGCACTGCAGGAAAACAGGGTCAAGGTGGTGTTTCAATTTTGCTAGATAGGGAAACATCAATGAGAGTGACGAAAATAGCATTACAGAATGATAGCCTATTGTTGGTGAAGATACAGACAGAGCACGCAGATTTAATCATTATTCAAGTGTATATGCCAACATCAACGTATGAAGATAAGGAAGTGGAAGAATTGTATGAAGAATTGGATTGTATCATTAAGGCAGAGAAGGGCAATACTAATCTTATAGTTATGGGAGACTGGAATTGTATCAGAGAAGAGGGGCAAGACGAAAATGAAGTGGGAACCTTTGGACTTGGAACCAGAAACGAAAAAGGAGAGAGACTTATAGAGTTCTGCCGGCCATGGAAGCTAGTTATGACTAACACCTGCTTTGAGCATGAATTCTCTCGCTCTCTCTCTCTCTATCTATCTATCTATCTATCTATCTATCTATCTATCTATCTATCTATCTATCTATCTATCTATCTCTCTCTCTCTCTCTTTCTCGCATCAGGTTTGCAGTTTTATGTCAAATGGTAGCAATTTCAGATCTAATTTGTCTGGTAGAGAGTACAGCATCAGTAGTCGTTTCACTTGGGACTCGTCGGGAGTAGTTTATATATTAAATTGTAAGGTATGTGGTAAGCAGTATATAGGTAGTACCTTTACGCCGTTTAGAGTTAGATTTAATAATTATAAGTCATCCAGTAGGAAGTTTTCCAGTGGTATATCAGTTACGCAGGCAGAACTTTTTAAGCATTTCACAGAGGCTAACCATAATGCATTTTTAGAGGATGTTACTTTTCAGATTATAGATGGGGTGTTTGGAGATTCTAGACTTAGGGAGGGACCCTGGCAGTTTAATTTGCATAGTTTTCTTCCTGAAGGACTCAATGTAAGATTTGTTGATCCGTAGTTATCATTTGTTTGTCTCTCGAACACTTAGCTCTTTCATTCTTTTCCTTTTCTTCCCTTTTCTCTATACATTCGTCACCTTTCACAGGCCTTAATTAGCTCTTTTGTTTTGGTTTTCACAGCTTCGGCCCTCGCCCGTAATTGCCTTTTAATGTTAAGAACAGTTGTCAATAGGTAGGTTCCCCCTTAGGTAATACTCATTGTCACCCCATTGTTATATAGGTAATTTAAGCAGGCCCCGTATCATTGTAAGTTTAGTACTGATAAAGATATTTATCGATACATCTATAGTTTAAGTGAAGTATATTTTTGATTCTCTCTTTCATATATATATATATATAAAAGAGCAAATAGGGGAGGCACGCAGAAAGGACAGGGATACTCTACTTTGCAATTCTAACAAAACCTCTAAAGAGGATGGGCTTGCCAGGGTCCCGTTGGTCACGTCCTACCATCCAGCACTTAACAGCATTGGGAAAGTGGCACAGAGACTTCACTCTATGCTCAGTGTTTCAGAGGAGCATAGACGTGTGTTTCCTGAACCACTACTTGTTTCCTTTAAGCGTTGCAAGAACCTTAGGGATATTTTGGTAAGAGCTAAGTTGCATAGTGGGGGGGAGGGCAGTTGTAATACAAGGGGATGTACTCCGTGTGGTAAGTCTAGATGTCAGGTTTGTTCTGTTATGTGTGATAGTAAGACTTTTAGATCCCATAGCACCAATAAGGAATATCAAATAAATTTTTCTTTTGATTGTGATTCGTCTGATGTAGTGTATTTGATGGAATGTAGAGTCTGTGGTGTACAGTATGTGGGTAGTACGTGCACGCCGTTTAGGACTAGGTTTAACAACTATAAGGCGTGTGGTCGTAAGATTTATGGTGGTTCTTCGGGGATCCCTCAGGCTGAGTTTTTCCGGCATTTTACCGGGGGAGCGCATGAGGGATTCCTTAAAGATGTTAGTGTTATCATTATAGATAGACTTAATGGGAACGGTAGGCAACGCGAAAGTTTCTGGCAATATAAGCTGGAAACTTTTGCGCCCCAGGGCCTTAATATTAAGCAGGTTGAGGAATAGGATGTTTAGTTGGGTAATTCTTTGCTAGTATAGTTTTCTTGTTCTCTTGTCTTACACTCTACTCTACCTACACCTCTTCTGGTTTTCGCCATTTTTGTTTATTCTGTGTCTTCGCCATTGTGCCTTAGTATAGCTATTTTGCTAGGTGCTACTCAACTTGGTTTCTTTACGGTCCATTTTTACTCATTTCCCATATCTGTATGGATTAACAGGCAGCATCTCTCCATTCAAACTCCGTCATTTCCTTTCTTTACTACATCTATTGTGTGCTTTGCACTTGCTCTATCCTCAGGGGTAGAGCTCCTATTTTTCTTTCTACTTCTATTCTTCTTTTGTTCTCTTCTTCTTAGTGGCATTTTTACGCCTCCAGTTAGATGGTGTGAAGTTTGCTAATTATTTTTCTAAAGTATTGTTTCTATTTATGTGTTTCCATTGTACTTATTCAATTTTGGTTATGTATATATGTGCGCTCTGTAAAGTAAAGGTAAAGATTTTTCTGATGAAGCTATACGCGAAACGTTAAACAGTTGTTTTTATTATGAGAGTCTATATATATATATATATATATATATATATATATATATATATATATATATATATATATATATATATATATATATATATATATATATATATATATATATATATATATATATATATATATATATATATATATATATATATATATATATATATATATATATACTAAGTCATGAATGGGCTACCACAAGTGGAAAATTTATTTTGGCCCCAGTGCGGATTCGAACTCACGATGTTTAGATCAGAAGACTCCTGTGCTAATAAATTGCGCCATCCAGGCACAATGAATCTCCAAATCAAATTGAGGCTGAGCCATCCAAAGTCTAGAATCTCCAAACACCCCATCTATAATCTGAAAAGTAACATCCTTTACAATATATATATATTTATTTATATATATATATATATATATATATATATATATATATATATATATATATATATATATATATATATATATATATATATATATATATATATATATATATATATATATATATATATATATATATATATATATATATATATATATATATATATATATATATATATATATATATATATATATATATATAATATATATATAAGACATATATAGACCCTCAAGAAAAAATTCCAACTTTTAAAGCGTTTCGGCACAAGCCTTCATCAGTTCTTACATTCCCGGTACATACAGCCCATATATAACGATAAAACCAAAGGAACAATATCTAATTAACTTACAACAATAGAGCACTTTACACAATGAAACTGGATTTACAATGGATAGCATTTGAAATTGAATGTAAGGGGAATTATAGTTAGCATAAGAGAAAAGGGTGTTGGAGAAGCTTATACCTACCGTCCCAGCGGGGTAGAAAGAAAGCCATGCGAGAACAAAGTGGGTGTGAAGTAACATAAAATGAAAAGGAAACCCAATATGACCTAGAAAGGACGATATTGAGAGGAGGAAGATCCAGTAAAGAAAGGTGCGACATAAATACTATAATAGACAAGCATAACTAAATGAAAGTATAAACTATGACATAAAATAAAAAGAGGAGAATAAATAGTGAAGACACATAGAATAACCCAGCCAACTCAAATAAATAATAATCCTATGCGTCTACTTCCTTAACATTAAGACCCCAGGGTGTGAAAGTGTTCAGCTTATGTTGCCAGACACTTTCACGTGTCCTATTCCTCCCAATTAGTTTATCAATAACAGTGACACGAATGTCTTCCACGAACCCATGATGTCCTTCCTCAGAAAATGTCTGAAAAAGTCCATCTGGGGAACTGAAGACCCTGACCTAAACCTACGATAACACGCCTTATAATTATTAAACCTAAGCCTACAAGGCGTGTTAGTACTACCCACATACTGAACACTACACACAACACAGTCAAACAAATACACAACACCCGACGAATACAGTTAAATGAAAAGTTAATCTTATACTCCTTACTAGTTGCGTGGGAATAGAAACTATCACTTTCAGACATAGATCTACAGACTTGACATCTTTTTATTTTATGTCATAGTTTATACTTTCATTTAGTTATGCTTGTCTATTATAGTATTTATGTCGCACCTTTCTTTACTGGATCTTCCTCCTCTCAATATCGTCCTTTCTAGGTCATATTGGGTTTCCTTTTCATTTTATGTTACTTCACACCCACTTTGTTCTCGCATGGCTTTCTTTCTACCCCGCTGGGACGGTAGGTATCAGCTTCTCCAACACCCTTTTCTCTTATGCTAACTATAATTCCCCTTACATTCAATTTCAAATGCTATCCATTGTAAATATATAAATATATATATATATATATATATATATATATATATATATATATATATATATATATATATATATATATATATATATATATATATATATATATATATATATATATATATATATATATATAGTCAAAGTCAAAGCCGCACTAACTTAGTATATAAATAAAACATAGAGAATTCAAAAATATACTTTCTTCTGTTGTAAACGTTTCGATATATTATCTTCATCAGTACTGATGAAGATAATATATCGAAACGTTTACAACAGAAGAAAGTATATTTTTGAATTATATATATATATATATATATATACTAAGTCATGAGTGGGCTACCACAATTGGAAAATTTATTTTGGCCCCAGTGCGGATTCGAACTCACGATGTTTAGATCAGAAGACTCCTGTGCTAATCAATTGCGCCATCCATGCACAAAAGAATAGCGGTGGAATCTTAAGGTCATTCTACCGTGAGTCCCTCGACGCATCTAGGGCCTTCTCTATGTTTCGGCTATAATGCCTTCTTCAGAGCCAAGCGTACTATATCATATTAATTCGGCTAAGGCTGACATATGTAAATACTAAGTCATGAGTGGGCTACCACAATTGGAAAATTTATTTTGGCCCCAGTGCGGATTCGAACTCACGATGTTTAGATCAGAAGACTCCTGTGCTAATCAATTGCGCCATCCAGGCACAAAAGAATAGCGGTGGAATCTTAAGGTCATTCTACCGTGAGTCCCTCAACGCATCTAGGGCCTTCTCTATGTTTCGGCTATAATGCCTTCTTCAGAGCCAAGCGTACTATATCATATTAATTCGGCTAAGGCTATGATATAGTACGCTTGGCTCTGAAGAAGGCATTATAGCCGAAACATAGAGAAGGCCCTAGATGCGTTGAGGGACTCACGGTAGAATGACCTTAAGATTCCACCGCTATTCTTTTGTGCCTGGATGGCGCAATTGATTAGCACAGGAGTCTTCTGATCTAAACATCGTGAGTTCGAATCCGCACTGGGGCCAAAATAAATTTTCCAATTGTGGTAGCCCACTCATGACTTAGTATTTACATATATATATATATATATATATATAAATGAGAATGAGTCCTTCCAATACAGTGCTGGATATCGTAAAGTAGAGCAGAATATATATAAATTAAAACTACTATGTGCTCTCGACAAGCCTGTTTCATGAACGGTATTGTTCATTCATCAGGAGAATAAAACGAGCAGGATTCGAACGAGAGATTGCTTGTTTTATTCTCCTGATGAGTGAACAATACCGTTCATGAAACAGGCTTGTCGAGAGCACATAGTAGTTTTAATTTGTATATATATATATATATATATATATATATATATATATATATATATATATATATATATATATATATATATATATATATATATATATATATATATATATATATATATATATATATATATATATATATATATATAGACCCTCAAGAAAAAATTCCAACTTTTAAAACGTTTCGGCACAAGCCTTCATCAGTTAATAACTGATGTATAGACCCTCAAGAAAAAATTCCAACTTTTAAAACGTTTCGGCACAAGCCTTCATCAGTTAATAACTGATGTATAGACCCTCAAGAAAAAATTCCAACTTTTAAAACGTTTCGGCACAAGCCTTCATCAGTTAATAACTGATGTATAGACCCTCAAGAAAAAATTCCAACTTTTAAAACGTTTCGGCACAAGCCTTCATCAGTTAATAACTGATGAAGGCTTGTGCCGAAACGTTTTAAAAGTTGGAACTTTTTCTTGAGGGTCTATTTATGCCTTTAAAAATTTCTTTATGATTGGAGCTATTTGAGTGTATATATATATATATATATATATATATATATATATATATATATATATATATATATATATATATATATATATATATATATATATATATATATATAAATATATATATATATATATATATATATATATATATGTATATATATATATATATAAATATATATATATATATATATATATATATATATATATATATATATATATATATATATATATATATATATATATATATATATATATATATATATATATATATATATATATATTTATATATACAATCAGTAGCTAGTGAGTAGCCAGGATTTCTCCTTTTTCGGTGCAAACAGAAAGGTTGATATAATGCTCAGAAAAACCAGGAGAAAATTATATTTTGCCACCACCTGGGATCGAACCAGGGTCTCTCGCAGTCCGGGCAAGCGTCGTAACCACTAGACCACAGTGGCTTGCTTTAACTTCCCAGGTTGTTAGCACCTTATGGTCACTTTCGGCTTTTGCCTGTATCAAGCAGCTCTAATATATACAATCAGTAGCTAGCGAGTAACCAGGATTTCTCCTTTTTCGGTGCAAGCAGAAAGGTTGTTTTAATGCTCAGAAAATGAACGTCAGATTATATATATATATATATATATATATATATATATATATATATATATATATATATATATATATATATATATATATATATATATATATATATATATATATATTATCTGACGTTCAGTCCTTCTGGTGCAAAGCTGTGTAGCATAAACTGCCAAAACCCTTCTCTATATCTAGACTGCCCAAAACCCTGTCTATGATCTGAAAACTAACATCCTCCATAAATTTTTTAAATCTAAAATCTTTATTGACTCTTAATTGTTTTTTAAACATTTTATAGTTAGTAGTTTTTTAGCATATATGCATATCAGATTTGGTTGCAGGCTTTGGTAATCTTGCTAATAGTCTAATTTTCAAGTTGAAGGTGTGTATTACTCTCGCAAACTCTCTGTTCAAGCCCATTTTAGACACCAGCCCATTTCCCTTGCTTTAAGCATATATCGAGTTCCATATAGCCTTTTTTGGATTTTGTCTATGGCGTGTGCTAGGTGTAGTGTCTTTCTTACTTTCAACAAACATGTACAATTTCATCATGCTTTAACTGATAACTCTTTCTTTCCAGATATCACCACTAGACTTAATCTCTGAGAGCTGCCGTATCAGCAGAGCTGTTCAAAATGAGGGGCAATTTGTGCTATGCCTTCCTAACGTAAATATTATATTTTTGGTCATCCTTAGCAATAATTTGTCACCTCTCTTTTTCATAAGGATTTTAATTGAAATCCAGGTTTTATTTACGGCTAACTTCTTGAATATGTAATATGGAAGGAACTTAACCGCAGCGTTATTCCAATCAAGTGAAACCAATACCGCAAGTTTGGACCTCAATATAATAGATTTCTTTCAACATCTGCACATTCTTTTAACTTTGGATACTATGTGCAAGAGAAAAGAAACTTTACTCATAAGCCTCATGTTCTTCAAACTACACCCAATGACAGCTTTGTCATTTGCGGTTACCCTCCTTTCCCCAAGATTCACAAACTCTTGTTATACTTCTCGTATCTACAAGCGATTTATGTCATTTGAAAACTCTTTAAGAAGCGATGGTATTTCTTGGATAAAAGGAAGCCCAGTAACTTAACCTGCATGTTAAACTTTGAAGTTGAATTTTGATCACTGACACGGTTGTGTTGCGAAACAGGAAAAATAGAATAATTTATCAGAAGCTTTCATCAATCTGTAATGCACCTTCCCTTAAAAGTGTAGGCATCTATGGAATACACCACAAGCATTATCTAAACATATTTATGTGCCCTACAAAATGTTGGCTGCTGAGGATTTGACCTATAAAAGCGAACTGAAAGAACTTAACTGAATATGCCATTTTCTGTATTTGATACTTGTTTTTATTTCTAGTGTCAGCCAATTTCTGTTATCAATCTCAAATATCTTGTCAGTTTACTCTACAATCTCTTTTCATTAGAACCGGATAATTTTTGGTTCAATATTCGTGATTTTTGAGCCACTTCTAGGCTCAAGTATTCTTAGAGTTGTTCTTCTTATCGTTTTGATAGTAATTTTTGCACATATTTGCGAAACTACTTGAAGTATACAATTTCTGGAGATGCAGCCTGCTACTATAAGAGAAATAAAGCTACTAATGCAGATATTTATTAAAGATCTCATCAGACCTTGTTTGCCCAAAGATTGCTGGTAGTAGAGTGCTTTTGGAAATTTTCATTTGAGTCTGAGGATGTTCTGGCAGTGTTCTCATTTTCTGGCAGGAAGAAGCACTGGTCACGTAGGAACTGACAGCATATCAACACTTGTTTTAAGTATGTCAGGGTTATGCATAGACAGTTTTGATTATAAGACGCTCGGAAACCAACTGGCCATCTATTTTATTTCGACCAACTTCATTTTCTAGGAAATAAAGCGAAAACAAGAGGATAGTTGTTATTAGTAGCAAATTATTTGTAATATCGCAAACAGAGAGCTGACTATGACCGACGATGACCAACAGAGTAGCTTGGTTGCATGTTAAAAATCAGTCAACTCTCCAATTCATGCGAAATTTCCTGCTATATCACCGACTTCTTTTACAGAATTCATGAACATGTGATGAATGATACCCCGACACCCCAAGTGGGCAGATCACTGATGTATACTGTTGATGCTCGAGTGTAGTTCAAATCGCATTAACTTTAATTCGAAGCTTGCTTACAGTAGCATTTGAAATACGAAAATGAAGATTCGTTAATTAGATATTTATTTTATTCGGTTATGCAAATCATGTATAAACAAACTGAACAATGCACTATTGAAACGTAGTTTTACCATCTTTTAATAAGCAGTCTTTAAGTACTCTCTGAAAAAGGTGGAAATTTCGACAGTAAATCACATGTAGTCTCGATGTCTTTTTATCTTCACATTTGCTTATTATTTCAACAGTTCAAATCCTTATCAACCAACGGTCTGTGGGGTACCTGAGTATGTTTAATTTGGTTTTGTGACTCATTCCATGTATGTTCCATTTTACAATCTTCAGAAATGGTGCATTTGAAGTTGATGCAGCATTTTGGCAAATTTTTCTATTTTTCCTGATTGACAACGGGACAGGGTCAAGTGTCAAAGTTTTGTTTCAAATGTTAGCATCCAAGTTGAGTTGGCGGATCTCTTTTATTGCAAGATTAGCATATACCAAAAAGTAGTTTTCAAATGACAAACTGCATGTAGAGAGGAAAAGTATAACAAGATGTACCATGTCCAGTTAGGACGCTCGAATTCTCCTCGAATTTACATTGTCAATCTTATGGTGACGCGAAATTTTCAAGGAACTCTATCATATTCTTGTCCATTGTTTCGTCCCACTTGACATGGAATGACTCTGGTTTCATTTGCATTTGTCCAGTATGCGAATATATCCCTTGAAATACCATCGTGAATAGCATTCTCGTTGTTTTTCTTATCATTTTAATTACCATCATGAAATTTTTAGCATAATATGACGGCTTCAATGTACATATGAAGCCCCTGCCATCTGTTTCTTCATTTTTGTCCGTCATTAGGTCCATCCCTTCATATGGAGTGGTTGATATGTATGTTGATGTTGTACCTGATCTTACACAGGTATACCATTGTGTGTTCAGCTGTGGATATTGTCTCACCGAATCTTGCTATTTCGCACATATTGATTGGTTGAAAGCTAGACTCGACAAAGGAGCATCAATTGTGAGCAACAAACAGAATTTATTCTAGTCATTCTTGTAATGTGACAGTGTCACTTCTCTTTTTTAGTAACACTTTGTATGATACAAATTTAATTATAGTCAAAGTGGTTGTCATTTGACATGATGTCTGTAAAAGATATAATTTTCTCCATATAGATTTATAATATTTAGTATCCATACCTCATATACTCTTTTATCTATTCGATATGAATGGATGTTACATTAATTTCATAGATAAAGCCAACAAGAACATTTCCAGCTGAAATGATTATCCTCAACTATGCCAAGTCCGTGGTATGTATATTTCGTTAGTGAAGAGTTTTGATGAGCCCCCGGCATGTTTCCAGAAGATATTGTAGAATTTGCTCTCTTTGATGGCCTCTCTACTGCATCAGCTAAATTCTCTTGCTTGTTTCACATGATATGTTCTTTAAGTTGCAGAGTGCGTTCTGCTATTCTTCTAGTGGTGCGTTTCAGCCTTTTTCGTACCTCGACCCCTGAGAACAACCCAACAAAGCCTGATATCGCTTGCAAAAGCCCTCACCAAGTATGGTGTTGCTCGCCGAAATAGCACTTGTTGCCATCTTTTCCTGTGCTGCAGTTTTAATCTTAAATGTTAGATGACAAGAATTTTTCGATTGAAATCTTATAGAAATGTACGAGTTCACTTATGACGGTAAGTAGCATCGAGTATATTAGTAATTTTATTTGATTAAGTACAAGTGTAATACAATTTTGTACCCTCCGGTGGTTTATACAAAGTAGGCATTGATTTATTTGGTAGTTAGAACCGTTTCCTAGCGTTGCTGTTGTTGTTGTCATTTTGGTGTTATCAACTTAAACAGAAACAGCTTGCAATCTGGTTCATTCTTACAGAAACAGAACAACACTTATATAGTTTGTAGTCAGTGTTTGGTAGCTGATTTACAAATCTGCAAATGGGTCCTCAACTTCAAGTTCTTCTAGCAAAACGTCATTGATTCCTGCGATGTGAGAACCCTTTTTGATCGAATCGAATCGGAGCAATTATTTCGCAAATGATCATAAAGGCTAATAAGCCATCTTGCCTGAAAAGGCTTGAAAACACAAAGAACAAGCTTTACTGCAATACACTAGCCCCCTGTCTGAGTTGTGAGGTAACTTGGTAAAGCAACCATTTTTCGAATTTCTTCTTTAAGAACTGCTTCGACTCCCCGTTTATTATCCGTTTACCTATTCCTCGATTGCACTAGTATTATTGTGTCCCTAATGTGAAAGAGACCTTAGTTTATCGATAATAATCTTAGCCAATTGTTTCTAGCAACGCTTCAAGCAACGCTTCTAGTCCAAAGTCTAGTGTCGCGCCACTTGTACGCCAATTAGATTTGCTTCTTGATGATGATGGTCTCATTCTTTCTACAGACCGTCTTACGCTCGAATCCTCCCTTATTCTACTTCCTGGCCATTCTCACCCTATGACTTCCATTATTCTTGATTGTCATCACCGTCAGCATCATGTAGGGTTGGAGGGACAATTCTTGCTCTTTGCAGTCGGTCCTGGGTTCCGTCATCACGTACAGAGACTCGTCGCCTTCTTGCCAAATGCTTCACATGCAAAAAGTTACAGGTTGTGATTGTTCCCTGCCAATGCCACCTTTGTTACCCTAGTTTTGCTATGACACATCAACACGCTCTTTCTCTAACATTGGTATTGACTTCGCTGGTCCTCTTACAGTTAAAGATCGTTCTGGCATTCACATTAAGTTCTACATTATTTGTTTACTTATCTTACTACCCGTGCTATTAGTTTAGAAGTTGTAGAAGACCTCAGCACGTAATCTTTTCTGCAAGCTTTACGTCATAATTGTAGCTCATTTTCTACTCCACGCCTTATCATATGGGACAACATGCAAGCATTCAAGTGTGCAGACAAGGACCTTCACGCACTCTTAGCTCACTTTGAATCGCCAACCGTACAAACTCCTTTCATGCATAAGTGTATTCATTTCTTATATATACCTGCCCGTTTGTCCGCACTGGGGTGGTGTGTACGAAAGAATGGTTGAACTCATAAAGTCAGTTCTAAAGAAGGCGGTTGGTTTTTCGCTCGTTGTGCTTGCGGAATGTAACACATTAATAAATGAAATTCAAGCTATCCTAAACGATCGTCCGCTTACAGTTATAAATCCAGATTTACACGAATTCGAGCCGTTTACTCCAAATCATCTTCTTTTCTGTTTAGGCATTACGCCACTGCCACATCCTTCTCTCTTTTCTGATGAATGCGACCTGAATTTTGGCGATCCTCAAGCAATTTCCCGCGCTCAACACTATCGCACCACGCTTTACCGCCAATTTCTACAACGTTTCCACAGTGAATATCTGCATACTTTCCGGAATAACGTGTTACACTTCGCTGCGCCGCTTATCAAAGATGTTGATGCCGTCTGCGTTGCCGACACTGATACGCTCCGCCATCGTTGGTCTCTTGCTGTAGTCAACTGGCTGCAACATGGTTCAGATGGTATGTCTTGCTGCTGTAGTTTGTACTGCTCACAGCCACACGACCAGGTCGGTTATTAAATTTTTTAAGCTGGAGCTCTCACTTTGCCATGAAGAAAGAGCATATTCGTTCTACGGACATGAAGCTTGTTTAAAGAACATGAGTCCTACATGCAAGGCAGCTTCAAGAAACCTGCTAAAATGACAACTAATCGACTCTCAGCAAGATTAGTGTTTTCGCAGGCCCCCAGTATGTCAAGTAACAATTGATTCTAAATTAAAATTTAACCGACATGTCCTCCAAATTTGTCAGAAAGCAAACAGCAAAATTAGTGCCTTTTCTAGGGTTTCAAAGTACCTTGATGGAAAACAATCACTTATCCTCTACAACTCATTTATAGCATCTCAGTTTAATTATTGCTTTTTAATATGGATGTTTTGTGGAAAAGCTGCCAATAAAGAGCTAAACCGCAGCCACAAGAGAGCACTTGAATTCTACGAAATGACTATTCTTCTCCATTGGAAGAACTTCTACAAAAATCAAATGAATGTACAATTCACATAAAAAATTTAAAAAGATTAATGCTTGAGGTTTATAAATGTTTGAAAAATGAAAACCCATCCTTTATGTGGAACATGTTCCAAGAAAAGAGTATTCAATATAATTTACGATCGAGAAACCTTCTCATGTTGCCTCAAACTAACACTATTAAATATGGAAATGATAGTATAGTTTTCGAGGCAGCATCTTATGGAATTACCTTCCTTATGAAATTAAAAGCCAAACCTCCGTCTGCTCTTTTAAGAAACGTATAAAAAATTGGAGTGGAGTGGACTGCAATTGTAAAATTTGTAAATAGTGAAGCTGTTATATACATCGTGTACATTTTTGTTTTTTTTAAAGTATTTTAGAGTATGTAAATAGTTGGTCTTAATTAGTTTCTTTAAAAGCTATGTAAAATTCCAACTTTAAATAATTTCATATTATTATTATTATTATTATATTATTACTGAGGTCTGGAACTGAGTTAGTCATAGGGGACTGGACCTGAATACGTATATAGAGCGTTATTTACTCATCATTTAAGCTAGTTAACATTTATTAGCACCGGTTTTGTTCACCCCTCCATTTTGCTCTTTGACAGAGCTTTTAATCATGAGTAACGGAATTCTGTTCACCAGTTACAAGGACAGCTTTGCATGGGCATACCTTGGAGGCATATAGCCTCTTGTAGTGACTTAGGAGAATGCACCATGATTGGATGTAACGGTGCCGAAATTTCTTTTAATTTTGCCCCTGGAGTGGCATGAAAGGCATCTCCCAGTTTTAAATTGGACTGAAGACTATAATGCTCATCGCATCTAGGAAAATCTAAAATTAATATTTGAAAAGAGAAGAAAAACATTTCTTGAAAGAAATGTAGGGTCGCTATTGCCCCTGTCCCCTCATTCTCACTCCTGACATTTCTTATCTAATATTGAATGGATATTCATTACTATCAGAAGGCGATAACTGATGCTCCATTGAGTACGCCAGGTCTATCGACGTGTGTTCCTGAATTCAGATTTGTTGGCCAAATATTAAAGGAGTTGTGCAATTTTTGTTATAAACAGTTTCAGTAAGAAGAAGGAGACTGTTGATACTTCTCGGTGACTAGTTTGTCAGTGTGCGGAAGGAACATTCAATACCGACCAAACTTCAGGCTACATCTTCTATATGAATACATTTTCTATCTTCAGTTTTTTGTAAAGGAATGAAAATTGGTATCGCCATTGGACATATCATCGATGTCTTTGTCCAATAACCGATACAGATTTCTGGCGAATGGTCAAATGATTTCTTTTGATGTTAGGGGATTACTTCGCAGACTCGTTGCTTAGAGATAAGCCTGTCAACAATCATTGATTTGATATCACCAGCAAACCGCACATTTTCGTTTTCTCATGGAGATCATTTAGGGGAGGAATCCCTCGTCGTTGAAATTCAGTTAGTAAATCTAAGTTAGCTAGCACACAAGCAGAGTTGCATTTCACTGCTTTGTATAAAAACCTGGCTAAATCAAGTGTAGCTGTACGTTTGGTTAATGGGGTCGTATACCATAATAGGGCCCGCTTTTCAAAGACCATTCCATCACGTCTTCGTATAAATATATGAAGGATTTCATAAGACTATACACTTTTCAGTTCAGTAAGTTCAATCACTGTAAATTTTGAATATTCTTCTGCCATGAAAGAAAGTAGATATATTGCATTCATATAGTACTTGCCCCACACAACTGCGTAGATTTGGAATTTTCAACTAGTATCTGTGACCACTCCTCAATCTAAACTGTTTCTTATTGTCATTAGCTTAAATGTAAATGGAACCTCTGGATTATAGTGAATCTGAGCAAATTCTGGTAAACTGACCAAATTCTTGCGCCTCATTATGATTTTGATTCAGCGTAAGAGAGCTCAACCTCGGTAAATATGTCTTCGCATCTCTGTTTAGCAATACTAATTTGAGGTGTCTGCGCCGATCTACCACCATATTAAACTACTTTGTTAATCAATATTGAATAGACCCTAGTCATGAGAGTTATTTGGGGACGAAGGCCCGCTCCCTCCTTCCATAGCTGCTGCATTTAAGATAATTTCATGTTCTCTTCCACACTTTCTAGGTCCAAAAGTCCAAGAGAAGTGACAATATAGCGTTAGTTCTACAACTTGCTGAAAAGATAAGGTCAGTTTTCAGCTTAGCTGCGAAAAACTTTCCGTATATGAATTACTGATCTCAAAACTACATTTTGAGATCAATGATATGAACACACTCTTAGATTTTATGAATTCACGTTTCTTCTATAGATAGCTATGTACATACGTTTGAAAGGCAATTATTTCTAGGTATTATACACTATTGTAATCTACGTATGAATGTAGGTATGTGCATGTATGTATATGTTTATTTGCTTTAAGGATGTGATTGCCTCTTATCAGCCGATTGTATACACTACAACGAAGTTGATAAGTTAATTGCTTGTATGTGTTCGTTAATCTAGAGCAATTCTATGTGTTTATGTATACTAATTCAATTGATCAGTATGTTGTTCTTTGGGGTTCACATACTCATTGCCGTTTTGCATACTTTAACTGTCCCTAGGATAGCTGCTTTTTGTAGTCACTGGATAATCTTATCGGTGTTTTTTTATTGGGAAATAGTTGGTATTGCTTCCATTGCACCTACGGATATTGCCAATATGTCGAATGTGTATCCTTTGTACATACTTTGCGTTTTTTCACCAGGTCTATATATTTTAGTTGTCTCCCCTTAGTTGCCTTTTCAAGATTTGTGTCAAGTGGAACAGTCATCTCAACTATTCTGCATATCATTTCTTTCTTGTCCCAGATCTTTCTATCCGATCTGTTCCTTTCAACTTTTGGTGTTGTTTTGATCATCATATCAAACCAAATTTCCTGGTCTCTGTTGTTAGCTACCTCTGGAGGATTCAGTATGAGGCGATCGCATTGAATTAATTTTTGGTATACCACTCTTGCTATCTTATCATGTCGCATATTGATATAAAGGGAAGGTGCTAAGGTTGGATATGAGCAAACAAGATGGTATACAGATTCACGGGCTAGGCCACATACTCTACATCTCATATCCATGCTGTGCCTATTCTGTGTTTCCTTTTCTCTCTCTTCTGCGTTTCTTTTGTTTATGGCTCTTGCTCTTGGATCGCTATCAAGTATCCCTCAATGTAAGATGTTGATCTTAAGCTTAGCCACTTATTCATTTTCGGTATATCTATTATGTGATTTGCATTCTAATTGTATTCTGCTTCTTGTGGTGTCATTCATGTCCCGTATTGATCCAGTATTATCCAAGCGTCTTTTCAGTGACTTAGGGATGTCCTTATAACGATAGGTATAATGTGATATGTTTATGCTCTATGTAGTTTTTGTAATTCACATACTAGCGGTATATAGTTGTTTACTTTCTCTGTTTCTTTATGTATGTATTCTGTACTGTATTTGATATACTGTAAATCTAAGAAACATTTATCTTGCTAGTAATACCAGTTTGTCAGAGAGCTTCAGGGAGTTGATTGGGACAAGACATGGCAGTGGCTATTGAAGGGTGACCTGAAAGGTTACACAGAGGCACTTATATGCAGTGCTCAAGAACAGGCATTAAGAACGAATTATACTAAGTTCCATATTGATTAAACGGCTGACTCACCTTTATGTAGGATGTGTGGTGAAAGGGGTGAGAGTACTTACCATCTAAGTAGTGAATGTGGGAAGTTAGCACTGCGTTAGTACAAGCGAAGGTACGATGATGTTGCACGATATGTCCATTGGCAGCTTTGTCAACATATGGGAATAGAATCGTGTGACAAGTGGTACGAACACATGCCAGAATGTGTAATGGAAAATAAGGACTATAAGATCTACTGGGACATTAGGATACAGTGTTATCGGATGATAGAGGCACCTTGGGACCTTTGGTGACTTGTTGTCACCCGCTCTCATGGAATAGACAGCCGGACACATGAAGTCTCAGATGGCAAACACAAACTATAGTAATAGTGATAACTGTTCTGAGTATGACATAAATCTGCATCCGGTTGTGGAGTTTCCACGTTAGATAATGAGGTTACACTTAGCCACAATTACCTCCAGGTTACCCTTGAGCAAGGTGTAGTACCGGTCAGCTCTCCCAGAGACCATGAAATACCGGGTTGGCGTCCGGCGGGGATTAATCTGCTTCATTGGTGGGAGGGGCTCCTTAGTCTTGGTTGGCAATTCTCCTAGAGGTGGTATCTCACTAGAGCTATTGGTGGTGGTGACACTTTATCAACACTACCCTCCATTTGAGTGTTATGGAAAATATAACTAATAGCAACAACGACGTTAATTGTGCTGGAAGTATAAGTGCTGAAAGTGCCACGCCCGGCAGGTGTGCAGCGTGGGTCCGGTCGTCATCTGGCTATTGCTAGAACAGTGTGGAGTACAGAAATGAACATAGCTGTTATGGAGTGCTATTTTTTAAGCAATCCTGTTGATGACCTGGTAAACCATGGTAAACCTTTTGGGGGTTACAGAAGAAGGATGCATAGTATCTGGAAAGAACGCCAAAGCTTTAACATCAATGAACGGAGATTACTTGACCAGGCTCGACTCATACGTAAAATAAGTGGTTCGCAGCACTACAGCTCTCTGAGATTAAGGACAGAGTATGGAATATAAATGTTGTTGCGGGAACTAGCAATTATGCAAGTGATGGCGGAGAGGAAGTAGTGAAAGTGAATAGCTCTGTAAAGGACGATGCCTGTTTGATTTCTGCAAATATAGAAGAGCTGAATAATGAGGATAGAGAGATTATTGAGGAACTAAATAGCATTATTAAAAATGATCTTCACATTGAGTTACACGGGTTTAAGGAGGTTGACAGAACATTACTCAGAGAGCATGTAAAGAATATTAATGGAGTTTTGAAATACGTTGCTGCGGAAAGTGTAACTGGAACAATTAATTTACTAAAGGCCTGTGCCATCTTGATTGGAAGAATAGTAGGTCTCAAACCTATGCGTAGAAGAACTAATGGCAAGAAAGAGCTATGGTGGATAAGAAGAATAAATGAATCAATTAAGGGAGCAACGAAATCATGTGAATATACTAGAAACAAAGAGACAGAGCGCTCTTAAGAGAACAGAAAAGTATAAGATACTTGAGGATAAATATAAGGTCTAGAAAATAAGATTGGATGTGATAATCGAAGAGCTCAAACAAAGATTACAAGCTAAATCTATGAAAATCAAAAGATACGATCAGAGGATTGAGCAATGCAGGATTAGCAGATTCTTTCAACAAGATCAAAAACAGGTCTACCAACAGTTGAATGGAAAGGTAAATAATGGTGAAAAATCTGATGCTGATGAAAGTAGACGATTTTGGAGCAACATATGGGATAGATACATCAAAAGAAGGATGCTGCATGGCTGATAGATTTGAGAGCGAATAAAAATGATGAGAAACAACATGATATTGAAATCATCATTGATATGGTGACTAAGCACCTATGAAACATTCCGAACTGGAAATATCCAGGACCTGATGGGGTTCAAGGGTATTGGTTGAAGGATTTCACGGGATTGCATAGAAGAATGGCTGATCATTTCAATAGCTTACTTAACAATGGAATTGAGATTCCAAAATGGATCACCACTGGAAAGACAGTGCTATGCCTGAAATACCAAAGCAAAGGAAGTGCGGTCGACAATTATCGACCAATACCTTGCTGGCCTTTGATGTGGAAGCTGATTACAGGGATTCTAGCAAATGTTTTATGCGACTTTCTGGAAGGTACTGGTAAAGTGCCAAATGAACAGAAAGGATGCAGGAGGAAAAGTAGAGGGACAAAGAACCAACTTCTAATAGATAGAGCAGTGTTAACTGACTGTAGAAAGTGACATACCAACCTCGGAATGGCGTGGATAGACTATAAGAAGGCCTATGATATGGTCCCCCATTCCTGGATTCAAGAAAGTTTAGAACTAGCTGTTGCTGCGAATAATGTAGTTGAGTTTATTTCAAGGTCGATGAAAACCTGGAATGTGCAACTGATGTCCTGTGGGGAATTCCTGGCAAAAGTTAACATCAGGAGGGGAATTTTCCAGTATGGCAGTCTGTTTCCTCTTTTATCTGTGATCTATATCTTCCCCCTTACAGAAATATTAAGTTAAGTCCAGTCAGGGTATGCTCTGAAATGTGGCGAAGGCTATACCATTTGTTGTTCATGGACGACCTTAAGATTTATGGGAAGAATGAGCTTGAAGTAAATGCATAGGTTTCTACTGTAGAGATATTTTCAAATGATATAGGAATGGAGTTTGGAATCAAGAAGTGTGGCACGCTTATTTTGAAGCGAGGAAAGGTGGTTAGATTTGACGGGATAGAGTTGCCTAGTGGTGACAAAATCAAGGAGATTGAAGAAACTGGATATAAATACCTAGGAATCACAGAGTATGATAAATTTGAGGAAAGTACAATGGAAGACAATTTCAGAACAGAGTACATTCGGAGAACTAAAGTTATCATGAAAAGTAGGCTTCAAGAAAGGAATAAAATAAAGGCACTGAATACATGGGCAGTGTCTTCATTGAGGTATTGTGCAGTTATCATTAAATGGACTTTAGGAGTGCTTGATGTGATAGACCTGAAGACCCGGAAAATTATGACCATAAATATGGAGTTTCACCCCAGAAGTGATGTTGATCGATTATACATTTCGCGAAGTAAAGGTAGTAGGGGTCTGATAGGTTGTTGGAACTGTGTTATTACAGACGAGAATAGCCTTTGTTGGTACGTGGTAAATCTATTGAGCCACTCATCGTTGCAATTTTTATTAAAGTAACACTTTACCAGGCTGCAGAAATGCAAGAAAACCAACAGACTTTAAAAGGTTGAAACAGCAAGAACGTGTTAACAACTGGAAGGACAAGACAATGCACGGACAATGCCTTAAAGAAATGAACGACAAAGATAAAAATAATATCTGGATGTGGTTACAGAAAGGTGATCTGAAAGGCTGCACTGACGCATTGGCTTGCAGTGCACAGGAACAAGTGTTTCGTACAAATTACACCACGTTTAGAATAGATACAAATATTGACTCGACAGACAGTTTATCATATTGTGAGCGAATGTAGCAAGTTAGCCCAGAGAGAATACAAGCGAAGGTATGATACTGTTGTAAGGTATATTCTCTGGCGCCTCTCTGGAAAATTCGACCTTGACAGAGCCCAGAATTGTTACGAACACAATCCAGAGGGAGTAACCGACTGTGCTAATTGTAAGATATTGTGGGATATTGTGATCCAGTGTGACAAGGAGATTGAGGCTCGCTGACCAGACATTGTTGTATTGGACAAGACAAGTAAGGAGGTTAAAATTATTGATATTGCCATACCCGGTGATGCCAGATTATGTGAGAATAGATCGATGAATACACCTTCTTAAAGGATAAGATTGCAAGATTATGGAGTGTTCGGAAAGTGGCTGTAATCCCAATTTTCGTTAGAGCGCTGGGGGCAATAGCAACTCGATTTGAGAAATTTGTCATTGAAGCAGGAATAGCACTTCTTGTCGAACATGTACAGAAAGCAGCTTTGCTAGGGACAGCTAGGCTTTTGTGATTGGTACTTGGTTCCCAAGTATCCTAGGTCAAGACCTGTGAGTTCCCGCATTCACAGTGAGAATTCTATAGCACTTAAAGATCCAATGCTTTGGGCTGAGAACTATTAAACATAATAGTAATAATTGTAATAATAATAAAGCTATTTTTTACAGGATAATTCAATTAGCTAAGATATAGCTGCTATCAAGAGAAGCCCTGCAGAGTACTTTCATTGTACTTTCACTGCTATCCGTAGCCTTAGAATGCCACATTTATTTAATGATGAATAATAATAATGAATGAAATGTTGGCAGTAGGGGCTCTGGAGCCATGAAGAGTGAACGAATCTGGCTCGGCAGGTCCACAGCCTGGGCCCGGTTGTCATCCAGCTACCGCGAGATGTAATTTTACTCTAGAATTCTGGACTGTCCGAACTCTATTGAACTGTGCTTCAAAAGGTTCAATGCCAAAACGAATAACAGTGATAGTTCCGTAAGAACTCCAATGCTATAATATGGTTAAAGTTACAGTATCATCGACAAGACTTTTGGGCGAAGGTACTATCAGCGAGTATTCTGTTGACTATGTATTCTATTACTGTAGAAGATAGGAAGGTAGCGATAGGGAAGCTGGGCGGCTTTTGCGGTTAAGAGATCACTGATAAACAACTTTTTGAATTACCAGTTGGCATAAATGATCGCCTAATGTTCATGCGAGTTCCTTTGGTAAATAGAATTGGGCGCTTTGCTGCTACCTTCAGTGTGTATGCATCGACATTGGATAGTTCTGATGAGATCAAGGAACCCTTTTATTGCAGTTTGAGGAATGCATTATTAAATGTCCCTCGTGAACACACTAGCTCATTGTCCTTGGGGGCTCATGTTGGAAGGGAATCTTGTACCTGGTACGCAATTGGAAAACATGATGGGGGTACTTGAAATTCCAGTGGTTTGTTACTGCGGTAGAACTGCGCAGAAATTGGCCTTGTAGTAGCTAAGACGTTTCTCCAATGCAAAGAAAGTACAAGGCTTCCTGGATGCACCCAGGTTCAAAGCAGTGGCTCCTTATTGACTTCGTCTTGACCAGGAAGTGTGAATTGAAAAATTTAACTAATGTCTGTGCCTTGCGATAAGTTGAATGCTGGACGGATCATCTCCTGGTGAGGTGTAGAGGAAATTTTTTCATCCGCATGAAAAGACGAGACTAAAGTATGGAAATACCATAGAGGTTCATTGTTACGAAGTTGAGGGACCTGCAACTAAAGAATAAGCTTCAGACGGTCTTTGAAAAATATGAACGATTGGTCTTCTTTTAGAGATTCTATATATGGGTCCTCTGTAGATGTGCGAAGCTTCGTAGTTAGGTAACATCAGAATTGGTTAGATGAAAACGATAGAGTTGTCATGCTGGCATAAGGAGATCATAGCTCAAGGGCTTCTGAAAAGTTCAAAGCACTGGAGCACAGTGTGTAGTGAGAACTACGAGAGATAAAAGATAGATGGTGGAATGAAAAGGCTGAACAACTCCAGATTGTATATGATGCTCATAACACCAGTAAACTCTATAAACTGTTGAGAGAAGTATATAGACCATCTTGTTCTACAGCTGCACTTTTGAGGGTAGTAGACTGAACAGTCTTGAAAGATCCTAGCAGTATCGGAAGAAGATGGCATGAGCACTTTGGGGAGTTATTGAATCTCCCTTTTGCTGTTAACAGGCAGGTTTAGGAATACATTGAGCGGCGCAATGAGATAAACGGCCTTGATCATTCTCTTACTTATGAGGAAGTTAGTCAGGATATAAGGAAGCTGAATGGTGTAAAAGTACCAGATATGGATGGCGTTAATTTTTTTTTATTTATCCACATAAGTAATACATATACCAAAATTAACAGCACGATACCATGGGGAGTGAAATTTTCATTATCTACACCATGGCCATTACATTTAACAAAACACACAAGACTAAATAACTACAACTAAAACAATAAGTATTACATACATTAAGTACATTCATTAGCGCAGTGGTCCCCCACCCATTTATCGCCGCAGACATAACACCGTTAGATAATTCAGCCACTACCCTGGAAGGAAGTAGAAAGAGCATTCCGACGATTAAAGCTGAATAAGAAATAATAATTTGTAAAATCAATCGCTAAGATCGACAAACTAGTACCAGCCCCCGGCCCGGAGTTCGGGAACCACTGTACTATTGGAATTCCAGGTTGGAGGCATGTTAGTTGAATATGGATCATTGGATCATACTTAAGCCAATCGTTCTGTTCTTAGAATATAAGAAGTGGTGGATTTTAGAATGAATTTATTTACTTCAAATGGTAAATTTTTGTCACCATACTAAAGAATTTGCAAGAGAGAAGGATTTGAAACATTACATATATTGAAAGAGTGCAGTACCGGAAGGATACTGGTGAAAAGGCACGCCTTTGTTCATCAGACGAATGACACAACAATCGGTAATGTTCCGTATCTTCAGGGCCATCATTAATAGCACACATGGGGCTAATTACATCAGTGAAACTGTGCCTGAACTTGTGAAAATTCAATATGCTCAGACCTACCGTAGTTGAGTTAATAGAGCAAGCCCACGAGGATCAGACATGCTGAAAACAGAGTTAGTAATAGGCCTAATAAGCGAAAGTAGTTTACTCTTAGGCACATGGAAGGAAGAAGCTTTTCTAATCTCAGGGTCAGGTTTACTCCATTCATGTGAGCTCTCAGGGAAAAGCTTGCTTTAAGCTTTCCAGTTTATGCCCTAATCTTGCCAGTAACAGGTTAATTGCGGAAGGTATAATTTTATTGGTTTAGTTGGCATTACATCTTCTGCTCGCCAGCTCTGGGGGAAGTGTATATGTGAAAAGTCTGTTGGTACTACCGAACTTCACTGTAGCACGAAAAAGCGGAGACATTCTTTTAGCATACTGAAAGCTTTTTTTCGTCTGACACTCGTCAGAGTATGAAACGTCGGATAACGACCGAAAGGTGAACCGAAGTATATAGCCAGATGCGGGTGCACGTGATATGATGAATAATGCGTCTATTTGACCCTATGATTGGCCAATTAGCGCCTATTCACCATTGTTTACTTGAAGAGTCCAAGTGAAAAATCGAACTCTTTTTGTTTACACAAGACTGGGTTTTGAGTCCTAGTGTAAACTGATTCCAAAACTCCTAAATGAATGGATGATCTTGCTTGCCCTATGATCCTTGCCCTTGCCCTATTTTCGGATCCTATATCGCTTTTTTCGTCCGACATTTTTCAAATATGAAACGTTGGATAACGACCGAAAGGTTAACTGACTTATATAGCCAGAAACGGATACACGTGATATCATGAATAATGTGTCTATAAAAGCAATATAGTAAGAGAACAGCCACCTTGTATGTGTCAAAACAATACTCCTAAAATGAATTTTGATTCGGCCATAAGACATCATACTATAAATCAAGAATGCACCAACACATATGCAGACGATAATTTTCGGATCATTGGACAAGCGAGATCGTCCTGTCATTTATGTGTTTTGGAATCAGTTTACATTAAGACTCAAAACCCAATGTAAATAAAAAGAGTTCATTTTCTCACTTGGACTATTCAAGTAAAAAATGGTGAGTATGTGCTAACTGGCCAATAATAGGACCAAATAGACACATTATGCATCATATACCGTGTATTCGTATCTGGCTATATAAGTCAGTTCACCTTTCGGTCGTTATCCGACGTTTCATATTCTGAAAAATGTCAAACGAAAAAGCTTTTCAGTATACTAAAAGAATGTTCCGGCTTTTTCGTGCTATAGTTAAGTATTTAAATGCATTAGTAACAACCAATAAATAGTATTTATACTAGGTATGAGAGATTTATACTAGGCACACCCAGCCAAGAGCGCTAATTGGATATAGTAAGAGATTGCTCAGTCACCACATCCATTAAATATAAGCCATTTTTCCACCAATCATACTTATTCCAGGCACCGCGTCTATTCGGAACTCAATAGTATTTGTCTTTTCAATCATATGACTTTTCTCGTCATTTTTAGTGTATACATGTACTAGAAGATCTATAATTATTATATTTGGCAATTTTATTTGTTGATTTTATCTTTAGGACAGCGACACATTCATCAGAGCATAGACTTTCAATAGCTGGTGTTCAGAAGTCAAGTGACGTTCCCCATGGTAACATTAAATTACCATTAAAGCTCTATTACTTTCTTGAGAAGCTTATTAAGTTTCAAGGGGTGGGGACTAGAGAAGATGCTTAATGTGTAGAGAGAATTGTTCGGAAGTTCTATACGGAGAAAGTAGATGGTGCTTACTTTTTTCAGTACTGCTATCATGACAGTGTTGAATGACTTAATGTAGCAAAACTAGCCTATGATTAATTTTTCATTTTGATCAGAATGAAATACCCAGTTGGGAGCATATTCAGGACTAATTTCGACTTGACGTTTATTCAAAAGTGTACATAGCAGTCCCACTTGTCCTAAAGGGCGTGCAGATTATTTGACATTCCAAGAAGCTATATTGATCTTTTTTATTCTATAGAACTTCCATAAATGTTAGCTACATGCGTGTAGCTGTGTAGAGGGAGCATTAGTAGACTAGTGGTCAAATCCTATCCTTCTGGCCTTAGATATCTGAAGTCACCTTAGTTCTGTCTTGTAGTGTGGTGTCATAGTCTCAAGTCAATTGTATTTTGGTTGCCTTCGCAATCACTTATATTGTGTTCCTGGGTGGGCATGATAACACCTAATCAAGTGCCAGCATACCTCGGCCTCCTATATGCATCCTCTCTGTTGCATCTTCTCTCTTGCAACTTTAATGCTACTTTGAAATATCTCTTTTAGTTACACTAAGACATCATCAATTATAATTTCATTATTTTAGCTCAAAATAAACGATTTGCTGTTGACTGGGATGTCTGTAGCTGTTGCGGAAGGCCATTGTATCCTCTTGTAGTAAGTGTCTGCCCTATAATTTTCACATATCCAATTGCACAAACATTCATATCGCTTTATCACTAAATAATTATAGTGTGAGAATATTCCATTAAAAAGTTTATATATTTGCAGGCTATCCTCTGAAAATAGGAAAAACTGGGCGTATGCTATAGTTTGAAATGCACTCTTTATGAATTTTCAAGAATTGAAGTGATGCTGTATGATAATGAAGATGATATCTATTCAGTACAAGATTCGCGACAACAAATAAAGACATTTTATTGTCTTTATAGATGTATTTTAATTTCGACAATTCCTTCTAAATACGACATAATCAGTAGACCTAATCAGTAGCTAAGACCTAACAAGACATAATCAGTAAAAAATACCTAAGACATAATCAGACGTTTCGACTCAGTCATGAGCCATCATCAGTAAAGGGATGAAAGTAGCGAGAATATGGCCTTATATAGCCATGGGGGCGTGAATCAGGTCACGCACTAAGTCAGTTACTATGGGGCGTGAGTAAGCTCACGCACATAATATCTATTTAAGTATTAACCCTCTTGGTTTTTGGTTATCAGTAGAACATAACGATTTGTGGCCTCTGAAAGCTTTTAGACTAGACGGTCAGGTCCACAATCTATATCGGTATGATGACTCCAGGCTTAAAGCGCTGTTTTAAGTAACCGCAAAAATGCACTTGTGAGATATTGGGAGCTTCCAGTTCTAAGTGTCTATAGTATATTTTCAATTTTCCAATTTCCATTAGATGATTAATTGTTTGCTATTAGCTGGTTGATGACATCGATTGCTCACATTCTGAAGGGGAAGAGTTATGATTAGGCTTCTCGTGATTATCAAACTTTTAATAAATAGATCCCAGCAAGTCTAACAGTGGCTTTTATCTCTCATCTGCTAAAAATAATGAGTCCATTTCATATCGCTTCATAGTAATCACTGTCATTGATAAAAGGATATTTGTCAGTTCTTACGTTATGCCGCATGCCAAAATCTTCATAATTCTGTTGATAATGATTTTTTTTTTGTTTTTTTTTATATATATACGTCTAAATCTTACAGTACAAGAAATAAAAAACACAAAGTACATAAACGATACCGCAGGGAGTATGCTATGCCATATCAACCCTGCGGCCTACACATATAAGGGGTCATTCACCCTTTACGCAACGCCCCAAAAGGGGAGGGAGGGAGGAACATAATGATTTTGCAACAAGGCAGATCTTTTCTGGTATCAGCATTCGCTCTATTTTTCAATGTAATCCTCACATTGCTTCTACATAGATACTGAACTATTTACTTGGATCCTATCTGACCTGCAGTTCGCTTTCATGATTCATTTGTTTACTATTTGTCATAGTTCAATTACATTCCATTTTTATTGCGTCATTCGAGTTCCCTTTTTGTTTTTCATTTTTTCTGGCTTTTTTGTGCATTTTTTCGCTGACAGCAGTAAGTTACAGGAAAGACTCACTAATTTTCTGTTGTATCCAAAGGTCGTTAGATTTGTTCTGTGCAATGATAAAGTAACCGATGTGCTGAGCAAGTCTATATGCTCTCAATATCTTTGTTCATAGATTTGGAGAGATTCATATTTTTACTGTGCAGATCATGCCTTGGTAGCATTGGACCAGATATATGGGGACATTAATGATTGCTTTAAGATGTTTAGATATTGGGAGGATGTGAGTATTTTATGAATTGAGCTCTTAGTGTTCCTTCTGTAAGTTGTGGTTTCAAGTATCCAGTGCTGGTTTGGTATTTTCTCTGTTTTTCACGTTTCATCGGCTAATTGCACCTGAGAATACACAGATCTCAATTTTATCTAGCGAATCAATTTTTATAAAGACTTTTTTAACTTTTTTCCTTTTTCCTTTTTTCCTAGGAAGAGTTGAATGATCTGATATCTGGTTTGGAGAAGTTGTTAAAGAACAAGGAGTCCCTTTGACATTTCCTGTTGTTTATTGTTATTACTTGCTCGTTGCTTGTGGTGGTAGCTTTCTTCTCTTTGCAGCTTTTAGGCTACTAATGACCTGGCTCTTCCTACGGCACTTGTTAGACTGACAGTAAAATTAGTTCTATCATGTAATACTTCATTTGTGGAATATGATTGAACTATGTGGATACTAATAAACTCTTTCCAGATTATCTTAATTCTGTTGTTTATCTGATCTCAATCACCCACTCATGCATAACGAAGAGTTCTTGAAATGGTGTAGTGACATATTATTTCATAATTTTAAAGAGTTCTATTTGGAAACTGCTACCAGCTTCAATTCTTTTTCATTGAAGAGCCTTCGGCTTGACTGCAGTCATATGGAACATCTTATTATCAGCAAGCTGTCAAAATAATATTTAAGTCATCTCAACGCAAATTTAAGTGTAAAATCACAGACCAAATTGTTCCCTCTTGAAATTTGTCTTAAGGTATTTAAGTATATAGCAATTGTCTTTATTTGTCAACGTTATCTTTACCAAAAGATGCAAATTCAAAGCTGCAATGCCAAGTAGCATTAGACTTAAAAATGTAAATACGTTTACAATGCAAGAAAGCTTGTCAAAACAAATTAAATTCGCAGTAAATGACCATGATTTGGTAGTGGAGGAAGTCTGTTTAATGAACATATAATCCGTCTCATGAAATCTGTCTCATGAACTAGGTGTAGATAAGACAAAATTCCTTGCCTTGGCTAGATTCCATATACAGCACTTAATGGGTTTAAGGTATAAACACTTGAATGAAGCTCAGTCAGTGCATAGGACTGATAAGAACTGGAACAAATGCAAGCAGAATTGACTGAAATATATCTCATGATGAGAATTGTAGAATCAAATCATTGAAGCGAGCATCACATGAGTCAAATAGCCTAAAAGCTTTTTGGAAGATTATTAGACAATCCCATAGAAAACATAATAAGGGAATTCTGTATCTTTTATGAACTCCTGTGTGAAGAGGGAAACAGTTGCGAATAAGAAAACAGTTAGTTGTTCCAAAGGTGCAAAGAGGACAGATTCTCGTTCAGAACCGCAAAGAAGGTGCACATCCAAGATTTCAGAGGATGTTTGCAAGAATAAGGAAGGCCTATTTCTGGAAAGAAATGAGGAGGGACACCTCCAGACACTTACAAAACTGTTCCCTTTTGTGCACAAAGAAAAGACCCGAAGAACAGAAAGCCCGCACCATTGAAACCAATTGAGGAATTTGGACCACTGGAATTTGCTGGAACAGATTATGTTGGGACCACTGCCAGTAGCATCAAGTGGCAACAAGTATGTTTTAATTATGCAGGATCCATTTTCCAGGTGGCCAGCTGCTTATGCAATCCCAGAGATATGTGCTGAGACGACGGTTGACTGCATCGAAAAGTTTGCAAGGGACTATGGATATCCAAGTACAATCCTGTATGATCGTGCGTCAAAGTTTATGTCATCTAATTTTGGAAGAACCTATAAGAAGATGGGAATTCGGTTGAGGAACGCATCAGGATATGGACCACAATGCAATGGTGTGACAGATAGATTTGACGGAGCCCTTAAGACTGCACTAGCAATGTACACGAATGGTAGGAAAGATGATTGGGACCAACATTTGAGAGACATTGTGATGTCATATAGGACAACACCAAATTCAGTAACGAAAGGGACACCTGCGTTCCTGATGACTGGAAGAGAATTCAGTGTTACACCAGGAGCAATGAGGCCCCTGACCAGGGTGTATTCTACAGATTTTGTAAATGACCGGGAGAACACGCAGAGAGAAGCTGGTACGGTGGTCAGAAAACTGAATCGCAAAGAAACAAACGCCAAAAAGACGCGTATAATACGAAAGTTGCAACTAGAAGTCACCAGTATTCTGTGGGTGATATGATGGCAAAAATGATGGCAAAAAGCAGAGTACCGGTTTGAATTTAGAACATTGGCTAGGACCTTATAAAGTACAACGTATCATTTCTAGCCAGAATGTAATTAGACCTAAAGGATTCAAGGAGGAATGGAATTGTCCACGTGGATCAACTGAGAAGGTGCACTGAGGAACAGAAGGAAGACATTCAAAACAGGATCAAAACAGTTATAGATAGAGAAACCAGGAGAGTAGATTGGAGACCAAATGCTTTGTGGAACTGAATAATAAAGAAACTTTATGGGTGCCCTCAGAGACTGTGGCAAGCAAATTGATTGAAGAAGTTGAACAATCATTGAACATTGGGAAATAATTACAAGCACATTAACTTCATATATATTTTAGATTAAAACAATGAACTATAGTATTAATCTAAGGGGGGTGCGTGTAACGTGTTTGTTTTTAGTGCTGATGTAATGATTTTATTTAGGACTACAGTAACTGCGTATTTTTAGAATTGACTTCACTGTTACCAGTTGACGCTGTGGCCGCGGCAACCAGACGTGATAACGCTATTTGACTTTATGTAATCCCCTTGTAATATCGTTTAATCATTACGGTTGTTAAGTAAAATGTTTTATCGTTTCTAGGTATTCTATTTCGGTTAGGCAAACACTGTTATGTATAAAAAAGTAGTTTAGGATGCACGGATAGTTGCGAGCGGGGAGCTCTGAGGCCTGTTAGAAAGGAACCTTCTGAGTGTTGGCTTGAGTCCCGTTACTCTAAATATATAAGCATTTTTCATAGTAATCACACTTTGTAATAAACATAATTCTTGAGTTATTTTCGGGTTATCTTTTGTGTTACGCTTCTGAGACTACTGGGCATGATTGGGCATGACAGTATTTGGTGATAGAAGCTACATCTTGTAAAGATTTTTACAATTTTTGTAAAGGAATTTATGGATCTGATAGTGAGATACTTTCTATACTCCTCTGCTCTCTTGGATAAAGCAAGGAGGCAGCTGCCCCCATGCTTCTTGTCAAGCATCGCTCTTGCAAACAAACCAATAGATCTGTCACACATTCGCCGCTCGTGGCCTCGGACAGAAGGTGCTGATATTGGTACTTCCCCTCGTAGGCATCGATTTGTTAGATCACTGGTATTCCAGTTCTGGATATGAGTTCAACAAAGATTGTAGATAAATTCAGAGGACTGTATGATTAAGATGATAAAGAATTGAAAACAATTGAACATAAATTTACGTAACTACACAAATAACCTACAAAGCCAATAAGTCACGAGGTCACCTCGAAATGTCCATATGTTCGTAATTTCGAATACAATGCCTGCCAAATATCTTCTTCAAAATATTTCACGCATTGATAATGCAAGAATGCACAGGTCGAGTTCTTCTTCAGCAAACAAAAATACCCACAATAAAGCCACAGGTATACAACGCTGGATAAACAAAAAGTGAATATAACATGGAAAAGGCTTGGGTTAGCGCTCGCTATTTCCACAGACTGCAAGAATTTCAGACTGTCTACGAATCAGAAACGAATACAAGCTATCACGGAAACCATAACTTGAAAATTGTTACAGAAGATATAATAAAAAGATCGAACTGCTGAGGCAATTACACTTTTCTGCATGAGAAAACCCTAGACACTAACTACCTTAGGACTCTCATTGTGAAGAAATAACAGAAGTGAATCTAACGCTTTTATCGATCGAGGCGCGAACATAACATGTTTAATCATCCTAAAACTTACAAAACTTAACAGTTCAAAAAAAAAACGGAACTACTTGTCAATCATTTCAATAAGCAAAGGTGTAGTCCATGCAGACGGAAGTCAGCAGGTACTATTCTTCTAAAAACAGAATGGCTTCCGCCTTATAACAAAACAAATAGATGAATATAAAAGTGTTCAAAAAACGTATTTGACGTTTCACGACACTCCCGACGCCAATTAAAGTTCATCTTTAACTTGTAGCTGTATCTTCAATTTTGCATTTTTCGAGGCAGTTCTTTTCGATTGTCTTGGTTGTAAAATTTCCTGGTGTTCATTTTTCACATCCTCTTCATCATTAACTGTATTAGATACATTGTTCATTGAAGTATTTGGTTCAAATGTTGAAAGTTCCATTGGATACAATAGATTCAATGGTCGTTTAAATATATGTCCGTGTGCTGTTCTAATCTTCGCTGCTCTAGTTTCTCCATCGTTACTGATAATCAGTTCTTCAATTCTTCCTAATTTCCACCTTCCACGAGGTAATTCTTCCTTTACATGAACAATTTCTCCGATTCGAGGCTCACATTTGGAAACTTTCTTCACCTCTTGGATGTGCGTCTGGTATCTCTCGCGAAGACTGAGTATGTAATGACTGTACCATATTTTCCAAAGACGGTTTAGGTGTGCTTGCCCCTTCTTCCATGTATCCATCAATACTTCAGCAGGTTTTGTATTGCTCGATTTGAATTTTTGTCTATATGGTCTTCAGTGTCATTTTTAATAACTGGTATTCCAACTTTGGAGTAGGGGCTCAGAAAGTCGTTAGGCGTCAAGGCTGTTGCCGAATTGATGTCTTCATCTACGTAATTCAACGGTCTTGAGTTCAGGATAGCTTCAACCTCAGTGATAATTGTTGATAGTTGTGTTCTTGTTAGGCACACAGACCCAAGAGATTTTCGCAATGATGACTTAACCAAACCTACTAGGCGCTCGTAAAATCCACCAGACCATGGTGAAAATTCAACAATAAATTTCCATGTTATCCCTTGTTTGGAAACATAATCATAGACACTCTGGTCACTTAAGACGTAACTCCAGGCTTGATCAATAGCTCTCTTTGCTGCTTTAAACTGTTTTGCATTGTCACATGTCACTTCGGTTGGAGTCCCTCGCCTTGCAATAAATCGCCGTAATGCCATCAAAAATTGATCAGCTGTCATGTCACCTACAATTTCTAAGTGCAAAGCTCTGGTTGTCACGCAAGTAAATAGACATATCCATACTTTCGTCCTTTGACTGGCTTCTTTCGTGTATAATGGTCCCATATAATCAAGACCAGTGTAAGAAAATGGGGCTGACCTTGTAATTTTCGAGATTGGCCAAGGTGACATTTTTGGCATCTTGAATGGACCACCTTGAAAACGTTTACATATTCCACAATTCAAAAGTGTTGATCTAACTTTTGTCCTGCCGTGGGGAATCCAATATGTTCTTCTGATATAAGACAGTGTATGTGAAGCTCCAGCATGAAAAAGTCGTTCATGACAATCTTTGATGATTAGTTGCGTCAGATAGCTCTTCTTTCGTAAGTATATTGGGTTTGTTGTTTCTACCTCGTCAATGTTAAGTAATCTCCCATGACATCGTACTATGCCATCTTGGTCAGGTTGAAGATTCAGCTTGTTGTTATCTTGTTTGACTGTGTTAGAAAGCTGTTGTAAAATTTCTTGTTGAACATGCTTTATCCACATCAATCTGGCTTGTATAAGTTCTTGAGCAGATAGGCTAGTTTTAACTTTATTCTTGTTTGAAATGTTCCGGATAAAGCGAGAGACCCATGCTGTTGTACGAACTAACTTGTTAAATGAGGAAAATTTCTCCATTTTGATTTCATATGGAGCATTGCTTTCTGTATCTTTCTTGACAGTCATATCCGAAGGAGCATTCTCGGCAACGATTGAAACTTCATAAAGAACATTTGGGCCTTTCTCCGTCCTTGCTAAATTTGATAGAATTTCTGGATCGATGACCTTTATGTCCCAATGAGGCCAGGTTGCTTCTATTTCACGCAACCAATGTGGACCATGCCACCACAGTTCATTATTAAGTAAATCTCTCAATTTGCTACCGCGTGATGCCATGTCGGCGGGATTTTCTTTGGTATTAACGTAGCGGTATTCGACGTCATTCTGATCTCTGATCTCCTTCAGACGATTTTCAACAAAGGTTGGTAATGGCTTGTTTGACTTTATCCAGTTAAGTACACAGGTAGAGTCAGTCCACAATATTTTCTTCTGTATTGGAATTTGAAGACTACTTTCCACAAATTTCAGTCCACGGGTGCTGATCAGTACTGCAAGTAATTCGAGTCGAGGAATAGTAGTAGGTTTGTTAGGTGCAATTTTGGACTTGGAAAATACAAGGTTAACAAGTGTTTTCCCCTCTTTTTCTGTGAGTAAGTAGATGGTTGTGGCATATGCTTGTTCAGAAGCATCACTGAAGCATAACAATTTACAGTTCTCATCTCCTACAAATCGAGGGAGTTCAATAGTATGCAGTTCTTCAAGATCTTTAGAAATACTACCCCAGCGTTGTTGTTGTAGGTTTGTAATTGGATCGTCCCATCCTTTTTCTTCTTCCCATAGTTCACGTAGTAGTAACTTGGATTGCAATGTGACAGGCGTGAAGAGACCTAAGGGATCAAACACTTCTGCTGTTGCCTTCAAAATTTCACGTTTTGTTGACTCTGCTGTAGATCTTTTCTTACAAGAAATATTGATTGTATCTTTATGCATTGTCCACTCCAAGCCTAGAACCTTCATGGAATCTCCTTTCACTTGATCCTCTTCGGGTATCTGTTTTCGTACTGCATCAGAGTTTGTAGCCCATTCTCGAAGATTCATTGATATATCCTTGAAAATTGCCTTTGAATCATTATACAGTATAATAGAGTTTGATGGTGTACTTTCTCCACTTATCAAGTTATCGACATACAGTTCCTTTGATAGTTTGAGTGATAATTCAGTTCCAATATTCTTTAAGTGATGCTGTATGCTTGCAGAAAGTAAAAATGGACTTGCAATAACTCCAAAAGGTACTCTGGCAAACCGGTAAATTTGTATGTTGTCGTCCGAGACAGGCTTGGTAGGATCTTTCAACCATAAAAAACGTGTCACATTTCTTTCCGTCTCTTGAAGAGCAATCTGAAGGAAAGCTTTCTCTATGTCACTTACTAGTGCAATTTTGTGTGTTCGAAATCTGAGTAGTAGTCCACAAAGGTCTTCAATAAGTACCGGACCACGGTACATACACTCATTCAGGCTCTTATTTTCCTTCTTTGATTTCGCTGATGCGTCGTATACAATTCGAATTTTCGTTGTAGCTTTTCCAGGTGTTATCACAGCATGATGTGGAATGTAATGGATGTTTCCTTCTTCAACCGTCTTATTGTTGACCCTTTCAATGATTCCTTTCTGAAGTTGATCCTTTAATATGTCATCGTAGGCTGTTAAAATACTTTTGCTGTTCTCATTCATTCTTTTCACAGTTGATTTCAATCGTCCATACGCAAGGTTATAGTTCTCGGGTAAATCAGGATTCTCGTGTTTCCATGGCCATGTTACGTGAAGTCTTCCATTGACTTTTCGAACTGTTTCGTTGAAATTGTTCAACACCTTATCATCTGTTGTTTCTGTTATTGTTTCTTTAATCCCAATAGTTTCCAGTTTCCAGAACTCATCTAGCTTAGGCTCTATTTGGCTTTGAATGGAAGCATCTTCTGAAAAAAGTAGTGTATCTAATGAACTATTCCTTGAACTGGATAGCAGAGCAAAATCTTTCTTTGTAGCATTTGTCTGTATCCTTCCGGTGAGAATCCATCCAATCTTTGAACTGAGCAAATGAAGACTGTCTGTGATTTCCACACGTTTCAGTGATACAATGTCAGTATAGTAGTCATTACCAATCAATAGGTGGATTTTTGTTGTTTCCAGAAAAGGTGGTAGGTTATCGGCTAGGTCAAAAGTCTGTAACTTTGCTTTAATTTCCATTGAGCTGATTGGTGCTCTTTCAATTTCACCAGTAACTTCAGGAACTACATTTGCTTTGATGTTCATAACAAATCCACTTTTAAGGTGAATCCCTAATTCCACAATTGGTGTCTCAATTTCCTTTGGTTTTACAGTTCCAAATGTGTAGATGGTGAGATAGTTCTTTCCAATATGTTTCAGTTTCAACCTTTCAGCTAACTCTTGGGTAATATATGAGCGTTGGCTTCCACAGTCTAAAAGTAATCTTGTTCTTTCCGTCGACTCACATAATGGGTTTACTAATTCCACTGTGGCAGTCTGCATTATCACTTGTTCTCCAACAGCCACCATCGATGCTTCCTTAGTAGTGTGGATAGTTTCAAATTGTTTGGGGCAAAGACTTCGATGGTGATTTCGTTCTTGCTTACAATAAACACATCTTTTTGTTGACAAGCAATTCTTTAGCAAGTGACCAGTTTTTAGACATATATAACATCTTCCACTAATCTGCTTCTTCCTACTTTGAACATCTGGGAATTCTTTACATTCATCACTCCAATGTCCTTTATTACAGTAAATGCAGTTCCTTTGCCTTTCACCTGTTGAGAATGCAACAGTCGGCTGACGTTGATCATAAGGTTTTCTTGGTTCATTGATCCTGGATTGGTTATTGCTATTTAGACTTGTCAATCTATTTCCAATTTCTTGAGCAGTTATATACTTCTTGAGTTCCTTCCGAAAAAGTCCCACTGACCAGGGATTGTCGTCATTCTTGTATTCCTCCAATCTTGCCAGTACATGCTTTGGAAGCTTTGACTGGAGCAAAGACATCATCAAATTATTTTCAACGTTTTCTCCAAGTGCTTCTAGTGACCTTAAGTGCTTTTCAATGCTGTCATATGTTGATTGTAGCTTTTCATAGTAAGTTGAAGATATTGGCATTTCTTTCAATTTTGCGTAGTGTGCATTGATAATGAGCTGTTTCTTTCCATAATGTTCCTGTAGGATAGTGACAGCTACTTCATAATTGGCTTCTGTAGTTTCAAGTCCAGTGATAGCTTCTTTTGCTTCGTTTCGTAATTGTGCTCGTAAGTAGTTGAATTTTTCCACACTGCTCAATGAGTTACTTTTATGTATCGTAGCTTCATACGAGTCCCAGAATTCTTGCCATTTAAAAATATCTCCATGAAATTTTTCTAGTTCAAGTTTAGGCAGCTTGATAGTTCCTTTATTAACATTAGTATCACCTGTTATCGTAGCCTTCCTAATTTCAATATGCTGGGCTTCCCTTTCCAATTCCAATGACATACGTTGCGTTTCTGACTCAATTCTCAGTTTTTCGACGTTTAATTTTTCCAAACTAATACGTTCTTCCTGGTCAAGCTTCATTTTTTCAATTTGCAAAGTCATTGTTCGTTCCCTTTCCTTCTCAAGTCGTAACATTTCTCGTTCTTTTTCTTTCTCAAGTTGAAGTAATTTCCGTTCCTTTTCTATCGCATCCGCTTCTCGTACTTGTTTAAGTCCATTGATTTTCATTTGAAGTAAAGTTTCAATCCTTTCTCCTTGGATATAAATGTCTTCGTAGCTATTTAGTAACGTATCTGACTCTTCATTTTCTGGCAAAGTTTCTCCGAAGTCTTGAAGTTCTTTTCGATACTCTTTTAGTTTAATTTTCAACAGTTCAATTTGAGTTTCCGCGTTGATCAGATTTGAAGATTTTTCCTCCTGTTCCATAAATTCTTTAACTTCTTTTATTCTTTCGTTTAAGCGTCTTTTACTTGAATTCAGCTGTCGTTTTGAAACCATCGTTCCTTTCTCTCCGCGCCGTACTTTGTTTACTTTACTTTGTTCAGCGACCGTAACTACCCTCTGCTACCATGTGAAGAAATAACAGAAGTGAATCTAACGCTTTTATCGATCGAGGCGCGAACATAACATGTTTAATCATCCTAAAACTTACAAAACTTAACAGTTCAAAAAAAAACGGAACTACTTGTCAATCATTTCAATAAGCAAAGGTGTAGTCCATGCAGACGGAAGTCAGCAGGTACTATTCTTCTAAAAACAGAATGGCTTCCGCCTTATAACAAAACAAATAGATGAATATAAAAGTGTTCAAAAAACGTATTTGACGTTTCACGACACTCATACCCTGAATAGCATGCAGTATTGATATTTGGGTACGATGCTTCTGTACCATACTTCATGATTTAGAACCTATAGTTATAAGCTCCGTCATAGATAGTCAGGCATTATTCGAGATAATATTTCAATACATTTTCTAATATCTCGCTTAGCTGTCTCAGTGCGATTGGATGATATTAAGGCATTCATCTTCCGTGATAATCATGTGTTGTGCATTTTTCACCAGTGATGGTTTCTTCGAATTTGAGGCAAAAACATGCTGGTATCCGTTTATTACCATTGGTAACTGGTACCGTTGGTCATTAGATAAATTCTCTCTAAAAACCGTCTTCTTGGCGACGTATGTTGAATCTTTTTCTATAAACTGCACCCTGCCCGACATGACATTTTCGATGCACGTCAAATTCCCAACACATTTCCGAGATTCAAGGTGAGCTTCAGTATCATTAACGTTTAGAATAGTTATTTGGAAAATACCCTCTAACTCCGGCAGAACTCTACATCTGGCAGCATAAACACCCGGTGTACCAAACAAAGAAACAGTTTGAAAATCGGCGGTCACTAGTGATAACGATTTGTTACATTTGACAGCTACAACACTTTCGGATCTTGCAATCAGGGAAATGCGTAGCTGAAGTCGAACGGGTTCCTTTCTTTTGACGTCTTTACATAAATGCCAACGCCGTCAAATTCGTACTTTATCACTGACAAAGTCAAATTCCACATTTTTGAATTTGGTCAAGAAATCGCGACCTAATAGCACGTTACGAAATGTTTTGTGGTTTAAAACTTTTAAATTCTGAATAATTTTAAAGTCTTGCATATCTATATTGATATCAACTGAGCCGAGAATATCAATAGGGTTTCCAGACGCATTTACTAATAAATCACCATGGGGGATAATTTGGTCAGCCAAACCGAGCTTATACACGCTGCCAATATCTATAATGGAACAACTGGCTTCAGTGTCGATTAGGGCGCATATACACGAGAGCTTTTAACTGTCCTTTAAACGGTACCGTGCTGCGCATGTAGTTGTGAATTCCTGACCGTCTGTCCCTATTTTCCTCATCAAAATGAGTAACAATTGTCAATTAGTCTAATACATGATGACTGATCATAACATAGCGTTTTAAAGATTCTCCGCGGCAGTTCCTTATACAGCTTGTTGTACAAGGTCGTTGTCTGCTGATGCTAATTCCTGATGACAGGGATTACCGAGAAAACAATGTTGCCTTAAAATAAGGGCAGCTCGCGATCAGCCCCTATTTTATTGGCAGGTCCATTTCATCCTTACGTGTGAAAGGAATAAGGTGAACTTCGCAAAATGGACCATATACACCAGGACCCAAAGCGCTAATTGCCTTAATCCTTATAAAAATGTCCTTATTCCGCTCTTGTATATGGGCCCTTAGAACGTTAGTAGGCAAGTCCTTGAATTTTGCATTTAACACGGCGGAAAAGTTGTCCTTAATATTGTTTATGTAATCGTTTGAACCGTCTGTTAGTCATTCGTAGTTAGGACAAGACTTATCCCACGCGTCGTGACCTCTTGCACCGCATGCTTGACAAAAAACGTTTGGGACAAGCACGATAAAATGATCTGTGCTCTTGCACGAGCGGCATGCCCTTTTCAGTGTGCTGGCACTAGGTCTTTGTTGTTGGTTGCTAAGTATCTATTCAGAGGCGGATCCAGGACGCCGCACACGCCGCCTGTGCGGCAGTCAAAATATTACGTACCATGACGTCATCACTGCTTTCCGAGTAGTGAAGACGAACACGATAGACTTTAAAGAATGTAGTTCTACATCGGACTTTTGGTGCGGCACCTCAGACAATAGAGCAGCATTTTGGTAACAATAGAGCTATGGAGGCCTTGCTTTGTAGAACGTGTCAAAATTCATTGTGTAAGATGTCAGTTCTATTCAAAGTAATTGTCTAGCCTTCAAAAAATCGAGCGGCCTATTTTGTTTGTTACATTGCAATTGTTTTTGCTTCATTGTATTTACTTATATAGCTGACTGTTTACTATTATTTAGTTTATTGTTTAGCAAATTGTGTAACTTTTGGAACTTTGAAACACCCAAATCATCAACGTGAATAATACCAGTTTCATAAACACCCAATGTTCTCTTGTAAAGTATATTGTCTAATGTCTAAGGAACAAATTAAGAGCAATTCACACTGAAAATTTGAAAAATTAAGAACAGACAGCGGTAACCTCAATTTTACTGGTTCTTATAAAAAGGAGTGTATCTCCGTATCTTTAGATTGGTGGAGTTGCAGGTAGTCAGCTGTCGATCAGTGTTTTTGTGACCTAGTTTCTCCTAAGAATATATGCAGTGAGAATGCAAAAAGGTTCCTTTTGTGTAGAGAAGGAAATAGCACCAAAGAAATTGATTCTTCTTTTAAACCATACCATACTGTGTGCCAGTCATCACTGTGATTACTTACACTGTTACAACATATATGGATTCCTCTGGTTACTCAAAAGAAAGCAGATAAAACTTTCTTTCCCATGTAAACTCTATAGAAATTACTTTTTATCACCATACTTTACCTCCTCATTGAATCTTTTCTCTGTTGGTACTATTACTTTTTGTGATAATGATGTAATGTATGGAAGGAACCTTATCAATGCCCCCCCCCCCCTATTAGTTTGTGCAATTTTGCTATCAGCAGTTTTTATAAACTGTGACACTAGATGATTGGTTCATATTTGAAATTGTGGAGAAGATTTAGAAACCAGGTGCAAAGGTTAGATGCCCTATGTGTCAATCTTAAAGAATAGGTTTATCCCTACATTGTTATCAATGCACCTTTGCCCTTCTTATTCTGGGTTCATTGGTGCTGCTTTTTGTCTCCAATTGCTTTCATTTTGTCAAAGAATGGATATGAATTCCTTCAGATTCCATATGGTAATGAATGCATCTTATATATATATATATATTGGACCTAATAAGGTAGAAGGAGCTTGAAAAAATGTTCAAATTCACAGACTATCTCCTATGACTACAAGCTTTTTCCTCAAAATTTTGAAATGTCATGTTGAACATTTGACCAAAACTTATAGGCAATCAGTTGACAATATAGTTGAAGCTAATAAGCATTTGTCTATACTGAAGGCACTCATCTTGTGTGCCAGACAGAACATCCCCATCATGGTGGTGATAAAGCTATTACAGTCAGGAAGACTGTTATAAATTGACTTAGGTCTACATTGGGCAGTACTACTATGGTGCTAGGAACATACACTCTTCTGTTTTGTTATCCAAGCAAGTAGAGGTCCTGACTTGCATTATATAATGCAATGTACATACATGAAATGCAGAGAAATGAATTTTAATTGAATGGTGGAGCCATCTCATCAAAAGTACATTGATTACTGATTTAATAAATTATAGTGGGCTTTTAGAGAAAATGAAAGGTTATTAGTTTTATAATTTAAAGTATTAGTGTATGACAGACAATTTCTCTATGGTTCCGAAAACTCATGTTTTGACTTGTAATACCCAGTTATGGATCCAGAAAAGTCTGACAGACTTCAGGAGAGCCAATCAATTACTTTCTTTGTTCTATGCTGAGCCAACAAAATAGAACAGACATGAGTTTGATATGAAATTTTGAAAGACAATTAGAAAATCAAATTAAGGCTGTCGCGATAACTGTACGCTCACTATCGTACTTCAGAGAATGAAGGCTATTGTATGATATAGGAGGATTGCTGGAAGAGAAGCGAATCCCACAGAAATCGTAAATATATGCTACTGGTAAAAAATGGGTGTGGCCACTGCACAGCCTTTGGACCACGCCCCTTTACTGATATGTTTCTTGTGCTGTGCGGCAGTCAGTTTTATCTCTGGATCCGCCTCTGCTATTCCTTTGTTTTCTCTGAAAATCTGGTCTCCCAACATTAAACGCGGCTTGTTTAGTATCTGCTTTACCCTCGAATTCTACTCCCGAAGCCTCTAGAGATTTTTGCAAAGGTTTTTTGAACAATCTCGTCAACCATGCTTGAACGTGTACTATATGTGATCGTGAAATTGTGTGTGTAAACTAATTAGAATATACATGTGAAAATAACCCCTGTAAAGCTGTGATGTTGTCAACCCTTGGTGGTGTCTGTATCGTATCCTGTTATGGTGGCGTGTGTTTCCGTATCAAATAGTGTCCTGTAGTTATGATTGTAGTTATATGTGTTGTAATTTATGAAATGATTTAGTCGTGATTAGGTATATATATATATATATATATATATATATATATATATATATATATATATATATATATATATATATATATATATATATATATATATATATATATATATATATATATATGATTGGGTTAAGAGAGCAATTATCTATCCTGATGGGCCAACAGTCAATGATCCAGCAGGGAATATAATGTACCTAACAAACAAAGCAGTTACTAAACATGAATTTAAACTCTTGAACAAAAATCTTAACTTTTGCCCACGTCCAAATCAATACAATAAAAAAAATTAAACGACGATCTACTTAAGTTTTATCGCAACCTTTAACTCAAGGCGTTCTTTGGAAATGAGTCGCCAAATAGAAATGGGTTTGTAGCAAGAAAAACTAGTAGCTAGATACCTTCGAAAACACCCCATGTGATTGATATGTTTATTGAGGCTGTAAACAATGAAATTAATGATTCTCAAATAAAAGCAAATCCAAGAGACAACCTCACAGAAGAAGAAAGACGAGCTCTCAGAAACCTACAGAATAGAGAAGACAATATTATAACAAAAGCGGACAAGGGGGGGGCAGTTGTTAGCTGGGATACTAAAGACTACATTATAGAGGCGGAACGTCAATTGAACGATGGCACAATATATAAAAAAATAAAATCGAATCCAACAGATTTGTACCTAGAGAAGATTAACGTCACCCTTCAAAACTTCAAGACCCAGGGTTTAATTGGTAGTAAAATTGCAGATAGTTTGATTCCAGAACAAGTTAGAACAGCAAGATTTTACATGCTACCCAAAACACATAAGCCAAATTATCCAGGTAGACCAGTAATCAGCTCAGTGTCACCACACACCAGTGAAATATCAAGGTTTGTCGACTACCATATGCAAGGGAATGTAATGAAATTGAAGCCTTGTGTAAAAGACACGACCGATTTTATCACCAAAATTGAGTCAAAACCATCAGTTCCAGCACAATCACTCCTAGTATCAATGGACGTCAAATCTCTCTATACAAACATTCCACACAAAGAGGGGCTTGAATCTGTAAAAACATCATTAGAAGTATCACCATCAACCTCAGCGACTATAGTCATATTGAAATTTTTAGAGCTGATCCCTACTCGCAATAATTTTGTTTTCAATAACCATAACTACCTACAAATTAAAGGATGCGCGATGGGTACAAAATGTGCGACATGCTGTGCAAATTTATTTATGGGAGAATTTGAAACGATATATATGCCTAAAGATAGAGAATTTTTCACTACTATATCTGCGCTATATTGATGATATATTCATGGCATGGAATGGTACAAAATATCTTCTGGAACACTTTATTAAAGAGTTGAACATGATTCACCCAACGATCAAATTTGATTACCTAATGAATGTCACAGAAATAAACTTCCTAGACACTACAGTGTACAAGGATGCCGATGGGAAATTGAGGACAAAACTATACCGTAAACCAACTGACCGCCAAAACTTTCTCCATTCTAAATCAGAACATCCCCCAGCAAAAAAGAAAAGCATTCCCTACAGTCAAGCTCTGACAAAGACTTCAAAGAAAACTGTTCTCAGTTAGCAGAAACCTTCCATTCAAGAGGATGCAATAAGAAATTCATTGACGAACAAATTGGAAAGGTTTTTACGACTCCAAGAAGGGACCCCCTTAAGGACAGAAGAAGGGAACCACTCAATCGAATTCCAATGATAACCACGTTCAACCGAACCTTCCCACCATTCGGTAAAATCATAAACAAAAATTGGAACATCTTACAAATTGACCGCAATATAAAGGATTTCTTTGTCAACAAACCTATCGTTTCATACAGACGTAATATAAATCTTAAAGATCTCATTGGTAGTAACACCATTGAAAACAACATAAAAGGTATTAGGGAATCGAAGGCTGGGAAAAAACATATGATTGGTAAATGCCATCCTTGTCTTAGTAAAGAAGGGAATTTGTGCTGCAAAAAACTAAAAACAACTACATCTTTTAAGAGTGATAAAACAAACAGGCAGAATGACATCTATCACCACGTCAATTGAAAAAGCAGTAATGTTATCTACTTGATGGAATGTGAGCTTTGCCCAGGAAAACAATATGTTGGCAAATGTGAAACACAACTAAATACCAGAATCAACACACACAGGAGTGATGTATGGCGTACTAATGGTCCTCCTTGTGACAAGCATTTTCAGCTTGATGGTCATAGCTTTAACACGCATGCACGGTTCACTATCATAGAGAAAATTGAAAAGCCTCCAAATAACAAAAACGATCTACGTGCTTTGCTAGAAAACAAGGAAGATGTCTGGATGAAGAGACTTCAGACATTAGAGCCACATGGACTGAACATTACTTATAACTATCCGCAAAAGTTAACGGGCTGTATTAAATAACATATTATTATTATTAATTTCTTGACAGTAGGCGTTAAAATATATAGCTACGCTACAGCTAATTTATGCTTATCAAAAACAAACAAAAATTTATCACCAAGCTTAAAATAATTAGGTTACAAAGTAAAATAATGATACATCTAAAAAGTATAGTATAGTACATGTTACAAGCGAAATTTAAAGAGTTTTAATATAAATAAAGAGTCTACATAGATGGAATCAAACCAAGAACCCAACCTGGGCTACGAAAGTTTTGCATAGTCTGCAGTTGCATTCTTCACCCTTCCATTTCTTAATACGTTATTTAAAAGTGATAATGTTCAAAGACTGTTTAATTTCATTTGAGCTGCCATGTCACAGTTTACATCCTAAAAAAGCAATACTTTGTATCCCAAACCGAACTGTCCGGGACTTAGGTATTTGGAAAATGCTCTTGTTTCTAAGATCATAAGGGGGATTCTTCTCAATGAAAATCTCAGTCAAAAAGCTTGGGGCGATATTCGATTTGGTTTTGTAGATTTTTGTCATCAGCAACTGCAGATTTCGTTAATGAATAGATACTGAATTGTCCTTCGTCAAGAGTGCATTAAAATCAGAGGAACTATCCTTGTATGCGATGCTCAGCGCCTTTTCATGAATGTGATTAATCTTGTTATCAAGATGTCTATCACAGAACATTCATACTAGGGGGGAGTAGTTGAATTGGGACATGATAAAAGCCCGCATGATATGTTTGAGTTTTTCAGAGTCAAGCAAGTAAGATATACGTGAAAGAGCGTGAAGCTTCTGACCTGCTTTCTTGCGTAACGATCGGACGTGTTTCTTGAAGGAAAGGTTCTTTTCCAAAATAATGCCCAGTAATCTTTCCTCTATGCTCTCGATGATGGTTGTGTTTCCAATTTTTTCACCGAAAATCATTAAATGGCATTTAGGGGTCATTCAATTAGTACGTACGCTCTAAATTGGCTAAAATTTGACCCCCCCCCCTCCCCCCTCATACTGTGATACTGCTAATATTTTGGGTAATTTGTCGATTAAATTTGTATGTTTCTAGGAATGAATGGCCGGGGCAAGTAGCTTGAGAAAGTACTTGGATACGCCAGTTATGTCTTATCGGGTATATTAGGACTCTCAGTGCTAGAGATAGGCTGAGGAGTTGCTAAGAAATTAGTCGTCGTTCTCGCATTATATTGTATTCAGGGCTATCAGTGCTTGCGAAAGACTGAGTAGCGCCTTTTGTTGTTTAGTTATTGTAGATTCCCGAGGACAGATATGAATGATTACAAATTCGTGCATTAGGATATTACACCCAGAAAATTGTTGCACCCTTATTACGTTACGCCCCTGAATAGGACTAAGACAGAGTAAATGACATCGTTGTCAATCAAATATATCGTTCGTCCTCTAACCATTGTTCAGACTAAGGTTTATAAACGATATCAGACAAGTAGAGAAGAGAGTTCGGTTCAATGGCAAGGACGGTAACGTCACTTCGCCGAACCATTGACACACTATAGTATACTGTAGAGTAAAGATCACATCAGAAGTAACGATGAACAAGGTTAATGTGTCTTTCTGTACGCTCGGCCTACCGAAAAGTTTACAGTACGCACACGTACGCTTGATACTCACCCCCCCTTTTGCGTACGTACTCTTGGTTGTCGACCCCCCCCCACCATCTCTAAAAAAAGTTTCTAGGCATCTGAAACCACGGAGAAAGACTTTTCAAGCTTTCACGAGACATTAAAATGATCACTTCAAATGTATTTCATGAAAAATCTATAATACTGTTCAAACAAATGGCCACGTAGGGTATAATATGGCGCCACAATGGCCTGGCGGTTGACGTAACCCGAGAGGGCTAGGTAATAGGGGCTCTCAAATGGGGTCCGTTCGATATTCCGACAGTTCGATATTCCGACAGTTCGATATTCCGACAGTTCGATATTCCGACAGTTCGATATTCCGACAGTTCGATATTCCGACAGTTCGATATTCCGACAGTTCGATATTCCGACAGTTCGATATTCCGACAGTTGATTTTGACTATGTTATAGTACATTCCTTAGGTAAGTACATTTATAAGACCAGGGACGCCTGCACATGAAAAGGGCAAGGGGGTAAAACTTGTTTCCAGGGCACCATACATAATGAAATATTTTTATAAGAAACCCATTTTATTAGAAACCCATTTACCAGAGTGGAAAGTTTGCTTAAATACGCGGACAATTTGAATAAGAGTTTATGGTGCGCGTTAGTTATGTAAATTATGAAATATTTTGCACGGATTTAATATCAAAAATTCTGTGAATAGTGTCGCGAATATTGTCTCAAAACCGAGAAGAGAAAAGAATCAACAACTAGTTAGCTCGGTTAACTAAGAAAGAAACAAAGCAAAGAAGCTTGAGGCAAAAACATTGTTTCAAATTAATAGACAGTAGCAGAAAAATATTTTCTAATCCTACTGTAAGAAATTTTCCTTGATTTTTGGTATATTAGGTAAATTAACGTTGTTTGTCCAACTTTCGGAATATCGAACTTTCGGAATATCGAACTGTCGGAGTATCGAACTGTCGGAAAAGTGACCTGGCCCCTCTCAAATATACATAACTCATCGCATGTTTCCTATCTGGCACGCTAGAAAACGGCAAAAAACTGAGTGTTCAGCCTTGTAAATGCCACTAGTAAATGCCGCTATTATAATGGGAAAAATATCGCTAGGTTTCAGTTTATTCAAAATTCCTAGGGGCCACATTGTCGGATTCGGCCTGCGGGCCGTATATTTGACAACCCTATACTAGAAGTAATTTCAACTGAATACGTACTTCATTAATTAATTGTTGGTGAAGGGTCCTTTGCACATGGAAATATTTCAGGATGTATGCAAAAAGCTGATAATTTTTTGCTTTGCGTATGTGTAGAACGTGCGAATAGAGACGACTTAGTTCAGAAATATATACAAAACATATTAATAGAATTATATACAAAACGTTTATAATGACCAACTGTAAGCATGACGTTAACGTAGCACTGTGAAAAACGAATGAATAAAACTATTGTCCAGTCCTTGCTAAGTGCACTCTGCGCACTAGAGCCCAGTCCTCAATGAATATTTGACAGCGTACGTACTTCATGTGTCAACCCCCCTCACCCCCTTGTACGCATTCGTACGTATTTGCTTGACCCCCTCCCCCCTTCGTGCGTACGTACTAAATGAATGACCCCTTATCGCCATTCAACTTCATGCAGTTATTCTGAAACCACTTAGAGAGGATTTGTGTTTCGTTTTCTAGTCTATTAATTACATTTTCGTTATTGCGATCGCAGACATAGATGGTAGTATCATCAGCATAGTTGCATATATTGCTGTCGCTCACAAAAAAAACAGATCATTCAGGTAGATATTAAACAACAGAGGCCCCAGAACTGATCCCTGTGGGACTCCTACGCTCGTTTCCCTCCATGTGCTGAAAGACCCATTCACCTTCACTCTCTGCTTTCGCCCATTCCGATAGCTGTAGATAAGCTGCAGTGCTCTTTTATTGAAGCCATATGCTTCCAATTTTGCAATTAACAAAATAAGTTAACAATATATATATATATATATATATATATATATATATATATATATATATATATATATATATATATATATATATATATATATATATATATATATATATATATATATATATATATATATATATATTATATATATATATATCAGTGGCGGATCCAGACATTCGCAGCATTCGCAGATGCGAATGTCAGATTGTCAACAACATTTTTCATACAAGAAAATGACAATTGATATGAAAATTAATAGAATAGGTAAAAATTATTGCAACGATAGTCCTGTTATGGCTCCTCAATCCTTGATTTTGCTCGTTACTTTACGTAAATAGTTTCTTATGTGTTTGCCTCTTCGACGCAATTTCGCTTTCTAACGTCAGACAAGACTTTATCGGTATCTAGGCAGTTGCGAGTGTTTACTTGTCAGTTGCCAAGCAATTTGCGAAGTTCCTTCACATTTTGCGAATGTACTCCGCAACGCCAACATAAAAAAGCCTATTGGTTTTGTATGGGGAAGAAGCTTCTTGCGAATCTTGGTCGCCGGGATTGTAATAGAGGGCATGCGGCCTCACAGCGTAATATGACTCCAATATGCAGTTGCCTTAAACGATGTTAGATAGCCCATAAGTTATAATTAAGGACGTTGCGAGTTCCAAATGTTGAGACGAAGGAGACGTGGGCTGGCACACTGGCATTTGTACTCCAAGGAATGGGCAATAGGAACACCATATACACGTGATACAATGGCAATGCATGCGAGTGAGATCGAGCCTACCTGACAAGTAAATTAGCTAATAGTTATTCTAGAGATATGTTTAAATGAAAAAATACTGATTATCAAAGAGCTTTTGATAGATGCTTAACTATCATCATTGTGTATGGAGAACTGGGGTAAGATTGGTAACCTCTTGAAGTTTTCTAGGAAGCAGGTATTGCATGATCAACTGAGGGCCTAGGTGCATGGGAGCAGAAGGTGAAGATTCCTGTTGATTCTGCCAGATGTCTAGTACTTATGTTTTATTCATAAAATATGTGATATTGGTATCTGAAAGTGGTATGCCATTTGTGTGACTCAGTCAGCTAAATTAACGGATTTAACTACTATTTTTATAGTTTTCGATCGTATGTTTCATGTATGCACAATCGCCTTTGCAGTACAGTCTGGTACGTTTCGGTTGTCTGGCTTTAGTTGAAGTTGTTAAACAGCGTTCAAATGTGTAAGATTGAACGTTAGATATGTCAGATTTGCATATCAAGAACTTGTAATGGGAAGTTTCAGTGGAAACTATTATTAGGTATCGAAAAGCCCCAACACCAGTACTTGCAGCTTTGTTCTTAGTTACCCCTATCTAGAGTGATATGCACCATATCTCCTTTTCACCTGTCTAGCATCAGTTATGAAACAAGTAGCCTCCCAAAAATAATCTTTAAGATGGTTTACCCTTTGTGTAGTCCAGGCGATGCATTGGTAGTAATAGCTATAAAATTATGCACAATTTCTGACAAATCAAACATGCAGAACTTTTATATTGGAAGATTGTTGCCTCCTTTTTCTGCTTTTGTTATCTTAGGATTATCAATCACATCTCTTTTTGCCTTTTACACAACAGTGACCCCTTTAGCTTTTATGTATTGTACCTATTCTTCCAAGCAGCAACATGCTGCAAAAGAACTACTCAATTACTTTTGTCTGCTTGAGGACTGTCTTCCAAAAAACTGACATCTCCAAAACCAAATCATATAGTTCAAGTTATACCTTAATTGGATATACCCAAATACAAACCTGAATTGAATGTTTCTTAGACTAGACTTTCTTGTCAATGCCTCAAATCACAACACATAGCCAAGTGCAATTTCCAAAACCCTTAAACTGCTTAAAGACTTTACTAGAAGTTGTTGCCTAAACTTTGATAGGTATGTTGAACAAATGAACAAAATTACATTGAGGATGGATTATATGTTGAAATATTGGGATAGATGTTGAGTTTCTCTGAAGCATGGGTAACCAAAAGTCATGCCCAGCTGCAAGTTTGATTTGCCAATTTGCTGAATGGGTGGAGACATGCACATGTGTTTGTTCAATTGGGTGTCAAAATTCTCTCATTATCAAATTCTGAACACTGTGGACAGTTTCCTTGTGTCTGTTGTCCTCTATGTCAATATATTCTGATTAACGGTAGAGCAGAGCTAAATTGATCAGTAAGGCTTTATGTAGAATCATTACATGATTTCATGAAATTATTGAACTGTGAAGGTGAGATTTCTTCTGAATCTTTGAAGAATAGAATAACATATTGCTGAAAGTGGATGATTACATGTAAGTACTTATAGAGGCTTTGCTATAATAGAGAAGAACAGCTAGATAGAAATATCAATCCAGGTACAAAATCTTGAAAAAGCACATTGAGTATAAAGTAATCCATTGGCAATTTACATTTCTTTTGCCTCTGCTTGCCAGATCTAGTGTGCTCAAACCATGATGGTCAGTATATCCAAACCATGAGATTTGGTAGCTCACGTGGGTTGTAGGCAGGCACCTAGTAGTTTTTATTCATTGGCCTCAGTGGCCTACATTACTTTTTCCATTTATGTACACTTTTGATACATTGATAGCTTTGATACGTGTGGCTGGACTTGTACGACAGGAAAACAATGTATTATTTAAACTACATTGTGAATTGACAAATTCCATCATCAATTAGGTTTCACCTATTGCGATTGCCAGGTTTCGAATGCCGAAACGATTGCAAAACCGCCATTGAAACCCAGTGCTTCCAGAAAAACTCTTGGTGGCATCAAGATAAAGCAGGTTGTAGAAGGCAGATGCTTTTTCCAGTAAGATAGGCCCTGTCACTGGGATATTTTTTTCACGACATTGACGAAACCATAAGTACAGTGTTTGGTCTAACTCATTGTTGCTGCCAGTTTTCATAACTTTCGTTACTTTGTCTGCATTCTTTATGCCAAGCTGGGCTTTTTTTGAAACGAACTCCTTGAACTCTTGCTCCTTCTTCTTGATATCCGATATTGTCGACTTCCCTATTCCATATGTTTTCACGATTTCATCGTAGCTAGTCCCTTTCTTTACCAACTCGCATATTTCCAGTTTTTGCTCAATCGACAAGACCTTCCTTTTTGTAATTTCTTTTCGAGAAGAAGCCATGTTTAGGCGTAATTAAAATGACAAAAATTGAGACTAAAATGATCACGTCCTCTCAAAACGCTAAGGGTGCTTTCAAACTGACGGCGATAATAAGCTTGCTGGGAGCCACTTTCAACAAATCACAACAGGAAACACCGTGGGCGTTCAGGTTGACAAAATTTGTCAGCGGATTTTTTATGTTTCCGTTTGATTTGACTTTGATATAGAGCAAAAATTTATACAGACGACGGATATTTTAAGTTGTTAATCTAGAAATGGTTTGCAAAACACTGATGAAGTAATAACTTATGGCGTTCGGATAATCGAGGTTCGGATAATCGAGGTTCGGATAATCGAGGATGTACTGTACTCTAATTCCTTTTCCAACATAGAGCGCCCTTCGCTACAAGGCTGACCTTCTTTGAAACAGGTGATCTCATCATCCTGATTCCCATCAGTCAAACACGATAATGCACACGAAACAACTTCTCCCAGACTTTGAGAATCCACAAAACAATTTACATGCAAGATATTGAACTTTTTAATCGATTTTCTCGATGAATTTCGAAAATTCGAATAAGTGCCTACCTTAGGACAAAATGGGGGCTCTTATTCGAGAGGGTCGCTCATAAAAATGTTTTTCAAAATGACGGGCGCTTATTCGTAAGGGGTGCTTATTTGAGAGGGGCGCTTATTCAAGAGATTACGGTACAGAATCCACGTAAAACTCTGTTATAAAGGTATATCTCTATGGTCACTTCTTTGGTGAAAAGTAATACATATTGGATTCAAAATTCATGGTATCAAATTGAGATTTTTCTTGTCTAAGAGTGAGCATTGATAATGGCAGGCAGCTTTTCATCATGATATGTCCTCAAAATGAATTTAATTAGCATGATTTGAGATCACCAGACATCTGAGTACATGTCAAGTGACAAAACAGAGAAAAAAGTTTGAATCCTATCCCTCCCCCCAATGAGCCCAATGTGCCCCGTAGAATATAGTAAATTAAATAAGGTCATTGCTGAGACACCAGCCTATCATGTCTCAAGTAAAAGTAACATTTTGAGAGGCAATAACAACTACCATACGAAACGGGGCTTGCGAAAGGAAATCAAGCTGCGCACTAATCTGAAAAATAAAGCAAACAAAGGATGGGGGTGGTTATAGACAATATGAGAAGGAAAGAAACTTACTTGTAAACATGAACAAAAAAGCTAAAAGAAATTATTGTTTCTGCATGCTATGTGAAAGGATTGCAAACAAGAAGTCAACTTATGTACCGATGGCTGTGCTAACAGGTATAGCAAATATACTTGAAAGGCTGATGAGTTCACAAAGAAATATTTTCTAGGCAATAAACTGTCAATGACTCTTGACGAAAATGCTTTATGCCTGGGATACTGTTGGTACAATAATAATGGATATGTCCAAGGCCTGTGATTGCATATTACATGATATTACGATAAATAAGCTGGAGGCGTATGTCTTCAACATAAACAGCCTCAGACTGATGTATAGCTATTTCTCAGACTACAGTCAAAGGGCAAAAGTGGGATCTTCCTACCCTCTATTTGGGAACTTCAAGATAGGATTACGTTAAGTATAAGTCCTTGGATCGATGCCGTTGAATATATTTATGAACAGCCTGCTCTTACCGGAATTGGAGTCAGAAATCTGGAAGGTTGTAGTAAGCACAGTAAAAACAAGAGATACCGTAATGATTTGACTCATGTACTTCCTTCGAACAAGCCCACCTCCAGGGCAATTTCTGAAAAAGTCCCCACCCTCTAAGAAGCCCAAAGGGGATTATCTTGGTTCAGTACAATACAGATTAAAAGCAATGACAATCAAAACTTCAGTTATTGGTTTGCTCATATGTGCTACTATTTGATGAGAACAACTGCCCAACGGTCTCCTCCTTGATCCCATCTGGATTTACATTTAAATCAGAGTATTTTATATTAAATGAAAAAGAAATGACCATGTAAAAATGATATATGATATAGTCTTTGGTAGACATGAGGGCCTCTAAATTTAATAAGTCCTCCCTTCGAAAAATCCCCCACACGCAAAATTGCTTCTGACAAATAAGCCCACGAAGGCTTAATTGAGTCATTACGGTAATCCCCTAGAACATCTAGCAGAAGTGATAGTTAACTTAGAAGATGATGTGTATGCAGGTGATATGATGTAGCAAAAATGCTCCATTACCCTTGGTCACTATTAACCAAAGATTTCATTCTAAGTAAGTATTTGTATAGAAAACTGCTGGGTAAAAGGGTTGCATAATCATAGAAAAGAAACTACAATGAAATGAGGTATCTTGTACTATATCCAGAAAAATAACTTTAATTCTATATTCTATGATACCGCATATGAAACCAGCAAGAAATTCAATGAAAGAAATATATTCAACTATTGAAAGATGCCTTGTCCAGCTTTTGACATGCACTTATCTGTAATATCCAGAAGTCGCATAGTCTTCCTCAAAAGTAATTGATCCGTTCTTCAGACAGCTGCAACCACAACCTGTGGCACATACATCTACCTTTTGGAACCAGCCCATCAAGTGCATAGTATGACCACCATGTCCGCATGCAATGCAAAAGCTCAATAGGCCTGAATACGAATGATAAGATTCATGAAGTACGACAGACATTATATAACTATCGAAAAAAGATCAAAGTGTTTGAACTCATTCTAGATACAATTAAATTGCATATCTTCCAGTTCTGTAGCGACATAAATAGACACCTGATGGAGTTGAAAGAACAATAATTAATCAAATACCCAACCCCGTAAATCCGCGTATTACTCATTTGATAATTGGCATTTTTTTGCAAAATAGACTAATATTTAAGTTTCATAGAGCTGAAGAGCCACAATTGTAACGGTTTGGAAATCAACTAGCACACATACACAAAACTTTTTGTTACATACAAGAAAATAGATTGAAATCTCATCTAGTCTCTAAGGTCTCCCTTCTGCTGTCATGTCACATTCCTTACAAAAACTTAACTCTATCTACCTAACTCTATCTGGTCCTCTCCTCAGTGACATTTGCAAAAAAATATTTTTAAACTTTACAGACAGATACATGAATAATACACTTCCTACTAGGAAATTTCTCTTAAAATAGGGCCTCTCTTCCTTCTCTGATTGTAGTTTCTGCCTGAGTCTCTCCTCTATGTTTTCGATGGATGCAACGCGTACATTAGAGAATGTCGTTACACTTGGCGCCATGATTCAGTATTTAATTTCCTTGCCTCGACTTTCCAAGCCATTGAGGAGGCATCATTGTTCGCTGATCGTGCAGGCCTTGTAAGTCCCTCAGTAATTACAGAAGATAGTTTAAGACCGGATCTCAAATGTCCATAATAACTGCCTAAATATTATTCAACTTACTATTGGTTCTGAAACTACTCTTGTTTATACCATTACACGTAAAGATATGATATATCCCGATTTGGTTATGAGACTACGACATCAGAACAATACAGCTACATTTGTAAATATTTCTATAAGCACCTTAGGCGTATTTTCTTCACTTTTTTTTAACCGATTTCATTAAAATGCTTAAAGAACTCGGCATTACCGGCCAACATCAGAATTGCACCCCAAGAAAACTATACACTATCGCCATCAGATCAACTCATTATAGTTTCTGCAGAAGAGAACAAGATTGGACTAAGTTAGAAGTATTGGCAGTATGGACATATTCGTATTTGTAACACAAGTAGTCAACTATAAGCTATCTTCACATAGAGAAGTTTATTGGAGTTTTACTATCATTATTATTCTGAAGTAACAAATTGTACAATTTTGCAAAAAAGTATGAATTCTAATTTACAAAATGTTACATTGGTCAATTCTCTCTACCCCTTCTCCCATCGCTAAGATTGAATATAACAATATAAATACTACTAGACTACCGAAAGAATAATTGTTACAGCTGGCAAAATAGAGAGAAAAGGAGAGAAAGCAATATCTAACAAATGTTGGTAGCTAATTTGCAAAACAAATACATAATCTCTCCGGAAAATACCTTTCTAATTTTGGTCTTACTTTCCCATACTATTGTAGTTTGCATCTCTACTACGATTCGATTGCGCTCATTATTGCCCTGTATCCATTGGCTGAAATCTCCCTCCAATTTCCCAAATCCCCCTAACTAAGCATTCTATAACTGCTGGTATGAATTGTACATTATGCGATCTCCTCCACTCTCTTAATTCGAAACATAACTGCCGCCACTTTTAAATAATTCCAGTCGCTAAATTATTCTGTTGTTTTCACTAGATCATGCCATATCTGCAATATATACCTCATTCTTCTCATTATCCTCTTGGGTCAAATTTGTTCATCTAGCTGCGCAAGTCGTTCTCATTCTATATTTCTAGCCACCATGCTCTACAACCTTATCTAACTGCTCACACACATGACTAATGGTTTCCATGCCCCTCTAAACTTCTTCCACCAAAAAAGATTTGTACTCCATCCACTCCAGGAGCTGACCAGTTCTTACACTTTCTTATTGCATCATACAATGTCATTTCCACGATGACAAAGTCCTCTACCTGCTGTAATTCTGCCTTTATCTTCTCTGAAACATTGTTAATCCGTCTCATATGCTGTGTTTTAGTTTCGAAATCTCATAGTTTAGTCCAAAAGGCTACAAATTTTCCATGTCTGGAACTACACCCTACTTATCATTTATAGAATTAATGGTCCTGTTGAAACTTCCCTCAACTTCCCTAAACATCCTATTGTTCCGTACTTTAGAATCTCTTGCTCTTATTCAATCGATTCAAATTTCCTGTATCTTGATTCATGAAGCCATGTTTCCTTCTCTGTTACTAAACCTGCCTTATTGTTTAATGAGGTATGTGCATTTTGCGTTACCTTTGCGACTATTTTCAGCACTTTCCTGTAGACTTATGTGTATTATCTAGTCTAAAAATTTCATTTCCTATCAACGCAACCATTTGTCTTGCTTCTTTCAATTGCTTTTCTGTTCTCTTTGATCTTCTGTTGTCACTCTTAGTGATTTTTCTCGGATAATTCCCCTTCCTAGTCTTCGTTCTTTTCGATCGCTTACAGGAGAATGACAGATAATTTTTAATTCTTGATATATGGTTATCCTTTTCGTACTGAATAATTTCTAAGCTATTTTTGAGTAATAAGTTGATTTCTTCTGTGGGACAATTCTCGTTTTCTGTCATTTCTGTAATGTTTGAGTCATACCCAATATATGCAAAACTAAAACTGCAACCTCATGCTATCCTACTATATCTACCATATGCTACTTTAATATAATTTATGCTAAACATTACATCTCCCCTTCTTATGGAATCATTACTATAATCGTACAAATAATAAAATGCTTAAGTTTCGACAAAACAAGTTTCAACATAACATAACAAGTAAGATAACTAATTCTGAAAAGTTGTACAAATGTTATTGGTCATACATGTTATGTCCGTATCTCTCAATGTTCTGTCGTACTCTTCTTGGATAGCGCGTGCATTGACGATTTTCTATATGACACAGTTCTCCGTTATTGTCTTTGGCATTTTCCAGTGAAACATCATCCTCATAATCAGTGTCGTCAGTACTTTGCTCATGGAATTCTGTTCTCGGAATCTGCTTGCAAACGATATATTTCTTGAAACATAATGTCCATCTGCAATAACATCCTGCACTTCCTTGTCAATTCCAGGAAACCAAACTTTTTCGCGTAAAAGTTGTCTTGTTCTGACTAGGCATTGGTGTCCTTCGTGGGCTATAGTAATAGCTTGCAAACGAAGAGATTTTGGTAAAATTATACGAGATCCGCGTAATGTGATATTGTTAAATGCATTCACAGTCAACTGGGTATGAATTTTAGCAAACAACTTTAATTCTTCTGTGTCAATACCATCTATGTTTAGGGGCAAACCCAAACTTTTCGACAAATTATTCTCAATTATTTCAGCAAGATTTTGCAACGTTTGGTCATTAAGGGTCGCGTTCTGAATATCGAGCAAGGTCATTGACTTAGGAACGGCATGACTGGCAAGGACATTCATGCATTTACCAGCCCATGAATGGTAGTTTACATGAGTAGATTGGGAAACCGTATGTCGCGATAGAAAGTCTGAGGGATTCTCAATACCGTTTCTATAGACAATATCGAAGGTATAGTCCTGAATCCTCAAATTCCAATGTTCGATTCTAGCCCGTGGGCGAGACTCTGGGTTGCCGAGAATAAGTTCCATAGGCTTGCAGTCTGCATACAGGGCAAATTTTCCACCATAGAGGTAGATATGTAAACGTTCAATTGCCGAGATTACGGCCAACGTTTCACGTTTACTCTGTGAGAATCGTCTCTCGGCATCGGTTAAAGAGCGGCTTGTAGTGACCCCAAACACCGTGAATAAAGCCTTCAAATTAGGCCTTCCACAGCCATTCATTTTGCCATATCATCCACTGTCACCTCACATCTCAGCATCACCCTTGCATCATTGCTGTCATTACATCTTACAGGTCATTCCTCTGCTTTTGTTTATTTCATATGTCAATTCTGCCCACTCAGCCCATCACCTTTTCATATCTATTTAGTAATTCGAGTGTAATGATTCGTCAGTTACATTTGTGCATATATGTATGTAAAATTATGTTGAATATCAATAAGTAGATCAGTACGTTAGCACAACATCATCTATCTCTGGCTCCATGTTCTCTGCACGTAACATCAGAACCACCATCAATTCCAACCATCAAAGAGGACGGCCGGTTATCGCACTGCATCTACACAACTCAAGACAACACACACCACTCCTCACACACGGATAGTCACTCTTGTCCCGTTGTCTGTGCAATCTTCAACACTTCACTGTGTTTCTCACTGCCGTCGACTCTTCAGCCTTCTGGTTCCTGGTCATCTAATGCAAAACCCTCGACCTTCCCGAGGTCTCACACCATGGACTCTTTGAACTCTTAATTTTTTGCAAGTAATCGACATTCTATTTTCCGTTCTGCTTGTATGCCCGTCACTCACATTTATTTTTACGTTTGTAATGATTTCCTTGTCACTCTCACACCCATTGTGTCCTCATTGATATTTTGATGTTTGTCGTCATTTGCATAGCTTTCCATCCTATGTATCGAGCGCTTTGAATTGCTTGCATCCCAGGGGGAGCTACTGTAATGACCCTAAACATGGTGAATAAAGCCTTCAAATTAGGCCTCCCACCGCCATTCAACCACAACCGGCCTTTTCATTTTGCCTTGAACTGGGCAAGTCGAATTTTGTGCGGCCCGGTAAGGCCACAATGAAAACACGTTGGAGGTTTGCGCTTGGTAACGACCTGAGCTGTTTCTCCTACATTCCGTTTCGCTCGGCTCAATTGGAAAATGGCAAAATCTACGTTTTTCTGAGGTGCAAAATATTCGTCTAGCTTAGTAATGGCTGTTTCGTACTTATCGGCCTCACCCTTTACAGCAGGGAATGAGTCAAATATTTGTTGGGTTGAAGCACCAGAGTGCTACAGTAATAAAGCTTTCTTCTGTGCATTGTCGGTGACATTTACGGCAATTAAGTACGTCTCGAAACGGCGATTCCATTGGTTCCATCTTTGACTTATCAATGGAGGATCTGAAACAGGGCCAAAAGGCTGAAGCGGTAAAACATCAATTCGAACAGCCATTTCAGATTAACCTACTGTCAGATACTGTAGAAAGTAAAATACATAAAAAAAATAATATACCGTCACCCTTTTTAATATCTCGTTGCCATTCGTAATGTTTGAATCATATCCAATATATGCAAAACTAAAACTACAACCTCGTGCTTTCCTACTTTATCTACCATATGATAATTTAATATAATCTATGCTAAACACTACAGTTTCCGAGAATTATTCTCGCCTTGTGAGGTCATATGTGATCAATAGTTGCTCGCACGCAAACATTGGACTAAATGAAGCAGCGCAAAAAGTGTCAAGTTCTCTAAGCAAAATGGTCCACTGCAGTGCGTACAACTATTTGCATGACAGCAGAAAACGGTCAGGTACAGCACAAGCTTGTATTTGCACCAAACCAGAAAATAGAAGGGCTTTTTTCAGCTATCCCAAAGACCCTTTGTATCTTCAATTGTGCGGATATTAAAGGAGAATGGCAGATAAATTTCAGTTTTTGATATTTGGTGGTGCTTTTAGCGCTGAACACCATCGTGATGTTCGTTTTCTCCATTTCTAAGCTATTTATGGAGGAATTAACGGATTTCCTCAGCGGGACAATTCTCGTTTTCTACGCAAAAATTGTCCAGTTTTCTTAGCAAAATTGCCCACTGCAGCGCGCACAATTATCTGCAGGATAGCAGAAAGCGGTCTGGTAGGGTAAAAGCCTCTATGTGCACCAAACCAGAAAAGAGAGGGACTTTTTCAGCTTTCCCGAAGACCCTTTGAATCGTCAATTGGGAGGATATTATAAATCCGAACACTTGAAATTGCACAATAACTGTATATCATTTGAAAGTACATCCCATGTACGTCTCGAATATCCAATGAAATTCTTTGTATTGTACACACGAGAGAAGTTAAAACGTATTATGACTATCCAACCGTAGTATTGTAATGTAGCGAAGAACCATCCTCACTTCCACTTTCACACTTCCTTTTGTAATGCTCCAGATTTGTAAGCGAGGAATTCTCCGAGTTCAATAACTTGACAAATGGCGGTGTCGAACACAGCTGTATTGAGACAAGCTATTCTAACTTCGGCGTCATTCGTAATACCAATACCACCTTGATCATCAGCTTTGGCCCTAATTTCTAAATCTCTCATCATCACTGGCCTTCTTATTACATATTACATAGGCACCTGAGGACGTAAGTAAACTTCAATGCTTACGAGGCTGCTATAAATAGAGTACCTAGGCATGGAGACATGATGATATTAAACGCCATTGACAGTTCTATTTTGCAGATTTGCTGCTAGTATATGGGCATTGACCTGTCAAAGTATATTTCCGAACATTTTTACTCAGAATACATGCATCTTTCAACTTCTAAGTTATTAATGTTATTAAATGTTATTAAAAACAATACCTGATTCATAAAAATCCAGCGTTATCTGGTATATTGTCTAATGTATAAAGTGCCTACACTTAAATGATTTAAGATAAAAATTAAGAACAATTAGGTCTCAAAATTAGAAACTGCTAGCCTAAACCATAATTTTGGCAAAACTGCTTTTATATCTGTTTGACAAATGTGGCGGAAGGGCATCAATGCTATCCCCATGCCTTTGAGACCTGAATGCAGCATAACTAGACCGCAATACAGCATGATTTAAACAAACTGCGTTAAAGTCCACATTGTTAAGAGTGATACAGTTTGTACCGCTTATTATCAAGCTGTCTAAAGCTTGTACTTCCTGGCAACACGGGCATTCTCTTTCAGTTGACATCAGCTTACATTTGCCACACACCAGCTACTGACTGATCTCTGAACACTGCCACTATCTACTACCTCTTCTTCAAGCTCAACATCAAGATCAGAAATTGATGCAAGCTCATCAATTCCTGTACTCTGGCTCAAAGTCGTTGCACCAGGTCCAGCCATTTCGATACCAATTTCTCAAAGGATTTCAGTGTTAACCTGTTGCTGTTTAAATCCTAAGTTGAGCGGCGATGACTTCATAGGCCTCATAGTGAAAACGAGGATTAAGCAACGCGAAAGGAAACAGGGCGCCTTCCATGACAGAAACAGAACGGCAAGAATTGAACACTTTCATCGATGATCTGTACTAGCCAGAGTAATTTTGAAAAAAAAGAATATCCGTTTCATCATTACCGGTTAGTGTACTTTTATATTTGCCTATATTGTTCTGACCCCGGAATTCCCCTTTAAAAGCCTGTCACTTGTTTGCTGATGTCATTTCATTTCATTCATTTTCATTTTAAATTATTTACCCACGGTTGCCCCATCAATCAAAGAAGATTGCTTTACAGGGGGCCGTGCTTAAAAACTAAGAAAAAAAATTATCTATCCTTTAAAAACCTTACCCTAATTCCAATAATACATAAATATATAAACGAAACGAAATAGCAAAATAAATCATTTATTTACAGCCTCTTTAAATGCTTTGAAAGAGGATGTCGGCTTGACTGCCAAATCTAAGTGGTTCCAGACTCGAGCACCACGATATGAGAAAGTTCGTTGACCACTGCACATTTTCACTAGAGGGATTTGGAGATCAGTTGCCGTGTTTCTCAAATTTTCCCTACTACATGCCGACTTTTTTGTAAAAATTTGTGACAGATAGTCTGGAGCAAGCTCATTTATTGATTTATAGACCATGCAGGCTGTCTCTACTTGTATCATATCCGCTACCGTAGGCCAACTTAGAGTTTTTATTAAGGCACTAGCGGAAGAATCATAGCTGCTGTTGGTCACAATTCTAGCTGCACGGTTTTGAAGTTTTTGCAGCACCTGCAACCTAGTCCCCCCACATGCCCCCCAGACTGAACAGCAGTAGCGGAGGTGCGGTTCAACGATACCACGATAAATTTTAAGAGGGTGTCCTGCGGCAGTAACTTCCTGGCATATTTAAGGAATCCAAGTGCACGAGAGACCTTAGATCGTACAAAATGGATATGTTCTTCCCAAGACAGATGTCTATCAATCTGTACCCCTAGATATTTGACGTTATCTACCATTTCGACTATGGAGCCACCAATAGAAAAGGAGGGAGATTCCATTAGCTTTGTCGAAATCTTCTTAAGGTTGGATCGTGATCCAATACCATCGCTTGTGTCTTCAGGACATTTAGGGACAGTTTATTGCCTTGGAGCCATTTCCGTAAAGAATCAATGGATGGATGTCACCATGTACCATAACTGGATAAGAATATAAACCAGATGTGTTGGTAGTCGTAGTGAACACGATTTAAGCTCAGGAACTCAAGCCTGATTTTCATAAATCCTAATTCAACAGCGATCATCGCCGATACAGGTCCTCGATGCACTACCGGCGACCATGGGGGGTCATCCCCGACATGGGGAAAGTCAAACATGTTTAACTTTCCCGATGGTTCCTGACAAACAATACCTTGAAAGCAATAGATTTACAAAATCTGTTGTTGTGGATGCCTCTAGTCACGTTGGGGAAAAAATGGGGTGCATGAACCAGCTATCTAGCCCGAATTTGCCATAACCTAAGGAAGGAAACGAAATGACGCTCTTTTTATGGAGACTAGTAGAATTTCCCACTATATGTAACAGAGCATCAAGGGATTTCAAAGATTCATGACGAATACTCCTAAAGGAATTGACAATCCAAATTACCTGGAAAATACCCCTGTCCTTTAATTTCATTTCATGCACTAGTGTATTGGAATGGTCTAGCTCATCGAGTGCTTGAAATACTCTACGCACACAGAATCGTTTCTTTCTGTTTTTGTTTGCTCTGGAGAAGACACTTCTTGTTCTTCAAAAGTAAAATTATGGATAGAAGATGTGCTTGGATTTCTAAATCCCTCTCTGGAACACACTGCAACTACCCCATAGCCAAGGAACTCTCCAGTTCCTACACAAACACTGGCGCCAGTACATGCTCTATGTTGATCGGGGATCATCGCCGACCACCGGGGGTCATCGCCGACTATAGGGGATGGTCCACAATCATCAGGAAGTTTTATATCGGCGATGATAACCGATGAATTACGACATACGAAAACCAGGCTTAACGGTAGCTTTTGAGAGTAATGTAGCAGCCAACAGAGAAGACGAAAAAAGTACGCAGAAATCATCAAATGTCTGGTACGAAGGTATGAAGTAGTCAGATTTGTAGACTGATCTATTGGAGCATAGTAATATTTTGCACATCATGTGACTCATATATCAGCATTAGACAATCTGAATAATAGCAAAATTTAATCATTGCATATGTGCCAAACGATAACAGAAATGTTTGATTGATATACATATTACGTCTTCTGTAGAAGAAGCAAGGATTGACACGACATAGAACTTTTAAGTTTTTAACTAAGTAGACCCTGGATCAAGTGACTTCGATCTGCCTTAGCCAAAGGGAGGATTGCAGCTACTACAAACTTAAGTGTGTTCTGTTTCCTCGCATATTTCACATTTCCTAATTTAGACTTGCAAAAATGTTTAGATTAGCATAATTCTCATAGTCTGATGCCTTTTCATTCCTATATTCATCCTATGTGAAGTTCATAGCGTAGTCAAATTCAACTATAAAGGGAGAAACTGATAGCAATAGGAATATAATATTCTGGACGTATCGTATCACATATGGAAACGAAATAAAAATAAAATGAGTCGTACAACTGAAACATCGATGCAAATTAAAGGCCATAATTCAAAGGATTAGGCTCACTACATTTAGTAAAAATCAAGGAAATATCTCCGTTAAGGACCAAGAAAGTTTTCAATACGATGGAATTTACCTCTAACACCGATTCTGCAGACGGAACACTTTACTATGATTGATTTGCAATTCGTGCATCTGGCATCTCGTTGAGTCTGTGAACAAATTTCACACTTCAGCAAAACATCTGCAAGAGAAGATTAGACTTTGATGAATAACAGAAGCCGAGGCACAATTGCACAGTGGGACAAAACAGTGCTTTGGCGGACATGTAGGTATATCTTGGGTAAGAATGGTCCACAACATGTGGTGCAGGGCTCACTTGAAGCGTATTGTCAAGAGCAGTTGACAAAAACTACAAAAAATGTGGTCTAATCTCCTTACTCTGGGTCCTATTGTTAGTCCGTTCTCACTTCATGAAATAGCAAATTGCTTCCTGTAAATACGTCCTCCTTTTATCTTAACTACTGTCTCTAACAGCTATTCCAGGGTGGAAACACCCGATAAATTAAAGCCTCATGCCTCAAGCCCATCACATGTCTCTTTCTCGCCTCTTACTAAGGTTTGATGACGTAACGGTGACATCATAAAGCAGTTGTTCTTATAAACCCTTTGATTTCATTCATGAAAGTCAATGTGTTTGATGATATTCACTATATCGGAGCTAGGAGCTTAGGCCCCAGTTACACGATGCTGGATTCATATCACACTGGGTTACTTTTGATATCGGATAGGGGGTGCAGTTACACGACACCTCAGTTATCCAGTGCGGTACTGATCTGCTTTCGTGGAGTGAAATCACTCCGCTTCTAAGTTAAAGTTGAGTCACTCCGCTCCACTCTGGTGTCGTGTAACTGCATCAATCCGATGTGCTCTCACTCCATAGCCTCCCTCTTGCCAAATTGCAATTTTGAAGCTGGCGCCATACTTTTCTCTATATACTCAAAATAGTTGTATACTCTCGAAAGTGAATGCAAAATGGACTACAGACTGTTTGTTTTTGTTAAGTCACTTGTAAACATAGAAGTAAAGTTGACTTCAGTTATGCAGCTAACTTTTCTGCTTCTTCATCTTTCTTCGCCACATTAAATGATAAGGAAGCAAAGAATTAATTATATAACATCTGGTGTTCAAAAATAGGATGAATAGTGCACACAAAAAGGCCCGCAGCTTGATATAGAAAACGGGAAGAAAATGTTAAGATCGATATTCGAAAGAGAAACTCAAAAATGGCCTCGCAGCAACATAAAATAAAGAATTATGGCCTCCACAGATCGGAGCAATCCGGTGTCGTGTAACTCAAATAAATATGAAGTCACTTTGACCCAGATGGGGTGGAACCAAGCTGGAGCGGAAATGAATCCGATATCGTATAACTTAGGCCTTAATAACTCTAAGCAAAATGGATTCCACCATTTAGCTACACTTGGAGACATGGTTCCGCACGGCACTTTGTCAAAAAATCGACATTATTTATTGACTTGCCTGGATTTGTTCCCCCGTGCATTATAATAGGAGATAGACTGCACCTAGATGTGCTCTGTTCCATTTCATTTAGTAAGGACTATACTCATATCATCAGGGGGTCATTCATTTAGTACGTACGCACGAAGGGGGGAGGGGGGTCAAGCAAATGCGTACGAATGCGTACAAGGGGGGGAGGGGTGTTGACATATAAAGCATGAGGCGCTGCTTACCAAGTCCACGATGAGGCACAGGAACTTCATCTACAAACTTCAAAATCTCAGCTCGTTTTGTTAACAGATCCCATCGATACAGAATATCAGCATAAATCTTTTTGAAACAATCGTATTGTCTGGTCATGCTCACATTTAGTAATCTAAGAACAGTAACGAGAAAAATTATCCCATAATTAAATCATGCAGCAAAAATTCCATCTTTGAATAGCATCTATCATAATTTCTAACATTGCGACTGCCAAATTTAATATGGTAAGCAGATATGTCACCAAATTTGACAAGGTTAGGAAATATGCTAACAATCGCAACTATATAACAACTTCTGATCCAATAACATGTAGTAGATGTAGAAAATTAATAATTCACTTATTTCATGCTATATAAAACTGTTGAATTTTCTTTCTTCGAAATCTGGATCATACAGGAAGTTTTGACAGTAGTATTCCTAGTCCATCAGTCATCAGAAAACTCTCAATCGAATCCTAACACGTACATAGCTAGAAACAAGTACGGAGCTGGTCGTTATATTAACATTGTTGGTACTAATTAATAAGGTGATTACGAAGTTTTGAAGTTTAATGTAATTGAATGTCATCTTGAGCAACGACAAATACACCACAAAGACAGAAAGAAATAGCACTATTTCATACAAAGTGATAGAGAGAGTGTACACATATAAACTTCTGAATGACACATTTTGAACACTAAAGATCAAAGAGTAGTACAAGGCAGGCAATACTATAGAGTACATATATCCAATTTTCATCATAATCATAGCTAAGGGCTCGATATACTATTGAAATATGGGCACCCTTCTAAGGATTGAGGTAATTAGAGCATTGTTTGTACAAGAGTGCTCTTTCTGCCACTTCAGCTTTTTCTGTTTGAAATTTAAGGATGAAAATGGACCGGCCAATTAAAAGCAGAATGCCACCGAGGATTCCTTATTTTCAATCAGCAATGTGTTTTAGTTGACTCCTCTCAAACGGAGCATAGGGCTCAAATCTTGATTGGACGAGAGAGTTTGTAAAGTCACGTGCCAATTTTCAGCGAGAGACCAATGATGATCTTCGAAAGTGTAAACAAATCGAATTTTTTGCAAAATTTAGGCCATTTTTACTAGCCCTTACTTAAAAAATGCGGTGTAAAATCTGTTACAGAATTTTCAAAATCCAAATTATCAGACAAATTTATAGATAAATTCCGCAAAAAACTGCCGTGGAAGTCGTCTTTTTTAGGCCCTTGTTTTTGCAATACAGCCTCCCAAAAATCGAGGTATATTTTGGCTTAAATCTAGTCTACTTCTCGCAATAATTTCCTTCATATAAAATCAAAACTAATGTGTTTTGTTTATCTAAGCATTGCAAAATAGATACTAGATACTTGAGGTGTTCATAAGCTGCACATAAAAGAAACGTGTAAGGCCTCATCGATTAGATCAACATAAGATTACGCACTAATGCTGAATGGTCAAAATAGTTGTAAACAAGTCTTGAACTTACTGGATCTATTTCTCTAATGGTGAATAATTCAATCCTTAAACTTCCCCATCAAAAGCCTTTGGCATTTATTTCGCATCTGTGCTCTTCAACTAGTGCTCTGAACTTGTCTGATTGTCTGAGCTCACGTCAGCAACACCTCTGCGATAGAGGCTTGGACCCTGGCTTCATTCGCGGGAAAAATTGTCGCGTTCATTTACACAGTAATGTGGAAGAGAAGAATATTGCTATCATGGAAGCGAAGCAATATTCCAGTTGCACACATATTGTAAGAAAATCGGTAAGCTAAAGATTTCAGAGGCAAAGGAAAATCTGTTTTTTCGTTTTACGGTTTATCAGCTAGGTTACCAAACTTTGATGGACTGGAATATTCCCTTCCAACCATGTGCAAATAATTCTGGCGCCAAACCAGTTTATCATCTTTGAATGGACAATGTCTGAAAGCTCAAAATTGATGCCTAAAGCACAGAATATTGCTGCAGGTCAATACTTGAAGACAGTAATTTCCTAATTTTTTCAAAAAGGGCTACATGGATATACATGTAATTGTCACCAATCTCAACTGGACCAACTTCATCCAGAATCTGAACCTCTACTCCAGAACTTGGGAGGTATTGAATGAGCTCCTTCGGCACGAGGTAGAAAACTTGTCCTCCAACTTCAGCTTGCTCAAATGGAAGCACATTCTTCTCATTCTGTGAAGATTCTGTTGCTTCATCACTATCACAGGACATCAAGGTATCTGATGATGTTCCACTAAGTTGTGAAGATGATTCGCTGGAGTCCAACTCTGAGACAGCATTCTGCAGCTGCAGAAAATTATTTTCCTTCAATTGAGCGCAAATTATCTAGATTTATAATTTGAGCTTTATGTTAAGCATCTAACTGCATGGAGGCACAGAGGAGCAAGATCCAATCAAATCGAAAGCAGTTATTTTTAACACATTATTTTTTAACATTAATTTTCAATTGTAAATTAAAAACTCAAATGACAAAAACTTGTCCCGAAAAGTGATAGTAAAGGCTAGTTTTGCACCTTAGAGACACTACCTCCAGCGAAGCGTACGTTATAATTTCCCTGTTTTGCATATGTGCATTTTGTATTATTTTTAAGTATTTTTCAAAAAATCATATTTGTCCATTCTCTTCAATATCATATCTACAGTGACGAACAGAATGCTTCGTAATTCCAATTTAAATCTAAGGCTCCCAATAATGAAAACGAAATTTGGGTAAAACAGCCTTGCATACAGGGGCGCTAAGATTTGGAAGTCACTGCCTGATGACTGTAGAGAAGTTAATGCCTTTCCAACTTTTAAGGAGTATCTAGAAGCCATGGTCGCATAGCACCATTTATTTTTCTCTTTACGTTTTGTGCTATTGTATAGAGTTGTATTTTACCTCGTATATGTATTTTTTCTTTTTAAAGGAAGGCCCCTTGAGAACCAGAATTGCTGAAGGGTAACTCTCCTAAAACATGTAAAAATGAAATGAAATGAAACGCTTCATTTATTGCCTTTGTCGCTCCCTAGTTAGCTCACTTTTCATTCTGTACGTCTATAGCTACACTGGTAAAATTATCAGCATAAGCATAGGATAGATGATGGCAGGGAGGGAGCTGCAGTCCCCCTTAGTTAGGGCAGAAATATACTACATTTGTGCAGTTTTCCTGAAAAAAAACCATATGAAATTCGGGCGACTTTTCTGACTTCACTTTATTTATTCGGGCATAAATGTTACAGCCCCCTAAATTTCTAGTCCTCCTACGCTTATGATTATCGGCATACCTTGGCATATGAAGATAGACTTGTATAATTTTCTGGCAGTTTGGATGCGTATGAACGTTTTCTTAAACAGGAACGCACGCAGTCGGAGCAAAATGTGTCCCTCGGCTTGTATTTTATCTTCTGCTGGAAAGCTTTGAAAAATATGCTACTTCTCCCAATTTTTCCATGAAGGTTTATCATGTGTCTAGAAGTAGAGTTCCATTCCTTGTGTAGAGCGTTTGCACAAGACTTTCCAAATTTACCCATATTTGCTACAACTTTTCTTTGTTCATTTGCTTGTTTACGTTTGTTCGTATTGCGTTACACCGCCCACTTTTTCCCGCGAATGAAGCCAGGGTCCAAGCCTCTATCGCAGAGGTGTTGCTGACGTGAGCTCAGACAATCAGACAAGTTCAGAGCACTAGTTGAAGAGCACAGATGCGAAATAAATGCCAAAGGCTTTTGATGGGGAAGTTTAAGGATTGAATTATTCACCATTAGAGAAATAGATCCAGTAAGTTCAAGACTTGTTTACAACTATTTTGACCATTCAGCATTAGTGCGTAATCTTATGTTGATCTAATCGATGAGGCCTTACACGTTTCTTTTATGTGCAGCTTATGAACACCTCAAGTATCTAGTATCTATTTTGCAATGCTTAGATAAACAAAACACATTAGTTTTGATTTTATATGAAGGAAATTATTGCGAGAAGTAGACTAGATTTAAGCCAAAATATACCTCGATTTTTGGGAGGCTGTATTGCAAAAACAAGGGCCTAAAAAAGACGACTTCCACGGCAGTTTTTTGCGGAATTTATCTATAAATTTGTCTGATAATTTGGATTTTGAAAATTCTGTAACAGATTTTACACCGCATTTTTTAAGTAAGGGCTAGTAAAAATGGCCTAAATTTTGCAAAAAATTCGATTTGTTTACACTTTCGAAGATCATCATTGGTCTCTCGCTGAAAATTGGCACGTGACTTTACAAACTCTCTCGTCCAATCAAGATTTGAGCCCTATGCTCTCAAACGGAAGGCAAAGTAATGACATCATCTGTCGTGGATGCTAGATAGCATCAATAAATGCCACTCATTTTGGTAATGGAAATAATGATAGATAGTCTGGAATTCATGACTATTAGCGTTGCATTCTACAGTGTAAGGAAAGTTGAGGGTGCTCGTGTATATGGGTCCTACGTACAGAAATACGGAAGAAGTAGAAGGCCGGTTACAGATCTTAGCTGTCATGCGGGGGGTAATCTGATTGAGAGACATGTCTTGAGTAATGACATGAAGCTGCACCTAAAAGCCCACGGATATCAAGTAGGCAACAAATATGAGGCAACGGCTGCGACGAAAGGATACAGTTGCCTTGTCACATAATGCACATGGTCAAGGATAAGGCACAAACCTGTACAACCAAATTTACAGGTTGTATATGCTATCATGTGATTCAAATATGAAGTCAGAGTCGATATGACGAGATATTAATCATAACCACAAATGCATATATTTGCTCTAAGAAGGTCTAAAAGACACTATACACAAAAAATATCTGCAAAAAGCTGCGTTAAGAAAAAATCAAGTTTAATCCAGCAAAGGTTTATTGTTGTAGCAGTAGAGAACAACAACAGCAATTCCTGTTACAAACAACAACAGATTCTTAAAAAATTAGTCTCCTAGGAAACCAAAATTCCTATAATCATAAGTTAACATCTCAAAACAGCCGTTTCTTACAGTTTTGCTATCCTAATGCTGATGCTAAAGGTTTATCTTTGATACTATTGCTGCGATGAAGGAGCATTTATGGCACAGCACGATAATTTGGATACTTCAAAACGTAAGTTTAAGATGCGCCAACTCAGCATATATCCATAGCAGAAGTGATGGATATTATATGTGCAGTTGCTATTGTTATAAAAATCTTTTAATAACTATAGAGATAATGTGAGCTATATATATATATATATATATATTTTGCCAAAATTTCTCAATAATATAAAATCAGATAATACACGAAGATAATCGACTATGTTTTTAAATTTCCAAGACATGTTTCGCTTGATACTCAAACCATCATCACTTGAAATGACTAAGTTAACGTTACAACAAATAAGAACTATACACTATCAATCGAATATATTAATCGAACAGAGGAATGAAAGAAACGAAAACAGAATGTGGCGGTTAAACAACGAAAGCTAAAAGCTCAATGAAATATTATAATGTTGCAGTTGTTTATTTATTTATATATACATATATATATATATATATATATATATATATATATATATATATATATATATATATATATATATATATATATATATATATATATATATATATATATATATATATAATAAGTCAAAGCTGCACTAACCAAGTAGATAAGTAAAACATAGATAAATTTAAAAATATACTTTCTTGTGTCGCAAACCGTTCTGAACCACACAAACATCAAATCAACACATCCACTATAATCATATCTAATGCAGAATGTTACATCTTATAAATAAGACGTTATCGATTGCAAAAGGTTGTTTCTTACCTGCAGTCTCTACGATATTCAAATTTTATATCTTCTGATGATTCACTTCTTTCAATTATAAATGCAGGAGGTGACATACTTCCACTAACCGATGAAGCAGAAGAGCTACGGTATATTCCATAAGGAAAATCTGGAGATATATGGGTCTGATTTTCATGAACACTGACTCGTTGCTTCCTTCCTACCTACAATAATAGTATGAGTATGTCACCAATTCTCCGCATACTGAATATCCATGACTTCAGCATTTCATATATAAAAACAGGAATCCTTATATAACAAAAACTGACAACAAAAGACTACATACACCTGTGTGCATACATAAACTAAAATGCTTTCAAATTAGCGACAAAGACAATAAAAAAATGAAGAGTCTGAGCAAATATACAGTTAGATCTGGAAACATTTAAATGCAAGGACGATATGGGTCGCTCAATAATCCGAAATATTGTCCATACACTAAGTGCACAAATCTTCTGCGTGAAAAACTTTCGGATAACGATTTTTCCCAAAAATTTATTTGTACGAAATTAAGAGTTCTCCAAAAATCTGCTATGCTCAAAGTTTTTGCATATACTACGCTCGCACAGTGCTTGTTAAAGTGAAATAAAAGGATATAAAATGATCATGAAACAAACTGAAAATAATAGATGTTCTTTGGTATACGACGCAGCAAACCTACAGATCATCTGCAGTAGTTAGATTTAAAGTGGCTTCAAGAGTTATGAAGAAAATATTTTAAGAGTGGCTAAGACAGGATCTAACTTTCGAAATAAAAAGATGGCGGGATATATAGGAAGTCCCATTGAAGAGTCATCTGTGATGAACCCAGTACATGCCAGGTATCTCCTTGGCTTCTATGATTACATGCTCAACAAATTGATGAAGATACAGAAATAGAACTTTAGCCCAAAGACACTTTTATAGCTGTGTGCATTTAGCAAAAATCTGACATAAACGCGAAAATGAGTTATTTTCCTTTTCGCTATAATTTGGAAATTTTAATCTTGAACAGAGATCTCAGTCCAGAAGTTGGCTAGTGTCAATACGTATTTATTTAAAACACACTATGAATGTTTTAATGCAGCCACTGGATCATAGAACCCAATAGGATTTGGTGCCGGTCCCAATTCAGGACAAATGTATTGGGTTGCGACAGCTGGCAAGCGGCGTAAAAATTTTGTTAAAACTGTCAAGCGCAAAGGAAACAACACCATACAGGATCAGTCAAGGTCCAGGATAAAAACGGCCGCCACTGTAGTTATGGGCAAATGGGACTACAATGGAAAATATGCTACTGTTGGTCAAAAATTTAATAACTCCACATGATCGCCAATAAATGGTAATTTGCTTTGAAAAGCTTCGTAAATTGTTCCTAAGCTTTCTGGAATAACAAGTGGGTCCCATATATGGAAATGTATACACGTTTGTTTTTACAAGGAAAACACTGTTTTTCCTGAGGCTCAATTTTCTTAACTTTTCACGAATTTGAGGCTGAGATTTTCTTAAGATTTTCTTAACTTTTGCAGGAATAAAATGGCTGAAAAAGGCTACTCTTTATTTGTTAGGCCACCATAAGTCTCCATCTTTGTACGAGAGTTTGCAAAAATGAGCCTATATCAATTTCTGGCATGTAAAGAAGATGAACTGTGATTTTCTTAGCATTTTCTTGAACTTGAGCCTTGTGATTTTCTTAGGATTTTCTAAAGATTTTGGTCATTTGAGCCTCATTTTCTTATAAACTTTTTCTTAAAAACAGCGTGTACTAAACAGGTTAAAGAGATTAAAAATGACATCTACTTTTAGATACAGACATCATTCCTATTGTCCAATGTAGCCAATTCTGACTCTGCTTCAAGGTTTGTCAATGTGCGCATGCTTCAACTTTTCTTCATTCACCTTTGCCTGTGGACCACATTGTTCAAAAGGGGGACAGCTGTCCCTCAGCAGTTTCAATAACTTCTGTCTGAACAGCATTGTACAAATGGTTTTCATCTGTTTCTTCTATTGTATACAATCTATTATCTCTTTCAGTTTTGGAACTTTTCCCCATAGAATGCACAGATTCCTTGCCATGTTCTTTTTCAAATCTCTCATCATTGCCGAGAATTTGCATTATAGGAAATATGACGTCATTGTCTGGTTTCTCAAATACTCTCATACAATACAAAAATCACTCATTCTGGATGAAGATTGACACTGTCAATACATGTTTATTTGGTGTTTTCATCTATGAAAAATCTACAAAAAATGCCATGATTATGCTCTTTTATTTTGCTGAAATTCTCTTGAAATTTTCTCCGAGCTGCCGAACCTGTTTGTCTTAAATTCTTTGAATTTTCCTTGGCTACGCCAACCATATTGCGTTTGGATCCATTCTCCGCATTCTGAATACATTAGATTGAATGTGCTGGGGACAGTAATCTGGCAAGAGCAGTGAGAACCAAGGTATGTCCGCTTGATGCTGGAAATAATTCTTTCTCACCAGCTCTTACATCAATTAACTGTTGAACACTAATGGCTTACTCGACTTGTCTGAAAACTTGATCAGCGGCATTGTCAACACCTAGAAATACATGGGCACTGCACGTTAAGATTTTTTCTGCCTACATATCAGGATTTTCGAATATTAAAGCAGAACCATCTGCTTTGTCGCACATCTAAATGTCAACACTTGCTATGATTTCATTGAAAAATCTGCTAAAGCCGCAAAGCATTTTAGTTCTACATTGTATGCTTCAGCGGCATTACTACCTGCATGACTGATGTTTTCCGAATATCCTGTGTTGAATGCGTGCCTTCCCGGACTAAGAGCACTCAATGTAACATGGTCTGCTTTCATATGATAGAAATTTCTCCCTGCAGCTATAACAGTGTCATCCACCCCAACAGTGACAGCTTTCTCATCTTTCTTCAACATAATTTCTGCATTACAAGATTCATTTAAGATGCAACATCGAGGCAACGATTGATAGTTCTGCTTGGAAAAAACACTATCAAGATTGCTATTAACCCTTCTAAGCTTGGATTTTAGAACATCTACATGACCTTCTTCACCACTATTATTGTCATTTCACCACTATAGTTGTCATTGTCGCTAGCTCTACAGAGTGTCCATTTCTGATCAAAGATAATGTGTGCCTCAGACACAAATATATCTGATAACTCCCTTATGCTCACTTTATAATAAGCTAAGCACTGGATAGCACAAGGGAATACCTTCTCATTTATGTGTTTTCTACCCTGCCTAACATTCACTTGAAGAAATTTCAGTGAGAAGCAAGTGTTCATCTTCTTGAATATTTTACTCTTACGAGTGGTGAAATTTGACTGGGTTCCACAACTCGAAAATAATAGAGAAACTCTTCGGATTTTGTCTTCACTTTCATCACTATTCTCCTCATATGAAATATTACATTTATATTCAAACTGACTTGACAAATGGCTGTATATTTTATTCGTTTCTCACTTTTTTTGGGACAACTCTTCAATTCAATTGATACCTGTTTTTCTCTTTTCTCAACGTTTTTATAGCATATGAATAGCATATCTCCATGATAGATTTTCCAGTTGGAATTTTACCACTACAAGAAATATCTTTATTTTCTGTGTAAACAACAGTTACTGTGGGCTGTGGCTATTTTCACTCATTAATACAATAGAAAAAACAAAGAAATAAGTTAACTTCAAGGTCATGGCAGAAATGATAATGATCGGCAAAATATTTCATCGATAGTCTCATTAAAAACCTCACACAGCCGTGTAGAATACACAATCAACAAAAGCCTATGTTTACATTACTACACTTCCGTTAAGTAATTTGTGATTATGATCTACCATACAAACCTGTATATATACAAACCATATATTACATATACCAAGGGATGATTTTTTGGCAGCCACTGTGAATTTTTGAAGTTAACCAGGGTCAAACCTTATCGGATAAGAACTTGAACCCGATATTCATGATCAGCAATAATTTGGCCATAAAACAACATGTTCTCAAAAATTGTACGATTCGCAAACACAATTTTTATTTTCAAACACAAATTTGTCCACAATGCGTCAAATTTCATGTATAGAGGTGAGCTTCCCTTTTCATCTTGTAGGTCTTGTCTTGGTTGACCATAGCTAGTTGATTCACTTCTTTTTAAAGATTTATCCAGGATTATTACAAATAACATCGCACTAAATGGGTCTCCTGTTTTAGTTCCAACTGGTAACGCCAACTACTTTGAAAGTTTTTGACCACATACAACAACTCGAAATGAGAATCCTCGTAAATTTCTGCAATACGCTCAGAATACCACTTTTCAACGCCACTTTCTAATGAGGCATGGGTTAAATACTTTTGATCAGCACTTCCAAAAGCATCTCTAAAATCAACAAAAAGGGCATAAAAACGCGAGACAATGTGTCTGAAATCATCAATTGCTGTTTGCATGAAAAACATAAATTCGTGCTTATTATGGCTTTTTATATAAGCTCTGCAAAAAGTTAATTGATGTGCCTATAACATTAGACAGAATTCGCCTGCATAAGCACTGTGCAAAATTCCTATAGTGTAGGCTGCAAGAGATGTTACGAACTGCAGTAAGATCATCCGGATTTGTGTATGCCAACAAACAAAAGATATTGCAACAAATGAGACAGAGCCATAGAATTTTTGAGATAAATCCAAAGAAGGTGTACAGAGAAATGAGATGAAATAGGTCAAGATCAGCAAAGGAAATGCTGGAGAAGGAAGAAGTCCAGGAATACTGGAAGTCACTGTGGGCACAACTTAAAGAATATAAACAGGACAACCTATGGGTGGAAACCATAAGAGCAGAATATTGCAAGAAAGCCACACAGAAAAGCTACGAAATAGAAGATAAAGTAATATAACAAGATTCTAAGCAAAACATTTTGGAAATATGTCATAGCAAGCATGTCAGGAAGTATTTGATAAAGAGACACCACCACCAGAATGGCTTCTAGCTACGAAATCAATCTCTGGCTGCAGGAAATCGCAGCTTGAGGATAAACCTTAGAACAAGGTTTGCCACATCATTGTATAATTTCGTTCAAATGAAACATCTCTAAGGAAGAACTCTCTGTTATTTGTCGTAATTCTGGTTCTAAAATAAATCTTACTCCCAAAAGGGACGAGACCACAAACCCTCAGAATCACCGATCAATAGCACCCCAGAACACTGTGGTTAAGGTATATACAGCAATTCTTGCCGAATTCATAGCAAACCATTGCGAAGACAACCAAACAATGACCAAAAAGCAAGGTGCAACGAAAAGAAATCGTTGGGGATGTACTGACCAGTAACTGGTCAACAAAACAATATACAAGGGTGTTAAGAGAAATAGAAAAAGCTGATACACAGCATGGCTAGACGATCAAAGACCTGATGCAGAAGTGAGTAACTGAAGTTTTTCTATACTGAACTTTAGCAGGTATGCAAGAGGTATACTACAGGGAGATACTTTAAGCCTGATACTATTTGCTTAGTCATTGAATACACTTTCCTACCTACTCACTAAAGAAAATTGAGTTAGATTAACTGTTGACAACTCGACACGAAATATTTCCAACTTATTTTTGCTGATGAATTGACACCAACAAGGACTAACCAAATGAAACTACTAAGAGCAGAAACTCAATTTTCAAATGACATCGGCATGGCATTCAGAGAATCAAAATGCGTGTATCAAAGTATTCAAACAGGAAAGCAGAAAATACTGGATGAGCCTATTCAAATAGATGGGTGAACGATCAAGGAAATCAATCCTCGGAGACCATAATGAATTTCTAGGTATGGATGACGCAGTTGGAGTAAGAAGCATAAATAATAAGGAAAATCAGATTAGAGAATTATACCGATAACTGCAAGGTCTTCTAGTTTATCCTTCCTCATTATGTACCGAAAAAGACATGTCTTTTCGAAATGTCTGTCATCATGTTGCTGTTTTGAATTGTCTTATTCAGTACTTCTTCATTGGTGATCTTTCCTGTCCACTTCACTTTTTCCATTCTCCTCAGGAACCACATCTCAGCCGCTTTGATCTTCCTGATGTCTATCTTGTTTAATGTCCAGTTTTCACTTCCATACAGCAATATTGGTGTAATGTAGCATTTCAAGATTCGGTATCTCAACTGGAAAGGCATCTTAAGATTTTACAATATAGCTTTCATTTCCGTGAATGCGTTTGTGGCAACTGCAATCCTGCACTTGATATCTACTGTACCCTTGGCATCAGACGTCACGATGCTTCCAAGATATTTGATTTGATTTACTTGTTTCAGCACGTCACCACTCAAACTTACTTTTATCTTAGGAGGTTGCATTTCTTGCTGAAAACCACCACTTCAGTCTTTTGCACATTAATTTGTATTTCAAAATTTCATAGGGTTTTAAACAGCATCAAGCAATTTCTGTATATTATTTTGACTCTCTGCTAAAGGAACAGTATCATCTGCAAATCTGATGTTATTTATATTGACACCAACTATTTTTACTCCATCTAATTTGTGAAGTCTTTACCTCTATCATTTCCCTCACCAAGTTCAAACATTCCGCAGGGTTTACTTTGTTATTCAAGCCAACTTTAGTATTCCAGTCTCCCATAACTAGCTTCACATCTCTATGCCTGCTTTTTGACAAAGCAATATTTACCTCCTCAAAGAGCTTTCTATCTCTTCGTCACTACTACCTGATGTTGGTGCATACAGTTGTATGATAAATGTATCTGTTGGATGTACTTTCATTCTCGCACACAAAACTCTATCCCAGATAGGCCAGTATTTTTTCAAGTTCTTTTAGTTTTCTTGTTTATTAATAATCCTATTCCACTTTCTGATCTTTTTCATTTTCTGAGTATAAGAAGGTGTAATCTCCAAACTGTATTGTGCCGCTATTTCTCTATCGTGTTTCGGCCAAACCTAGAATGTTAATATTTACCCTGTCAATTTCCTTTGTTACATTTGCTAACTTCCTGAGTGGTAGGAGAGTTCTTACATTCCATATTCCAATCTTTCTAGCAATTTTCTTGTTTTTGTATCACTTTCCCTCCTCCTTTTGTTTCTATTTTTGTCTTTGTGACAATAGCTCGATGACGGTCGGGAGTGTACTATCTCTCAACACTGCACTTACCGAGCGCGGCCTCTGTGTTACGGTTTCCGTTGATGCTGTTGTTTCCGTTCCCGTAAGTATCACTCATTGTTTAATAGGCAGAATAATAAAGAGGTTTGCCGTTTCCATTCCATCCAGAGCCTTGATAGCAGGCATTGGAATGCCTCCCAGGGGGACAACGCGTGGAGGTGGGGTTGTGATATCCCCCAAATATATATATATTTATATATATATATATATATATATACGCTTGGCTCTGAAGAAGGCATTATAGCCGAAACATAGAGAAGGCCCTAGATGCGTTGAGGGACTCACGGTGGAATGACCTTAAGATTCCACCGCTATTCTTTTGTGCCTGGATGGCGCAATTGATTAGCACAGGTGTCTTCTGATCTAAACATCGTGAGCTCGAATCCGCACTGGGGCCAAAAGAAATTTTCCAATTGTGGTAGCCCACTCATGACTTAGTATTTACCTATGTCAGCCTTAGCCGAATTAAGATAACATAGTACGCTTGGCTCTGAAGAAGGCATTATAGCCGAAACATAGAGAAGGCCCTAGATGCGTTGAGGGACTCACGGTGGAATGACCTTAAGATTCCACCGCTATTCTTTTGTGCCTGGATGGCGCAATTGATTAGCACAGGTGTCTTCTGATCTAAACATCGTGAGCTCGAATCCGCACTGGGGCCAAAAGAAATTTTCCAATTGTGGTAGCCCACTCATGACTTAGTATTTACATATGTCAGCCTTAGCCGAATTAAGATAACATAGTACGCTTGGCTCTGAAGAAGGCATTATAGCCGAAACATAGAGAAGGCCCTAGATGCGTTGAGGGACTCACGGTGGAATGACCTTAAGATTCCACCGCTATTCTTTTGTGCCTGGATGGCGCAATTGATTAGCACAGGTGTCTTCTGATCTAAACATCGTGAGCTCGAATCCGCACTGGGGCCAAAAGAAATTTTCCAATTGTGGTAGCCCACTCATGACTTAGTATTTACCTATGTCAGCCTTAGCCGAATTAAGATAACATAGTACGCTTGGCTCTGAAGAAGGCATTATAGCCGAAACATAGAGAAGGCCCTAGATGCGTTGAGGGACTCACGGTGGAATGACCTTAAGATTCCACCGCTATTCTTTTGTGCCTGGATGGCGCAATTGATTAGCACAGGTGTCTTCTGATCTAAACATCGTGAGCTCGAATCCGCACTGGGGCCAAAAGAAATTTTCCAATTGTGGTAGCCCACTCATGACTTAGTATTTACCTATGTCAGCCTTAGCCGAATTAAGATAACATAGTACGCTTGGCTCTGAAGAAGGCATTATAGCCGAAACATAGAGAAGGCCCTAGATGCGTTGAGGGACTCACGGTGGAATGACCTTAAGATTCCACCGCTATTCTTTTGTGCCTGGATGGCGCAATTGATTAGCACAGGTGTCTTCTGATCTAAACATCGTGAGCTCGAATCCGCACTGGGGCCAAAAGAAATTTTCCAATTGTGGTAGCCCACTCATGACTTAGTATTTACATATGTCAGCCTTAGCCGAATTAAGATAACATAGTACGCTTGGCTCTGAAGAAGGCATTATAGCCGAAACATAGAGAAGGCCCTAGATGCGTTGAGGGACTCACGGTGGAATGACCTTAAGATTCCACCGCTATTCTTTTGTGCCTGGATGGCGCAATTGATTAGCACAGGTGTCTTCTGATCTAAACATCGTGAGCTCGAATCCGCACTGGGGCCAAAAGAAATTTTCCAATTGTGGTAGCCCACTCATGACTTAGTATTTACCTATGTCAGCCTTAGCCGAATTAAGATAACATAGTACGCTTGGCTCTGAAGAAGGCATTATAGCCGAAACATAGAGAAGGCCCTAGATGCGTTGAGGGACTCACGGTGGAATGACCTTAAGATTCCACCGCTATTCTTTTGTGCCTGGATGGCGCAATTGATTAGCACAGGTGTCTTCTGATCTAAACATCGTGAGTTCGAATCCGCACTGGGGCCAAAAGAAATTTTCCAATTGTGGTAGCCCACTCATGACTTAGTATTTACCTATGTCAGCCTTAGCCGAATTAAGATAACATAGTACGCTTGGCTCTGAAGAAGGCATTATAGCCGAAACATAGAGAAGGCCCTAGATGCGTTGAGGGACTCACGGTGGAATGACCTTAAGATTCCACCGCTATTCTTTTGTGCCTGGATGGCGCAATTGATTAGCACAGGTGTCTTCTGATCTAAACATCGTGAGCTCGAATCCGCACTGGGGCCAAAAGAAATTTTCCAATTGTGGTAGCCCACTCATGACTTAGTATTTACCTATGTCAGCCTTAGCCGAATTAAGATAACATAGTACGCTTGGCTCTGAAGAAGGCATTATAGCCGAAACATAGAGAAGGCCCTAGATGCGTTGAGGGACTCACGGTGGAATGACCTTAAGATTCCACCGCTATTCTTTTGTGCCTGGATGGCGCAATTGATTAGCACAGGTGTCTTCTGATCTAAACATCGTGAGTTCGAACCCGCACTGGGGCCAAAAGAAATTTTCCAATTGTGGTAGCCCACTCATGACTTAGTATTTACCTATGTCAGCCTTAGCCGAATTAAGATAACATAGTACGCTTGGCTCTGAAGAAGGCATTATAGCCGAAACATAGAGAAGGCCCTAGATGCGTTGAGGGACTCACGGTGGAATGACCTTAAGATTCCACCGCTATTCTTTTGTGCCTGGATGGCGCAATTGATTAGCACAGGTGTCTTCTGATCTAAACATCGTGAGTTCGAACCCGCACTGGGGCCAAAAGAAATTTTCCAATTGTGGTAGCCCACTCATGACTTAGTATTTACCTATGTCAGCCTTAGCCGAATTAAGATAACATAGTACGCTTGGCTCTGAAGAAAGCATTATAGCAGAAACATAGAGAAGGCCCTAGATGCGTTGAGGGACTCACGGTGGAATGACCTTAAGATTCCACCGCTATTCTTTTGTGCCTGGATGGCGCAATTGATTAGCACAGGTGTCTTCTGATCTAAACATCGTGAGTTCGAATCCGCACTGGGGCCAAAAGAAATTTTCCAATTGTGGTAGCCCACTCATGACTTAGTATTTACCTATGTCAGCCTTAGCCGAATTAAGATAACATAGTACGCTTGGCTCTGAAGAAGGCATTATAGCAGAAACATAGAGAAGGCCCTAGATGCGTTGAGGGACTCACGGTGGAATGACCTTAAGATTCCACCGCTATTCTTTTGTGCCTGGATGGTGCAATTGATTAGCACAGGTGTCTTCTGATCTAAACATCGTGAGTTCGAACCCGCACTGGGGCCAAAAGAAATTTTCCAATTGTGGTAGCCCACTCATGACTTAGTATTTACCTATGTCAGCCTTAGCCGAATTAAGATAACATAGTTCGCTTGGCTCTGAAGAAGGCATTATAGCAGAAACATAGAGAAGGCCCTAGATGCGTTGAGGGACTCACGGTGGAATGACCTTAAGATTCCACCGCTATTCTTTTGTGCCTGGATGGCGCAATTGATTAGCACAGGTGTCTTCTGATCTAAACATCGTGAGTTCGAATCCGCACTGGGGCCAAAAGAAATTTTCCAATTGTGGTAGCCCACTCATGACTTAGTATTTACCTATGTCAGCCTTAGCCGAATTAAGATAACATAGTACGCTTGGCTCTGAAGAAGGCATTATAGCCGAAACATAGAGAAGGCCCTAGATGCGTTGAGGGACTCACGGTGGAATGACCTTAAGATTCCACCGCTATTCTTTTGTGCCTGGATGGCGCAATTGATTAGCACAGGTGTCTTCTGATCTAAACATCGTGAGCTCGAATCCGCACTGGGGCCAAAAGAAATTTTCCAATTGTGGTAGCCCACTCATGACTTAGTATTTACCTATGTCAGCCTTAGCCGAATTAAGATAACATAGTATGCTTGGCTCTGAAGAAGGCATTATAGCCGAAACATAGAGAAGGCCCTAGATGCGTTGAGGGACTCACGGTGGAATGACCTTAAGATTCCACCGCTATTCTTTTGTGCCTGGATGGCGCAATTGATTAGCACAGGTGTCTTCTGATCTAAACATCGTGAGCTCGAATCCGCACTGGGGCCAAAAGAAATTTTCCAATTGTGGTAGCCCACTCATGACTTAGTATTTACCTATGTCAGCCTTAGCCGAATTAAGATAACATAGTACGCTTGGCTCTGAAGAAGGCATTATAGCCGAAACATAGAGAAGGCCCTAGATGCGTTGAGGGACTCACGGTGGAATGACCTTAAGATTCCACCGCTATTCTTTTGTGCCTGGATGGCGCAATTGATTAGCACAGGTGTCTTCTGATCTAAACATCGTGAGTTCGAACCCGCACTGGGGCCAAAAGAAATTTTCCAATTGTGGTAGCCCACTCATGACTTAGTATTTACCTATGTCAGCCTTAGCCGAATTAAGATAACATAGTACGCTTGGCTCTGAAGAAAGCATTATAGCAGAAACATAGAGAAGGCCCTAGATGCGTTGAGGGACTCACGGTGGAATGACCTTAAGATTCCACCGCTATTCTTTTGTGCCTGGATGGCGCAATTGATTAGCACAGGTGTCTTCTGATCTAAACATCGTGAGTTCGAATCCGCACTGGGGCCAAAAGAAATTTTCCAATTGTGGTAGCCCACTCATGACTTAGTATTTACCTATGTCAGCCTTAGCCGAATTAAGATAACATAGTACGCTTGGCTCTGAAGAAGGCATTATAGCAGAAACATAGAGAAGGCCCTAGATGCGTTGAGGGACTCACGGTGGAATGACCTTAAGATTCCACCGCTATTCTTTTGTGCCTGGATGGTGCAATTGATTAGCACAGGTGTCTTCTGATCTAAACATCGTGAGCTCGAACCCGCACTGGGGCCAAAAGAAATTTTCCAATTGTGGTAGCCCACTCATGACTTAGTATTTACCTATGTCAGCCTTAGCCGAATTAAGATAACATAGTTCGCTTGGCTCTGAAGAAGGCATTATAGCAGAAACATAGAGAAGGCCCTAGATGCGTTGAGGGACTCACGGTGGAATGACCTTAAGATTCCACCGCTATTCTTTTGTGCCTGGATGGCGCAATTGATTAGCACAGGTGTCTTCTGATCTAAACATCGTGAGCTCGAATCCGCACTGGGGCCAAAAGAAATTTTCCAATTGTGGTAGCCCACTCATGACTTAGTATTTACCTATGTCAGCCTTAGCCGAATTAAGATAACATAGTACGCTTGGCTCTGAAGAAGGCATTATAGCCGAAACATAGAGAAGGCCCTAGATGCGTTGAGGGACTCACGGTGGAATGACCTTAAGATTCCACCGCTATTCTTTTGTGCCTGGATGGCGCAATTGATTAGCACAGGTGTCTTCTGATCTAAACATCGTGAGTTCGAACCCGCACTGGGGCCAAAAGAAATTTTCCAATTGTGGTAGCCCACTCATGACTTAGTATTTACCTATGTCAGCCTTAGCCGAATTAAGATAACATAGTACGCTTGGCTCTGAAGAAAGCATTATAGCAGAAACATAGAGAAGGCCCTAGATGCGTTGAGGGACTCACGGTGGAATGACCTTAAGATTCCACCGCTATTCTTTTGTGCCTGGATGGCGCAATTGATTAGCACAGGTGTCTTCTGATCTAAACATCGTGAGTTCGAATCCGCACTGGGGCCAAAAGAAATTTTCCAATTGTGGTAGCCCACTCATGACTTAGTATTTACCTATGTCAGCCTTAGCCGAATTAAGATAACATAGTACGCTTGGCTCTGAAGAAGGCATTATAGCAGAAACATAGAGAAGGCCCTAGATGCGTTGAGGGACTCACGGTGGAATGACCTTAAGATTCCACCGCTATTCTTTTGTGCCTGGATGGTGCAATTGATTAGCACAGGTGTCTTCTGATCTAAACATCGTGAGTTCGAACCCGCACTGGGGCCAAAAGAAATTTTCCAATTGTGGTAGCCCACTCATGACTTAGTATTTACCTATGTCAGCCTTAGCCGAATTAAGATAACATAGTTCCCTTGGCTCTGAAGAAGGCATTATAGCAGAAACATAGAGAAGGCCCTAGATGCGTTGAGGGACTCACGGTGGAATGACCTTAAGATTCCACCGCTATTCTTTTGTGCCTGGATGGCGCAATTGATTAGCACAGGTGTCTTCTGATCTAAACATCGTGAGTTCGAATCCGCACTGGGGCCAAAAGAAATTTTCCAATTGTGGTAGCCCACTCATGACTTAGTATTTACCTATGTCAGCCTTAGCCGAATTAAGATAACATAGTACGCTTGGCTCTGAAGAAGGCATTATAGCCGAAACATAGAGAAGGCCCTAGATGCGTTGAGGGACTCACGGTGGAATGACCTTAAGATTCCACCGCTATTCTTTTGTGCCTGGATGGCGCAATTGATTAGCACAGGTGTCTTCTGATCTAAACATCGTGAGCTCGAATCCGCACTGGGGCCAAAAGAAATTTTCCAATTGTGGTAGCCCACTCATGACTTAGTATTTACCTATGTCAGCCTTAGCCGAATTAAGATAACATAGTATGCTTGGCTCTGAAGAAGGCATTATAGCCGAAACATAGAGAAGGCCCTAGATGCGTTGAGGGACTCACGGTGGAATGACCTTAAGATTCCACCGCTATTCTTTTGTGCCTGGATGGCGCAATTGATTAGCACAGGTGTCTTCTGATCTAAACATCGTGAGCTCGAATCCGCACTGGGGCCAAAAGAAATTTTCCAATTGTGGTAGCCCACTCATGACTTAGTATTTACCTATGTCAGCCTTAGCCGAATTAAGATAACATAGTACGCTTGGCTCTGAAGAAGGCATTATAGCCGAAACATAGAGAAGGCCCTAGATGCGTTGAGGGACTCACGGTGGAATGACCTTAAGATTCCACCGCTATTCTTTTGTGCCTGGATGGCGCAATTGATTAGCACAGGTGTCTTCTGATCTAAACATCGTGAGCTCGAATCCGCACTGGGGCCAAAAGAAATTTTCCAATTGTGGTAGCCCACTCATGACTTAGTATTTACCTATGTCAGCCTTAGCCGAATTAAGATAACATAGTACGCTTGGCTCTGAAGAAGGCATTATAGCCGAAACATAGAGAAGGCCCTAGATGCGTTGAGGGACTCACGGTGGAATGACCTTAAGATTCCACCGCTATTCTTTTGTGCCTGGATGGCGCAATTGATTAGCACAGGTGTCTTCTGATCTAAACATCGTGAGTTCGAACCCGCACTGGGGCCAAAAGAAATTTTCCAATTGTGGTAGCCCACTCATGACTTAGTATTTACCTATGTCAGCCTTAGCCGAATTAAGATAACATAGTACGCTTGGCTCTGAAGAAGGCATTATAGCCGAAACATAGAGAAGGCCCTAGATGCGTTGAGGGACTCACGGTGGAATGACCTTAAGATTCCACCGCTATTCTTTTGTGCCTGGATGGCGCAATTGATTAGCACAGGTGTCTTCTGATCTAAACATCGTGAGTTCGAATCCGCACTGGGGCCAAAAGAAATTTTCCAATTGTGGTAGCCCACTCATGACTTAGTATTTACCTATGTCAGCCTTAGCCGAATTAAGATAACATAGTACGCTTGGCTCTGAAGAAGGCATTATAGCCGAAGCATAGAGAAGGCCCTAGATGCGTTGAGGGACTCACGGTGGAATGACCTTAAGATTCCACCGCTATTCTTTTGTGCCTGGATGGCGCAATTGATTAGCACAGGTGTCTTCTGATCTAAACATCGTGAGTTCGAACCCGCACTGGGGCCAAAAGAAATTTTCCAATTGTGGTAGCCCACTCATGACTTAGTATTTACCTATGTCAGCCTTAGCCGAATTAAGATAACATAGTACGCTTGGCTCTGAAGAAAGCATTATAGCAGAAACATAGAGAAGGCCCTAGATGCGTTGAGGGACTCACGGTGGAATGACCTTAAGATTCCACCGCTATTCTTTTGTGCCTGGATGGCGCAATTGATTAGCACAGGTGTCTTCTGATCTAAACATCGTGAGTTCGAATCCGCACTGGGGCCAAAAGAAATTTTCCAATTGTGGTAGCCCACTCATGACTTAGTATTTACCTATGTCAGCCTTAGCCGAATTAAGATAACATAGTACGCTTGGCTCTGAAGAAGGCATTATAGCCGAAACATAGAGAAGGCCCTAGATGCGTTGAGGGACTCACGGTGGAATGACCTTAAGATTCCACCGCTATTCTTTTGTGCCTGGATGGCGCAATTGATTAGCACAGGTGTCTTCTGATCTAAACATCGTGAGCTCGAATCCGCACTGGGGCCAAAAGAACTTTTCCAATTGTGGTAGCCCACTCATGACTTAGTATTTACCTATGTCAGCCTTAGCCGAATTAAGATAACATAGTACGCTTGGCTCTGAAGAAGGCATTATAGCCGAAACATAGAGAAGGCCCTAGATGCGTTGAGGGACTCACGGTGGAATGACCTTAAGATTCCACCCCTATTCTTTTGTGCCTGGATGGCGCAATTGATTAGCACAGGTGTCTTCTGATCTAAACATCGTGAGCTCGAATCCGCACTGGGGCCAAAAGAAATTTTCCAATTGTGGTAGCCCACTCATGACTTAGTATTTACCTATGTCAGCCTTAGCCGAATTAAGATAACATAGTACGCTTGGCTCTGAAGAAGGCATTATAGCAGAAACATAGAGAAGGCCCTAGATGCGTTGAGGGACTCAAGGTGGAATGACCTTAAGATTCCACCGCTATTCTTTTGTGCCTGGATGGCGCAATTGATTAGCACAGGTGTCTTCTGATCTAAACATCGTGAGTTCGAATCCGCACTGGGGCCAAAAGAAATTTTCCAATTGTGGTAGCCCACTCATGACTTAGTATTTACCTATGTCAGCCTTAGCCGAATTAAGATAACATAGTACGCTTGGCTCTGAAGAAGGCATTATAGCAGAAACATAGAGAAGGCCCTAGATGCGTTGAGGGACTCACGGTGGAATGACCTTAAGATTCCACCGCTATTCTTTTGTGCCTGGATGGCGCAATTGATTAGCACAGGTGTCTTCTGATCTAAACATCGTGAGTTCGAATCCGCACTGGGGCCAAAAGAAATTTTCCAATTGTGGTAGCCCACTCATGACTTAGTATATATATATATATATATATATATATATATATATATATATATATATATATATATATATATATATATATATATACACATAAGCTGATCCTAAGCCGCATCCACAACGTATATAAATTGCATCTATATATATATATACTCTACGATGTGTATTGAAACAACATGATGGTAATGACCGAATTGCACAACGAAAGTCTTGCAGGTCCAAAACATTATTCTTGTGCAGGTTTACACAAAAGATTCAGGGACAGTATACTAAACAAAACTGTCAACTGTCAATAGTACACGAGTATTTCTACATTTATGACTACTTAACTGAGTTCTACAGTGATACTTAGGAGATAAATCTCAGCCAAAACTGACAGTAAACACAAATTTCTCGATGAATTCAAAAATCTAAAAAGATTCACTAACCTGAAATACTTCAGTTATGGTAAATCCTTTTCTTGCTTTAGTTGCTGGATTACTAACGCTTTGAGGAAGTATCTGCTTCGACAAAACACAGCTTAGCAATGCTAAAGTTTGAACGTCACGAATTTGGCAATAATAGTGAAACCTATGGAAAGAGGGCATAATATTTAAACAGCACTACATGTATTGCTGAACATAGGCTTAATATCGAAGCAGACAATAATGAACTGATCTGAATCGTATAAAAAAGAAGCAAGCTTCAAATAAAGATTAAAGTTGAAGAAAAAAGAATTGAAGAAAAAGAAAGGAAAGGCATATATCAAACAAAACAGGTCCAATTGAAGCCCCTTTTCAGATTAAGTTCTAATCATGCATCAACAATTATCTATTAGGTAGAACTGCTGTTGCAACTGAAGTTAGCTAAAATTCACATTCATTGTTCCAATCGAAATAACTACTGATAACGATAAAATCACTACATAGAAAAGCATGAAACGCAATTTGAACATTCCTTTAGTAACGCATCTGCACAAGATAGATTACACCGCAACATTTGATTAATAATAGTGACTAAATATACGGTATACAGTGGACAAAGTGGAGACTTGTAGGGGTGACTATAATAAGAGAACGGCCACCTCATATGTGTAAAAACTCTAATTCTAAAATGAAAAGTGATTCGGCCATAGGACAAAATCTCATCCAAAATCCAGAATGCGCCAAAACATACTCAGACGATAATTTTCGGATTATAGGGTAAGTAAGATCGTCCTTTTATTTAGGTGTTTTGGAATCACTTTACATTAAGACTCACAACACAGTCTTGCGTAAACAAAAAGAGTTCGTTTTTTCACTTGGACTCTTCAAGTAAACAATGGTGAATAGGTGCTAATTGGCCAATCATAGGGCCAAATAGACGCATTATTCATCATATCACGTGTATCCGCATCTGGCTATATATTACGGTTCACCTGTTGGTCGCTATCCGACGTTTATACTCTGACGAGTGTCGGACAGAAAAAGGTCTTCAGTATACCTAAAACATGGTGCTGCTTTTCCGTGTTGTAGTGACGTTCTGTAGTACCAGCAGACTTTTCAAATAATAATAAACGAATGTCTTCCATACCATAATAACAGAATGGGCTCACGCAGTCAAAGTTGTGGCGGAACCTGTGTTCATTCAGTTTACTAAATTCTATACGAAGCTTTGTCAACCGCCTGGTTTCTACGATATCACGAATACCATACATAACTTTTTTCAACACCCTTGCATTCGATAGGAGTTTTCTCTTGAACTCTGATATAGTTCTTTTCACTTCATGCGTGCTAAAATATATAATGAATCACCAACTGCGGCGAGGAAAACTGAAACGTTAAATGACTTTGTTAAACTTCTCAAGAAGCATTTCAGCTAAGCAGCCTCAAATCTCTCTATCTAAGTTCTAATATTTCATAGCAGGGTAGATTTTTCTAATGTTTGAATTTAAAGTTAATCAGGACACACGCAGATAACAGCAATATATATTGATAAACATTCGTATTACTTTATTATTATAGTAGGGATCTAGTCACTATTATTTAGTTGAACAGCCCAAGGGAGAAAATGAACTCTTCCTGTTTACATGAGACAAGGTATGCAGGAATCAGTTTACATAAAGACTTAAAACCGGATTTTATGTAAACTAAAAAGGTGAATAGATGCCCATTGGACAATATAAGGCCAATTTGAGGTGGTATTAATCATATCACATGAATCTCTCAGTATCTGGCTATATACTGCGTTTCATCTTTCGGTCCTTAACCGACCCTGCTTACTCTGAAGAGTGTAGGACGAAAGAAGCTTTTCAGCATGATAAACAATGCTTCCGTTCATTCCCGCAATATTGAAGTTTTGTAGTACTAATAAACTATTCAATTAATCTAACGTTAATAAAATTTTAATGAGAAACAAATCAATGAAGAAATAGTGATACTAAAAGAACACCTGCAAGATGTGAACACTTACAAAGATTCAACAAGCCGTCTTCCAAATGGATGCATTGCCCATGGACTATCATCATACGATTCATTTGGTTCAAGACATCGTTCCATTATGATTGCAACTAGAGACCATGTTCTCACAAGATCAGCGCGACCAAGTAATTTAGCTGCATTCAGATTGATCTTGCAGATTTCCTCAACACTATGCCGGTCAATCCTATATATAACAAAAGTTGTACAAATAAACTTAACTTCGATGCAACATGCAAAAGGTCTTGATTGTGATTTTGAAATCGGCGGGGCTTATTGGCAAAGGAATGAAACAATGGCTACGACCACACGTACCTGGAAATCTTGGAAGTGTATTTTCTATTCTTTTATAAACATTTTTGCGTTCATACTAATACGTCTTGATATTGTGAAAAAGAAGGCTATCACAGACTGTAAATCCTTGATTAAGTACCGCCCTTGAATAAGCACCGCATTTTCCAGTAACATTTTACACAAGCGCCACTGCCGATTAAGCGCTGCATCTTACGACTGGCATGTGGCTCTTACTTAAGACATTATAGGTATCTGCTTTTTCATAAGGAAGAGATCAAACTCCTAGTGAGGTGAGCCATTGTGCGGCCATTTTCCTATCATATACAATAACTTATTATTTGAAATGGCTGCTGTACCGTTCTTTCCTCAAAAAGGGACCGTATCTTGAAGTCTATTATACATGGCTATTTGATTATATGTCAATCCCCTCAAAGCGAACGACCCATATCTAGAAGAATCTCAGGGCCCATCGACGTTCATGCCAACTGTTGGACCCCGATGAGGAGGAAGATGAACATACTGACATGATGTAGGTTTATGTTGTGTATATAGAATGGTTTTCTTTGAAACCTCATGATAATAATGCAATTTAAGTATACAATAATACACCTCACTATTTTAAGGCAGTGCATAATTGGCAAGTCTGCAACATAATTTTCGCCAAAATAAAAGCACTAAATAGTAACAAGTAAACTCTACAGAACAAAAAGATGCATCAACCGCATATAAAACAATAACAACAATAACTGTTAAGCCATAACCTAATAGTCTAGTAAATTGGGCCTTGTCCAAGTTTTGTCGCTTCTACAAAATATGTAATAGGTCTGCACATAATGAGCTTTGGCTACTGATGAAAGAGTTTCCGAAAGAAGAATAATAATACTAATAATCAAACATTGTCTAATACATCCAATAAAGCAACTAGTGTATACATTTTAAAAAGGAGATAAAGAGCTAAAAATGGTATATGCCACTCTCAAAAATAGGCATGACATAATACACTTTACTACTGCTAAAAGTCCTTTCAACCCACTAGGAGATTTGAATTTAGTCAGTCTTTGTCCTTCTTAACAGAAAATATAGTATGTTGATCGATTAATACTAGTGATAGCTGATCTAATTACATTTATCGCACCTACTTTTGGCACTCCTATAATTGTTAATGCAGTAAAAGTACCTTTTCCAGAGTCATTTTCACCTATTAGTCTCAGAGCGCTCATACTCAGGTTGACGAAGTTACGTTTGTGTATCTAGTATTCAAATCTTGAAGCATTTCATGATAACTGATCTGCTCCCTATGACTGTTTTCTTCCACTTTTGTTTTAAAATCCACACGTTAGTTCGACCACGATGACATTTTCCTTGCGTTGGACTAATATCAGGTCAGGTCTTTTTAACGGTCTTGTTACTGAGGGCGGGCAAGCAAATCCTGGAAGATAAGCATATACTTGCACATCTGCCAAGCCTACAAGCGCTTTCGTCACGTTGGCTAGAACAGAATTATGGCGCCATGTGTCAAGCATTTGAGACTGTGTATTACTGTTGCAGGCTAAGCAAGTGTCAGTTGTTGCTTTTCCTTACATGGTCATGTTCTTAAGTGTCAGCATGGTATTGTTCAGATACCGCAAAGTGAAGTTGTAGATGGTATCTGATAAGATGTCTCTAGTCTGTGTCCAAAGATCATTGAATGCCTCTGAGGCAAATGACCACACAAATTTCAAGATATATCCTTGATATTCCAGGTCATCTGATATTCTTGTTATCTGTTGAGATCTTATGGCTTTTGTCACTTCTTTTGAATTGTCATGGATGTCATATTGAATATTTGCTTCGGCTGTTGTTGATGCCAAAATCTTACCTTCTGATTCGGAGATTTCATCAAACAATTTCAGCGGGAATTTTCTGACGAAGATTATACGAGTGCAGTCTCAACTTAAGTGTAAGAATCAGGCAGACATACCATCAATCATGGAAAAGATAAAGCAACAAATTGCAGCCAAAACACAAAGGATAGACAAGAAGGTACGAAAAGAGAGGGAAGCACTTCCGTCAAAAAAAAACTGGTTAAAGATAATGCGAAGAGCAATTCTATAGGGAAATTGGCAAAAAGCAAATTGATGTAAATGACCCACCTATACCTACTGAAATCGACGATTTCTGGTCGAGAATATAGGACAATGAAAAAGTCCAAAACGAAGTAGCTGAATGGATTAAAGACCAGGAAGAAATATATGAAGATTAGCAACGCCAAGAAACGAAAGATATCATAGTTGATGAGGTACGCACTGCAATACAAAATGCAAACACCTGGGCATCACCAGGGTTAGCTAAGATTCCAAATTTCTGGCTTCAGAACACAGATGAGCTGCACACGGACATGGCAAGGGAATATAATATCATACTCCAAGAACCAGACCAATGTCCAGAGTGGTTGACATAAGGATTGACATTAATGATTCCTAAATCTAATGATACAAACGAAGCTAAACATTACCCACCGATAACTTGCTTGCCAAATATGAACAAACAATTAACCTTCATCATTACAGATAGAACATACTTGCATCTGGAGGACAATAGATTATTGCCAATGAGCAAAAAGGATGGAAACGAGGACCATATGGTTGCAAAGATCAGCTCCTAGTGAATAAAATGACGGTCGAGGACAGTAAAACAAGAAAGAAGAATCTGGCAACCTCATAGATTGACTACAGGAAGTCCTTCGACAGTGTGCTACACAGCTGGACCATAAAGACATTGGAGCATTACAAAGCATTGCCTAAAATTGTCAACTTTATGAAAGTGAACATGAAAAACTACCGGCACACTGACGTCTCGACTAATAGAAATAAAGAGTGGAATATTTCAAGGCGATTCTATATCCCGGCTTCTGTTTTGCTTGGCTTTGCCCCCCCCCTCCCCTAAGCAATTCGCTTCATCCTACTAATTGCGGATAGGATATCCAAGGAAAGAAAATCAACCATCTCTTCTATACTGACGATTTGAAGGTATTTGGCAGAGACAGTCAGTAACAAGAGCGCTTACTTCAAACAGTTTAGAAACTTAGTGTCGACATCAATATGAAATTTGGACTAGAGAAATGTGCAACAGTAGAATTCAAATGGAGTAAACTAACTACAGCAACATCAGTCAGGCTTGATGAAGAAACGGTTATCAAAGAGTTGTAACAAGAGGATAGCTACAAATACCTTGGAATAAATGAAGCTGAAAGTATTCAACATACGAAGATGAAAGAAAAGACAAGAAAGGAGTATTATAGGAGAGTTAGACTGATACTCAAGAGTGAACTTAATGCAGTTAATCGTATTGCAGCCATCAACTCTCTTGCTATCCCAGTCATCATATATAGGATGAACATACTCATGTGGAAAATAAATGATCTCAAAAAGCTTGTCACAGAGACAAGGAAAATTTTGGCAATGTTTAGAATGCACCATCCAAAAGAAGCTGTGGATTGACTGTACATACCAAGAAGCGAAAGAGGGAGGGGAATAATACAAGTAGAGTTAACTTACAAGCTAGTGACTGTTGGTCTCGAAACATATTAAAAATAAAGCAAGGATGAAATGATGCAATTAGTTTTCGAGCATGAGAGGAGATAGAAGCCATACTCTGTTACAAAAGAGGCTATCAAATTTTGTCAAGAGCTAGGTGTCGATCAATCAGAGCACAAGGGAACTGATAGTGTAACAAATAAAGCCAAAGAAGTCAAGAATATAGTGAAAAAACAAGGAAAAGTACAGATAATAATAAGATGGGAACAGTAACCGCTGTACGGTCAGCACTTGAAAAGATCGAAGAGACCAGATATTGGTGAAACTGAAACACATAAGTGGTTAAAACGTTCAGGATTACAATCAGAGACAAAAGGCCTAATAATAGCAGCAAAAGATCAAAGTTTAATGACAAAGTAATATCAAAGTGAAATAATCAAGAATAGAATGAATCCCAAATGTCGATTATGCCATAAATATAATGAAACCATTGATCACATTGTAAGTGGATGTCCACTCGTTTTGGGCAGTACATTGAAACCAGCAACAGCTTTTCCTGATCTAGACTTGTCATGCACTGCTTGAATTTCTCAAATACATCCTTGAAAGTTGCTTTGCCCAAGAATTCTGAGGTGTAATAACGAGTGGTGACTGCATTGGCTGCAGTGCTCCAGTACCTAACATGTAGATCCATCTGAGATTGCTTTCAAGCATCATTGTACGTTTCGTTATGTTTCGATAAACTATTTTCTAACACCTCCTTAAATATGGATCAATCCCAAAACATACAATATATCTGCATTTGGTGTGCGCACAAGCAAAGCTTTTGGCAATAAAACTGTTAGGAAACATGGCTGAGAACAAACTAGACTTGTTATCGCACGAGCGAAAGGACTGTTTGCACATCACTAGTTCAACAGCCAACATCATTTCAGTGTGTTTCGCCAGTTTATTTTCTGTTGTTGCAAAAAGCATTTGCTGCCTCTTGTTGAACTTTGACTGTCGGTCACTACTGCTTTCAGTTTGAATTTCATTTTGCTTTGCAAACTGTATTGCTATAGTTTTTCTCGAAACATTGCAAGGTTGTCGCTGCCTATGTTTTTCTCCTCTTGCGTGTGCTTCCAACGCTTTCACACCCATACTTTCAACAGAAATGGTTTTAACACATAATTTGCATTTGGCTGAGTGAACATCATCGACTTTCGCTAGCCATAATGAGAACCCCTTTTCTTGCAACCAGGAGTCTTGAAAAGAGCTCATATGCTTTTTTGACATCTTATTATGAACAAATACTGCATAGAAACACAAAATCACTTAGATTAGCCAAGGCTGATTTATTTATAGTTTGCAAATGCCGCATCATGCAGCCAATGACCACCACTACTAGAATTTCAACGTGCAATACTGACAATGGAGAGACAGGAAAATGTGTCAATGATTCGCAATTAATCGACTTTTGAGAACAGTGTATGTTGACATTGCATTACGAGCATATCATTACGTAGGTCACTACGATTACTCAAAGAAGCCCGATTTCAGAGCCTAGCTGTCAGGAGCATATAAGATGATTCTGCTCTACATAAAAAAAAGTTGCCTTGAAGCATAGTTAACTGTTGTTTACAAAGCATCAAAATGCTTTTACAAATTACATTTTAAGGAGATTCAAGAAGATTTTAATAAAATTGATATTAACTAAGGATTTCTAAGGGTACTTTCTTTTTCTGAGGATTTTTAACGACGCCGCGGCGCTTAATCAAGGAATCATGGTATGAACATTTACAATAAACAAGAAACACCACAATCGGATTCTCAAAACTCTTTGACACAAAATAATACAGAAAATTCTGACACTCTATACAGCTATTTCTTGGGTGTTAAAAAGGATCAATGTCCAACAGCAAGCAAATCGACAACCAAACCTATTCATCTATACTGTTAGTACTGCAATGTTGGACTCTAGGTGTCCGCTTGAAGCTGTGACGCAAACTTGTTTGTAAAGCTACATTACACCTGTGAACAACATTGGACAATTCACTTGAAAAATATTTTAAAACAGATCCATGGGCAAAAGGAAACAAGAGGCGGCTTCAAAATCAATCACATGTACGCATATGTACGAACGAATCTCTCACTGTAGGGTAGTCATATTGGAAATATATTTAATCGAAAAATGCTATCAGTGGGCCTCATAGCGAACCATGATTCAAACTGAGCTAATCTCGAACATCGTATAAGCAAACAAGGCAGACTTAGTGAGTCATGTATACAGGATTGACACTACTAATGAAGAAAACTCTCTGATTTCCCGATTTTTCGGTGAGATGCTACTCATTTTCCCCTGATTTCCCCTGATATTCTAATAACCTTTAATTAGGATTTTATGATTTCTTTAGACAGATTTTGGGCTAGGGAGCATAACACACATAACTGCGCTTGTTGTCTTTAATATATTTCAAAGAAAGTATCAGTTTTGAGGTTGAAAGAAACCGCTGATGGGCTTGTGTTAAAGAATTGCGCGGCAAAAAACTTTAATTTCAGCTCAAATATATATTTCCTTGGCCCTCACATGAAAACTGATGCTGTTCTTTCTGCTGGAACTACACAAGCATCAAACACTGCCAATAATCATTGGAAAAACCCAAGCATCCTAATGCTTAAAATATTTTTATACGATCTAATTTGAATAGCACTCTAGCAAAAAAGTAATGAAAATCAAAAGAAACTAAAACTTTCTGAATTTGTAGCTCAACCCCGAGCCCACATAGTGTTTGAATATTTTGAATAAACAGTTCTATCGCTTACTAAAACCTAGAAGCCAAATTTCAGAAAAGTAAAGTGATAATCTTTAGACTTAGGAGTGCAAAATATGCCAAAGTGATAGGGATAGATGAAAAATGCTATTTTTCTTGTGAAACATGGGAACAACTTCCTGATTTTACCTGATTTTTCGAAAAATTTATCCTTTTCCCTTGATATTCCCTGATACGACATAATATTCTCTGGGTTATAAGTGTACACAAATTCATATATATTCTTATATTTCTATTCTTCTCATTCCTCTCAACAAATCCTCACTTCTAATACCTAATACTTGCCCTACCTCCCATTTTCTATCAACCTCAATTTCGCCTTACTTATCTAATTTGTATTCGAGACTCATAATTATAGGTCGTCTTATTACATTCACGTTTCTCAATTGATGCTCGTTTATTATCGACTCTATCTGTTGCAATCCGATAAATTACACTCTGATTCTTCCTGATTTCCTTGCTTTGGTGGTAACCCCGTTATAATGTAGTTTTTAACTGCAATGCATGATGAGGTAGAAAGAAAACTTCATATACACCAATTCAATATTCCGGCCTCCTTTCCGTGTGGAAGCCTGGGTCTAGTTTTTGGGTGAAAACCAAAATCAACGCGCGCTTTGAATACCGTGTGTTTACATCAGTGAGATCAACAAGAGTCGCAATCTGTTCACAATTGTCTCAAGTTTTTACCAAATTTTCGAAGAATTTGTTTTGCTGGCGTTGTCTGTTATTTGGGGAACAGTTGTTTTAAAAACCTCTGATAAGTACCTTGCTCTAGCAGTAGCAGGCTACGCAATTCCTACCGTGGTGTGTTGTAGATTGATACGATTGTATACTGATAATCGGAGAAAGGGAGGACATGGATCTCGACATGATATCAGCGATGAAAGTAGAGGAGTTAAAAAATTTTCTTCGTCTTCGTGGACTGAAATTATCTGGACGAAAGCAAGAACTTCCTGCCCGAGTATTCGTGGCTATTGAAAACAATGTGCCTATCGTTAAAACTGCAGAGGAAATTGAATCAGAAATTGCTAATGACTACAAGGCAAAACTTATCATTGGTGATGATCAATTACCAGATCCATTTCAGTTGGAAGACGGGTGGATTTCTGAAGAAGATGGCGTGAAACTCTGGCCAACAACTCTGTACCCAGACATATTTCACTTCCTAGCTTTCTACCCAAGTGAGCTCAAAAGCAAGGACCTTGGAGACTACAAAATGACCAAGGCCTATAGCTATTATGCAGATGGCTGGCTGAAGCCTTTGGATTATCATCCAGTGTCTGAGGAAAGCAAGTATTGCTTTCTAAAAACAACTTGCAGACCTTCTCAGAAAATATCTGATGTGCCAAATAAACTTTGGGTGTGCCTTCCCAAACAAGACGGTAAAGTTCTTGCAGGGCATTGCTCTTGTATGGCTGATGTTTCACAGACCTGTAACCACGTAGCTGCAACCCTTTTTAGGATTGAAGCTGCTGTTAGAATGGGTCTAACAAGCCCCTCATGCACATCAACAGCTTGTGGGTGGCTGCCCAATAATAAATCAGTTGAGCCTACGAAAATAAAAGACCTGAAACTGAGTAGGGGTACTTTTGGGAGAAGGGGCAGCAAGCAGAAAGAGCTGAACAGTTCCCCCAAGAAACATTACAATCCAGCCAAACATGCTGAGTCAAAATTAACTCTGGATGAAGTGATTGCAGCTCTGAGTATGGTTTGCAATGAATCAGATTCGATGATATTTGCAGCTGTACCAAAAAACCAGACCAGGGAAAATGTTGTGGAAGAGGGAAGCCAGGGCATTTCCACCCTTGAATACTTTTTTAAAACATCAGAGAAACCAGAAGAGTTTTTACTTCATATGGAGTATTTCCCTAGAAACATTTCACTTGTTGAGGAAAGAACTAGAGGGCAAAGTGAAAATCCTCTATGGCTCACTATCAGGAAACAAGTGATAACTGCCTCAAAAGCACATGCCATAAAAACAAGGATGGAAACGTACAAGAGAAAAGGAGGCATTGGAGTTGATATGACATCAGTATTTTTAAAGGTTTCTGGTAAGGCTTCAGTTGAACCTGAATTGCCAGCATTGAAATATAGCCGAGCAATGGAAAAAGAGGCAGTCAAGTCATTCAAACAACACTTTGAGGGATCTCATCAAAATGTTCAACTCCAGGAATGTGGTATCTTTCTTTGCAAAGATATGCCATTCCTTGGGGGAAGTCCAGACATGATCATTTCATGTGACTGTTGTGGTAAATCCTGTCTGGAAGTGAAATGCCCCTTTTCCATTCGTCACCTATCACCTATGGATTCTGAAGCCAAGCTGCCATATATTAGACGAATCAATGATGTAGTATCCATGAACTATAATCACAAGTATTATACACAATGCCAGGTTCCAATGGCAGCAACAAATATAAAGCAGAGCTACTTCTTTGTCTGGACTGCTCATGGATACTTTTTTGAGAAAATAAACTTTGATGAAGAACTTTGGATAGAACTCAAGAAGCTGTTCACTGACTTTTATTTGAATCATTTTGTAATTTTTTGATTATGAAAGGAACCAAACAGCATCTTGGTTTACACAAATCAACTAAATAATAGCTAATTCTTTCCAAAATTCTTTAATATTTTTTGATAATACCTTCATGCTTGCTCATAAATCTAAAAAGTAAAGCAAAAATATCTCTTCGAAAGTTAAAGTCACAAAAAGCTACTTAAGAATAACATTTGCTTTTAGTTATTTCACCAAAAAGTTTATTTGATGAGTGGTGCCTGAATGTTTGAAATTGCTGCACATGTTCTAATAATGTCATCAGCATGAGGTAGCATGGTCAATGTTAAAGTATTTTTTAAAATTCTAAATGTCTTTATCCTGTTGATTGCCCGCTCGACATGAATTCTTAGGTTTGCAACATCCTTAGTTTTTTGACATTCAGATTCAGTCATCTGGGATTTCACACGTGCTCCAGGTGGTATCCTCAATGTGCAATAGTGATGGAGGAGATCTTCTCTGATCTGGAAGCCACGATCAGCCATAACTTCATCACCAAATTCTAGTAAATTATAAAAGCCACTGTTTTGGCAAATAAATTGATCTGAGGTCCTTCCACCATAACTATCAGATATGTGCATAATGTATCCTGATGGTGCAATTGCTATTAGAAATTTCAGAGTATTATGTTTCTTATAATCAGACCAAGTGCATGCTTGTGCATGTAGGGATTTTGGTCTCTCAATATATATTTCTGAACAGTCAATAATGCACCGTGTTCTCTTATAACCATCTTTTTGAAAAACAGTTGGCAAATTAGACATGATAACATCTTTTGGAAGCCAGGTTACAATAGCATCACCAAGAAATTTACTTAGGAATCTTATCCATGTGGCAAATATGCTTGAGCAGCTTCCTTCTGAAATTTGGAACCTATCAGCCAAGTCTTGATTTAATAATCCTAACCTCAATCGCATCAGAACCAGTAGAAATTGGTCTTTGATACACAGCTTCTGGATCTTTGGTCTTCTCAATACTTTGCTGGATAGAACACTTTTTTACCTCTCCAATAAAACAATTTTGAAGCATGAGGCTTTAATAGCAAATAAATGGCATTGAAAACTAATATGCTCTGAAAGCCAGTAGAAAATTTCATTTTCTTGTCTGACTTTATTGCAGCAGCTGAAAATGGTTTCCTTAACCTGTTCTGAGATTGGAGTACTTTGGCCTCCTTACCCTGCCTCTCATTGTCTTCTTGAAGCTTAGAGTTACTGATTGAAAGCTCAGTGACTCTTTTGGCCAGGGAAGAAATAACTTTATTTTTATCAAGACAAGATGGACAAGGATCACTTCTACAGAAATAGTCATGTTCCTGTTCAACAGACTCTGTAAATTCATTTCTTCTACCCAAAGATTCATCTTCAAACTTATTGCTTGTTTCTCTTATTATAGTTCTCCTTGGCTTTTTAGCAGGTTTCTCATACCCAAGATACAACGTAGGATTTGGGTTCTGCAGAGTTGGTTTCCCATCAACGAAATGTTTAGAACAAACCATGTCACTTGAACCTGGAGACCAAGCCGTATTTCGCTTTGTTGTCCTATTTACGAGCTTTATCCACTCTTGTCGTCTCTCTGAGTTAAGCTTGATGCTTGGAAAGATGTGCAAACGAAATGGTGGGGGGCATGGACAATCTTTCTTTGGTTCATCATGTTCTTCACAAATTTCCCTTCCCCAGATTCTCAGACGATACCGACTGTTAGTGCAGTTGACAACAGCACAATTGCCATTCACCATTTTTGCCAAGAGTCTTTGCTTCAATGACCGATAACTGCAATAGTGTAGTAAGTGTGTAGCCTGCTACTGCTAGAGCAAGGTACTTATCAGAAGTTTTTAAAAAAACTGTTCCCCAAATAACAGACAACGCCAGCAAAACAAATTCTTCGAAAATTTGGTAAAAACTTGAGACAACTGTGAACAGATTGCGACTCTTGTTGATCTCACTGATGTAAACACACGGTATTCAAAGCGCGCGTTGATTTTGGTTTTCACCCATAAACTAGACCCAGGCTTCCACACGGAAAGAAGGCCGGAATATTGACTTGGTGTATTAGCTTTTGTCGCTGAATGGTCTCTACATTCAAGGCTTAGTCAACCTTATCAAGAAGTAACTCACACGCAGTCTTTTGCTAAAGACTTTTGGACAGGTAATAGTCCAGACACGTCACAAATGACAACAGCACCAGTTGCTCTCCTGCGCATTCCACCAGTAGAAACATCTTTTTCCTAATCGTAAACAAGAGGAAATAATTTTACTTATATATCAAAGATATTACAGGAATGTACTGATTTCAACTGTGTAGAAACATATCTCTGAAATAATATGTGACGCAACACAAGTCACAATTGAGAGGCTCTTGTTCCTGAAAATTTACAAAACAAAATTATCACACTGTAGTTGATTGCTACAACTTAATTTAGACGGGAAAATATTCATTAGTTCATTAAATTTGAATTGAAACAAAGTTATCGTACTTTTTGGATATACTGATAAATAAAATTGCCGAAAGTCTTCAGGAGTGCTGCTACATATTTGACCAATAAATTCTGTAAGGTGGCATATAAAAGTACGGTAACAATAGAAACTTTACGGACAAAGAGTGTGTTATTTCACTGCTTTCAACGCTCGGTGTACAGTAGCATGTGTAGATCTATAACTCAATGCATTGATTGATGCAATCATACTATTTATTTACCCCTAAGCTACCTTAAACTTTGTCATGTAACTCTTTATGATTAAAGTTCCATATCTCCAACCTATTGCAATTCCTGTCACTTTCCATACCCGCAAAAATAACATATGGTTTCACTGTATATTTTACAGGACAATAATCTATCCATTGTGATCCCATGTTCTATGCTAACCAAAATTTCACCAAAATAAAATCAGAATTGTGCAAAACTAGACATTCCCTATTTTCTGGGTTAAATATCGTACATCAGTGAAAGGATGTAATCAACTTACAGATACATACAAACACTGATGTATCGAATGATTCCTCAACTGTCAAGTTTGATATGAATGCTGGAAGAGCGGACATTGATCTGTTAATAACAAGATATTGATCAATTATTAGTCATTTGCTTGATTTCCGTGAGTACTTAATGTAACAACAGGGATCACTACAAAAATAGTCACAGGCTTAAAATGCCTGTCATCAGCACTGATCTAGACAAGGGATCACCAAACTTCTTCTACACATCGTGGAAGATAACTGAGAGAATGACAAACACACGCAACACAATCATTCTGCTAAATACTTGCAAGCCAGTACCAATGCTCTGAGAAAAAAGATGTAAACCAAAAAGAAAACAAAAAGATGAAATAGCATGAAATGCGGATGACAAAGAAAAACTGGGACCAATAGAAAAGTACCAAGAAAATTCTACACATAGATGATGGAAATAGTACTCTAACATCAAGTACTACAGTCGGGGGGGGGGGCAGAATGCCGTCACGGGCTGTAGGTTGGGGACCACTTTCTATAAAATTCATTTATAACAAAACCCCTTCAGTACAAAAACGAGCAATGGGCTATAGAATAGACAATTAAATCCAAAACTAATACAACATATAAAGCACTGATCTTACTGGGAGCGCTTCATTTGGCGGCTTGAATTAATTTTCAAGCTCATCAAACGCCTTTTCCTATGTATTTTGAATAGGTGCAGGAACAGCAGTTTTCTTATATTAATCGGAAAGTCCGTTCATGCCTTAATACCTAAGTAACGAAATCCTGCCTTAGCAAATTCAAGTTCTAGCTTTGTAATATGAAATCTCTATTACTAAGTGTATTACAATTAGACAAAGACGTTCTGTATTGGAAAATATTCCATATTCTCTCAAAGCAACGCCTATTGACAATCCTGTAACCATTAACAGAGGGATCATAATGAATAAGATTTTCTAAACGAAGCCAGTCTTTAACCATGGGTCCTTACATCTTCCACGCTCGATAATTGATAGGGCTCTATTATGTACACTCTGGAATGCTATTGACATAGGCAGGGGCAATAAGTGTTTCTATCAAATGACCAGAAGACAAATAGCTCATAGACACATGAAAGTGTAAATACCAAAAATGTGGCATTAAAATTAAGGGTAATACAATTTCATCAATATTCCATATTCAATTACAAATAAAATGAGAAATGAATTTGTATCATAGCTCTCAAAATTAAGAAGGGGCCGCGATCTGTTCAAGGATGCAAGTAATGCCTAGAATATACAATTATCAGTTGGAAATGACAAAAAAGATATTTTTCAAGGATACTAAATCAATCTCAAGAATAATGGAAATTTACTATAAAACTCGATAAACACATTAAAATACAACCTCAGTGAGATTTCACTCCCAGCACTGTCAACATGAGTGAATTTGGCTGGTTTTGTGAAAATTGCAAGTTTATCTATAAATTAGAGAGAGATAATTATCAAATAAACGAAATATGAAAGACTAATGAAACTAAGTAGAACACGTTTATAGTAAAATTTGTAAAACAGACATTCAAAAGACAAGACATATTTATCGGCAGAGCATGACCATGACAATATACTCAGAATATAATGGAAGGAGTAGATTATCAGGTGATGGTGCAAATGCTGAAGAAAGTACACGATTTTGAAGTGATATTTGGAATGTTGAAAGACAGCACAACCGAGAATCAGAATGGTTGAAAGATCTGAAGACTGAATTGGGGAATGAAAACCAATTTCAAGAAAGGAGGGTCATGTAGAAAAGGAAGGATACCGCTGTAGAAAGATGCCTCAGAGAATCAGAGAAGGATAGCGTGCAAGACCATTGGATAAAAAATCTGACCAATCTTTATCAGCGAATTGCTGGTCAGATGAATAGTCTTTTGATGAGAGAAAGCCTGCCTGCATAGATGACACATGGTCGCACTGTGCTTTCTCAGATAGATCTGAGGAAGGGGAACACAGCAGAGAACTACTGTCTCATTTCATGTGAATGATAGCGGAGGAAACATACAAGTACCTCCATCGTCAAAAATCTTTTCATGAAGAACAATTAGGATGCAGGAGAGAAAGCCGTGGAGGAAAGGAACATATACTTATCGACAAGACCGTATTGAAAAATTGCAGTGAAAGCACGGTAAACTATCTCGGAAACCCTGAAAATGTGAGAAATCTTTTAAGAAGCAGTATGGAGCAATAAAAGTTGTCACCGACATCAAATGATGAAGATCTTGGGGAGGTTGATGTAAAGAGGGATATTTTAAGGAAATAGTCTCTCACCACTTCAGTTTGGTCTGAGTGTGATACCTTTGTAGTTGGTTCTTAGGATGATAAAATATATGTTAAGAGTGAGGAAAAAGAGAATACGATCTAAATCATATGCTATTCGTGGGTGACTTGAAGCAGTTTTCTAAGGCGAGGGGCAGAAAGAAACACTTTATGAGGATTGGTCATTTCTTCAGTACAGATATTGCCATGGAGTTTGGATTGAAGACATGTAATTCTTGCCATGAAGAGAGGGGAAGTAGTAGGATGTGAAGAAATAAGGCTGCCAAATGGTGAAGTAATGAAAGAAGTTAAAAAGTAAGAGTTTATGTATCTAGGAATTGCTGAGATAGATAAAATCAAAGAAAAAGAAATGAAAGCAAAAACCATTAACGACTATAAGTAGAGGCTAAGATTGGTGCCAAAATCAGAACTGACTGGGAAAACAAACTAGTAGCTATAAATGCATGGGTAGTGGCTATATTTAGTTTTGGAGCTGGAATACTGACCTGTATAGGAAAGAGAGTGAGGAACGTACCAACAGTAAATCCAGGGAAACAATGACAATGTATGGAGCGCTACCAGCGGTGTAGAAACAGATGTAGGGCGCAAGGGGGGGGGCAGACTCTCTTTGAAGGGGAATTTGAATAATACTAATAATAAATGACATTCGGACTAGACAAATGTGCAAAAGCATCGTTTAAAAGAGGTAAGATGACAAAATCAACGTCACTAGAGCTGGACAGGATCACGATCATAAGAGACCTTGATCAGGAAGAGTTTTACAAGTATCTTGGGGTCAATGAAAGTGACGGAATCCAACATAGCCAAATGAAAAAAACGATAAGGAAAGACTGTTACCGTAAAGTTCGTGCAATACTGAAAACTGAACTTAATTTTGAAAATCGCAGAGAAGCTATAAACACTCTAGCCATCCCCGTAGTTACATACAGCTTTAACATAGTCAACTGGACACTATCCCATATAAAGAAAATTGATACCAAAATCAGAAAACTCATGTCGTGCAACCGGATGCATCCACCTGGCAAAAGGTTGTTGGGTAGTCCCAGAAAGAGATGGATAATAATAATATAATAATAATAATAATAATAATAATAATAATAATAATAATACTACATGAATGTTTAATAACGATAGGATGACCATTTCAGCATTAATATGCCGTTTTCACACCGGGTCCTGTGCTTCTAAGTTATCTTAAAGTTGAGAAAGAAAAATACCAAATGTACATAGCAAATGATGTAGCAAACAGTGAAAAACGAAGGTCATATGAAAAATGTTCATGTTCGAAAAAGAGAGTTCAGTCTGTCAGAAAACAGAATAAAACATGACCCCTTTCTTGTTTCTATAGGCAGGTCACGGTACATTTTTGCTACCATAAACTGTGTAGATTTCTTTGCAAATTCAGTTCTCAATTTTGGAAATCTTTAGGAGAAATTTGTTGCTACGAGTGTTTTGGGTATGCTCAATTTTTTTGAAACAATCATGAAAACTTTCACAGCATATACCATACAGGCATCTTCTGACAAATTTGCAGGCATGCCGTTTTTTGTACATGTCCATTTACGATTTTTCGTAAATGATTTTCCAACGATTCAAGCCTCTTCTATTGAGTTTCAGTGTTATTAAGATTTAGACAAACAGCAGTATGTCACAACTGGCAATATCATCGTCTGGTATATCGTACTAGCTGCTTCATCTGTTAGGGGATATTTCAGCTTTGACAGCAGAGTCAATCAAGATGATGCCTGTTTGAATGTAGAATCAGAATATTCCTGCATTATTATCACTGTAGAATCTAATTTTACGCTAAGACATTTATAATACGTGGTAGCATTTATAATCTTATCTCTGTATTTGATTTCCAAGCTTCTAGGTACAGTTGCTAACCTCTTTGCAGCTCCGAATAGCATAGCCTGTTATTCCTTTTCTAAATTTAGTACTAGTTCTCTTTCATGAAACTAGGCTGCCACTGAAGACATATCATTAGATAGGGCTTTTTCAATCATATCAATATTTTTTCCTTGAGTGTACAAGACAGTGTCATCCGCATACATTATGATCCTGGAGCTTTTAACATTATCGACTATATCATTTGAGAACAACAGGAACAAGAGAGGGCTAAGGATCGAGCCTTCGGGAACCCCACAAGCAACAGAATTAAGAGTTGATGTATGGTTAGTGTAATAAATAACTTGGCGCCTGTTGAACAAATAACTTTTAAACTATCTCAACTCCAAAAGCTTAGCGTGGGAAAGGGTATCTAATACCTTACTGAAATCAACAAATACACAGCCAACAAGATTCTTATTATCCACACGTTTTCAGATGTCATCAGTAGAAAGAGTAGCACCAAGCTAGGTGGATTTATTTTCATGAAATCCAAACTGTTCTTTTGTGAGCAGAGTCACTTTGCTTAAATGATCGGAAAGCCCCGGCTCTGGGTGCAGGATTTCAATAAGAACATGGGAAAATATGCAAAAGGACACATAAGTTCAAACGGCAGATGCCTCTTGGAAATGCTAGCAAGACATGGCCTTGTGCCTAGAAGCACTCTCTTTTTAAACACAAACTTGCCCATAGAACAAGATGGATTGCACACATGAAAGGAAATATTGAAAATTCATAGGATAAAGGCTTTAGAAGAAATCCTTATAGAAATCAAATAGACTACATAATAATTAGGTCTAAGCACAAAATGTATGTTGAAGACTCAAGACCTCAAGGAAGTATTGAAACACACACAGATCATAAGCTGGTAAAAATGGACATGGAAATTACATGGTGGAAACTTAAGCAAGGAAAAACCAAAGAATAAAGGTTGAATATTGACAAGCTAGAATATACAGCCATTAAAGAACAGTATTGTCGGAAAACAATAGAACGAAAATTTATGAGAACAGTGAGATCACACAGTAGACTCGTGCCAAAGTGCAGGAGAAGAAACCCTTGGTGTTATTCCAAAACTAAAACGCTATGATGATATCGTACTGAATGATCTTTCGAAACAATAACAGTTATTGAGAAACAAAGTAGATGCGAATTAAGATAAAGAGAAGGGGCAGAAACTAACGAACAGCCGGAACAAGATAACGAAGCTAATAAGGCAAAGGATAAGAAAGCTAGAGAATGAAACATTGGATAAACAATTACTAGAAATAGAAGCAAACCAGGAAGATTCAAACAAATTCTATAGACCACCAGAAATATACTACGACATAGCAAAACTATTAAACAGATTGGCAATAAATGGAGAATGCCCAAAACAACTAAAGAAAGGTATCCTTAAAGCTCCCCCAAAAGTCGGGGAAACAGAAAGGGCCACCATCAAATTTAAGACTTACTATACTATTTTCTGTAATAAGGAAGTTACTTGTCTTATTCATCATAAGAAGATGTTGGAACAGAATTAGTACCAAAATTCCAAATAAACAGGCTGCATACCAAGCAGGAAGAAACATAACAGAACAGGTTTTCGCAATTAAAATGCTAGCAGATAATGTTATAACATCCAGCGACTACAGCATCAGTATCCTAAAGCTATGCCGTTCAAGTCTAACAGAAGTCCGAAAAGTAGTACATGAGTCTGATGAGTTACATGTGGTATCTATTACAATAAAAGATGTAGAAATAAGAGTCAAAGTTGGAAAAGAGGAAGGAAGTAATATCAAGACAAACGGAGGAAATGCACAGGGTGACAGTCCTAGTGCAATTTTATTCATTTTCATTCATTCCTAGTGCAATTTTATTCATTTTCATTCATTCCTAGTGCAATGTTATTCATTTTCTATTTTGCCAAGACTACAGGCAATGACGAAATACAAATAGATACATGCACAAAAGATGATTGTTTTGAAATTAACCCACAATATGCGGATGATGTCACATGGGTATCCATAGAAAGAAATCGATTAGATCTCATAAAACTAGTTATTCCTGACAAGCTTGTAGGAAGAAATCTGGAAAAAAATCAAGACTGAAAATATAAAATTGAGCAACTGGGAAATGTAGAACAGGAAAAAGTGCGAAATTCTAGGAAAGTTGATTGGAACAGAAGGAAGATATTGGCGACTGGAGTATATAAAACAATTAACAGCATTTTCAGCAGGAAGGAAATCTCAACTCAGATCAAATTAAGAGCCTCTAAAGCATATGCTGCGAGTGTATCTTTATATAACAGTGGAGCCAAGTAATAAGAGTAAGAAGACTGAAATGGTTAGGACATCTAATGAAATTAAATTCTGAAATGCCAGCAAGGAAAGCCCTTGATGAGTACCTCAAAAAAGAGAAAAGGCCAAGAGGGAGACTAAAAACAACCTGGATACAGACAATACGACAAGACCTCAAAAGAATTGATATACATATAGATCTTTCCAAAGAAAAGCAAACATTACAAACTATTCGAATTGACGCAAGACAGAAATGAATGGCGTAATACTGTAAAACGATTTGTGCAGTGTTAACTACGTAAAGCGATTTGTAGCAGTTGTATTGCTCTGTGTTAGTTGAGCATGGTGTGAACCACCGAAGAGATGCCCCTACTTTGCTGTATTTAGCTATTTTAGAAAGAAGAATCCCATGGTGCACCGTAACAAATGCCCTTTAAAAATTGAGAAATACGTTTATGCTAATTTTGTGCTTGTTAATACTAGATAACCATAAATCTTTATAATACGTAGTGAGGCCAGAGTGCTATGCAGCTTCAAAAACGGATGTTGCCATTCAGCAAATTTCTTGTGCACTTTCAAGTACTTCAAGACTAGATCGAGTCCAAGTTCTGTTTAGTAACCTCGAGAATACAGATAGCACGGATAAAGGTCGGCAATTACCAATGTCACTATTTCAACAAGATATTATATGCGAACGAAATAAATACTCTTCGTATGCAAACAAAATGTGTGCCCTTCGAAATATTAAAGAACAACCTGAAAGACAGCGTCGAATTGATTCATGGGTACCCCTCTCACGCATTTATTTTTCAGCAAGGCATTGCTCCTTGCCATTCATCAAGAAAATGAGAAAAGATCAGTAAGATGAGGGCATTTCATTACCCTCAACAAATATTAATCTTAATGTACAAATTGTACACTGTGAGCTCAAAGTTTGGTGGAAAAATATTTATGCCCTGAGTAGTGACTGGATTTCGACGCAATTGAAAAACAATACTTTCATAAACACAATTTTCTAGTTTGTTTTTTGTTGTCTTTTGCAACCGTTTTAGCTGCGTTTTCGCGCAACATTTTTCGAGGTAAGAATAGATGTCTTGATCGACCAGGAGCGTCTTATGATAATCGAATGTTAGAATCAATCTGACGCGCTGAGAGAAAATCACCTTCCCGTTATGCTACAAGAGATGTAGGGGGGGGGCATGTGATGAAACTGTGGACTTTGATAGCTAAAATATAGTGCTACATCAAAAGAAATAGTAAATCTCATAATAAAGCGTGCATAAAAAAGCGAAATTGACACCTTACCGACACCACAGAACCGTGCTCCAGAATATCTCGGAAATGGAACAGCTGGATCTTGGTAACTGCCAAACGACCTTGAATTGCCTCCACGAGGAAAAAATGACGGCAAAGAATGTGGAGGTGTAAGAATTGTTTCAAATAATTCTTCCCGCATCTGAAAGAAATAGAATTGAATTTCTGGACACTTCTTCAGCATAGATTTTAAAATACATTTGTAGCTTTAAAGACTCAAATATAACTTCAAGGGTGGACAATATGGCTCATCAAAATTCAAACTTTCAAGTATGGACATTCTGATGTGCATAACATTTTCAAGTACAATAGCCTTAGAAATACCGTCATTTAATCAATAAATTTTCCCTAAACATTGAATACGTCCAAGGAATGACAAAAACAGTTATAAAAAAACATACTGAAAGCTCTTCAATCTGCTGAACTAGTTGGCGAACGCAGGGTTCAAGACACGTTCTATTGTACTTGACATGTGCATTAGCTGTGTCCAATAATACCTGTTTGGAAAAAAAATGTCATTAACTAAGTCATAAGACAGGCTGAGCAGCAAGTATCATTCTAGAAATGATACCGCGCTTACAAAAATTTTGACAAAAATTGTAGGAAAGCCTTATTTGACAAAGATTGTAGGAAAGCCTTATATAACTAAGATGGTAGATAAGCAAGCAATCAGAATATACTTTACTTCCGAAATAGACCATCTCAATATGTTTCAAAGGAATCTCAAGTCTATTCTAAAACGCAGTATTAACTATGAATAAGACAAACATTGTGCCTCTGATTTGATATTGAATGCGGCAATATTCATTATAGTAGATATGAAAATAAACGGTATAGGCGCCATGATATAGGCGAAGTATACTAATGTGACACAGATCGGGTCGTTTCGAATCAACCATGATTCATTTCCCACCACAGAAAGGTCCCGATCTGTGTCACGATAGTATGCATCGCCTATAGCATATCGCCTAACTATTGTTTACTGTCATATTTACTGTACTAGATATTTTCACATTCCATATCAAACCCTAGTCAAAATGTTTGTCGTCTTTGCACTAATGCTACAACGCTAATGTAAAATAACACAATGCCGTTCAGATAACTGTGTACGAACAAACCTTCATGACACGTGTCCTCAAATCATGCTCAATATTTGTATTCTTTGAAAATCTGAAGTTAGGCGGCACATTATTCGGATATGCTGGGGGGAACGATATATTTACTTTCACTCGATGAGGGCCGATTTTAGCTGAGACTCCGCAAGTTCTTTGTTTGGCATCAAGCTGTGATGAAAACAAGTACATGGCTTTCATTTAATGTAATGTCCAAAAATCTGTTACACACTGCAAATCCAGGAGATAGCAAGTAGAGAAGATTAAACTGCTCAGCAAGGTAACTCATATTTCTTGGAAAATTTGATTACATTAGAGTATAGTCTCGAACTATAAGAATATGGAAGGGCATTGCGCTAGAACAAAAATTGAAAAGCTCACTCATCTACGCCTAAGCAACTATAAAGTGTTCTTGCCTGCTGCTCGAACATGTTCTTATATGGATTCAACTTTCTTAGGCCGGTTTCCGGCAATATCTTGTTGCTTCCAACCTATCTCTAAACTCGTTTACAATCTGTCCTAATGATGCTTAGATGTATCCACTTGTATAAGGAGAGAAATGCTGAAAGTACTGATTTCCTTTAGGCAAACGAAGCAATGAGGTTCATAACAATTAGCTAGATTTTCAACAATTGCCATAAGGATGTCAAGCTGTTCAACCAACAAGGTAGATAGATTGTTCTGTAACTAATCTAGACTGAAAATGGATGACAGATTTCCCGTGTAAACCAAGGTGAACGATAACTCGGGATGAACATTTTATCAACCACTTAACTTTTTCACCTTTTCTATTTCATACAATTTATTTCAATTGAGCACAGTAAAATTAGCAATTTAAAAACAAACGATTTCAATACATCCTTGGTTAACATTTAAATATCTAAACTGCATTTTAAGCTATAGAGCCTTGCACTCAATATTAAACTTCTCTCAAATTTAAACGTTGAAATAATATATATATGAAAAAGAAAGGGGATCAAAATTCATATGCTTCTATTGAAGGACCAGGCTAAACAAGCAACCCCTGTAATACTGTAAAACACAATTGAGAACTATTTTGCAAGTAGCCTGAGAACAAGCAGTGAGCTTAGTCGAATAATACATAATATATAATAATAATAATACATTTCTTTAAAGTTGGCTAAAAAATAAATAGTTTTAAAACTAATACAGGCCAACTGATCTTCTTATTTACAATGCTATGCACAAATTATACAACAGCATGTGGATCCCGTCCAATCTTTGATTCTGTTTTTAAACTGTCTGTCATTTTTGGCAGATTTAATCATGTCAGGGAGTGTGTTCCATAGCGTGCTTCCTCTAAATCTCAGAGAATTTAATCCGTATATTACTGTTTTCGTACTTGGTAGTTGGACGAGATCCTTTATTCTAAGATTGTAATTTGTGGGCCTACGCTCGAAGAGATCCCACAGAAAGGAGGGATTTTTTGAGGTTAAGCATTTGTATGCCTCCAAAAGTAATGCTTGTAAATTTCTAGTGTGTATCGTATGCTCACCTCTCTTCTGCAGAAGCTCTTCAAAGGTAGACACATAGTCGTCCAATAGCACTCTCAGGGCGCGTTTATGAATTCTATTAATTTCATTGTTCGACGATTTTCCACTAAACATCCAGATTAGCGGACAATAATTAAAGTTTGATAGTACAAACGAATTATATAGCATGACATTTTTTTCGTATTCAAGGTCTGGAGCAATTCTAGAAAAAGCCCTGACTTTTTTTGAAGCTTTTTTGCAGATTAATTGTACATGCTGGTTGAAGTTTAGCATAGAGTCAATTGTCACACCCAATAGCTTTAGTCGAAACTCTGAAAGCAATAAGCATGTGATATTCTGTTACATGGTTATCTGCAGATATAGTGTTTCTCAACAATCTTCGGCCTTTCGAGAGCAACAACGGACTTTTCAGATCCACATGAAGAAACATGGAGTAAACAATATGGTAGTACTAAGGTAGTAAGCATGCCTTCAGACATAGGGTCTCTCAAGGAGTTTGTGACTCTTTTGAGAGTAGAAAATAATCTTCTAGCCTAACTTCACGACATTCGAACGGATGGCAATAAATTTAATTCCAATAATATCTCATAAGATTACTGTCTTAAAGGAACTAAAGTAAGGCAACGGCTCCACAACAATGTCTAAACACTTGCAAAATGGACCATAACCCTAACACATTGGCTCCTATTAGGAAGAAATAAGTAACATAAGAACGCTGTGTAGTCGTAAGGCGGACCAGTTCTCAGCCTGAAAAGGATCGTTGAGATATGGATAACCTCCAGGGGCTAGCTTAAATTAATAGAAATAGATCTAGACACAGCTCTCTTGACCAAGGTAAGATACTAGTCTAGTTAAGCCTATGTGACACTGACGATTCAGACATATTCTACAGTAAGATATAAAGATATAGCAATTCGTAACTAGCTGTCAAAAAAGCACACGTAATATAATCTCCATTTTAAAAGCTGCTAGATTATCAAATTATCAAATAATTCTGGCATGCTAATGGAAAAAGCATCATTTGGGAAGTCAAAAGACAGTGAACTCGTTATCGCATATACGCGAAAAGCTGTTAGCCAGTGACTTCAACAGTTCATATCCAAAAAACTACAAGATAAAGCATACTAATGTAGCTGCAATTCCCTAGAGCGTCAATGGTTTTCCCAGTTTCTTTATATTTACCTGGTAGTTCAAGATCGTTACAGGCGCTTGCTTTTTGAGTACGATACTTGTAATAATCATTCTGCTACTAACGCATTAATACATTTGCATCAATAGCAAGCTAAGTAGGAATGGCATTTGTAAAGCCAATTTACAATAATTCTCCACGTATCATTTTATGAAAACTATTACAGAAGAGGCACATATAGCATTAAGCACTAAGCTACACACAGCACTCACATGATCATACATACTGCTGCTAGCCATTGTGTTGCAAGCTCCCTTTTTAGCCTTGCTCCCCTTCTAGCCTTGTTCTCCTTCTAGCCTTGCTCCCCTTCTAGCCTTGCTCTCCTTCTAGCCTTGTTCTCCTTCTAGCCTTGCTCCCCTTCTAGCCTTGCTCTCCTTCTAGCCTTGTTCTCCTTCTAGCCTTGCTCCCCTTCTAGCCTTGCTCCCTTTCTAGCCTTGCTCCCCTTCTATCCTTGCTCCCCTTCTAACCTTGCTCCCCTTCTAGCCTTGCTCCCCTTCTATCCTTGCTCCCCTTCTAGCCTTGTTCGCCTTCTATCCTTGCTCCCCTTCTATCCTTGCTCCCCTTCTAGCCTTGTTCTCCTTCTATCCTTGCTCTCCTTCTTGCCTTGTTCCCCTTCTAGCCTTGCTCCTCTTCTAGCCTTGCTCCCCTTCTAGCCTTGCTCCCCTTCTAGCCTTGTTCGCCTTCTATCCTTGCTCCCCTTCTATCCTTGCTCCCCTTCTAGCCTTGTTCTCCTTCTATCCTTTCTCCCCTTCTAGCCTTGCTCCCTCTGTGGCATACGAGTGCCAAGTACGGTAAGCTTTCTTCTGATAAAGCCAGGGATGTTTACAATGTGGTTAAACGCGCTTAATTGCACGAAGTCTGTAAAGCGATACATTGCAAAAACTGCGCTTGCAATATCGCTAATTCTCCAAGTTGGTAGCATTTAAAAAACAGTCATATATGAACTGAATTTACGCTTAAAAATAATTTACTTTGATTATGAATTAGGCATCATCATATTTAAGAGCAAAATCTATCAAATCTATTTTCACTGCTTTCCAAACCAAACTCTCTAGCAACTGATATCCATGTTATCTCATTTATGTGCTCATCCTTATACTTTTTGGTAAGTTGGTTATATAGACAGGCTTAAACCGAACTGCAGTAGCTATTCATCGTTCGTTCAAGAATAGTTCAGTTTCTATTTCAATCGTTGTCTACTTCTAGTAATGGTGTTGGCCAGAGTTTATTGAATTCTAATTCTGGTAGGTTAGATTTCTAGTAAAAGTTATGGCCTGAAGTAGCACAATCGTTATTTGACTAGCCAACTGTGCACAAATAGGACAAATATGAAATGGATGCTCACTTGGGTAGATAGAACAATGTACTGAGTCGCTGTGTTTGTCCTTTTCGAGGTTTATGGCCAGAAATATCAAAACTTTTTGATTTCTCAAAAGATAAGCCCCATATTTTAGCAGGTTTACGGAGTAGACTGGTAGGTTTCGTTTCAAAACAGTGCACGTTGACTCACATAGCACTCTTAATTCCTAGTGTAAACCAGACTGGAAAGGCCAAAGCTAAATAGCAACAAAGCGTACGAGAAGACTATTGATATTAGCCACCCATACAAAATTTCTTATGTTCCGGTGTCTATCATATCTAACTTTTTCGTATGAATTCTGCATGGAATCAAAATGGGCACAAATGTAACATATATAAATCATCAGCTGGCATATGCACTTCATAATAGTCTCTCATATTTCTAACAAGCAATCATCTGGTCAACTGAGGGCACTTTGGAGAGCAGATAATGTGCAAAAGACTCTTATACATATACATATTCTATAAAATCCACCAACCTCTTCAAATGATACAATTGGATTATTGATGTTAATAAGGTCGAATTCTTTTTGCAGCTCTTTACGCAAATGATCGTCGTGTCTATTAATCTCCAGGTCCTTTTCACCTTGCTTATCTATATCCGTGCCGGGCAACTCTGGGAAATGCGGCAACATGTGCTCTTCATCTGGAACCTTTTTGCTTTCTTGATCGACAGACTTATGCACTGGAGATAAGGGTGGAGTCCCTGAAGGCGAACTTGTGTTTGTTACGCTACGATGTTGATGATGGCCACCAGAGTGCTCACTGCAAGCCTTACAAACAATTTCATGACACAATTAGGTTACTGTAACAAGAATACTCTGAAATAAAGTACAGTACGTGTTTTTGAATGGCATACTGCGTAATCAAGCTATCAACAATATATTGAAGCAAAGATAGCAGTCGAGCTCATTTCAACACCATTCCAGACTTAGGATTTACAAGGTTCATAATACCACTAGACATTATCTTCTTTAGAAACAGTGAATAATTATAATACCCTTGAAGTTACATAACGCACAAAAGAGAAGTTTTCGTTAAGTAGACAAATCTGATAGATGTTTGGAAAGAGTAGATGGTGAAATAAATCATGAAATGTTAATGAAGTAGAGATACAAACTACTACAACGCACCTTAACTACTTTTTGTGGCACAGTACATAGGCGAATGTTCTGGTCCTTCGACCATGTTACTAGCTGGTATTCGATATGACCTGGAAGATGGAAGACGTACGAGACCTATAGAGAGAGCAGTCAAATATATTTTGTATACAACATCTAGGGATTCTGATCGCAATATAGTTAGGATGGCAAGAAACTGCATATAACCAAGAGCTAAATCAACGGAATAATTATACATTACAAACATGAAAATCACGCCCATTTGTTAAATGGGGCACTTCTGACCCCCTATTCTCGATCCCAACTCTGGCATCCTAGAAAACATGTTACAGTGACAATATCACAGAGAAAGATTGTACTACTTTGAGCCACAAGCTAAGACATCCGGGAGAGTAATGAGTTAAAATAAGCGAGCGTGCACATGTTATGTTAACATTTCTGGTCATTTCAGATAACTTCCTTGTCAACCAACTTCAATCATTGGTTGGTGGAAACCCTCCTGAATTAAGTCATAACTTGCCCCACTGCCCCACCTTCCTATACAACTCGGTATGGAATATAGCGGTGTTATTCAAAGTAAGCCAATGTGTCATGTTTTTCACTATACCTAACATTTTCAAAATGTCTGACATATATCAATAAAAAGTTGATTCTAAATCCCAAAGAAAAGAGAAAGACAAATAAAATTTCAAAATAGAGCCACCACCTCTACGCTATAGCAAAAAAGCATTTCCGAGGATTCCCTCTCCACCTTCCCTGATGACATAATATGTGAACGGTCCCTAGAGGCGCAAAAAGGTTCTGAACTTCACTGACATAATCTTACTTTCTTTGAGATAGACGGAAAATATATTTCTAAAGTTATAATCAACTCAATTTTGTATACTTTTCGCCAAGAGATGAAAGAGTTAGACATCAAATATTGCGAGATAGAGAGAGAGGGAGAGAGAGAGAGAGGGAGAGAGAGAGAGAGAGGGAGAGAGGGAGAGAGAGAGAGGGGGAGAGAGAGAGAGAGGGAGAGAGAGAGAGGGAGAGAGAGAGAGCATAGTCGATGCTTCGTTGTTAGGCATGCTGATTAGCTGCTAAATTCCAGATAGTTCCCTGAATATCTAATATCATACCAAATAACTCACGAGATCTCCATTGAAATTCTAAAATAACGTCTTGATGTCCTGAAAATGTATGCACTGGATTTGATAAATCATGAAAATTCCACAAATGCAAGTTGTTTTCATCACGTCGTAATGATGGTACAACCACTGTCAAGAGGCCGTTGCCGAATGGCTAAAATTTAATCCAGTGATAACTAATGAAGAGTTTTGATAAGTATACTATGGTCATGACAAAACAAAACTTGCATAATACAATATAAAAATCTCTATCATAAAAAGAAATGCCATAGTGAACTTCTACTGAGTGCAAAACAAAGTCAGATGAGATGGAATTGCCAAGTGAAGAGAACTAGAAAGATTGAGTACTTCAAGAGTATCGAATGGAAATAAACTACTTCTTGCTATACCGTATATCTTGCTCTCCAAACGGGTGCGCCAGTGCTTAAACTTCCTTTTGGCTGCTTTGGTGAGCTAATATTCCAAAACTAAATGTAAATAAATTGCAAAATATTACAAAAAAAACACAGAATATCGTGCTGACTGCACTGATTATAATTTAAAGATAATTAAAAAGACATTTAGAATCGGGAGAAATCGGATCGACCTATACATGTCTTCCATCTGCACATAAACCATGTGACTAACAGCTTACTCTAATTTTGTCCAACATAATGTTGGCTACGTAATACTATATTCCAAAGTAAGAAGTGCAAACTTTAAAGCGTAAAAGATGAAGTTTTCAAATGGCTTGTAATAATAGAAGTTTCAATCTATTGCTACTACACTTCCATATATATTTTCACCACTTATTAATGACGATAAATTAAGGCTCTACCGCCCAATATCAATATCTGAAAGGTATTTCATATCTCACCAACTCAGTCCCAAAAAGTTCTCCGTGGAGCTTGTCAAGGCAATTCAATTTTAAGTGGTCAGATATAAACGTTTAGGAATAGCAGAACCTATAATTATTCTACCAAACTTCACAGTACTAGATGCAACATGCATTAAGTCTTCTCTACAGTGATAGAGGCGGCATTTCCTGCTTCACTGTCAGTCTCTACCTCATGCTAAATCAAACTGCATAAAAAGCTTGCCTTTGCACATTTGATCATGACAAGAATCGCAGAGATTTACAGTCACCTTCGACTCCTAACAAGGATTAATTTTTTTCCTAATTGCATTGAGTGACTGATATCTGTAAAATCCTGCCGCAAGACCTTCTAAAATTAATTTAAAATGACCACAAAAGCTGCATCAAGAAAGATAATAAGTGAAACGAATCAATTTGGACTTCAATGAAGTATGCTTATTAATGATATGACGACTCTACGTGTTTAGGAATTCCAAGAACTATAATATAGACTTCATACAAAAGGAATCAGCTTCAAATTCTGTCATTGAACCCTAAGTCTTACGCTACACGGTCAAAAAGTAGCTGAATATAATTGGATTATTACAAATGCAAACTCTAGTGAACATGCTGATGCAAAATAATTGTTAAATTTTCTACAGAGAGAATGCTAGATTAAATCAAGATCTCTACATAAAACCAAACTCATTGGAATTAATTAAGCAATTAAAACGTCAAAATCTAATCGATTAACATCCTGGTTATAACACCCCTAGAATATTAATAGCTACCTTCACTGTATTGTCGTTACTGGCAGTGACGAAGTTACTCTCTTTTTCAGGTGACCAATCGAGTCCGTGAATCTTCGACAAATGTGCAGCTATATACGCCAGTGGAATGTTACCTTTCTGGTAAACAAAATTGTCAATGCTTAAAAAAATATTTTCCTCTGACAAAAATACAAGTACCATTTGAACCGTAAAAAATACTATCGCCGGAAAAAAGTGGTGAATACAATGTGCTAAAATCATCATTAGTTTACTATAAGCCACAGATTTATTGGATAGCAAGTTTGTTCTTATGGCAAGACCCACAACTAGATCATACATGTCTACAGCAATAGTGGGCACACTCTGATGGAGTGTTTTGTTGACAAATGCTGCTGAAAAATTATCTACTTACACGAGAATCCCAAATTCTAACATCTCCGTCATGAGCACTGGCGAACAAATATTCGCTCTTTTTATTCCATTTCACTTGAGATGGTCCAGCTAAGAAGAGGGTAAATCGAGAACATTACTATAAAACGCCAGCATATTCAAAATTGTGACTTCTACAACGACATGAAAAAATTTGCATATGCTTACTCTATATATTTCGATATCAAATCCTTCTACATATAAAAGCATTGAGAAAAATACGCAAGAAGCACTATTCCGCTTAAAAGTTAGGAATAATACTGTATTACAACCACCTAAAACCAAACAATACACCTTTCTGGAGCAACAATTAGAATAATACTAAGGAGCCACTGAATCTGTAGCGCAACTACAGTATGACTTCAAAATTTTCGAAATTACTACCATATAAAAAAATTAAATCTCTGATTCATAAGGTGCTTCCTTCTATGGTGAAGATAACTAAAGAATAACACTCTAAATTCTAGGTTTACCCACATGGTCAGAAAAAGGGCAACATCGAGCATAAACTTTAATCTGCAGATTGGACTAAGGTGCTCGAATCAGTAATCGGACAGCAGGACTGCTGCTGCGTTGTTGCTGTTGCTTACTTTATTTTGAGTAGGCTGTTATATCTAGCGTTTTCAGTTAATTTAGGCCTACTGTGCATGCCGCATCCAGGCAGGGGACCCCTAGTTTACCGTCCCTTCAGAAGGACGGCGGAGTGAGTTGCTTTGGTCGTTTATCTGGATAGTCGCCCATCCAGTTGCTGACCTAACACAGCCCAGCTTAACTTCAGCTAGCTATTGATGATACTTCTGCTATCCTCTAGTTAGTGGAAAATTCAATTTAGCAATGTTGCAAACAAAACACTCGAATCTAGATTGAACAATCTTTTCTAGGAAGCAAAAGCAAGAAAAACATCAATGACAAAATCAGTACTATTTACGAGGGTTTACATACTTCTGTTCAGACATAAGCTGCAGACGTTTTCCTCAATGAATATGAAAGGACTTCAACCATTTTTCTATCCAAAATTAAACTAACACCAAGTTTCCTTTTATCATTTCTACTATATATTCTAGTATATTCAAATATAAGACTGAGGCGAAACAAAAAAATATTCAGGGGCAGAAATATCTACACGTCTTGGGTACCCTACTTCTTTACTACATGTTGAAGCCTACGCAGCACATGTAGTATTTTAATACCACCAGAATTTCTGGTGCAAGATTGATAAAACGGGAGTTCATTCTAAAAAACTACAATTTTGTATATGCTTCATTATAGCGTTGTACGAAATTGCACTAGCTGCCTGTTTGTCTGGGATAAATTGCCTCTGTATCTTTCCCTCGTTTCCATATATTATCGGTGTTGTTTCAAATACATTTTGTCTGAGCACATGTTCGTCCCATCTTTACTATGCCATTGCAATAATAGTTACTAGGTAAGGCGTTTCCCACTACACTAGCAAACACAAACAAGCTTTAAACCCTACTACAAAAATTACTTTCTTGTCAAAAATTTTGAATAATTAGGGTAAAGCAGTCCTGTCTAGGTCTTGATTTACTTTAAAATGTTCTGCTCTCACTGTTGGTCGCTAGCAAACCACTCTAAGCATTCCCACATGGCTACGACTAATAGCATCAAAGTCTGGAACCAGGACCTTCCCGCACAATACCTAGTACAGAAAGTTTAGGCAAGACGTCTTCCCCCTGAGAAAAACTTTGGAGATATCTGAACCTTGCGAAAAGCTGAGAAAACTTGCACGCAAATGAGTACTATAAGTGGCCATTGATATTTGTTTAAATCTAATTGTGTTATTGTTCCAACAACAGTGCTATATTTTGACCCAAACCGTAGGTCAGCCCGTGTATTTTGGAAATGATCAAAAGTAAATTGACGTAGTACAATAAACAGAGGGAAAAAATGTTAAACGAGGCTGACTGCAAGACTTCCACTCTTGCTATATGGAAAAGAGTATATCTCAGTTCGAGGTCAAAGGCTAACATATACTTATGAACTGTGCGGTTCCGCAGCAACAAGCAGACAACGGGGGAGACAACATAAAACAAGTAAATTCTCGCACAATGCCACATTTCCTTCACGGTTTGCAACAGTCTTTACACAATGCAAGCTTGTTGTTTTGGCCATCATTTTCATTAAAGACTAATGATTTCTAGGAATTACACTTTATCTACCTTGCATTTCAAGAAATGGGTAAGACATTGCTGTTAGATAACACTCAAATATCAGAGGGTAATGGTACTGTAGCCCTTTTGCTTCTGGCTGAGTATGCCCAGAAATATGGAATTATCAAAATCTCCACTTATGGTACATGGGAAGTTCTTCTTAAGTTGCTCTACTAGCATAACTTCATAGAACTATACCATATCGTATGCAACAAACTGCAAAGTCTCGGTATCAAAAGTTTAAATTTACAAACTCTGCGAAGTAGTCATAATTATTTCATCATAAATCACGAGCTATAGTTCAAAATTTAAACTGAGGCATGTAGTTTTTCATCTACCAATGCGAAGTTATGGCGGTCCGAGTGGGAGCCACTAGTAGGTCGATCAGGTTTTTGCGGCTGATTTCTTTGTGCGCATTAAAATTTTTCTAATGTCAGTGCGCATTAGTCGCATAAAAGGATAACGATGATGGTACGATGTGCAATCAGCAAAGATTCGCAAAAGCATGCTCAGAATACTATCAGATCGCAGTTACCAACTACTGCAATAATTGCCGGAAAGCCACTTTTCAAAAATAGATATTACAGGAAAACTGATCCCGGCCTCTTGACTAAACTTTGGCAGCACTTATCAGGATATGACCAAGATGTTGGAACAGGTGGGCCATCTTGGTTTTTCTGCCTGATGTGAATTTATTTTAATTGTGTTTTAGTACATAATGTCGGGGAAAGGCCATAGCGCCCATAAGACTGCTCTAACAAAGGAAGAAAGGAATATTAAGTCAATAGGGAGATAAGATCAAGTTTGCTGTTATATTTGAAGCAAGATAAGTTGTAGGATTCAGGGAAGAAAGTGGAAGGCAAGATGCTCTAAAGTTGACAAGTTCTTCGAATGAAAGATGATCTGTAGGAAAAAGTTCGTGGATTAAGTGCATGACTTGCAAAGGCTGTGATTGAGTAGAGCTTCTAATGGATAGAACATGCCTCAGTGGGTCAGAAATAATACTTTTTATTCCCAGGAAGCAATGTCCATAAAAATTTCGATAGATAATGGAAAGATCTGCTACACGACGACGATGAGAGAGATTGGAGAGATTTGGTGAGGTTTGGATTATTGATGAGACGGATATCTTTGGATTGGACTTTGACAAGAACACGTAGAGAAGATTTCTGAGTAACCACCCTAAAAATGGGAGCAGTACTCCGGAGAAGGACGAATCTGAGATTTGTATACAGTCAGCAGCTGAGTGGGAGAGAAAAGGCCACGGGCTCTGGAAAGAAAGCCAAGTTTCTAAAGCCGCTCTTACACGGTCAGATTTTGTCGAATTTGATTATCGAATTCGACAAAATCTAATCGTGTAAATGAAAACATCGAACGTCGAAAGTCACCATCAGACTGTCGAATTCGATTTTGTAAGAATCGAACATGTTCTATTCCATTCGACAAATCGAACGGTAAATGAATGAAATTTTTTCCTCGCCCACACTTCCGCGTAACCTGTATCATGAAATTCCGCACTGTATCACGAATCAGCGTGGCCAAAGTGGAATAAAATGAAGAAATAGAACTATTCATTGCTTAATATGAAAGAGAAGAGGGCTCAATAAAAGAAAAACTTTCGTCAAAAGTTTCGAGATTTTTCGTGTGGCCTTTTTCTTCGGTGAAGCACAACTCCTTCAACAGTAGAGGACGCTGCATTACCCATTCTTTCATCAATTTTGAACCTTTTCCGCTAGTATTTCTTCGTCTTTTAAAACCAATACTATTAATATCGCAGCTGAAGCAACCTGGTCTTCTGTGTTTGTTACAAAACAACAATTTAGCTGTTTTATATATTATTAAAGCTGATTATGATTCGATAAAATCTGACCGTGTAAAAGGGGCTCTCGATTCGACAAATCTGAAGAAAGACAAGATTCGACAAATCGCATTCGACAAAATCTGACCGTGTAAGAGCGGCTTAAGATGCATGTTTAGTAATGGAGTGCATGTGGAGCTTCCATTACCAAACTATGACGTCAACCATTACAAATGGAAAGAAGCATTTTCAACCAAATATCAACTAATTATACGCTGCTGGTTTGCAGCACTTTTCTGCAGCAAGAAAATTGAGGCTTGGCTAAATATTTTACCGAAAAAAAACCGATTTCAGTAGGTGGAAACAAATGCTTGGCGTAATCTAGTGCGTAAATGCTACCTATCCAGACAGAGCAGTATCTCTATCCCCAAAGGCTTCGTATGATTTTCTAGCCTCTTTGAAACATTTTTACCTGAAGAATCCTCCCAATTCACATGGTTGCGTCAGTGGCAAATTTTTAACTTTACTTCATATATACTAACTGTTCTGTCGGCTCTGGTTGTTGAACGTGTTAATGTCAGCACATGTGACCCCATAACAACTTGCAAATCAAATATGGCAAACTGCACATTGTATTGCCTCTTTTTCGGTGATCTGTGGTTCATTAGATTCTAGATATTGTTACAATGGTCATCATGGTCAAGCCAAGAAGTACAAAACAAAACACTAATGTCCATCTCTACAAAACAAAAGCACGTCCATATCTGTTACCCCAACATCATTTCAGCACTAAAACCGCTGTATATTAGTGCATTGAAAGTATTTTAATACAAAATTTGGCATGGAATTTTTCATTTTAGAGAGTTCTTTCGCAGCGTAGAATATCAGACTTATTTTACTTCAGCGAGTTCCTTAGCTGGGGTGGAATATCTACATGATAGGCAGACAGAAGATATTTCACAACGGTCATCATTTAGCGCTATTTTCTTCCTTATTCATGTCCTACGCCAGTGGTCTCATAATTCTCCGATTTCCATTTATGAAAATTAAGAAAAAGACAAATTAGTAATTCTTCTTCTTTAGCAGGAGAGTGCAACTCCCCACAAGATATTGGTGAGCTCTACGTAACTGTGGCTCTGTTTCTGTATGGTTGTCTATATACTTGAGAACTAATCATAAAAGCTCCAAAATTATTACTCGCATTAATTTTCACATCCTCCAGAGTATTGCGTGACAAAGCGCTAGAAAAAAAGGCCCAGGAAACTCACTTAAGTCTAGAGAGAATGGAACTCAAATTATTCTATGAGTAGGTGTTGTATTTATGCAAAATTTCTAGTACAACCTCAAATTGTGATCCCCGTGGCTTCAAGAATACTAAAACTTAATTGAGGCTTCCAGAACAGAATCAACAAGCAAAAATTCTCGCAATCAAAATCTGAAAAATATTATTCCTAATGACTGAAAGCTGACATCCTATTGAAATAGTTCCACCAGAATTAATAGGTGTAACACTTTCCATCTCACACGGTATTATGTAAAGATATTAAATGAACGGTTAACCTCAAATGTTCAACATTCTAAAATCTCGAAATCTTGAATCTCGAAATATATATTACTATTCAACTGGCACTCATAAACACTTAAATATTTGCCCTCCACTCAAGAGCAATCCTCTGCAAAGGGAAGAAATCTATCCTTAATTATGATTGTATGAAAACATTGGTGGCTCGCAGATCCTTTCTGCAAGGAAGTACCAATCAATCTACACAAAGAATACCACAGCAGCATTCGATTTCAAATCAAATACTAACAGCAAAATGCTTGAACATACAAATTTATAGAGGGTTGAAAACAGTTTTCTTTCAAAATATATGCTTTTGTCAAATCCAAAACAAAACTTGAAGTTGCTGATGCTGGATGTCGAACTCTGATTCAAAAACCAAACGATGAATAAATTATGCAATCTGGTAAATTTGAACATTATGGATTTACGATGCATTGCTGGTAATCAATAATTAATACTTCTCATATTATTACGATTGATATGGAAATATATAATGAATTATGCATGGTAGGAAAAAGCTCTAAATCTGATGCTGGGTCTAGAAAGGTTTACGAAACACAAGTGATTGATATCTAGTTCGATGAGCACAAAGTACACAAGCGAAGTGAAGAAGTGGTCAAAAGGAAAGGTATAATGGCTTCGTTTGGGTACTGACAATACCATATCAGCAAGGAAAACTCTGAGGTTTGTGTGCTCTGAGAATAGCGCGTTGGTGCTCAACCTATATCACTGTCTATTGCCAGCAATTAGACGTTTTACTTAGATCAAAACACACTCTTTTATACACGGAATTCTAGTATCAGATTGCATAATTGCTTAAGTGCACCCAAAAACTACACTTCTACATGAGCCAATTCATAGGCCTCTGTCATTAGTAGCGTCTTTGATCTTGAAAATCAAATTTTTGCACGTTTAAGGCCAAATAAACAAAATAACAATGCACTAATCAAATAACATAAAAAGACTGCCAAATTTCGAGGGAATTCTCAGCTTTAAACATGGTAACACATATATTGACAGAAGTATAATACCAGAAATGCAACAGAATCCATTCCTCGAAGTTAAAATAACTCTATGCATATCACAAGGTGAGAAAGCAAAGGATAAGTAACTTCTGTCGCTTATTAAATGTCACCGCAATTAACGTATATTATGATAACAGCAAGTAGAAAATGGGATCAGTCATTTAGTAAGTAAGCAATTAGATTTGATTCTTGCGTAAATATCTGAATATGTCAGCCCTCTCCTGCCTAGTACGAAAGTGTACGGTTTTGTTTGACCCTCTCTCGTGCATACGTACTACATGAATGAACCCATTCGCAATGCTGTATATCAAACTAATCTAATGCTACAAGTATACGACAAGCAATTCGATAAAAATACTCTCAAAAAATATCATTTCAAAGAAACAATTGGTTAACAAATCAGACTAAAAAATAAAAAAAGAACTGATTTCTGGTGACAATCCTATTCTAAGGCCTAAAGAATTACTTCGAATTTATTTTCTAGGTTCTACAACAAGCAGTTTATTGCCTGATATCTCCAGCTGCTATTCAAGACATTCTCCCTGTCATAAGGAAGATGAAAAGACGATTCCTAGAATGAGAGATAATGAAGAAAAAACGCAATACTGAGCGTGGTCGTAAGAAACTTGATTCTGATCAATAGCAATAACACAGACACTGTTTCAAACGAAAGCGAGGCGACAACAAAATAAACATTTACCTTATTGGGGAAATTTTCCTATGCATAATTGTGAGCAATATACAAAAAAGCAAGAGATATCCTATCAATCAAAAGAATCTTCAGAAGTCCATGGGAAAACCTCAAGGCTAAATATAAAGTGAAATATGCTCACAGAATGTTTGGTACCAATTGCATCAGTATGTGGAGTCGGGGTAATAATAAATGCCATATTGCTTGTTTTTCTTTTCAAAGAAAAGAACAGCATAGCATTGAAATCAATTCTGATCAGTATATCATGCAGCAATATTGCCCTATCACTTGTCCTCGCTGCTCGTTCAACAATACCATTGTACTTGAAAGACAATGCATCAACCAGCTTTGCTGCATTTACCTTTGGTATTTACTGCAATATGATTAATATATTGCTCATGACAACGGAACGCATGATGGCTATATTTTGTTTCAGCACAAACAACTGCTGCTCAAAGAAATCATTCTTTCTGATAGTAATTGCTTTATTCTGGATAGGATGCATACCAATGGCTGTTACATTGGGAGTATTCGACCTCTATGATGGGATAGCGATCTATGTAGAAAGCAAAATTGTGCCAATGAATGTTGCAACGGTTTCACTGATATCGATCCTATTGCACCTAACAATGTGCTGTAGAATGCACTTCAAGCTACAAAAGGATATAACTTGTCGTAGTGCTCGTTCCATTGGTCACGGACTGGTCGTTACATCGAGAAAAGGACTCGCTCTGAGACAGGAATATCGACATGTTGGCCTTAGCTTTGGGCTGGTAATTTCCTATACACTTTTCCATTATCCATATATGATATACTCCTTTCTCAATTTGGAAAAGAGGAAATACTGTCATAGTTCAGGTATGGATCTCTATACCGCCTTAGTATTGATACTTGCGCTAAAGACAGTGATTGATCCGCTCATTTGCATATGCATTACTTTATGCATTCCAAGATACTGGAAACAAGCACGACAGAATGAAAATGAATCTTCGACTTAAATATAAACCGTAAGACTCGCAGTAAATACTAATGCAAAACAAACCAAGACCTTCTGGTAATTGATAAGTAAACCAATGAAACAACGCAATTTTTGACATCTAAGTACAATATCTATCTCTACTAGCTATCAAATCAGGGGCACACAATAGGGGCATTAGGGGGCTGCGAGTTGTGTAAAGATTGGGGAAGATTTAGGAAATAACTATGAAACAGATCCAATAACTTTGCGGAATGGTTGGTCCAGGGTACTAAGGAGAATCTAAAACCAAGTTGTATCGAGTTTTAAATCTCATTCATATTTGCAGAAAAATTTGCTAAAGTAGGCCTCATATTTGAATACCTGGATCTTGATGTAATAACGAATCAAAAGAGTGTTCCAGTGAAAGACGTTTCCTAAAATTTAAACTTGTCTGGCCTTCAATCAGTTCATCAATGAAAAGGAGATGATGATGGTATCCAAATTGAACTCACCCTTGGAATCGAAACGCACGATCCTATACACATATGGGAAAACAATGCATCATATAAAAGAGATGCCATCGGTGCAATGGTTTAAAGCTGATGTTACATTTAGGCAATGAGGAGCAGTTAAATTTAGACATTATGAATGCGTTCATTCAGAGTTGTGTTTCCTTGGCTCCCTGACAACTTTGATAAGAACTTCGATACGAGTTATTACAAAGTTGCTTGGAAACATTTCAAAGAGTCTAGAAATATCTTTACGGGAAGTCTCATCAAAACTAGAGTCCAATATAGCTTCATCTTCACATTCCTTAATCTAAGCTTTTTCAATGTTCAATCTAGCTCCTATACATGTCCAGGTATAGGGTCACTTTGAGATTGAGGGGAGTAAGTCCTTAGAGTTTTCCAAGAGATTGCTTTTCCTTTCTATTACGAACTTCGTTGTAGATTCGCCGTAGATCTGTGCAAGAGCTTCCCTGTATCATATTACTATGGCATGGTCAAAATAATAAGAAACTTTAACGAAAACAATGAAATAATAAATGAAAGACGGCTCGGACATGACTGCAAAGAGAGATTCAATAAGATTCTTCGAATGGATCAGTCTTAAATTACGTGAAAACAACAATTAAGGATTATAATACATCGCTAAGATTTTCATGTGCTTTTAGCCAAGTATATTGAGAAGGATAGATCGATTCTATTCATATACATTATCAAATGAACATAAAACTGGTTCAATAGGTCCTAGCCTTCGTTAACTTGGAACACAGTTATTGTTTATAAGTTGCACACATATCAACTTCCACTAACTTAACGGCGCTTTGGCCCCTATGAAGATATTGAATGCTATAGCTTTAAAATCATCTATACAAATACTGGATATCATGGCTAATTCTATAAAATATGCTCAAACACTATTGTTCTATCCTCGGGAATACTGCAACATCGAAACTTATAATGAATCCTTTCCACGTAAAGTGCAACGGAGCAAAACACAAAATCAATATCTCAGAGTAATCTTTTTCGGACAAAGGGTCAACAGAACATGCCAGGGAATATTTGAAACTTTACGTTCAAATACTGAAATAATACAATAGCCACCGATTACAATCTTTAGCAGAGTATCTCCCAATCTTCTGTGTGCTCTTATTACCTAGCTGTCCTCCGGCAGCTGTAGGCACTGCTACTAAAGTTGAAAACATTTCCACTTTGATATCGGTACCTCCTGTAGACGCAAGAAGCCACAAACAGGCACAACAGGTAGTGTGTTTCTGATGTGCCCTCAGTGCCACAAACAGTATTGGCTGCAATTGTCACTAGCAGTTAACGGCGCAATGGAAACCAGGCATAAACAAAAGTGATTACGTCATATATCGTAACAGTCACACATCGTAAATGATCAATGCTGAACAATGTTCGTTAAATTTCAGAAGCAGTCAATATTTTCTACCTTACGTTGGGTAGTTATTTGGTTAATTTTAATTGATCTGTATAGTATATATAGTACATACTACAGTGTGTCTCTCGTCGGAAGCTCTGCTAGTCCGAAAACACATAAACACACAAAAATACAGACTTCAGGGTAAAAACTCTTGTCAATTAGGCGGTAACAGATATTATGATAATCAAATGCTGAAGCACGTTTAATGTTGAGCTTGTATCGTAAACACCGGATAAGCAAAATTTAAGTGTGGAATTCTAAAGCACTACAAATATATATTGAAACTTCTGTCAGCAAATATATGAGGAAAGTAGGCCGACATAGCAATTATTATGAAATATGTCAATTATTGTCATTGGTTAAAGCTTGTTCTCTTCAACACAACATTAAGCCAAAGTCCCATAAGAAACTAGTATTCATTGTCAGACTGGGGATCTACTATGCTTTGGATAATAGTGCTTATCTGCATTACAAGCCAGCCTCCAATAACATGGCATCAAAATTAACTTTTACGAGATAGTCAAGCAAACATTTTTAATTCAACAGATCTCACTATGAGGAAGATACTTCATCTGCTAAAATACCGAGGTCAACTCATAAAACCACAAAAGCGGTTGCAGATTTTCCAACCTAACTACACTATTGACCAGAATCCTTGGACGTCATTCCCTATCATTCTCCTACGACAGTATTGACAACGCTAAGACTGTGACTTTGAGACCTATATTGGCCACCAAATATCAAATCTTCAACAAAAGACTATACAATTTGATTTAACGGGGATCAGACACTCGATCAAAGATAAACCAATAGCACTGTCTGCTTCATCGATTCTCAATTCACAGCTAAAAGCTTAAGGTTGCTTTGCTATGGTGCAGTGGTCAATGCATAGAAATGTCTCAGACATTGATCTGCTGCAATTCCTCTTCGTCCATACTTTGAGACAAATAATTTCTAGGACACTGCTAAAGTACTCTCTCACCGACATTCTATTCAACTACCAATGCTGTATATAAAACATTAAAAAATGACAGTTATTCTTAAACTAGCTAATATTTCACGACATGATACTTAATAATACAACCAGCCCTGCCACATTTTTCCCTGGACAGGCAATTAATTTCCACATACAAATGCCAACAATCAAATTTAACATTTTGGTTCTCAGACCCTTTTGAAATTTTTGGTTCTTCCAAGCATTGGGGAAATGCGTTCTGTTCCCTTTTGAAATTTCTACATAATCTACATGCAATCAACGTTCTCTTAGTATACATCTAAACTTCACTGAAGCATATCCTTACGGGACTAGGGATAGTGCCGCAACTACTGCATGAAAAAGTGGCAACAATCTCTAGCATACTGAGAGTATTATTGTTGTATGACACTCATCACAATATGAAATGTCAGATAACGACTGAGAGGTAAATCGAGATAGATAATCACACGCAGATGAATTTATGCGACAAGAGGAATTCTCTATCCGATCAGCTAAATGGTTTGGTCAATGGAAACAGGAATGCCATATAATATATAATGTAATGTGGGAAATTTGGGACATAATACTGGGACACTAATTGGGACACTGGTTGGGACACTAATTGGGACATAATACTGGGACACTAATTGGGACACTGGTTGGGACACTAATTGGGACACTGGTTGGGACACTAATTGGGACATAATACTGGGACACTAATTGGGACATAATACTGGGACACTAATTGGGACATAATACTGGGACACTAATTGGGACACTGGTTGGGACACTATTTTGGACACAGGTTGGGACTAAGCTACAATTGGGACACAGGTTGGGACAAAGCTACAATTGGGACACTGGTTGGGACAGTGAATTGAGACACAGAATAGAGAATAATAGACTAGTATAAATTGAATGGTTTTAGAGAATATGGTTATTGAATGATTGGTGAGTATTGAATGTTAATGAGAGAATGGTATAATAAAAATTGATATTAGAATTGTGTTATAAAATGATTATAAGAAATGGTGTTATTAATGATTATAAGAAATGATGGTATAAATTGATTATATGAAATGGAGTTATAAAATGATTATAAGAAATGGAGTTATAATATAGATATAAGAAATGGTGTTATAATATGATTATAAGAAATAGTGTTATAAAATAGATATAAGAAATGGAGTTATAAAATAATTATAAGAGAATGGTGATATTGAATGATTATATGAAATGGAGTTATAATATAGATATAAGAAATTGAGTTATAAATTGATTATAAGAGAATGGTGATATAATATGATTATAAGAAATGGAGTTATAAAATAATATGATAAAATGATTTTATAAAATTGAATTATAAAATGGATTAAAAAGGAGTGGGATAAATAAACTAGAATAAAATATTGATAATAATGTATTGGTTATAATTTTGAAAAATGGTTAAAATACAATGAAAAATATTAATAGAAATTTTTAAAAAAATCTCTCCTTGTATAATCAAGTATGTTATTTATTGAACATAATTTATGGAACATATTTTATGGATTATTACTAATAAACCATAAAATGGTAATATTAATTCTCCTTATTAAATTGGGGTTACTAAAGGGGTTTATTATTTGGGCATCAATTTTAATTTGAAACTCGTTTTACATATTATTTATGGTATTTTAGCTTATTCTCAATGAATAGTTTTATCATTTTGGACCATTTTCGTGCATTTTTGTTTCGCTTGTGTATATTCGCTAATTATGTGGGGTGGTGTATCACTTGGTGTATTTAAAAATAACTTAAAAAAATATTATATATATATAAATTATAATAGATGTTTTCATTACAATGTCTTGCTTTGAGAAAAATAAAAAATTATGAATTAATACCAAAAAAATATCAATATAAAAAATGTTGTATTAAATTAAATGTATTAGATGCTATTAAAAATGGTCATTTAGAATGTTTAAAATATTTTTATTACATAAACTATATGACTGAACCTTTTCATTTTGAATTTTGCACAACTGCGTGTGAATTTGGGCAATTACAATGTTTAAAATATTTACATAAAATTGGTTTTGATTGGAATGAAGTGACTTGTATAAAAGCAGCAGAAAATGGTTATTATGAATGTTTAAAATACGCTCATGAAAATAATTGTCCATGGAATGATAACACATGCTCAAATGCGGCTCTAAATGGTAAATTAGAATGTTTAAAATATGCTCTTGAAATGGGTTGTGATAAGAATATTTATATTTGTCAATATGCTGCTAAAAACGGTCATTTAGAATGTTTAAAATATGCCCATGAAAATGGTTGTTATTGGGATGAATATACTTGTGCTAGTGCTGCTGAAAATGGTGAATTAGAATGTTTAAAATATGCTCATGAAAATGGTTGTCCATGGGATATTGGTACATGTTTTTTAGCTGCTGGAAATGGTAAAATTGAATGTTTAAAATATGCTCATGAAAATGGTTGCCTATGGAATGAGAGCATTTGTGATAGAGCTGCCAAAAATGGACATTTAGAATGTTTAAAATATGCTCATGAAAATGGTTGTGAATGGAGTAATTGGGTATGTTTAATTGCTGCCCAATATGGACATTTAGAATGTTTAAAATATGCTCATGAAAATGGTTGTCCATGGCATGATCATACATGCTTAAATGCTGCCAAATATGGTCATTTAGAATGTTTAAAATATGCCCATGAAAACGGTTGTCCATGGAATAATTATGTATGTTTATTTGCTGCTCAACATGGCAATTCAGAATGTTTAAAATATGCTCGTAAAAATGGGCTGTAAAGATTGTGTATAATATATAAAAAACATATTAATTGCGTTATGTATAAAAAAATATAATATATAGTATAATATATATGATAGAAATTAGTACTTGTGAATTAGCAGCTAAAAACGGAGATTTAGAATGTTTAAAATCTGCTCATGAAAACGGTTGTCCATGGGATGAATACACATGCGCATATGCTGCACAAAATGGACATTTAGAATGTTTAAAATATGCTCATGAAAATGGATGTCCATGGGATGAGTTTGTTTGTCAACTAGCCGCTAAAAATGGCCATCTGAATTGTTTAAAATATGCTATTGAAAATGGTTGTACAAAAACTTATGATATTTGTATTTTAGCGGCTGAAAATGGCCATTTAGAATGTTTAAAATATGTTCATGATGTTGAATCGGTATTTTTAAATTCGGTAGTATGTAATTATGCTGCAAAAAACGGTCATTTAGAATGTTTGAAATTTCTGCATGAAATGGGATATGAATGGGATAATGAGGTATGTCTTGAGGCTACTGAAAATGGTCATTTAGAATGTTTAAAATACGCCATTGAAAACGGATGTGTATGGGATGAAACAGTTTGTGAATGTGCGGCTGAATACGGACAATTAGAATGTCTAAAATATGCACATGACAACGGCGCTGGACTCGGGTATGAAATATATGAAGAAGCTTGTAAAAATGGTCATTTGCATATTATAAAATATGCCCATGAAAACAATTGTTTTGATGGGAGATATAATATAAATGGTAAAATTAATGATATTACATATAAGAATATATTAAATCTTGCTAAAGCTAGCTGTCATTTGGAATGTGCTAAATATTTTTCTAAAATTTAATATAAAAAATCAATATATAAGTGCGTTTAAATTGCTAAAATAAATATGACTATAAATATTATATAAGAAATGGGAATTAATTGTTACAATTGTGAAAAATCACTTAGAATATTCGGTTTTAAGAGATCTTTTGAAAAAATGATTGAAGAACAATCTAAATATAATTGTAATCCTTGTCTAAGTGCTGCTGAGCATGGGCATATTGAATGTTTAAAAAAACATCATAAAAATATGGATTCATCAATTATTGGTGTGTGTGATGTTGCTGCTGAAAATGGTAATATAGAATGTTTAGAATATGCTCATAAAAACGGTGATATTTGGAGTGATAAAGCATGTATTCTTGCATGCGAAAGTAATTCAATATCATGTTTAAAATATTTACATGAAAATGGTTGTCCATGGGACCGAAAAGTATGTGAGACAGCCGCTGAATATGATCATTTACAGTGTTTAATATATGCACATGAAAATGGGTGTCCATGGGATGAATTCACATTATATAAGGCAATTGAAACTGGACATTTAGAATGTTTAAAATATGCTTATGAATTTGGATGTCCTGATGAAATAGAAATGATTGATACAGCATGTAGAACTAACAATCTTGATATATTAGAATATGTTCATAAATTTATGAAATTACCATTCAACTCTCTTTCTTCAGTTTTCACAGTTTTAAAAAATGGAAATATTGAATGTTTAAAATACGTTTATGAAAATGGTGCTGAATTAACAACAAATACAATGCAATTTGCATTAGAAGATAATAATAAAGAATGTATTAAGTATTTAATTGAAATTAAATGTCCAATGGACCAGTATGTGAATATTATGGCTGTTAGATTTTGTGATTTAGAGATAGTGAAATATTTATATGAAAAAAATATAATTAAATTAAATAAAGATTATTTATTAAAACACGTATTATTAAATAAATTTCAAGTTCTAAAATATGTATTAGAAAAAGGATGTCCTTATAGTTCTGATATTATCGATGATATAATTAATTTAGATAAGGCTGGTTATTTAAAATATTTTCAAAAAGAATATAAAATGAGTATAGATAAAAGTAATTTCATTTATATGATAAAACAAGATGCGATTGCTTGTTTAAAATATGTATATAAAAACACAATTTTATTCGATGTTTATTTTTGTAATAATATGTATATTAAATCACGTAAAAAATGTAGAAAATTTTTAAAAAAAATTATGTGTAAAAATAAAATATAATATATATATATATATATGTGTAATCGTTATATTCATATTCAATTTCTTAAAATGGATCAATCTTATTGTATGTACTGTAATAAATATTTAAAAGAATTTAAAAATATATACATAAAAGCAATTTATGAATGTGAGAACTGTAATGGTATTGATTATTATGTTCATGAAAATGCTAAATATTGTAAAAACTGTTCGTGTTTAATAAATTATTTCAACGCTGATTTACAAGCATATGATTGTTATAATAAGAAGAAACAGAGTGTATATCACAGAAAATATTATATATTAAACACCTTGAATGAAATTAACAAAAAATATAATATACTTATGAGTGAATATCAAAAATATATTATATTAGAATATTGTAATAATATCATAAATTGGGAAAAAGAGAATAATATGATTAAAAAGATAAATTTGAAATATGTCATAAAACAAATTTACATAGAATTCTTAAAACATGGAGAATGTCGTAATATTAAAATAAAAAATAATGCGAGAAAAACATACGAATTTTTAATAATATGGAAAAAGATTAAAAAAATATTCAAATTTGATATTCACGATAATATCTAATATTATAATAAATAGAATACATCAATCCTGTAATATGTCCGAATAATGAACACGCTTTCATCCAATTAGGGGCCTTAAACATATAAATATAACCACGGCCTTGGTTATATTTTAAATAAATACGCCCGTAACAGTCGTGGAGAATTGAGTGAAGATGACATATTCGATTTGGACATATTTTCTCACATATAGACGTTAGACAGGAGTGACCAGGACCAATAAGCCCAATGTCATAATCGTTTTCAATTAATATTTGGTCAATGGTTATATTTTTAATGTCTAAATAAACAGCTAATAAATATTTATAAGCTATCGCGGCTTTAAAGACATTTTTATCAACATCCTCATATTGTTTTTCAAAGAGATAAAAATTCTCATTCATAAATTTTATAACTTTTTCCGGTGAATCCATTATAATATATATTATAATTTTATTATATATTATGGATATACTTATAATATTCATGTAAATTTATTGCTTCTTCTTGAGTTATATTTTGAAGCATTGAAAAGTCATACATTTTGCCGTAAAAGCTTTGTGAGTTATTAGTATTATTACCAAGGTAAAAATCATGGTATTTATGTGTTAATAAGTTATCCTTGCCTTGTTCATAGGAAAATAATATAATATTTGCATTGTTATATACAATTTGACTATTTAAAATAATTAATATTGTATTAAAACTATAATAAAACGTTATAATATTTTTTTTATTTAACATAGACGATGTTGGTATAATAATCTCATTCGGATCGGTAGCATCTATTAAACTTATCATTTTTCCGAACTTAAAAATGATACCTGCGTTATTATATAATAACTTTATATAATTGTCGGTTTCACACATCATTAATGTACTGTTTAAATCTACTGGCTTTTTTTGAGGTTCTATCACGAAATTGAATGCGAAGGATGTTAAATTCGGTTGTTTATTAAATATGTCTGTATATTTTATTTTTTGTGTAGTATTATTAAAATATATATAATTATCGTTTATAACGTCTTTAAATAACTCGAATGAATAGTGTTTATAGTGATATGTTGGATTATTTTCAGTTGTAAAATAATAATAATCGTCAAATTTATGCTTTTGATTATGGAATTTGTTTATTGTCACACTATTAATTGCGATTGTTTTATCCACATCTGCTACACAATCGAGATTGCACCAACATAAAGCACATTTTTTTAGAATAGTCGGCCCTTTAAATTTTAATATATCTTTAAAGTACGATTCGTTAATTACTTTATTTTTGATATAATCTTCTGTTACAACTGATGGGACGTATGTATCTTTAACCTTCAAAGCGCCCGTTGTAAAGTCACTATCTATGCTAATTCTATCACACACGATCTCGTAATAATTATTAGACCTTCTTTTTAACGGGCTGTTCGAATTGAGACGAATTATATTTTTTGACATTTCATACTCATCTACAATAAGAGTGTTTCCAACGATTTTAAGGGCTGATAATGCGGAAACGTTAATTAATGACGTTAAAACAGATGTATCAATCGATATCGTGCGGTCATTATTTAATTTAATTCCTTGACCAGGAATAACAACATCTGTTGTTAGTTTATTAATATCGATATCTAATTTATTATCACTACTTATTTTAAAATATGGCGTATAAGCTAATGTTAATTTATTATTTACAAAAGTCATTGCCTCAAATACGTCTAAATTCAATTTGTAATTATTAAGATTTAGACCGTGTGCCATGTTGACGATCGGAATAATATGCCCGCTTGTGTCTCGTTGAAAATAATGCCCTAATCTCAGGGTTAATTTATTGTTTGTGTCAAAATAAACCTCTCCCGCTGTTTGATCAACAATATCGATATCGATTTTGTTATTTGTATTCATCACAACTTTCGATCCTATATTATCATCCACGTAGTTATTTATGTTGATCTTCATCTTTTTATTCGTCTGATCAATATAAATATCGCCATTCTGCGAGTATTTAGGAACAACATATTTATCTATGCTTGAAATTAATTTAGATTGATTTGTATCATAACGAATCGTGTCATTATCGATATTTAATTCAACGCCATTTTGAGTACGTTTGAGATGCTTATCATATATCTTTAACCATAATTTTCCCGTGCTATCTTTAATAAGATCATCTTTATTATAATCTAATCTTAATCTTTGTTTATCGTCTAATTTTATACAATTGAAATTATCAATTAGAGCAGATGTATCAAAACAAAGTTGATTATTTATGAACTTGAGGTTACACTTTGCTAATGATAATGTAACACGATTTTGATCATCTCTTGTTAAACCAGCGCCTAAATTACAATAAAGCATGTTGTTCAAGGTCATAAAATCACTTGATAAATTCAACATCAATTTATCATCTCCATTTACGCTTATAATAGTTGTAGGCACGCCTGATGAATCTATTGGTATAATTGATTTTGGATTAATTTCAATTTTATCTTTATCGATGTCTAACGTATCGTTTGTAATCGTGAATTTATCACTATATTGTGATTTATGAAGAATAAACTTAATATTTTTATTGATATTTATCATATTTCCATTACTAAAATGGAATTCATTCATGTTAAATTTTACTTGAGATTCATAATCTTTAAAATCTGAAATAACTCCATCGTACTTTCCCATTATAATATATGTTATAATAATTGAAATATTATTAACCAAAATAATGGTAAGGGTATTGTAAAAAACAACCGACGAATAAAATATATTAATGTATGATGGTTCATTTTTATATTATATTAGAATATAATTTCATCATGATCAACACTATACCATTTACACAGAACTTTATGATGTAGTAAAATATCTCTGGTTATCATACGTTTATTCTTGTATAACATAAAAGCGCTGATTTGACCATTTAAACCAGCCTTGCCTAATGGATTGATATCTGCGAAAGTCGTTTGTGTCGATCCTTGTCGTGAAACCGAGCTAAATTCACCAATCATTTTACCATTGCAATAAACATAGCTATTTTCACTTGGAATATTCCAGTGACAACTGAGACATATCCATTTACCAGTTTCACCTGCGTTTGCTTTATTTTTATAATCGCTTATAGGTGATCGTCCATTCGTTGTATTCTTTCCTATTACAGTCATATCGTTCACTGTGGAAGAAATTATAAGATCGCCATAATGACTAAAGCTTAAAAAGCGATGAAAGCCCATCGCGTCTTGCCCACAAAGCCCGTTAGTCGTCCAATAGCTCGTATTAAACGAATTTAATTTATATACAATAAATACATTTACAATATCTTCCTGTCCTGTTTGTACGTTTAAGTTAATATCTGAAATCATCCTTTGTGACCCATTAAATTCAAGATAGTAACGATTATTTATTCTATTTGCTTTCGTACAAATTGTCGGTTGTAAATTATATGTGCTTTGTTCTGCATCATCTTGAGACATACTTTGATCAAACAATTTTGAAACGCTTCTTACTGAATCAAAAGTTACTTCATTCGAATTCGCTGTGTCTATTTTATAAAATGCGGTTGCTTGTTGATAATATTCCCAAAACAACGTTTCTGACAAGCTGTTTATTGTATAATTTATTAAGCATTCCATGTTAATAGCATATTTTAAATTATTTGTTGAATTTGTCATACAAATCGTTTTTAAATTATCTATTTTTCTATTATGCATATCAATATTTTCACGTTTTTTTATATATTGATCATTTGAATTCAGAATATGAGACCCGTCGTGAATACCCATGTATATAATATTAATTATAATTATTAAAGAAATTTTTAATAACATTTTGATTGTAATCAAGATCTGTAAGACTAAACTGTTTTATAATTTCATAAAAATTATAACCATGAGAACGAAAATATATGAATAATAGACAATAATAGCCACAAGCCTTAGATTTATATGACTGAAATTGTCCGCTGTTATATATATAATCGTAATTTTGACTGATAATTTCAATTGGTTTTAATCCATATGAATCAAAATACTCGATTTTATCATCATCAACATAAAACGCCGTCCAATGCGTGCCATTACCTATTGAATCGTCTAAATTTATGATATAAAATTGATTACGTTTAATCATATCGGTTGTTAATTGATCTTTTGCATAAATGCCATTAAAATTCTTTATTTTCATATGATCAATCCATCTCATTAAATATGTGTTACTTGTACTTGTATTTTTAAATTTTAAAATATTAGGTTTAATAATGGCACGTTTCGAAAGGGGTTGTTTTTGCTGTTCCCAAATAGGATCCCTTGTCCGTGTGTTTTTTTTTTTGACCTTTTTTTTATACCATAACCCTTAACTCCTATAATTTCATGATCATCAAATTGTGGTTCATAAGGCAGCCATTTATATTCTAATGAAGTGCCTTCTGAATTTTTTATAATTGGTTGATTTTGATTTTGATTTTGAGCTATGGGTATTTTTTTGGGGTGTGTTTTAAATCCAGATACGGGATCATTGTGTAATCCAGAGCCAAGAAGCTTTAAAATCATCGGGATTCCCAATGCACCTAAAATGGCAGATAAAAACCCGCCCTCCATTTGACCATTTCCAGACATCATCATAACTTTATCAAATTTTTCTTTTTCTTTTTTTGGTAATTTTGTTATTTCATTTTGTACAATTGCTAATGCTTTTACAATATCGCCAACTTTTGAATTATGAAAATTTGCGCCAGATCCGAAGATTTTTTCAATTCCCAAAGATGAGAGTGCGCTAGCTATCCCACTCATTGCTGGTCCAGCAATTTTTTTAATAATCGGCATTGTTTTAGTTGCTATTTTACCTAATACTGGTAAAAGGCTTGATAATAATGATCCGCCTGATTTAGTATCTTTGTCAATGGATTTATAATGTCTTTCATTAAATGTTATTACAACAGGTTTTAGACCTTTTTTAATTTTATTATATTGTGCTTTTGTAACATAAATTCTATTTCCTTCATTTTCATTTGAAAATTGTAATTTTAAATTTACAGGCTCACGTTTTTTATAACCACGAATTAGTTTATTTTTTTGATTTTGTGTTAATTTTACAAATATTGGAATTAATGACATCTCTTATATTATATTGTAGATTAATTGATTTTATTTTATAATTTCTGTTCTATTATTTATTACGCTCAATTTAAACGTGTTCTCTGATAAAAGTAATGCATAAATACTATATTCCTTTGCTGGGGTATTGGCTAACATATAATTAAACTCAATTTTATTGTTGCCTTCTTTTAATACATCAGTAATATTCGAATATATATCGAAATATAAATACATAAAACATGTTTTAAATAAATCATAATCTATATACACTGGCGTTGGTGTTTTTTTATTCATATAATCTAACAAGGAACGATAAACAACTTGTGGCTTATTCACACAGTCATATGTATCACTCGGCAAATATGTATAATTATTGAGTCTTATATTTGCACTTACAATACCCATATCCGATGTATTATTCTCAAATGAATTTTTAGTCTGGTTATTTGAATTTTCTGTCCATGAAAAGAAAATTATTAAATGCCTTGGTTTTAATATATTATTTACAATTGGATAAGAATACTGTTTATGCTTCAATCCAGGATTAATATAAATCATTTCTTTTAAATATGTCACTTCAGTTGGTGTTTTTAACATTTTTATAAATTTTTCATTATCACTTGGGTTTAAACTTAATTTGTCATAGCAGAGCCATAAATTTTTCAATTTTAAAATTCCAGCATCAGCGCCATCTCTATGTAATATTGTTTCATTTGACGCTAATGTTATTGTAATATCTAAATTTGAAGGTGGCATAATCTGATTATAGAAACTAGAAAAAAACTCACAGTTACGGAGTTCAAAGATAAAATGAATATCACCATTTTTTGTTATTGCCATACGTTTTTTATAATTTTCATTATACAAATCATTTCTTTTTTCTACAGCATGTGATGTTGCATTTAACGTAAATTCATTTATGTCAGTACCACGAACTTTATCTGGATAAAAAAATGATGTTGTACCTACAGAATTAGCATATGGCTTAGAATATTCTAATATGTTTTTGTTTGTCATGTAATAATTAAGATCATCTGAATCATATAATATCTTCCCGTTTGATTTCACTTCTAATTTTTGTATTAAACTTGATGAATCGCTTGCTATAGCGATTTTATCAGCATCAGCATAATCAGAACCATCATTTTTTTTGACTTTTTCATATACACCATAATAATAACTGAAATACCAATCATTTAACATAAAATCATCTCCAGTTATCGAGTGTGTATGACTACGAACGTTATCTCGTATTGGTAAATTAGGATTACTTACTATATGATCAATTTTTTCACATCTTCGTCTAAAATCAATTAAACTCATTCTTATATAATATATTATAATAATTGATTAAATTCATTTTTTATATACTCTTTATCATTCTTCTTATCATCATTATTATCATTATTTTTATCCTTATATATTTTTTTAAGCTCCTTCTCAATTACATCTGCTTTATCATATATTATTTTTGATACTTGTTCATTTTCATTTTCATTTTCATTTTTATCTGGTTCTTGTGTTCTATTTTTGTATATTTTTTGTGCAACAATTTCGCCTGTTTTTTTTGCTATTGGTTCAACTGCTGCTTTTGCTGCTGTCTCAGCTGCTGATTTCATGATTTTTTTGCTACTTTCTGAAGCTAATTTTTTTGTTGCGGTTTTAAACATTGATTTAAATACATTTGATAGCCCATCGCCATCTTGATCTTGTGAATAATTACTTTGATTTATTCTAACAGGATTTAATCGATTCATTATATATATTATATTATATTAAAAACTTCTAATAAATAAGACCATTTGTATATCTGTCTCACTCAAATCAATAAATCTATCTAAACCATCTTTAAACGTAACGTTAAATTTTGTTATACAGTTCGTATTAATCTTATTATAAATCATGTTTTTTTCATCAATAGGAATATTATAACCAATTCTATGATCTGCTGTGTTAAACATATATAATACAGAATCGTGCTGGTAGCCGTTGAAATTACTGGACGATATTAACATCGGACATCGTATGACCACGTTATCTATTGAATTCGTGATATTAGGAGTTAATGGGCCATAAGAACTATTTATAACTAAATTGTTAAAACCGATCAAGAAACCGAACGCTATATTATCTCGAAAATCAACTTGAATATTATTTTTAAGCTCAATAAAACATTTTTTTAAAGATCCGACATAATATATATCTATTGAGTCTTTTTCAATAGATTGACTTTCAAGGTAATTTTGTATATATTGAGACAAATCACTATACGTATAATTTCCATTTGGGAACGTTAAAGTACTCCAATTTGTACCATCTTTTGAATACCTTAATGTGTTATTATTAAATTTTCCTGCGTCAATATTATTCCATGTATATGACATTCGTAAGCTATGTAATGCTATATAATGCTCTTGTTCTGGATCTAATTTTAAGCCATCGCCTGACATAGATACAGTAAAATTATTATTCTCCCCCCATAAATAATTAATATCTTTTTTTTTTGTGTCAATAAATATTGGTTTATCCATATATATTATATTAGATTTAAATGTTTTTTTATATAATCATGATATTGTGTTTTAGTAATAAATTCGTTAGTACGCAAATAATCTATAATATTAAATATTCTGTTTTTAACTTCTGTGGATGCATTTGATGTTTTTAACATCGGAGTCAAATTTTTTAAATCATTAATTAAGTCACGCGATGTTTTTCCCTCAGTATTAATTTCTTGATTTGTTAATTGTTTTAATTCTTGTATCATCTGTTTATTATCATTTCCAGCAATAAGGCTTGATCTGATCAAATTTACGCGTTTATTTTTATCTTCTTCGTTTAAGATGATCTTTCCTTTTCCTATCAATTTTGATTTCATATTTCGTTTTTTTACAATTCCAGATAAATCATTTAAATCATTGAAAATATTTTTTGCCAATTGAGAATATTTTCTTTTTGGGTTATATCGTTTATTCAACAACTCAATTGTGCTTTTATCACATCTATTAGAATATAAAATATCATCATTATTTGATAATTTTGCCTCAATAATCATCTCATTTAATAATTTGGGCATATTAATAAGCAATTTATCATTATATTTTGAGTTTACAATTTTATATGAATTACGTTTTTTTTTCTTTATACCTTCACCTTTAATTTCATCATCTTTTACAATATATTCTCTATTACTTAATTCTTTTTTAATAATATCCAAATATTTCCTAATAGCACTTCTATATAATTTCAACAGTTTATTGTCTTTTTTATATTTAAAATAACCACTTAATTTATTACCTAAACTTTTTATATCTTTACTAAATAATTCATTTTTTAATTCATCATCAGTCGCTTTCATAATATTATCAACACCAATAATTTTAATATTAGCATTAACTTCTTCGCCATTTTTTTTTGTATATAATGGTATGACTTTATTTTCACTTAAATCCTCCAAAAACTGTTTTTCTTCAGGTGATAATTTTTTACTTATATCATAAGTATATGATTCATTTTCTTCATTATATGGTAATGTTAACTGTTCATTATCTTGAAGTTGATCTTCATCTTCATAATATGGCAAGCTATTTGAAAATATTTCATTAATTTTATCATTTTTTTCTTCCATTTTATCAATCATTTTTTCATTACTGTCAGTAATAGGCTTAAAAAATTCAGCATTGTTAAAGTCACGATCGATTTTTTGATTTTCAAAATCTATATTTTTTTTTTTTAAATTTAAAATTTGTTTTTGAGCCAACACACGTTTTTGTATCAAATCTTCATAAGTATTTAAATCCATTATAATATATATTATATATTAGAATAATTGCATAATATGTAATTATATGTTTATATAATTGCATATGAATGCATTAAATAACGAGATAAATGCAAATTCTGCATTTATTTTTATATCATATTTTCATAATTTTTATTTATCATAAAATGACCATGTGGATAAGACATTGTTTCATTTATATGATATCTCTTATCAGAATATGAAATTAAAGTTTTTGAGTCTGTGTACGAATAAATTTTACAGTCTTTAGTTGATTTTATTCGCTCAAATTCATTTGATATAGATTCATTATTAAATAATGCATTTTTAAATCTTTCAAATGTTATATCGTTATTTTTCTTATTTTTAATCTTTATACCTCTAAACTCAACTTCATTATCTTCTTTTACATATGCATATAATTTATCTTTTAATGAAACAGCCTCAGTTATTACAGTTGCTGGACACTCATCTTTTATTTTTCCAGTGTCATATTCTCCATTACGATAAAATTCGAATGATTCATTATAAGAACTCATATCGAACATATCACCCATTTCATACATATCTTTATAAACATCATCAGTATTTTTTATATTACAAACAAAGCCGTCCGTATCTATATATAACATACTAATATTATCTTTATATTTATTTTTCAATTTATACCAATAATCATATATCAATTTCTTGCTTAAACATAAAATTGTTGATCCAATATAATTTGCACTATCAAGCTTCACATGGTTTTTCTCGATATTAAATAATACTGTGTCTATATTATCAGAATCTTCGTCACTGCTGCTAATAATATCATAATCTTTAAATGATTCCTTAGAAACGATTTTTTTTGCTTTATCAATATTAGAAACAATGTGTATATTACTGTTATATTTTTCCTTATTAAGAAGACACCGCCCGAAGAGACTGTTATTCATGAGCTTAAACATTGAATCATTATTCTTATTTTTTTCTCTCATAGCATCCTGTCTGTATTTATGATTTTTTTCAATGTATTTACGCATATAATTATCTTGTTTAAATTTTATGATATAATTGATTTTTTCGATTTTGAAGCCCCCTAATTTCAAAAAACACTGTAATGTTAAATAATGTATAACATATTCTTTTTTAGCATGATAATCCAATACAACTTTTTCGGTACATAAAAACTTTTTATCATTTTTTATTAATATATCTTTTTGATATTCAGAAATTTCTTTTTTATATATTTTACGTTTATGTGGAAATATCGGCAAATCAGAAAAATAATCATGATATGCAATATCAATTTCTGAAATATCAATACATAAAATAAATCCGAATTCTGAATTTTCATCATAATCCCAAATATTAAAATTTTTAATCTCAATGTCACTTAAATATTCAAAACCATCATACGGCAATTTATAATTTCTCATAATATGGGCATACATACTGTTTATATCGTAATGCATAATATAACTTGTTTCTTCATTTTGATTATAATTTCCCATGTATTTGTTGTTAGCCTTGGAATAACGTATAGATCCACATCCGCACAAGCCCCCAACGAGCATTTTTTGAAATGATTCGTACATACTGTAATCATCGATTATTTTTATTTTTACTGGATTATATTTTTTAAACAATTCGAATGTGAGGCTATTAATTGTATAATGACTGAACAATTCTGTTTTATATCGTTTTATAAACATGTCTCGGTAATTTTCCATTATATCTGTTAAGATAAGTGTGTCTTTCATTAGGTAATAATCAGAAAAAGAACCCAAATTTTTAAAATTTTGATAATAGAAATCTTTATATTTTTTGTATGTTATTTCATCAGTATTAAAATATGAAATATTTGGAAATTTTTCATTATTATAATGCTCAAATGAATTTATATATCTATAAGGAAATATATCTTTTTGAATAAACTCATGTGTTAAATTATATTTCTCAATTAATTTTCTAGTATATTTAATATTTTTCATATCTAAATTCTTACTCAATGATTCCAACTTACATGTAATATATTCATAACTATCAATTATCTTGATATAATTGTTAATATTCATATGAAAAACATTGCTTGTATTTCTACCAATTAAATTTATATTTTCTCCTTCAAAATGTTTTGACATACGTGACAAAATATAGTTCGAGTCATAGCCTTTTAAATAATGAAAGACTATATGAAGGCAATTATTTACTTTCATTTTTGAATTACAAGTTAAACATGCGCTGCCTAGAAATGAGCCATTTATATGATTATGATGGGCGCACTTTTTATGATCTTTATCATCAAATTCAATTTCACAATATTCACAGTGTGTTGCTTTATCATGTTTTTTTTGTTGTATATTATCTAAGACTGGTAATGAATAATATTTCTTTTTACACAGTTGAATATGAATTAATATATCTTTTATATCATTAAAAAAATTATCTATAACTGGATCTTTTTCATTTTTTCCTCTGTAAATTTTAAATTTGTTAAATTTAGGCCGTTCCTTACAAACTAACTGAAAACAATAAGAACTTAATTTATGTTCGTATTTGTCATTATATTTTGGATCATTTATGGGGACAAGAATACTTTCGAAATCGCAATACATAATCCATGGCAATACTTGATTGTGTTTAATATTATACTCCTTAATATAAGTGTCTTTGGGGCATTTTAATAATTTTCCATCTTTTAAGCACATATTAGGAGGCAAATCAACGTTGTTTTTAAAATTACATTTATGCCCTTTACTATCATATACTTTTTGTCTTGAAAATTGCTTTAAACATTTTTCACAGAATTTCGTATCATGTGATGTAGATGATGACGATAACAATCTATTCAAATTACGAATATATACATAGTGATATTTTTGCTCTTCTGCATCACTTATAAGTAATAAATTCAGTGTATCTTCAAATGTATTTTTACTATGATAATATGGTATAATATCATTTTTTTTATCTTGTTTATATTCAAAAATATTTATACAAATTTTATTCCTAATTTCGAGATCTTTTAACACAGCTACGTTATTATATGCTATTGGAAAATTTATTTCATCATAATCTACATGTAATATTTTATTATTATATATATATGCTTTTTGCCCAAATAATCGCTCAGGGTGTTCAATTTTTTTATTTTCATTTAATCTATAACGTAGATGTAAAAGATGACACCATAGAAAACACTTATCATCTTTGTTTTGAATATTTACACACGATTTTCTATTTTTAATTTTTTCTGGTAATTCAATATAACCGTTTGCAAAAACATTGGTTATAGGTACAATGTTTATTTGTTCACTTTGACAGCCACTTGATGAATAAATAGTCACTTCAATATCACCAAAATCACCAATATCACCATCGTTAGCATAATATCCCTGACCTTCTGTTTCTGCTAAATTTTCAATTTTATCCTGTGTGTCCTCGTCATCTTCTTCATCTTCGGATTGGAACACGCTTAATTTCTTTTTTTTTTTCTTTTTCATAGATTCTTGATTATTAAATGCATAATCATCCTCGTCTTCTGATTGAAATACACTTTTTTTCTTATTAATTTTTTTTGAATTATTAAAACTTATTTTTTGATCGGTTTTTTTCATAAATTTTCCAACTCGATTTATGATGTCTTTTTCACTCATATCTAGATAATCTTGTATGTCGTTTTCGTTCCGTATAATGTGATATTTAGTTTGAAAGTATGGATTTAATCGTTTGTCTGGATTTTTTACATTTCTTAACTCTGACCCCATAATAGAATTACATTTAAACTGACCTATTTCACGTAATTTTTTTAATAAAAATTGTCTTTTTATTTCACGGGAGTAATTTAATTGATCATCCTCCATTGGATGTAATTTTTTATCATCCATTGGTTTTAATGGAATATCATATAAATTTAATGTCCTCTTCATAGCACTTTTATTTTTTTTTATTCCATTGAAATTATCTGGTTCTTGTTCTTGCACTTGTTCTCGCACTTGTTCTTGTACTTGTTCTCGCACTTGTTCTTGCACTGGTTCTTGTTGCACTAGTTCTTGTTTATTATTTAATGATTGATAATAATCTAATATTGATGAATTAACAATATTTTCTTTTTTTCGTGTTGGTTTGGCATAATAATCAATAAGTGAATCTAAAATTTTCTGTTCATATTTATTATATTTTTTTTTATTATAATTTTCTATAGATCTTCGTGCAAAAAAAATTATATTATCTTTATTTATATTATTAGTATCAATTAAAATACTCTTATATGTTTGAATAATTTTTTCAATTTTTTTGTTCGTCATTATAATATACAAATATAAAAAAAATCTTTAAACCATTTTTGTTTTTTGTAATTCTTGTTCATAAAAATTACCTTTTATATATTCATAACGATCATTCTTTTTTTCAATACTTTTTACCTTGTATGTATTCGGATTTGTTCCATTATCTTTATAAACAACAAATAATTCATTACTCCATTTAGGATCATAACCTTTATCAAACAGTTTTTTAAATTTATAAATTCGGACTATATCACCAACTTTAAATTTCGGTTTTATATTTTGTTTCATCATTTCTCGACGTCTTTTGTTGTACAAATTATAATATACAATACCTTCATTTTCTTTTTTTGAGGCCTCAATAGGCGTCATCTTAATACTCGAATGATAAGTATTATTATATTCATTAACAATTCTTTCAATATCATCTATATATCTATGGTTATTGCGTTCAGTGAACATTTTTACAATTTTATTCATTAAAGTTTGATTAAACCGTTCAGCCATAATGGCTTTTAATTCTGAATCAGTCCGATATGGCTCTATATTATATTTTTTTAACATAGATCGAAAAAAATGGTTATCGTATTCCCCGCCCCCATCGCTCCAGATTTTTCGTGGAACTCTGCCTTTTTTTAAAATATTTTCAAATGCATTAGCTATAGTTTTTTTATCTTTCTTTTTTGTTACAGCTACCCAAGCAAATTTACTAAAAACATCCAAAATAGTGAGGATATATTTATATCCATTATTTTGTTTTGAATATTTTGGAATTAAAATTAAATCTGTTGTCCAAATAATATCAATACCTGGAGAATAAATATATCTTCGTTTAAATTTCTTTATTATTCTTTTATGCATCTCATTCGCGTATTGTTTTCGATCATCATTTATGTCTATCTTCGTGTCGTTTTTTTTTTGACCTAGACCAAGCTGTTGTTTCGTATTAATTATACCTCTTGTAATTTTTGCCATTAAATTCTTATTTTCCATCGCATCAATATTTTCAATCATTTTTTTATCACACATATGTTTATTTTTGGGATTTACAGAATAGCAAATATCATGATGCATTGCAATTTCGTCTAATTTATTCTTTGGAGATTCATTAATTTTATATATTTCACCAGTGTCTTTATTATAAGTGATTTGTTTATTCAATGGATTATATGGGCCTAAATAACGATATCCAGGCGCTACAAAACCTTTTGATGGTCTAGGTAATTTCCCGATCATCTTATGAATATCTAAACCTGTACCATTTTTTATAAACATGTTTTTTCTAGTATTACATATATTGCAATTTCCAACAACACACTGTCTATTATTTCTGGTAATTTGTTCTATATTATCAGTATCAGTTTTCATTTTACATTTTAAACAGTAAATCTGCATATATAATATCTTATATTTGTTTAATAAAAGTAAATTTTTTGCTGTTACAAATACTACATCTCGATTCAATACCATTTTTTTTATTTTTTGTAATTACTTTTTTTTCACTGTCTTTAACTGAGGCTGTCTTTTTTCGACATTTAACACAATAATTATGATTACTCATTATATATATATATATAATTATATTTCTTCATCAAAATTTTTATAATATTTATTATTATTCTTATCGATAAACAGGAAATCATATTTACCATTAATTTTTTTAAATAAATCAATATTTTCAATATTATTTTCAGTTAACACTAATTTTCTTGCTCTTTTTGTTTGAGGTTCAAAAATAATCATATAATTACAATTTAAACGAATCGTCTGATCAATTTGTACATATGATTGACCTAAAAAAATAGAACTAAGATTTTTCTGTCTACCATAGATATAATGATCCACAATACGTTTTAATACATTTTTTGAAACAGTCATTAAATCATCAAAAATAACCAATTTTTTTGAATCATTATCATAACAATCAGCATATGGGATGTTGTTTGGATCATTTTCTAATAACATAAAATCATATTGAATTTGTGATTTTAGTTTATCACTAATACTTTTAATATATTTTATTTTATCCTGTTCAATATTTCGCCCATAATAATAAATAACATCTGGTTTAAAAAACTTTGCACTCAGAATCATATACATAACCAGATTTGTTTTACCACGGCTGCTATCCCCTGAAATACTCATTCTGAATGGCCATTTTAAAATATATGAATCATTATTATCTTTTTTTTTCATATCTAAATTTGGTATCTTCATTTTTTTATATATTTTATATTAGATTAATTCTCAATATAATATTTCATACAATCAACATTACCAGTATTTTCAGCAACATCAAAAACATTTTTATCCCATGGGCAACCATTTTCATGAGCATATTTTAAACATTCAATTTCACCATTTTCAGCAGCTAAAAAACATGTACCAATACCCCATGGACAACCATTTTCATGAGCATATTTTAAACATTTTAATTTACCATTACCAGAAGCTTTTGCACATGTCAATTCATTCCATGGGCATCCATTTTCATGAGCATATTTTAAACATTCTAATTCACCATTTTCAGCAGCATTAGCACAAGTATATTTATCCCATACACAACCATTTTCATGTGCATATTTTAAACATTCTAAATTACCATTATAAGCAGCAATCGCACAAGTAAAATAATGCCACGGACAACCATTTTCGTGAGCATATTTTAAACATTCTAAACGACCATGTTTTGCAGCAAAAGCAGTTGTGTCTTCATTCCATGGACAACCATTCTCATGAGCATATTTTAAACATTCTAAGATACCATATCTAGATGCATTCGTACTTGTATCTTCATTCCATGGACAACCATTTTCATGAGCATATTTTAAACATTCAATTTCACCGTTTTCAGCTGCCAAAAAACACGTATCTGCACTCCAAGGATATCCATTTTCATGAGCAAATTGTAAACATTCCCTTTGACCATATTCAGCTGCCAAATCGCAATAATAATCACCTGATTTATTTTTATGTGAATATTTAAAACATTCTAAATGACCATTTACAATTGCACAATGAGCATTCATTTTTTTACAACAATCAGCGTAATCATTTTGTGAAACACATTTTCCGTCGAATCTTAATTTTTCAATTTGAAAAGGAAACATCTTATATATATAATTATATTTTTATATGTAAAAATTAAAACACAAAAAAAATAAAATCACCACATCAGTAAATAACCCCAAAATACACCAAGTGATACACCACCCCACATAATTAGCGAATATACACAAGCGAAACAAAAATGCACGAAAATGGTCCAAAATGATAAAACTATTCATTGAGAATAAGCTAAAATACCATAAATAATATGTAAAACGAGTTTCAAATTAAAATTGATGCCCAAATAATAAACCCCTTTAGTAACCCCAATTTAATAAGGAGAATTAATATTACCATTTTATGGTTTATTAGTAATAATCCATAAAATATGTTCCATAAATTATGTTCAATAAATAACATACTTGATTATACAAGGAGAGATTTTTTTAAAAATTTCTATTAATATTTTTCATTGTATTTTAACCATTTTTCAAAATTATAACCAATACATTATTATCAATATTTTATTCTAGTTTATTTATCCCACTCCTTTTTAATCCATTTTATAATTCAATTTTATAAAATCATTTTATCATATTATTTTATAACTCCATTTCTTATAATCATATTATATCACCATTCTCTTATAATCAATTTATAACTCAATTTCTTATATCTATATTATAACTCCATTTCATATAATCATTCAATATCACCATTCTCTTATAATTATTTTATAACTCCATTTCTTATATCTATTTTATAACACTATTTCTTATAATCATATTATAACACCATTTCTTATATCTATATTATAACTCCATTTCTTATAATCATTTTATAACTCCATTTCATATAATCAATTTATACCATCATTTCTTATAATCATTAATAACACCATTTCTTATAATCATTTTATAACACAATTCTAATATCAATTTTTATTATACCATTCTCTCATTAACATTCAATACTCACCAATCATTCAATAACCATATTCTCTAAAACCATTCAATTTATACTAGTCTATTATTCTCTATTCTGTGTCTCAATTCACTGTCCCAACCAGTGTCCCAATTGTAGCTTTGTCCCAACCTGTGTCCCAATTGTAGCTTAGTCCCAACCTGTGTCCAAAATAGTGTCCCAACCAGTGTCCCAATTAGTGTCCCAGTATTATGTCCCAATTAGTGTCCCAGTATTATGTCCCAATTAGTGTCCCAGTATTATGTCCCAATTAGTGTCCCAACCAGTGTCCCAATTAGTGTCCCAACCAGTGTCCCAATTAGTGTCCCAGTATTATGTCCCAATTAGTGTCCCAACCAGTGTCCCAATTAGTGTCCCAGTATTATGTCCCAAATTTCCCACATTACATTATATATCATATACACAGTTCAAAGAAATTTCAATAGTGGTAGCGAAAAATTCGAGATAACTGTGTTCGAGATAACATAGATGATGTCTTTATAAAAAATATATATATAAAAGAGGAGGGAATATTAGGCCCCGTTTACACTAACCCAGATATTTCTGAATAAGGATAAAAATTTATCTTCTGGGCAGCATATTAGTGGAAACACCAAGCACATTCAGATCTCGTTCTATCCTTTTTCACCTGTTTCTACTGACCCAGTTATGCAGAATAGCTCCGGATATTTCACACTTAAGGGAGAAAAATTACATCATTATACTATGAACGAGGCTGTTCTCGCCAGTGTGCACGCGAGTTCCTGACGTTATCGGCAACTTAGCGGATTGGAAAGAGAAAACCCGAATCCTCCATTGTCTCTGCAATTACTTTATCATTAAAGACATGTTCCCACCATGCATTCGTGGTTCCTAGTCGCTTCCAATATCTATGGATTCGGGCTTCTTCGCATTTAGGCCTAGCGATTTTACAATAGCTTTCCTTCGTAGAATCAGCATAACTAGGGTTGCACGCGCTTTCCTTCTTTTGGAACTAGTAGTTAGGGCAGACATTACCCCAAGCAGGTTACAGAGGAAGCTAAGACATGTCAAGATATGCTGAAGATAAAAAAATACTTGGATATTCTATGCTATGTTTATCTCTATCAGAAAGCGTCCAGTATTTTGCCGCTAAACTAATCAAAAATAGTTGTTGAAGTTGCAGCGTATTCCAAAATATCCAGATGAGAGTGTTTCCACTAATACGCTGCATATTAAAATATCTCCGTAGTCAGAAAAATATGCTCTTCAGACCGTATTCCAAAATTTCCGTATTTCATCGTTTCAGTGGAAAGGCAAGGCCAAATTCGATAACTTTTTCTCTGTATTCACAAATACCCGGGTCAGAGGAAACAGGGCCTTAAAATTCATTTGAAAAAAACGAATCCTTCAAGGAAAAAGTGCTTCCAGCTAGGGAGAGTCAATCACTATCTAAATGAGGCACTGCTCAACAGATGATATGGTATCTAAGTGTAAAATACATACCAACTGTGGAGAAAGTCTGCTTTGGTCGACTGTAATCCCTAAAAAGAAAATTTTATAAGCATTTTAAACCAATAAACAGAATGAGTACACACAACATAGATTCTTATAGCTTTTATGATTCCTGGACCTTGCTAATAATAATAATATAATAATAATAATTTCTTTATTTAAGATTGGCTCATATTGCTAGCTCACGTGCTAATTTAAGCCAACCGAAACTTAGATACAAGATGCTATAATAAATTAAATCTAAATTACAAACGAGAGAATTCTATTAAAGAATATAACTATAAAAACCCTAAATTACCTATATACAATCTGCACAATTTACAACTGCAAACAAAATCGTAGCATTGAACTTTTCTTTTGAAGTTGCTAAGTGTCTGGGACTCTTTTATAGAAGATGGCATAGCATGCCATATCCTAGATCCAAGAAAACATGCACTTTCAATACCATACCCTGTTGTTTTTGGTTTCGGTGCAACAATATTTCTGCAGCTACGAAGGTGGTAAGGTACATCTTTCTGAACGAAAATTTGTTTCATGAAACTAGGATTGAGATTTCTTCGAGTTTTAAAGATATCGGTAGCAAGCAACTTTAAATTTCTCATGTGAATGGAAACAGACTCCGCTTTCTTCAATAAATCTTTGAAACTAGGACAACTATCCTTGTATACGATTCTTAGGGGTCTCTCGTGGATTCTGTTTATTTTCTTATGAGCCGACCTGTCATGAAACATCCAGATAAGTGTACAATAGCTAAACTGGGACATAACAAAAGTATTCGTCATAATCCTTAACTTCTCAACATTCGTGTAACCTACTAAAAGTAACTGTTTCAAGATCAAAACGTTTCTAGTGAAATATTCAAGAGCAACATAAGAAATGACTATTTCAAGAAAAATCGGTGTAACTCTTTAGAATACAGAAAGTACTTTTGTCGCCCGACACTCTTCAGTGTGAAACGTAGGAAAACGATCAAAAGGTGAACCGAAATACGTAACCAGACGCGGGTAGGTTCATGGGACATAAATACTGCGTCCTAATAGTCAGATGACTAGCAAATGAGTACAACAAAATGGGCTCAAAAGGGGGAAATAAAACTTTTTCCTCTGTATTGTCACTTAACATGTACTCAGATGTCTGTTAATCTCAAACCATGCTATTTAAGTTCATTTCGAGGACACATGATGATGAAAAGCTGCCTGCCATTGTCAATGCTCACTCCTAGACAAGGGAAAATCCCAATTTGGTGCCATGAATTCTGAAGCCAAGGTCTCATATTTTTAATCACACAAGTGGCCTTAGAAATATATCTCCTCAAAAATATCATGTAAATTCGAGATTTGAGGTTTAAATTACCCTTTGACGTTGCCCTGCTAGGTAGAGCCTTCTACCTAATACCAACCTAGAAATCTGAGTCCATTTTTGTCTATATGGCCAAAGATTTTACAGCTACAGGCCGCTACGAATAAAGTGACCCCAGTCATCTTGAAGAAGAGGCTCTCAGCATCGGAAAAGTGGCGAACCATTTTTAGAAATTTTCCAACATGTACATAGTAATATTTGGAAGTCCAAATTCCAGCATCATTCATGCAACACGTTATAAAGTAAGAGGTATCGCAAGGTTAAGTTTATTGTCCACAGCAGTACGCACTGCATCCAGGGTGGTACAGCCGGGGATGCAAAGAAATAGTAAATTTCGCTTTTAACTGTACATTTAAGCCACAGGTATGCAAAATATCTGTACGTAATAGTATAGATTAGTATACAAATCGAAAACAGTTTGTTTAACCTTTTCCTTAGTTTCATTCCTAATCTCTGGATATAAAACGACTAGTCTGAAATGGAATCCAAGTCTGACTTTTGCAAACCCTAGCAGTTAAGCAGATTCAGTCCCATCTAAACAAAAAAGTGATAAGGATCATGGCTCAAAAATCAGTACTACAACCAGACATTTACCTTATTAACTGAACCAAGCAGTTTGACAATCGAATCATAAATCAAACGCACATTCAACTCCTTGAAAAGTTACTGTGAAAATCATTGCTTTGTGCAAACTACTCAACTACTTTTGAAAACGTATTCCTTCCAAGATCTTCCTTGATCAAGTTTAATATATAGAAAGTGTTGTATTTGTTCGAAAGGAAGCCAATGTGTTCCACTGTATCCTAAAGCCTGGTTTTCAATGTGCCGTAACAGCCGGCGACTATCGCCGGCAAATGTGCCTGCGGCAGTAAAGGTACATTGGAAACAAACCGCCTGCGATAGTCGCCGGCAGTAAAGGTACACTGGAAACACACTGCCTGCGATAGTCGCCGGCAATACAGGTACATTGGAAACACACTGCCTGCGGTAGTCGCCGGCAGTAAAGGTACATTGGAAACACACTGCCTGCAATAGTCGCCGGCAATACAGGTACATTGGAAACACACCGCCTGCGATAGTCGCCGGCAGTAAAGGTACATTGGAAACACACTGCCTGCGATAGTCGCAGAGTTTTATATATTTATTTTATTTATTTAACATTATTTACACACGAAACACAACCCTTCAGCAATTAATATACAAAACTTAAAATCTTAAATCTAAAAAATTAAATTCCTAAAAAGCCTAAAATCCTAAATTCCTTATCTGCTGTTGTTCCAGGGAGTCGTGTTTGAAAATGAGTCTAGCCCTTTAACTGCGTTATTAGTCGTTGCTTAAAACGATTTAAAGTCGGTAGCTCACGAATTGTGGAAGGTGTTTCATTCCAGACTTTCAGAGATGCATAATGAAAACTCTTTTTGAAAAACTCTGTCCTGGATCTAGGGATTTGAAGATCCTGAGAATTTCTCATATTATACGAGGAAAAATATGATCTGGGCAAGTATTTATCAAAAAGGTTTTCAGGACATAATCTGTTTATGATCTTGTAGGTCATCACGTTCTTGTCATAACGGATAATGTTTTCTACATTTAGCCAGGAACTAAACCAAATATCTTTTATCTTTGCATTCTCTATTATTGACCATGCTCTGGATTGAAGATGTTGGAGAGGAGCTAATTTTGTTTTACACAAGCTACCCCAAACAACCTCGCCATAATGCAGATGACTCTCGACAAGAGCATAATACACACTGCAAAGCTGAGATTGCGGTAAAATATTTTTCAGTCATTTTAGTGTATTGCTCATCCCAAGTAAGGTTTTCGTCAATAATGATGCCTAGGGACTTCACTTGATCTACCTTTATTATATCCGAACCATCCAGCGTTAGAGCCTGAGGAAGGTCGAGATTCTCAGTCTTGAGTGGGTGTCCTACTACCATGAATTCAGTTTTTTTGAGATTAGGACTTAGTTTATTAACTCTCATCCACTCTGAGATATTGAACAGCTCATGGTATACATCGTCGACCAATTTTACTGGATCACTAGAAGCAATTGTCAAACTGGTGTCATCAGCATAAATGCTAGCTCGTGAGGATTGCAAGCACTCTTCAAGATCATTCAAATACATGATGAAAAGAAGAGGGCCTAGGCATGACCCTTGTGGTATGCCACAGGTAACCTTCTGGCTTTTGAATGCAAACCATTTAGAGAGCAAAAGTGCTTTCTGTTTGTTAGGTAGGATTCAATCCACTCCCCAGGCTTGCCTCTTACCCCATACGCGCGCAATTTTTTCATTAATACGCTATGGTCGACCGTGTCGAAAGCTTTCTTTAGGTCAAGGAATACAGTAAGGTTGACTTTGCTGTGATCTATGCTCTCATACCAATAGTCAGTGCTACCCACCAGCGAGGTTATTGTGGAGTAATGCTTGCGAAAAGCTGCTTGGTTTCTCGTTAATCGTTTGTTTGTTTTGAGAAATTCAAACAGCTGGTCGTGCGTAAGCCGCTCTAACATCCTCGAGAACACATATATTACAGATATGGGCCGGAAATTGTTTGTATCAGTTTTAGGGCCCGATTTGTAAATAGGGGTAACCCTCGCTAGTTTCCAAACATCTGGAAAGATGCCATTCATAAGTGATACATTATAAATCATCATGAGAGGGTAAGCGATGGAAATGGCCGCGTCTTTTACCAACGTTATCGTTACCTTATCGGGACCGGATGCTTTCCTTTCTCCAGCCGATTTATTGCATTCAAGACATATTCCTCATCTACTGTTTGAAAAAGCATTTCTCTGTTTTCTGGGATGATATGCTTCAGGCAGTCATCATCAGAGTTGGACCTAATCTGTTTTGCAAGATCAGGTCCAACTGAAACAAAGTGACGGTTAAGAGCCTCAAGTATATCATATTCTTTGGTTAAAGTTTTGCCTTCACTTTCAATGGCAGAGAGATTTATGGATTTAACATCTTTTTCCAAGATCCGATTTATTGTCTTCCACATTGATTAAAGCTTTATATTGATCCTGTATAGAGTTTCTAATTTCTTTTGTTACTCTATTACGTTGTTTGGTATAGAGAGACCACATTTCAGGATTCTTAGTTGCTATTTTCTTCAGCCTATCCCGCGTTGCCATCGATTTCCTAATACTCGGGGTAAGCCAGGGCGCAAACTCGGACCGGATTCTTCTCCTTTTTATTGGAGCGTGAATATTAAAGATTGACTCAAAAATTTCCTGAAATGTGTTCGCCATACCAGATGGATCACTGGAAAGATGGTCAAGGATGGTTTTCCAATCTATTTGTTGTAGGTCGTGCAGAAAGAGGGCCTTATCATATTGTTTCATATTTCTTGATTCAACTATCTTTGGCTTTGCATTTTCTTTTTTTAATCGCCAGGCATTAACTTTTCTAACTTCATACACCAAATAATGGTCAACCATCCCTGTTTCTAAGACATCTGCCTTTAGAATGAATTTTGGGTTCGAGGTAGAGAAATGGTCAATGAGTGATTTACGTATTCTCTTATCGCCCTGCTCAGTTGTTGCTACGGCAACTCTTGTGTAGCTCTTTATTAGCTGTTCTAATTGATATTCAGAATACACTAGCTTAAGTTTTTGATGATAGCATTTTTGTGATCCATTATATCACAGTTTGTATCCCAAACTAAAATTATTTCCTTTTCTTCCTTATCTGATGGATAACAGTAAAGGTACATTGGAAACACACTGCCTGCAATAGTCGCCGGCAGTAAAGATACATTGGAAACACACTGCCTGCGGTAGTCGCCGGCAGTAAAGATACATTGGAAACACACTGCCTGCGGTAGTCGCCTGCGGTAGTCGCCGGCAGTAAAGATACATTGGAAACACACTGCCTGTGGTACTTTGAGGGAAATGTATTGTGATCTGGTACTCCAATTAGAATCAAGCTTCTACGTGCCCCTTTTTTCGAGCTTTTTCCACACACGTTTATAGAGGCACCAGCTATGGAAGCAAATCAAAAAACTGGCAATGAAACGTTGATGAACTGCATCCGAAATTACCGGGAAATTTATGATAAGAGTTCAACTGATTACAAAGTGACATTTAAAAAAGTAATGCTTGGAAGGAGGTTTCAAAAAAGCTAGGCATTGAGGAAAACGAAGCAAAAACAAGATATAGTAATATCAGGACGAACTTCTCTAAACATATAAAAAGGGAGGAGATCATTAGCTTCAGGATTTGGAAGAAGTGATATGCCATTGATTCGGGAAGTATAAGATGTCATGCAATACAAGTTGTCTATTTACTGCAGAAGCCATTTTCAAAAAGTCAAATCACTTTATTGACTGCGAAGGACAGCTTCTTCATTGGTTCATCTGTATCACATGACAAAATATAGACAATAGACTGCCGCTGGCTGCCGCAGGTAGTATTTCCAATGTCCCTGCGACTGCCTGTGGCACCTTGAAAAGTTGAACATGTTTCAACTTTTTTCCGGTACCACCAGCAGCCGCAGATAGCCGCAGGCAGTGTGTTTCCAATGTACCTGAACTGCCGCAAGCACATTCGCCAGCGATAGTCGCCGGCTGTTACGGCACATTGGAAACCAGGCTGAAAAATTTTTTCAAATAAGTTCTTTTGGCTTAGAAATGTAATCATCCTGATGGACAAAAATTGAAAAAATGCACCATATAAGATTTGAATGCTTCTAATTTCTTTTAAATAAAATAAACTCTTTTAATTCAAAACGATCTGTCATTCAGGATCTAAAGTCTTTCCAGCTACACTAGGTTTGAAGATAGAATATTTCATCATGTGGTTGATAACTACTAATGATTTAATTTTCAAACTTGTGCCCGCAGATATGATTAGCTACATTTTCATCAAATTTTGGTATAGATAACCTCCAACTCTGTTGGCATATTCTCAATTCTACTACTGTCCTCTAATTGCCATCCTATAATCATTTGAGAACTTACGAAAGGTCACTCAAGAGACAGATTATCTAACTTTTCATGTTGAGAAACGCATGCTCTTATCAACCTTTGCGTAGACTCCTATTTCCCACTGCCTAGCCAAATGAGCCCCGTCTGCACCGTTTATACAAAGGTAAAGTTTGGTCCTATGTACTATTCCATATGTTGGGGAGTAAACTCTTACCAATTTTGGCAGGGTCGCCAGATATACCAAATTGCTTAGATAAACCATCACTATAATTCTTAAAACTCATGGTTACTCTCAACTCTTCTTTAGTTATTAGCAAACCGCATGGTTACGAAAACGGAATTTATAGACTAGAGTAACGCAACGAAATAAATAACTAAATCGTTATGATGCTAAAGACCGTTCCAGTCTTTTCATACAATATTGTAATATCCAGTACCAACAGACAATGCACAAATAAGAAATGATTACAAATGTATCAAGCTACATAGTATGCAACTCTATAATCCCAAAACAAGACCAACACTCAAAAACAACAACAATCCGATATTGTAAAAGTAAACCCCTTGTTCATATAATAGATTGGAAAAAAGAATTAGCACTCACACCTCTGACATCCGTTACTTGTAACATTGGTCAACACAATTTTTCTGCTGGGACAAACACCTTTAAAATATTGCTAAATTCATGGTGCTGGTTTCAAAACTCATACCCGTTCTGTCATACCACGTCACATTATCAGTACAAGGTCACATTATTACAACGCAGACAAACATAAAAGCTATTTAGGTCAGAAACTTTTTGAAAATACTTTCACATCTAATCTTTGAAATTATTTCATAACTTTGCTGAAATGGCTTAATAATTATGTTGAAATTCATTGTAGGAAAATATGAATGTCAACCAACATGGTAGCATTGTGAGCCACAATAATGAGAAAGGTGACTGTCTATCTCTGAGATGAAAGCTATTCCCATTAATTGTTCTGATTGTCTAAAAATATACCAGATGTGCATATTATGGGTGACAATGTGATCCAAGCGACTGCTCTTTAGTCACATACCTTGAGGTGGTGGGAAAATGTTAATACTATGCATAAATGACAAAGATTCTTTCGGCTACACCTATGACAAGTTCATCGTCAAAGAGATGAGAACAAATATACAGTAGACAAATTTCATGAGAGATCCTACTACACTTACCTTAAGATTAAACTTAACGGCCAAGATGAACAGCTGGCACCTCAAAACATCTGCAAGTCCCACAAAGAAAGAATTCAACAATGGACTAAGGGAAATCAGAACAATTTTCCTACAGTCTGGCGAGAACCAGCTAGCCACTTTGATGATTCATACTTCTGAATGATAATCTTATTCAGATTTAACAAAAAGAAGTGGAGAAGCAAACAGGTTCTTTCTTTTACAAGAGAGCCACTTTTTCGTCTGAGCCTCAATTTTCTTAACTTTCCTGAAACTGAGGATGAGATATTCTTAAGTTTTAATGCAGAAAACTGGCTAGAAGAGGTTACCGTTATTTGCTATAAAACGTTTGCTTTTTGGTAATCACGATTATCGCAGAAAAGTTCCGATTTTGTAAAGGAACTTGAAAAGAATGGACAAATATTGATTTTTGACACGTAAAAAAGGGGGAATTTTCAAATGTGAGCCTTATTGTTTCCTTACCATTTTCTTAATACTTTGGCTTTCTGAGCCTCGTTTTCCTACAACCTTTTTCTTATAAAAAATGAGTACTGTAATCTGTGATTTCTATAGCAAATCACATTTTGCATTCATGCTTTTGTACGGTTCTTTGAGTTGATACAAAATAATTCTGTTGAAATACTTTCCTTAGGTATTAGTAGTATACGCCTCAAGATAATGATAAATAATTTGTCATAATACAGCAATGGTATTTCCTACTGACTGTTTCTCATTAGATTCACTCTCAGAAATATGACCTATATGAATCACCTTAATATATTCATACAGTCAACCCTAGTCGAACCCTAGTAACGGCATTTCCTACTCACTATTTCCCATTAGATTCACTCTCAGAAAGATAGATTCATCTATATGAATCGCCTTAATTTATTCATACAGTCAACCCTAGCCGAACCCTCACCTTATCCAATGTAGTAGTTCATCCTTCAAAATATAGCATAACTATCACAGAAAATTGTTTTAATAACATAATTCATGTACATGAAAGTTGTCATGTCGATTATAATCAAATTTAGTTGACATAGATTTTTCACAGAATTTCAGTAACTGTACAAAATTTGTAATTATTGTGAAGCTTGTGTAAAATGGAACAGGACAAAGAAAATCCTGACGTGATGAGGGAAAGTCGTTATGATATTCAGAATCACTGTACTCTTTGGTGCCTAATAGAAGGGGGGTTGGAATAGTTGGGGGATTGGAAAAATCCCCAAAACCTAATTAGCAGGGGAGGTTGGAATAAACGGGGGTTGGAAAATTGCCTTAAATTTAATAGACTTCTAAGCATTGAAAAAGCTTCTAAGCAGTGCAACTTTTTCTGAAACCAATAATAGCAATAAAAGCTGGTGGGGAAAAATTCCTAAACGAAGGGAAAGGTGGTATGACGATATAGAATGTTAGTGTGATGCCAGCGTGTAATGTTAGTTAAGTGCTAGCGTAGAGGAAGTGATGGCAATGAGTCGTAGAAAAAACACGGAATGAATGAATAAATGGAGTGGAAAATAAAGTACTCTAGAAAGGAATTTCTAGAAAATATTATGATTTGTCAGTTCGAATTTGAAACTTCGAATCAGCAATGCAATAGTTTTGTAATTACATGAAATCTTGGGTGGAATTTTTCCTAAAACTTAATAGACGGGGGGTTGGAATAAAAATGTCCTGGCTGGAAAATTTTGAAAAAATTAATTACTTATATTGATAAGAATCGCCTGAGATACAACCTAGCAGAGAAAAACAGTTTTTCTGTAGACCAGGGTAATTTATTTACAAAAAAAAATATCTACCCTGCTTAATAGGAGAGTACAGGAAACTTCGTCGACTGTATAAGCATTAACAACAGACATACCTAAGATCCCATAGATAAATTTGTGTGTCCATAGAGCATGTGAGCAATATTCTAGACAAATCTTCGTTCTCGGATGCTCTCCAGTTCAAATCACTGCAAAACAAAATAAGTCAAAATATTCCACTAAGACAGAAACAAATATGAACAAAAGCTGGATATATAGACCACAGTTTCCAAAAATTAACCAGAAATGTAACTAAATTGAGAAATTTTGAATGAGAAAACATAAATCAATAGAGATACTTTAATACCGTACTGCCATAAATTACGATTAAACCTCTGAGCACCAACAAATCACTGGGAAAGGAACTCACGCAAAAAGTCTAAAATGCAGAAATGCTGAAATGAACAATTTGGGCATGAAACACGGCACAGGGATAAGGTTCTTTTGGCAAACAAGTTTATGCAATCGATGGGCTACAGAATTAGCTATTCACGAGACCCCTAGTATAAAAAACCTATATACGTATCACTAGTGCCAAACTCTTTCCTACTAGTCACCAGCACTGATCTGTGGTCACCAGACTCAGAATCAGTCGATAGCTTTCGTTTATCTCTTTCACAGTTAGTTTGTCAATAGCATACTTCACAATAGGGCGCTAGTTTGCATATAGTCACTATTGCGTAATGTAAATATTTGAGGCTTGAAAAATAGCCTTCTTGTGTACGATCTACAGAAATAAAGACAACATAAAACAATGTTGTTTGCACCTTGCAATTTCTTTCGTCAAACAGTTCCCTCCAACAGATTATATATCAGTTTCATTAAAGCCTAAAGAAATTAGCAAAGTTTAATATTCGCAGCAAAATATATTAGACCTTACGGTATGAGTAGTGGTTGGTTCCACCCAAGTTTTTCTTCCCATAGTAAAAGGTAAAGGTGAGTCCCATGTACGATTCCGTACGTCGGGGGAGTGTCCGTTAGAGGGACACTTATCCTGAGCAGCCAACAAAGTAAGGTAGGGTGGCCAGTTCCTTTCCTTCCCGCCTTTAACTTCTCCAGTGTTGCCACCGGGTACCCATATGCTGCTGGGTGGGCAGTGAGCGAGCATCCTAACTATGATCCGAGAGTTCAGCTCAAACCATCGATGGGTTGCTCAGCAGCCAAACACTCTAACCACCTGGCAACTCGCCCATGGTTTGCTCAGCAGCCAAACACTCTAACCACCTGGCCACTCGCCCACCTTCCCATAGTACGACGAGAAAAGGCAAGGAAGTACGATTACTGGTGTAACTAATCCAAGAAGCTCAAATAGCTCAATGACGATACTTAAAACTTTTCATGTTTATTGCGAAAATTAGGGGGTGAATCGAAATGTTGTCCTTGAAATGGGATTCCTTGAATGTATCCCATAGCAAACTCAGTAACGAAATTATGTCTGAATTACTGCCAGCTTCATGTAACCGTATAAACTCTTTTAGCATTGCTGAGTTGGCGCACCTTTGACGTAAAACAAACCGAATTTCCTGCAAGATTTCACGCGCTGTTTCAAAATAGCCTCAACCTTACTTTGAACACGTGATAGGATGTAGTGGGCATTCAACTTTGCGATAAATCAACTGCAGTAGGAAGATTTTACTTTTTACATGTTTGAGAACAACTATAACTTATATCAGCGGATTACTCGTGTGACCAAAAATGATGGTAGTATATGTAGAAACAAAGATATCCTTCGCATATTAGTGTTCTTGCTCTTCTAGTTTTATATTAAGAAAGACCCGTTGTATATAGGCAAAGAAAACATATTTTGGAAATAAGAGCGAACAGAACGTTCTACAAGGTTCTTTAGAAGAAAAAGACCAGTGCAAAGTCAATAGTTTAGCCTAATATGGGCAGAACAGGCAGCAAAAGCTATGCGCAGAGAGGTATTTTGCAAAACGTGGGGTAAGTAGTCAAAACTTTCTTCAGGCCATGGTTGTGGGAAATCGTGTACACCTATATACCCTTGAACTAAGTGTTTAGCAATAACTTTAAAATAAGCTTGCTTAAAAGTTCAATGAGACAACGCGTAAAATGAAATGTTACTCGGCCATAGGGCAACATCTGCTTTTCTCCTCTGTATTTGGTGTTCACACTACAGAGTTGCGCTTTTGTTTAGCTCCGTTTTCAATTAGCTTCGTTTTTATCATCGTTTTCATTTAGCTCTGCTTATGGGAAGCACTAATGTGATTGCAAAGCCAAAAGCGGGGTAAAACAGATACGTTTCTGTTCAAAAACGGAATAGTATGAATGGGGCCTAAGACTCAAAACCCGGTCTTCTCCAAAAACAGAGTTCATTTTTTCACTTTGACTCTTCAAGCAGACAATGGTGAATATTTGCCCATTGGCCAACCATAGGGCCATCTGGATGCAGTATTCATCATATCACGTGTATCCGCATCTCGCAATATGTTTCAGTTCACATTTAGGTCGCTATCCGACGTTTCAGAGAATGGTGAGCGTCGTATCAAAAAAACTTTCAGTATACTTAAAGAATCTTACCGCTCTCTTAGCATTCTCGTAACTGTTTCTCTAAACCGTTGCATTATTTCAACTGAATGGTCAGAGCGGCAAAAGAGGACTTTAGCCTTGTAGCATCATTTTGTGAAAAATCTTGTTTGTCGAAAAGCGTGGACGTTTTAGATCTTCGTAAATTAGTGTCAAAGTTGTGGTCGTTCTAGTTTAAATATTTTTATGGGAAATTTCTTCATTGAAGGCATAATTTCAATGCAGAAACAATAAATTGAATGCAAAACGAAAGTATTCTTGGTCATGACACTAATCTGTGTAGATCGCACACAGAAAAACGAGTTGTACCTCATGCCTGAAATATATACATAACGTAAGTGACTATATACAAACTAACGTCCAAACATGAAGCATGATATTGACAAACTAACTACAAAAGAGATAAACAGAAAACTATCAACTGATCAGCAGATAGAGTGAAGTGAATAGTACGAACGAGTCTGGCACTAGTGCTACGTGTAAAGTTCTTGTTAGTATCTGTCTCACGTAAATGAATGACCAATGATAGTAATAGTATTAGTAATAGTAATTTCACAATAGTAATAACTTCGTAATCTTCTAATAGGTTGTTATCATGTTAGGAAAAGACTATCATTTCCGCCAATGGAAAGTAGACACAATAGAAAGGGCACATGCTCTTACTTACTTACTTACTTACAGAACTTACTTTGCTATCATTAAGCTTCTTTGAAAACTTCAGCAGTTTGAAAGAAGACAACAGAGTCAAGTAGTGAGATTATGACGGAAGAACTAAGGGGCCATTCAACAATAACATAACGCAAAATTTTGCTCTGTTTGAGGCCCTCCCTCCTTCGTAGGTAACGATAGGTTGCAGGATGTTCTGTTATCTTGTAACCATTATGTAGCAAAGCAAGATTATGCCCACTCTACACTGGCAAATTTATGTTTGTAACTATTGACAAACTTCGAGTAAGGAAACAAAAAGTTTTCCAAAGTTTGCTAGAGTAGGCCGGTAGATAAACTTCGGCAAACTAGTTTGTGTAAGTTTGGGCATGCACATTGTTGACAAACTAGTTTGCGGAAGTTTACAGCTAATCAACCAATCAGCTGACAGATGGTAATGACGTGAGCGGGGATACAAGTATTGTTTTACTAAATTTCGATAACGTTTGTTTTCCAGTAGCGGCGGGCAGATATTTGGAGGTCGGTAAAAGAAAGGACCCCACCAAATGTTGACAATAAAGCAGTATTTAGAAAATATCAACTTTTTCTTAGTATGACCTAGCATACATTTATCTGAAGTGAAATTTCATCGTAGGCGTTATAAGGGCCGGCGGTAAACTATGCACGACGTAAAAACGGGCCAAAGAGGCAAGAGACAAATGGTCGTCGCCGCCAAATCAGGCAAAAACTAGAGCTATCAAGAAGCTAACGCGTTAATTGTAATGTATGAAAAACTCCCTGTCTATACAATACTACATCTAATGGATATAGAGAGATGATGTGTGTTCAAACATTCTTAAAAAATTCTTTCGGCATATTCCATCTGATGCCCTCAATTCTTGAAGCAGGTAGTGTGATAGGCTCCAAACTGCTGTCTTTTCAGTATCCAATGTCTGCTCTATAAATGTCCATTCTGTTGGTTTCGCTGACGTCGATGACAAATGGCTATTGCAATGCTTCCTATTGAACCAGGCAAACAGAATCTCCTCCTTTCGTTCTCCATTTTACTACCAACTCGACTAGTGGCTACTCATTTTTTCTGCCTGCCACTTATACAAATATGACGAACTCCAGCAAACAAAATGTTTGCAAAGTTTGCTCAAGTTTCATAGTGTAGACAAGCCCCGCACACTTATCCAAACTTGTGCAAATTTGGTATTTGCAAATAAAGTTTAGGAAAGCTTGCCAGTGAGTGTACACTGGGCTTTACCATCCTTCTCCCTGCTTCTCTTCTTTGGTTTTTACCAATCCCGTTCTGTCTCACCCCCCCCCCACAGACAGAGTCCTGTCTGGAAATAACCAAAATTTGCCACGCCTGTTGGCAAATTGCTTTAACTTGCTGTATTCTCAGGTAACTAAAGCAATAGGTAAGCAAGGGTGGATTCAGTGTGAGTGGTGGGCTGTGGCATCTCTCCACAATATCCAGCGTTAGACTGATAAATCTCCACTGAATTTTGTAACATGGTAAGACTCAAAAGAGACATCACAGGTGAAAAGATTAAGTAAGATCCAAAGCTGCCGAAACTTATATATATCCAGGCCTGTTAACATGCACTTGGAGAAATACTAGTAAAATGGTGATACACAGTTAAAATGTCTCTTTTTTAACAGTAAAAAGGGGCTACCTAATTATCAAGGGCGGGTCTAAACAGTAGTCCTTCTACACTTCACCAAATAAATCATTCTCGGTCTGCCCTGGCAGTAAGAGCCCACTAATAAGAAACAGACTTCCACACAACAACAGTGTAATTCTTCCATCAATTTTACCCAGTTTGAAAACGCCAGCTGATTTAAAAGCCTTCATTCAGTTGTCGTAGGAGTGCAAAACACGTTCAGGACCATAGACGTTTTAGAAAATAGGCATCAAACCAGTAGTTTTTGCATTTCAATCGATTCTGTCCGCCTATCATTTCTGGATATGTCATCAGAAGTTTCTCAGCTTATAGAAAAGAAACTATCCTAAACTTTCGCATTTCGTTGCCCTATAAGAAACCAAAGTTGTTTTGGCATAAAGATTAAAAAACATGTTTAAATAAATCCAATGTCATTTCTTCCAAATTCCTAACCCGAAAATTCTCTTGAGTTACGTTACGATGCAGTCAAAGAAGCCCTACCCCTTCTTTTTCCGTCATGCAGAGCGCAAAAATTCAAGGCACCCTCCTTCTCTCTTATGCATTATGTAACGGTTGAACAAGCCGTAATCTGAACAAGGCATTTATGGCCCTTCATAATGGAGGCACGATTCTTCTATATGCGTGAGTCTCAAAATTTCAGCACAATTCTGTACTATGAAACTTAAAAGAGAGCTTTTTGAAAGTGCTCCTTCAACCATTTTATTGATCAAGAACTTTTTGATGGATATTTAATGCAGATCGTGAAACCAGGACCCTTCTATTTATCACCCTATGCTACAAAATTATGAACTACGGCCTAACCTAAAACGATTGCGAAACCCAAAACATATCAAAAAAGAGAGATTATACCTCACAACCCTTGTGTGTCTACCCAAAACACATCTTGGGGATCCATTTAGCTCACTACAACTCCATATCTCAACTCTCTGATTAAGCTAAAATGACAAATCAATAATATTTCAAATAAAAAGACAACGTTATACAAAGCAATCCAGCTAAATACATGGCTGAACACTTCATACACCCATTTAAAATGGACATACCATTCGAAAAACAATTTGATCCATCATTCACAATTAACTTTGTAGTGTGAGAGGGCATCTTTAGTATTCTGTTGTTCGGCGTTGTAACAATCAACTTATGTTTTGTGCACCAACGGTAATAATGTGGGCCAAACCCTTCAAGCTCTCGCCAATGCATAGAAAAGCCATTTTCGAAATATTTTCCCCAACATTTCCTTTGACAATCTCTATTGGACAGCACCTCAGAAGCTCTTATCTCATCCTGAAAGAGTGATTGGGTAAATGGTGGCAGGGAGAATGTACAAAACCAAGAGACTCGTGTAAAGGACTCCGGTCAGTCCCAGGTCTTCAAAATTCTGATTCATTATTATTCAAAATCGCTCCAGATGTATTAACCATTGTTACTACCTCTGCCGCGCAAAACAATAGTACAGTAGGTCGTTACAAAACCATCAACGGAATACCAAAACGGCCATTTCCCTAACAAAATAAAACTTGATTGATTGACAAAATTAATTGTCGAATAACATGTCCAATTTTATGCGGTTTTCGGACTTCTATTTAGGGTATATGACATGTTCTTGGGGTGATTATAGGACTTTAGCCTCCTCTTGAAGTGCTCACTCTTTTAGAGACGATGCACAGTATTACCAGTCTATTGCAAATATTTGCAATTATCGCTGTGGCACAAGCTGATGACATTCTATGCATTATGGATGGGACAAAATAATAATCAGATGAAACCACATTGTTTCCGCTAGATATTGAAAAACTTAAGTGCTTGTAGGTACATATAACCATTTCAGAGATACTACCTATCCAAACAGGCAATAAAAAAGAATAACTTGGAAAAAACCAGGAGTGAAGATTGAGTTTCTACTTGAATTGAAATTATCATGTAAGTTAGTGAATATTGATCTTCTCAACAATGAATATAAAGAAAATACAACTTCAACTAAAGAATATAATATCTGGGCATACCACAGTTGCAAACAAATCTTTGCTGTGAAATGACGGATTCCATTCTAACACACTTGGCTCCCACTTATGATTATGAGTAAACCTCTTATGAGAGAGGTTTGGGTCATCCAAATTGATAAGTACAAATGCTTTACGGCTGAAAAAAAATAGCTTCAAGTATAAAAAAACTAATATCATGCCCAAGTAAATAAGCATAGCCAGCATATGTTTCTAACACTCTAGTCCATGAAGAAAAGTAAACAAATATCAAGATAATGCGTTATATACTCAAAGACAACTCTTACATATCACAACAACTACTTACCCTGATAATAATGCTTTGCTTCCATCCGCATTCACTCCCATACAGCTTGCCTACAAGAACATGTCTCCATACTATAAATAATTAAACTTTGCATAAAATCTATGGTATATGTGCGTATATATAAATATATATATATATATATATATATATATATATATATAGCAAATTATATATATATTATATATATATATATATATATATTATATATATATATATATATATATATATATATATATATTTATATATATATATATATATATATATATATATATATATATATATATATATATATATATATATATATATATATATATATATATATATATTATATATATATATATATATATATGTATATATATATGCTACAGTAACAAATCAGTACTTTTCTTTTAAACTTCTCATGTGTACATTAAATTACTAATACAAATATAAATCTCTTACAATAAGCAATTTGTATCTGGCAGACAAGGTTAGACATATAGTCAACAAAACCAAAACACAAGAAAAAGGAAAAAATTTCTCCTTATGGGTTTCCTTGTCCATTTCATACTTGAAATAGCACCCAAGGTATCTGAAAGACTCACCAGGTTTGACTGTGGGGGCAAGTTCACTATTAATGATAAGCTTTGTTTCGTATTGAAGAGATCCTGAAGAAAACGTTTTGATCCTAAAGACTACATATTTGTCCATTCCAGTAATAGTATCTGACCAACTACACACATTGGCAAAGCAATTCAACAGTAACCTATTGGTAAATGGTCAACACCAATTGGTAACTTATTTTCACTTTAATTGGTTGTGACAACAGCTGCATCATCCTCCAACTGCAACTAGAGAACTGGCTTAAAGACAACCGAATATATCATGGGAAGAGAAGCCAAGTTGCCTAGATTTTTCCTAACGAATGAACTCGATAGGTACTAAAACACATGTTGAATAATATGGAGCTAAGGCAGTCACCTTCAAGAACACCTCTTCTTACAGGGATAGCAGGGGAAAGAAAATAGCCAATTATGACTGATGTATGACAGCCAGAATAGAGGATTGAAGTCAAAGCTTATAACATAATTAGCCTAAATTAGCTGAAAATGCTAGATATAACAGCCTACTCAAAATAAAGTAAACAACAACAACAAAAGGTAAAGACTTACAAGGACACCTACTTTAGAGTAATAGGCCTGAAATTAGCAGGATCATCAGTGCTGCCCATTTTATGAACTAGGCCGTGTCCATTCTGCAGGAATACGGCCAGATTCCAAAATAATGTCAGCCAAAAGCCTTCGCAAATAGGGACAATCACTGTCAAAAGTCTTGGAAAACTTACATTACTTTCTGACTCATAGAGCAAACTCCCCCTCTCCCCCCTCAGAACAATGTTGAATTAATCAGGGATTACTCGCAGCAGACACGTTAATTTGCTCTCAAATAGCACTCTAGCAAATAAGCTTTTGCCCCAATATTGTTTTAAGGGGTAAGGGGATGAGTAGCTGTCAAATCTGACCGGAAATTTACTATTTTCAAATAAACTTCATTATTCAATAGGTGCTCGAAGGACTTATGGCAGTGACTGGACATATCTCAAAGCAGATAATGGATATTTTGTCTTCAGGGCAAGTGAATCCAGATGATTTCATTCTGCGTACTGCATTAGCGACTTTCTTATAAGACAGAGGGGATTGTCTGAAAGGAATCGAAGGATCAGGTAAGGAAGGGATCCAGGCAGGACTACTTAAAGTCTTACGTGCAATTAATTCACGAAAAAAATTAAGGAAAGATCTTGTGCAATGATCAAGTGAGAAGGAACGATGGATGGAGGAACTGTTCTAAAGTATATTCTTGACAAAGTTCCAAAAACTACGGCCTGGGTGAAGATCATACTTGTCAAAAACAACATTATTATTAGCTGCACCCAGAAGGTTGCGGAGGCTTGAACGAAGGAGGCAAGATACAAATTTAATGCCCTAGAGGGATGCACCCCGATGTTACAGTTGGGCTAATTCTTTCTGGAGCTCTTTGACAGTTAAATCCTTATATTTATGAAAATTGCTACCAGCTTACTTAGTGGATTCAATCGCCACATAATTGATCTCGAAGAACTCATAAATAGAATCGCTTATAAATCTGATAGTCTGATCCAGTGAGTCTGGCAGCGATTTCATATCTGCAAAAATAGATCGAAAGTAGTTGTTCGCTTCAATGCATGATTTTTAACAACGTGAATGGGACGTGAATTCCAAAACACTTAAATGAAAGGACGATCTTGCTGGCCCAATGATCTGAAAATTACCGCCTGTTATGTTTTGGGGAGTTCTGGATTTGTAATAAGATGTTGTCCTATGGCTGAATCACAAGTCATTTTAGGATTACGGTTTTGCACATACGAGGTGGCTGTTCTATTACTATATTTCTTTGCTTCCTGGTGCTCGTGGGAACGTGTTGTTTTATTCCGTCCACCAGTCTCAGCGTAATGCGTCCTACGTACTGAGATTCACATTGGCACAAAAATTCATAGACTAGACTTTCTAGATGCTTCGATAGAGAAACGGGGCACTGGATTTCTCACTAGCATATCCAGGAAACCAACGTATACTGGTCAACACATCCGTTGGAATTCCTTCCGCCCAAAAACAAGGAAAATTAAATTCCAGGTTTCTTGAGGAAAGAAGTTTATTCCCATGTGAACAGACAGGATGTAAAAGAAAATCTAGAAGTAAAAAAAGTTCAGCTATTGATATATCAAATGATGCTAAAAGATTGCAAAAGGAGAATAACAAATTTAGCCATGGCCAGGTTGGATTATCAAAAGACCTACAATATGATTCCTCATTCATGGATTGCTGAATGTACGAAAATGTTTGGTATAGCTGGAAATATTAGAACACCTGTAAGTAGCAGTATGAATAACTGGAAAGCCAAGCTTATATGGTCCGGAAAGTAACTGGGGACTGTCGTGCTAGAAGAGGTGTTTTTCCAGGTGATAGTCTGTCACCTTTGCTTCCTGTTCTTTGCATGGTGCCACTGACTGTGATATTACGATGAGTTAACGCTGGTTATGAAATTAAAGGGAGAAAAGCTAGAGTTAACGACTTATTTTTCGTGGATAATCTGAAGCTATCTGATAACACACAAGATCAAATCGATACGTCAATAAACACAATACATCTGTTCAGTACTGACATTGGTATGGCATTTGGGGTGGATAAGTGTGGTGTGGTGCGGTGTGGTGTGATGTGATGTGGTGTGGTGTGGTGTGGTGGGGTGTGGTGTGGTGTGGTGTGGTGTGGTGTGGTGTGGTGTGGTAGTAACGGAAAGGGGGAAACTAGTGGAAAGCAACGGAATTCAGCTACCAAATGGAGGTAACAAGCAAGTTGAAAAGATTTGATATAAACACTTAGGGATCCTCGATCTGTATGGCACCATAAAGAGAGATATAAAAGAGCGATTTAGCAAAGAAAACTTCAGAAGATTGAAACTGATAATAAAGTCAGGACTAAATGACAAGAAAAAAGTTCTCGCTGCAAACACGTGGGTTATTTCACCTCCTAGATACAGTGGATGAATCATTACATGGACTAAGGATGAGTTGGGACGCATGGATACAAAGATAAGAAAGGCCATGACAATCCACGGGGCATTACATCCTAAAAACGATGTTGATAGGATACATTTACCGCGGGGAAAAGGTGACAGAGGATTACTTAGTGGCGAAGGGTGCGTTGTAGCTGAAGAGAATAGCATAGGATGGTGTACTAAACACAGTTCAGAGTTTCTACTTAAATTAATAAAATAATGGACTGCTTTTGAGGTAGAGTCGACCAGAGAACCAGCTTAAAAATGAGATACAGACGAACTGATTGGGGGTAGAGAACGTATGGCCAACTAGTCCGCGAGATAAAGGATGATGTATATGAGAATAAGTCTTGGAACAGGGTAAAAACTACAGATGATAAGTCTTGCACAACTGTATTTATGTTCTCTGCTTAGGACCATGCTTTGAGAACGAATCATTCAAACTTTCTCTTTGACAGAATATATGACTCACTGCATCGTAGATTGTGTGGTGCCAGGGGTGAAAGTACTTCTCACCTAGTTAGTGAAAGTAGTAAACTTGCTCACACACAATACAAGGCAAGACATAACAGTGTTACCAAAACATTCACTAGGAATTATGTGGGATATATGGCTTTCGGAGGAACAATTAACGGTATGAGCACATACCACATAGTGTACTAGAAAGTGGAGAAACCAAACTTCTACAGGATTTTACTATTCAATGCGATAGATACGTCAATCGAAGACAAGATATTGTCATTGTCTACAAACGGAAAAAGGATGTAAGATCATTGATATCATCATTAATTCAGTCAGATAAAACAGAGTTGCTACTATAGGAACGTGTGTTGTGATGCTTCCTATAAGCTGCTTGTTCGTTCAGTGACACCCTTCGTTGATCCATGTTGTTGCGTATCATTATCTAACGTGCAGAGAACACGGAGGCAGAGAGGAGACGGGGATGTTGACGGTACTCTGACCCTACTAAACTTCACAACATAAGCTACATGCATATATGCAGAAACAGAGAACAACCCAAAATAAACATGAATTGCGTAAAGGAAGGGTTAGGCTGTTGTTAGAGGATTGCTGAATAGGCTCATGGTGCGATGATTGCGTGGAGAGCAACAGAAGTGGGATGATCAGGTGTTTAACGAAAAGAGTGACACAAGGTGATGTCCAAGAAGTGCGGTGTAGGGAATGTGAATCAATGAAAGAAGAAAAATTGGCATTGAGTAACAAATAGCATAAGTGTACAATGTTTACATTCACTACACTACTAAGAGAATCCCTGTAGAGAACATATGAAAGTGTAAAGAACCTAAACTTGAAACAAATAACATACCAATATCCTTCGAAGTGTGTCCATAGTGCATATAAAAGTTTAATCCTTAAAAATTTTTTTAATGCAATCTTGAAATGAATGAAATATTTTTCAGTTTTTATATATAGTGGTAGAACGCTTAAACTCTTTGTTTCGCTGTAGTAGATCCCTCTTTCTCCATTTCCCGTCCTATCTTTTGACATCCATAAATCAGTAATGTTTTGCCTCGTTGCTTTTGAGTGGTCTAGTCTCCTGAAATAGCTATGGAAAACATTTGTACCTGTTCCATTCAAGCATTCAGATACGGTAAGTGTACACTGAATTGATCGCATGGAACCAAATGGTTATTTTGTTGTGGTCCAAAAAGCGGTCTTACGCGCTGTCTTTTCAATCTTTTTAAATCTAGTTTCATTTGTCCAAGACAATGATGCGAACGCAGTGCAGTAGTAGGTCATAACTGGTTGAACCATGGCATTCTACATTTCCATGGTGGTATGGGTGGTAAGTATTGGCTTAAATATTTGTAAGGTACCTAGTCGGCTTGAAGCTTTCCTTTGGATCTTTAAGATGTCATCGTTCAGATCAAGGGACATATCTTAATGGATTCCAAGGTACTTCTAGCTGTCGGTGGTGGTGATATTTTTGAACCAGTTATATTTAGCTGATACATTGTAAGAAGAACTATTGGTTCAAAAAAAATCAGTAATACCGACAGTAGATAATGATTTATAGATAATATACACACTTTTCTATAAGAATGCCTAATTCTTCATTGAGCCTTAATGTGTAACTGACACTCCCTGAAGACTTGTTGATTCACATCAAAGTGTAAACAGCACCAGACAGGATAAGGGAAGGCCATTCTTGCTCTGTGGTAGCCCACTCATGACTTAGCATTTACTTATGTCAGCCTTAGCCGACTTAATATAATATAGTACGCTTGGCTCTGAAGAAGGCATTATAGCCAAAACATAGAGAAGGCCCTAGATGCGTTCAGGGAATCACGGTAGAATGACCTTAAGATTCCACCGCTATTCTTTGTGCCTGGATGGCGCAATTGATTAGCACAGGAGTCTTCTGATCTAAACATCGTGAGTTCGAATCCGCATTGGGGCCAAAATAAATTTTCCAATTGTGGGTGCTGTTTTGAATTAGGGCTGCCATTTTGTCCGTCCAACAGAAATTGTTGTGCTATTCTGCGAGCTTTCAGACATTAGTTTTCTGCGAATAACAAAAACAGGTCTTGTAATATGAAGTAAAGTTTCAAGATATAAAAGGAAGTTTTTGAAACGTCCAAACTTTCGCACAATAATTTTCATCTGACAGATCTGTTGGACGGAAAAAATGTTACCCTAATTCGAAACAGCGCCTGTGGTAGCCCACTCATGACTTAGTATAAATATATATATATATATATATATATATATATATATATATATATATATATATATATATATATATATATATATCTATATATATATATATATACTAAGTCATGAGTGGGCTACCACAATTGGAAAATTTATTTTGGCCCCAGTGCGGATTCGAACTCGCGATGTTTAGATCAGAAGACTCCTGTGCTAATCAATTGCGCCATCCAGGCACAAAAGAATAGCTGTGGAATCTTAAGGTCATTCTACCGTGAGTCCCTCAACGCATCTAGGGCCTTCTCTATGTTTCGGCTATAATGCCTTCTTCAGAGCCAAGCGTACTATATCATATTAATTAATATGATAATTAATATAAAGCCTTAGTCTTAATATAAATCATATTAAATAATTAATATAAAGCCTTAGCCGAATTAATATGATATAGTACGCTTGGCTCTGAAGAAGGCATTATAGCCGAAACATAGAGAAGGCCCTAGATGCGTTGAGGGACTCACGGTAGAATGACCTTAAGATTCCACAGCTATTCTTTTGTGCCTGGATGGCGCAATTGATTAGCACAGGAGTCTTCTGATCTAACCATCACGAGTTCGAATCCGCACTGGGGCCAAAATAAATTTTCCAATTGTGGTAGCCCACTCATGACTTAGTATTTACCTATGTCAAAAAGCCTTAGCCGAATTAATAATAAGATATATATATATATATATATATATATATATATATATATATATATATATATATATATATATATATATATATATATATATATATATATATATATATATATATATATATATATATATATATATATATATATAGATATATATACATATATATATATACATATATATATATATATATACATATATATATATATATATATATATATATATATATATATATATATATATGTATATATATATATATATATATATATATATATATATATATATATATATATATATATATATATATATATATATACATTCATATATACATATATACATATATATAGATATATGTATATGTATATATATAAATATATATATATATATGTGTGTGTGTGTGTGTGTGTGTGTGTGTGTGTGTGTGTGTGTGTGTGTGTGTGTGTGTGTGTGTGTGTGTGTGTGTGTGTGTGTGTGTGTGTGTGTGTGTGTGTGTGTGTGTGTGTGTGTGTGTGTGTGTGTGTGTGTGTGTGTGTGTGAAAAGCTATTTTTAGACAAACTGACAAGCTATTTTTTCCTCCGACACTCGTCAGAGTATGAAATGTTTACAGGAAGCCAACGTTTACAAGGCAATATATCCGTTGGAAATTAGGCTCAGAGCTTGAGAGAGTAATACAACTGCTCATTGACAATGGATATCCAGATGATGTCCTTATTTCATGTATCAAACAAAAACTTGCCAACTTTGCAGCAGACAACTCGTGTGGTCCTGAAAAGTGCCCAGGTTACCTGAAATTACCTTGAATTGGTAATGTTTCATCAAAATTTGACAACCAAATCAACAAAGCCACTACATCCTGTTTCTATGCTGTGAAACCTCGTGTAGTCTACAATACTAAGGTCATGCTACCATTTGCTAAAAAAGATAGCATCCCTACCACTCAAAAAAGTGTAGTTTATGAATTTTCGTACCGATGTGAAGCAAGGTATGTAGGGCGCACCACCCAGAGACTAGACAGAATAAAACAACATGTACCCATGAGCATCAGGACGAAAAACACTATAACAAGAGAACAGCCACCTCGTATGTGTAAAAACTCTAATTCTAAAATGAAAAGTGATTCGGCCATAGGACAACATCTCATCAAAACCCCAGAATGCACCCAAACATATTCAGACAATAATTTTCGGATCATATGGCAAGCAAGATCGTCCTTTCATCTAAGTGCTTTGGAATCAGTTTGCATAAAGACTCAAAACCCAGTCTTGCGTAAACAAAAAGAGTTCATTTTCTCACTTGGACTTTTCAATTAAACAATGGTGAATAGGTGCCAACTTTTGTAGAAAACAACTGCGAGTTTAAGCCAAATTTCATGTAGGGAAGAGTAATGTTGCTAAGAGATGTTGAGACACAGAGCTCAAGCCTATTTTGATAATATGCTGTAACAATATTGTCTAAATGCTCACAGACCCAAGTTGTAGGACAAATTGCCACAGTAAAATGCCAAAAGACTTTGAAGGGTAAGTATTTGCTATACATGAAAGTTTTCTTATGATGCAATGGAAGACAGACCAATTTCAGAGAATGGCATCAGGAGAATCAGATAATCCAAATTTATACACATTAATTGACAAGTCAAAGGCAAAAGACTGACCTGGATAACATGGTACAGTGGAAGTGGGAGGCAGTTGTCAATTTGAAATAAAAGGGATCCCTATGACCATATTTGGCCAAAAGTAAGACAGCAACTGCCCAATCATCCTTTGCCTATTCAATGGCACACCACTGGATGCTATGAAGTGATACTAGGTGACTAATGAACTTATCTAATAATGTAGAAGCTGAGCTGGGCTGAGCAGAGCTGAGCTGAGCTGAGCTGAGCTGAGCTCTGAGCTGAGCTGAGCTGAGCTGAGCTGAACTGAACTGAGGAGAGCTAAGCGGAGCCAAGCTGAGCGGAGCCAAGCTGAGCGGAGCCAAGCTGAGTGGAGCCAAGCTGAGCGGAGCCAAGCTGAGTGGAGCCAAGCTGAGCTGAGCAACTGTAGAATGATCAGCTGCTAGTTGATAGAATGGTAGTGAGGAATGGTAAGAGGCATTAATGTGCTTTAAGAATGGTTTGGATTGACCATAGAAAGATGCATGATTTGGTACCACATACATATCTATTGAAATACATTCATCTGTTTGCAATTGCTACCACTGTGCTATCTTAACTGGAAACAAAATGAATATGTAGAGAAATGGCCTAACAGTTTGTCTACTCTGCTATTTTTATTGGCACCTATCCAATTAACTTTGATTTTGAGAGAAGTTAAAGCAGTATATGATGTGAGAGAAAGTCAACAAAAATCATCAGTTATATAAGGATAACCTAAAATTTTAGGGTGAAAATGAAAAACATATCTATAGACAAACTTGACACAACAGTGAGAGTATTCAGCAATGACATCAGATTGGAATTTGGTATCAGCAAATGTGCTATCTTAATCATGAAAAGAGGAAAGATTGTATACTTTGATGGTTTTTCTATGCCAGGTAATGAAATCATGAAAACCTTGAAGAAGATGAGTACAAATATGAACAAATTATAGAGGTTGACTATGTAAGGCATCAACAGATGAAGGGGAAGTTCAAGGCAGAGTATTTTAGACAGGTTCAAAAGATATTTATCTTAGTATTTGTCTAACCTGGAAACACCATCAAAGTAATAGTATGCAAGACATATCAATTGTCAGTTTTGGCACAGGAATAATGCACTAGAAGGTAGATGAGTAGAAAGCTGTTAACAGGAAAATATGAGAGCTATATCCCAACCATACAGAAGACCATGGTGATACAGGTGTAACCAATGTTGAGGATTGCACTGAGATTGAAGCAACAAATGTGTATAAAGGAGGGTAGTTGAGCACTAATCCCTTCCTGAAAGCAGTACAGGAAGAAGACCTGCTAAGCCTTGGAATATCAAAGGAAATAATCAAGGCAAAAAGGAAAGAATATATATATATATATATATATATATATATATATATATATATATATATATATATATATATATATATATATATATATATATATATATATATATATATATATATATATATATATATATATATATATATATATATATATATATATATAGAGAGAGAGAGAGAGAGAGAGAGAGAGAGAGAGAGAGAGAGAGAGCAAGAGAAGATTCCAAGTGGCCAGTATGAAAAATTGATTACATATGAATAAAAAGCCCTGATTCATAGAAATTATTGAGGAATTGCACTTTGAAGAAAGGGACTGAGGGGATGTTAATGCGTACCCAAGATCAAGTGAACGCATTGATAATGAATGCTACTAAGAGTGGAATATATGAACATGAGGTTTCAACCATATATAAAGGCTGAATAAAAAACTTGTCATGATAGGAAATTAGGCTTCAAACCAAACAGCACTTAAATCATAAATAAGGTGAAATTGTATTGAATATGAAGAGGAGAATCAGTGCAAAATGCACTGACATCTCCTACCTGTTCAATGGAAGAGTGATCAACAAAGAACCGGAGATTGGAGAAAAGTGTGAGGATCTCAATTGAGAATTGACAAACCCATGGTGTGTCAGGAAAGTAGTGATAATACCAATCATCATCTGGAGCTCTTGGTCAACTAAGCAAATAGCTAAAGAGGTACACTGAGGGATTAGAGATGAGATAGTAGACATTGTAATTGACATGGACTCGCATTCTTGGAACAGCAAAAGTAATAAGAAGGGCTCTCTGTACACCTACAACTGAGGGATTCATTCTGCTGCCCAGTAAAAAGCTGCCAACCAGCAAATAATGTGAAGGCCAGGCAATAACAATGCACATGTTTAGTAAATAAAAGCCTGATTTTTCACTGAGCCTCAACAATTCTCAAACTTTTCTGATTTAGAGCCTAAGATTATTCTAATATCATTCTAGTGATTTTGAGCATAATTACTGTTATAGACTAAATATTTCTACAATAAAAAGTAAGTAACTAACACTCCCCAAAGAGTTGCTTAGTCTCATCTTAGCAAAATATCTCCCAGACTGGGTAAGCAAAGCTCACACTTACACTTTTTTTACATTCTGAAGAAAACTTTTACAAGCAAAATATCCAACCACTGCTTCAGTCTTGTAAAATTCTTACATTATTCTTAAATTTCAGTGATTAAATTTCAGATGATAGTTTTATAGACTATATTCCTATCGAAAAGTGTATACATCATGTTTTAAGTGGGTAGCCAGTGCACCCAGCTCTTTACAAGAAAGGTCCCACTGCCAATGAAAAATAAAAGAACATAAATGACATTGCAAATTATTGTGCACAATTTATAAACCCAGGCTATATAAAGTGAATAACATTCCTATTTAGTTCTGGAACTCATGAGCACGTGTTTCTTTCTTCTTGTAGAAGTCAAGTCCGAGGTGCAACTGTGAGCTGGGCCCTGGTCAGGAGCGTAAATAGCATATATGTTCTTTGGGGAGTATCAGAAACATTTGCCCTGCCAAACTGGATATTCCCTTGCAAACAAACTAGATCTAGACCAAAAACATATTTGAAACAATAGAAATCCAGAACCCCACCATCTGGTAATTTTGTCCCTGGACCTGGGGAGTCTAGACCTCTACCCTATTTCTCAAAAAGCTAAAAAGAGCCCTATTTCTAGAAGAAGTTTGAAACAGGTTATTCTATTTTTGCCAAGTGAACATGTATATAGTCTTTGCTATACATCGAAGTAACGAAATCCTGAAGTTCCCCGGAAAATCTCTTTGTTCCTGAACCCGAAAAATGCGATTTTAAGGTGCATTCTATTCAGAGAGTATCTAGTGTGCCCTTTTTTGAATAGAACCCTGCCCTGAAAAAGTCCTAGGTGCAGTGCCCCGTGACCACTGCTGTCTACGGGATGATACACTTAATTCTACATTCATTAATACAAATAAACGAGCCTACATAAACACAACAGGCAATATAATACATACATAAATTTATACATTCTGACATATATGTATGTATGCATATATACATCCATACATCCATACATACATACATACATACATACATACATACATACATATATACATACATACATACATACATACATACATACATACATACATACATACATACATACATACATACATACATACATACATACATACATACATACATACATACAACATAGATACCTGCATATATATATATATATATATATATATATATATATATATATATATATATATATATATATATATATATATATATATATATATATATATATATATATATATATATATATATATATATATATATATATATATATATATATATATATATATATATATATATATATATATATATATATATATATATATATATACTGTATATACTGTACATACTGTATATACTGTATATACTGTATATACTGTATATACTGCATATACTGCATATACCGATATAAATATAGCGTATCTTACATTGCATTCGACGTATGATTTTGAACAGCTTTTGTAATGCTTTGACTTCTCCATAATGGTATGATTTCTTCCCTTCACGTGCTATAAACTCTCATATAACACTCGTGAGGACGTTAATTTTCCAGTGCAGTAACATCTTTCATTGGAAACATAATCAAATTGCATTATCAGGCCGACATTTGTCAAGACAAAGGTACATTGTGAACTGCGCAGCATCACCACCCCGCAGAATGCAATGATATGATTTGGCCACAGAATAGAGTAAGGCAGAAGGGTCAATCTGTGTCGGTTCCTTTGATGTTTTGCTGACACAAGTTCTCAGCGATTGACCTATGGGGATACGGCTGAACTTCTTAAACTCGATTTGAGAAAGAGGTTGTTGAGAAGGCGTATCGAAATGTCTGAGCTTGAGAATGTTGCTGCGACAGAGCGTAGAATTCAACGGTACAAAGATGGAACCCTGTTCTAATTTTGCTCATTGTAGGAAAAGGTATGTGTTTGCATTTTGTGTTTACCATTGGCTTCACCCAATATCAGGGCTCATCAGTGCAGCTAGATAAACTGATTACCGGCTGTAGACCGGATTTTGAATCTTCGATTCCATTTCGAAGAAATTAGTCTTTGCTCTTCACCGTTACCCTGGCATGGGAGGCTTGAGAGGCAGTTTATGCTTGCCCATTGCACAACCCCAAGGCTAGCAGAGGGAAGAAGGCACCTCATGTCTTCTTTGTTGGATTCATTGGCCTATCCTGCTACCCAAACATTATACGCAAACCGTTCAGTGTTTTTCTTTATAATTTCTCTTGCACACGAAAGTCCACATATTTTGTTGCATATGTAGTGACACGTAAACATTGTAGCATAGGCCATTTCTTGCTCAATGCCGATTTGCTTCTTTTAATTCATTCGCATTCACAACATCACACACCTTGGACATCACCGTGCGTCACTTCTGTCATCACACACTTGGTCAATCCAATTCTGTTGTTCTCTACGCAATCACCGCCACACGATTCCATTCAACAGACAGCTAACCCTTCCTCTACGTAACTCGTGTTTATTTTGGGTTGTTCTCTGTTTATGTATATATCCATGTTATTTGTAATGTAAAGTTCAGTCAGAGTAGAGTCTGAGTACACTCAACATCACCGTCTCCTCTCTTTGCCTCCGTGTTCTCTGCACGTTAAATAAGACTGTAACACCATGAAGGCATGAACATCAACAAACCAACGAGGGAAGTCACAGGACAAGCCATAATGATAGGAAACCATCGTTTCTATACATATTCTCGGCGTACACAATAAGTACTTAAAGTGATACATAGTTTATATGCAATTTCAACTGCCCGGATTTACCATCCTGTAAGATACCGAGGTATAATGCTATACGTTTGGCTTTCTAATATGCGTACTATAACAGAATGGCTAATAACAAAGGTTAAGAAATATATATAGTCTAGGCGAAGTCATGTGAGTAAACAAAACACGGGGGTACCAAACCTTACATTTCCCCCTTCCTAAAAATAAAGGTAATATTTAACTAATACGAAGTGCGTCCCAAGGAATGAAATCTGGATCTTGCCGAGCTCTTCGGTGGCGAACAGGATAATTCCTTACTGGACGAACGTCAATGTTTTCATCTTCTGATACGCTATGGTCGGAATCTGAGAATGAATAATCGTTTTCGGATATAGAAACATCACCAGAGTCTGATTCTGATCGCTGTCTTAACATACGCGTAGGTTTGTTTCAGAACTCGTTTTCGATAACTGGGATGAGGCGATCATGATGCACTATTTTATAGTCTTTATGAGCATTTACGATTTTGAAATTAACGCCATTCGGTAGTTTTTCCACTATCGTCCAAGGCCCATCTCGACGGGGGGCTAATTTCCTGTTCTCGCCGGTTGTGTAATGTTTAACTTTCAACCACACTTTATCCTCCGTTTGATAAGTGTTGAAACGAATATTTCGATTATAACATTGTTGCATTTTTTCCTTGCTTAATTTAAGAGATTCTATGACCTGCGAAAATATATCTTCTAACGCGATGGTTGTTTCTAGTTGATATTGAGCAGGGGAAATATGTTCGAATGGATCCTGATTAGTATTGCGAAAGTGGACATCTTGTGGTAGTACGGCCTTTCTTCCGAAAACAACGGTGTAAGGAACACAACGAGTTGCTTTACTTTCAGTCGTATTAAGCGCAAATACCAGTCCGGCTAATATAGATCTCCACTTGGTTTGTTGTAAACGGCGATGATGAAGGACAGCACGAAGCATGTCTTTGATGGAGCGAATATTTCTTTCCGCGAACCCATTACCCTGGCTATGGTAAGCCGACGAGCGTCTCTTTTCTATTCCTAGCTCTTTGCAGATGTCATTCATGAGCTGACCATCGACGTTGGAACCCTGGTCAGTCAGAAGGTAGGATGGGTTCACATGAATATATACCCAATGTTTTAAAAACGCATCTACTATTATTGGTGCGGTTTGATCCTTTAAAGGTATTGCTTGTATAAACTTTGAAAAAACGTCCCCGATTAGTAATATATATTGAAATCCATTGTTATCTTTTGGCAAATAAGCAATGTCTAGTGAAACGAATTGCATGGGAGCATTTGGGACATACAATCTCTGCCAAAAGTCCTTGGAACACCTATTGAACAATGAAGTTTATTTGACAATAGTGAATTTCCGGTCAAATTTGACAGCTACTGATCCCCTCCCCCCTTAAACCAATGTTGAGGTAAAAGCTTAGTTGCTAGAGTGCTATTTGAGAGCAAATTGACATGTCTGCTGGGAGTAACTCCTGATTAATTCAACATTGTTCTGAGGGGGGAGAGGGGGAGATTGCTCTACGAGTCAAAAAGTAATGCAAGTGTTCCAAGACTTTTGGCAGTGATTGTCTGAGCCAATTCTGTTAGGAGGCTACATTTTGAAAATTTTACCGGTTATACAATAGGGTTTTCGATGTCGCTGATCTCATTGGTCATATTGAAAATTTGATATTGTGCGGGGTAAGGGCACAATTGAGGGGGTGTAGTACTGATGCACTGTTCTTTGCTGGCGATCGTGTTCACCAATGCCATACCAAGCATAAAAGTGGGATCAATGAACAAATCTAAGGAAATGTAGTTATTATGCTTCTAACACAACGAAATAATCAACGTATTCTGGAATCGGCGATAGATTCTATCCACAAGAGCGGTTTCAAGCACATTTATAATCACCGCATTGAATTGGATTGCATTTCTGTACTCGTTTCCAACGGTTTACCACACGGTTTACCATTTTATTATTGCTTTATAAAACTACGGGGAATTATGCTATAACTTCCCAATTTTGCATAAAGTGGTACATAAGTAAGTACTACTGTTGTATTAAGTTCTGTGCAAAATTGATATATCCTTTTTGAGAAAAAGGAGAAAAACTGCACGGTTTACCATTTTTCAAGAAATGATTCTAATCCTATTCATGTTTATCTGCGTAAAATGGTAAACCGTGACAACTTCCTCGATTTTGCTCTCCTCTCGATAATATCAATGTACTTTTCCATATTCCTACAAATGTACTTATCCGTGTACCACTTTTACTGCGGCTATTTCTTCGATATCGCCTAATACTGAATCACACAAGCTGGAAATGTAATGGTAAACCGTGGCCAAATCGCTGTTTCGCTACCATTGCACAAGCACTGCGGGCCATCACTACTACGGAGGAACTACGAAAAGTGACGTGTATGGCAGCTGCAACAAAGAGCTAGACAATAAGCACATAGTGAGAGAGATTCTTGGTCTTGGAAATTGAAAGAGTGGTGAGAAAGTAGGAGGCCCTTCGTACAGTGATAATGTCAGCGAACCGATCGTCTCCTACAGAAATTTAGAGGGGATACCGGTGCTCGTACTGTAGCAACACACTTGTGTGCTGCCAGTGCCTTCAATAGCTTTGTTTTGACTCGTTTTCTGGTGTAGTGCATTGGACAGTTTTATCAGCAAGCTACAATACATTATTGTAGCACGGAAGCAAGCGGGCAAGCACATAAATCATTTCAAACTATTAGCTGTTATTTCTGCAGCCCGTAGCAATACTAGGGAGTGATTTGGTATACATGTTGATAAAGTGAATATAACTGTATGCCGGGCGTTTTAGCTGTGTATGAGGAGTGTGTACAGGGCCGGTGACACAAATATTAGTACCCTAGCCAAGGCCTAACACCAGCACCTGAAGGAGGCATCTGCTAATCCAACTCCACTGGGTCTATTCTCCAATAACAGGACCTTCTTTTAAAGGCAAGACCTACTCTCTTAGCCCCTGCCTTAACATCTGAACATAATGCGTTCTTTTTCTTTTTATTGGTCGCCATATTCTAAACAGGTGAGCATATTACAGAACTTTATTGCCTTTGTTCGATTTGACGACATAGCGTTACTTGTTACTTTTGTAAGCAGAGGGTGCAGCTAATGCAATATATAGACTCCAGATCAAACTACTTCAGCAGAAACATCTAAATGGCTGTGTTGCTATAAGTAATTAGATAAACTCTTCCGACATCTTTGTTGTCTATGTCATACAAGAAATAAGCGAGTTGAGACTTTGCCATTTTGATCGTATAAGTAATAAGCTATCGCGCAAATGACAGTTATGCCTTACGTGAAACGTCCATTTACTAGCCTAAAATTCAGACAGCAACTTTATTCTTAGTGGAAAAAACACAGTTTTGCTTATTAACTTGAAGTATGAACTCATGTGCCTTCAGAATCGGATAGTCTTTCTGGCATGGTAGAAACAGCACAAAATTGACCCATGTCACTATCTCTACCTCCTAAACCATCACAGATATGGAGTTGGCAACAAAACCATTGAAATCAGGACCACGGAAAACCCTATGGTACATATTTTTTCCATCATGTAATTCCCCTTACAACCATATTTGTGTCAGACAATCTCTGCCAAAAGTCCTTGGAACACCTATTGAACAATGAAGTTTATTTGACAATAGTGAATTTCCGGTCAAATTTGACAGCTACTGATCCCCTCCCCCCTTAAACCAATGTTGAGGTAAAAGCTTAGTTGCTAGAGTGCTATTTGAGAGCAAATTGACATGTCTGCTGGGAGTAACTCCTTATTAATTCAACATTGTTCTGAGGGGGGAGAGGGGGAGATTGCTCTACGAGTCAAAAAGTAATGCAAGTGTTCCAAGACTTTTGGCAGTGATTGTACATTGCTACCATTGGCGCTTTTGGTGGCAATGTGTCGCACTTTGTTTTCTGACATGTTTCGCAGCTGGAACTAAAAGCTTTAATGTAAGAATACATATTTGGCCAGTAGAATCTTTCTTTTAGCAATGAATATGTTTTATCCGTGCCAAGGTGTGCAATATTATGATATTCAGTTACGATGATGTTCCGCAACGAGGGAGGAACAATTGGTCTACCTGATTTAGTAAGAATACCGTCAATGACTCTGAGCTGACCTTGAACTCTGTTTAAACGACTAGAAGTAATTTTGTCGCCGTTAGAAACATTTTCAAGTGCTTTTGCAATAGTCACATTTTTGGATTGTTCTTCCTTCAACTGCGATTTAAAATTATCACAATTCACATATAATGCATATATCTTGTTATCGAATTCTGATAGTGGTTGTTTCTGTGATGCATTAAGATTTCGAGATAAAGCATCAGCCTTAACATTTTCTTTACCGGGGATGTATTGAATGGAATATTCGTACTCTTCCAATTCTGCAATCCATCGAGCGAACTTCCCACGGGGATCTTTTTGATTACGAAGGTGAACCAACGGATTATGATCTGATTTCAAAATAAACGGAGTACCAGCAAGATACACGTGCCAGTGTCTTACGGCAGAGACTAATGCAAATGCCTCCTTTGTCGTGGCGGACCAATTCTTTTGAGAGGACTGCAGGGCTGTGGAAAAGTAGGCTATAGGATGCTGGGTTCCATCTTTACCGAATTGAGAAAGTACGCCTCCGACAGCATAATTACTAGCATCTACTTCGATAAAAAATGGGTCGCTTAGTCGTGGAAATTGCAACACAGGTTTCGAGGCTAGTCTTTGTTTCAAAGTATTGAATGCACTTTCGCAAGTATCTGTCCAGTGGAAAGGTGTGCTTTCACTTGTAAGTTCGTTTAAGGGTTGCGTGAGTGCAGAAAAGTTGGGAATAAACGCTCTATAAAAACCACAGAGGCCGAGAAAACCCTTCAATTGTTTCTTGGTGGTTGGTATCTGGTATGAAGTAATAGCATCGGTGAGTCGATCTTGAGGGGTAATGCCCGATCGAGAAAGCTGGAAACCGAGGAAATTTACTTGTTCGCTTGCAAAAACACATTTTGATAATTTAAGCGAGATCCCAGAAAAGCGCAATCGTTGAAAAATGTTTCTTAAATCTTGAATGTGATCGTTGAAAGACGTACTAAAAATAGCAATATCATCCATGTACGCTAAGATCCTATCTGAAGGCAGGCCTGCTAAACTGATGTCCATCATCCTTTGATATGACGCTCCTGCGTTACACAACCCATAGGGTGTTACATTGAATTCGTATTTTCCACGTGGCACTGAGAATGCGGTCTTCTCCTTGTCTTCTTCTGCCAATGGCATTGACCAATATGCCGATGCGGCATCTAAAGTGGTCCAATAACGTGTCCCCTGCATTTTATCGATGACATCGCGTATATGTGGGAGGGGATATGAATCTTTTTTCGTAACGTCATTCAATCCTCTGAAGTCGCAAACAAATCGCATGCTCTCATCTTTCTTTTTTACTAGTATCACCGGGGCGTTCCAGGGAGATGAAGATGGCCGAATGATCTCATTTTGTAACATTTGCTGAATTTGCGCATTGATCTCTTTATTCCAGGCATAAGGTATGCGATGGGGCTTATTACACACTGGCTGGGCATCGTTGGTTACAATATGATGTTCCATATGTTTAACCAATGTAGGCTTTTTAGGATTGGACGCGAAGACATCTGAAAATTCTGATATTAGAGACCGAAGTTGTGATTTATCATGGTCTGAAAGCTCTGGTCCAAATACTATACTGCTGGGATCTATAGAAGTTTGCGTTTGTTCGTCGAGAACCGCTACAGATTTTGCAGCGTGAAACAAATGACCGACATGTTTTTTAGCATTCAGAACAATTTCATCAGCGGTTACATTCAATAGCGATATCTGAAAGATGCCTTCGAGATTAGGAATAACTCGACAACGTGTAGCGTATACTCCGTATAATCCCTGTATTTCCACTGGTTCGTAATCTGTGGTAATCATGCCAAGTGATTTTTTGCATGTAACATTCACTAGACTTTCAGAACGCGGAGAAAGCAACGTCTTTTCTTGAGTCGTGACTGGTACCTTATCTGTAAAAGACTCACACTTCAACCAGGCTTTTCCTAATTTTACAGCATTATTTTGGCAGTCAAATTCGACCGATGCAAATTTAGCCAGAAAATCTCGGCCCAATAATACATGTTTGTATGTTTTGGAACCCAAAACTTTGCAATTTTGCATTAAGGACGCCCCATCGAATTGAACCAAAAGTTCGACTGACCCAATTATGTCCATATTATTGCCAGAAGCATCCATGAGGTTATGAGTTGTGTTATTCATTTCATCAACAGAACAAAATGTTTCTAAGCTACCACGATCAATAACGGAGCAACTTGCTCCCGTGTCAAGTAACGCATTTATGAAAATGTTATTCAATTGAACTCGTAACACAGAAGAAAATTCTTCGAAAATGGGAAAAGTCTCTTGGCCGTCTAGTCATTGATACTTTGGGCAGGCTTTGTCCCAGGCATCATGGCCTAAACCACCGCAAGCTTGACAAAATCTGTTGGGACATTGCCTAAAGAAATGGTCTGAGCTTTGGCAAGTGCGGCATTTCTTTTGTTGTTGATTATAACTGGAAATTGGGCTGTTGGAATTTTTTCTCCAATTTTGGCGCCCAAAATAGCGCTGATTTCTTCCCCCGCGACCCCTGTTAAAACGATTCCCAACAAAATTTGCCTCGGGAAGTTTTTCTTCTCGATCCTGACCCCCGGAACATTCGAGTGATGTCTCTTTCAACTTTCGAATGACTTTCTCAGCGATTAAATCAACGACTGAGTTGTTTTCGATGGCGAAGCATTCATGGGGATTAGTGGAGGCAAAGGATTGGATTCCTGCTAATTGTAATCTGCTTACTTCTCCTGCCAACTTTTCAACACTGAGATCGACGAAGTCTGGCAACGATTTCAAAGCTGTCTGCATTTTAGGATGTAGGCCGTTCACGAAATAGTCTTTTGTTATTGTTTTGATTGCTGCATCCTCACACGAAGGGTAGGCTAACTTGACTAGCTCCAGTAATTTGTACACGAACGTTTGTGGAGATTCGTCCTGTTTGCGTTTTCTGCAATTTAATTCTGCAATGGCTGCTTCCCTATCCTGCTTGCCCCTTTCGAATTCTTTGAGTAATTCTCCCGTAATTTTTTTGGGGTCTTTTCTTTCTTCTGTACCCATACGCATGTAGACATCAAATGCCCTTCCCTCTAACCTGCTTGCCAGGTTCTGAGCTGCTTTTTCTCCGGAATATCCTTTCAGGGACGAATGGATCTGCGATTTCTCGATGAATACTTTTACGTCCCCTGTTCCGTCGAAGCATTTAATTTTCGATTCCATTATGAAAAATTCTGTTATAGTAATGTAAGATACCGAGGTATAATGCTATACGTTTGGCTTTCTAATATGCGTACTATAACAGAATGGCTAATAACAAAGGTTAAGAAATATATATAGTCTAGGCGAAGTCACGTGAGTAAACAAAACACGGGGGTACCAAACCTTACAATCCGGCGAAAATCCACCCTGCAAAGTGTGAGATGTGCATGTACAAGATGTTAGTTAGTTTTCATAGTTTTCTGAACATGTACAGATGCCTCTGCTACACTTTTCTTCGACATTTTTAGAGAATTCAACGTTGAGAATCGACTAAAAACACAAAAAACGGTACAATTTCTCCTAGGCTTGCGGTCAAACGCCTTATAATTTTGCCGAAGCGCACTTGCTTAACCTCGCTTTCATTCACCTCCTTGCTCACGCATGCGCGAAAAAAAGTGCCAGCCGGAACTAAACGGAGTGACCCATCTGCCCAACTCTATCCTGTGATTTGGCTTTAAGATTGGCTTTAGGTTTCTAGCCGGACTTTTAGAAACTATTTCCTATGACAAAGAAAGCAGTGCTGTAAGCTGTAAGGACGTTAACCACGTATACTATTATATTCAATTTTTGTTGGCAACCTTCATAATTTACATTTTAGATCATCATCATCATCATCATATATATACATTTAACGACACAATGGTCGATACAAATGTTGTAACACAACGTTAATTCGCTGAGATATGTGTTTTGCATAAATCAAAGAAGACATCTGAGTTCACTTGCTCAATAACATTGGTTGGCAGACTATTCCATAACGGTACAATAGAGTAAAAGAAAGAGTTTTTAACAACATTTACACGAGCAAACTTTAGTATGAGTTTTTTCGAATGGGAATTTCTTAAACTACTGTAAGTGTTTCTTTCAAAATAGTCAAAAGGGTTTAGAGCCACTTGACTGGTGAACATTTTATGAACGAATTTCAATTGGAAAAGTGTCCTTCTCGATTCTAAAGTATCCCACTTAAGCTCCTTAAGCATGGCAGTGACACTAGATGTTTGACGGTAGTCGTTTTTTACAAAGCGGGCTGCATGCCTTTGAACCATTTCCACCCTATGCTTTAATTCTTCGGTGCTTGGTGACCAAACTTCGCAAGAATACTCGGGGTGGGGACGAACCAGTGACAAATACAATCTCTCTTTGATATGACTCGAGCAGGATGAGAAATTCCTTTTCAGCAGCCCTAGAGTTTTATTTGCCTTACCTATCATATGATCTACTGTTTTATTCCACTGTATTTTAGAAGTAATGTGAACCCCGAGATATTTGTATGAATCTACGTTTTGAACTGGTACCCCGTTTATATGGTAGTTACAATGAATAACATTTCTATTCAGGGTAACCATCATTGAAAAGCATTTTGAGACATTAAAATCCATATTCCACCGTATCCCCCAATTATGTAGCAAATTTAAATCATCCTGTAATATTTTATTATCTTCTTCTGTCTCTATTGTTCGATATAAAGCACAATCACCAGCGAATAGGTTAATATTGGATTGTAAACCATCTACAATATCGTTAATGTATATCAAAAAGAGGATGGGGCCAAGAACTGTCCCCTGGGGAACTCCAGAGAGCACTTCACAAGGGAAGGACCTGTCACCATCCATAACGACTGCTTGAGTTCTAGATGTTAAGAAACTTCTTATCCAAGAATGGCTCTGACCTCTAAAACCGTAGCTATTTAATTTCTGTAAAAGTTTTCTATGTGAAACTTTGTCAAAGGCCTTTGAGAAATCAAGGAATATAATATCAGTTTGCCCTTTAGCGTTTATTGCTTGGCATACATCATGAACAAGGGATAAAAGTTGAGTCGTGCAAGAAAAGTGCTTCCTGAAACCATGTTACTTGTTTGTAATAAGTCTTTATTTTTCCAGATGGTTATACATAGAAGATTTTATTATATGCTCAAGAAGTTTGCAGGGAATCGAAGTGAGTGAGATGGGTCTATAATTAGATGGATTATTTTTTGCTCCTTTTTTATGGAGAGGGGTAATATTTGCCATCTGGTATTTCAGAGGTTGCCATAGAATTTTTATAAATGACTTCCAGAAACTTTGCTACTTCATGTGGAATTAGTTTCAGTATCCCAGGGCTTATGTTATCAGGCCCTGGAGACTTTTTGCAGTCAAGTCCATCAATGAGTTTTTTGATACCTTGAAAAGTTACCTCAATATTTGGCATATTTGGGATATTTGATAAATTACCGTTATCATCAGAATCTAGATTTACGTTCTCCAATTGTTCATCATGGCTAAAAGCTTCATAGAAAGTTTCATTTAAAGCGTTTAAAATGCCTTTGGACTTTGTAAATACTTGACTATTTCTAATGAGACACTTAATGGACGAATTATAAGACCTTTTCGATTTGACATATTTCCAAAATTGCTTTGTTTTGATACCTTCATCGTTTAAAATATAGTTATTGAAGTATTCATCGTGGCTAGCATTTATTAAGTATTTAACTCTTCTTTTTTGGCGTTTGAATGCTTGAGTGTCAATAGGAGATCCTGATCTCTTTGCCTTTTTATAGAGACGTTCTCTTTTGCGAATTTCACGACGAATTTTGTAATTGACCCATGGCAGACCGGAGTTTGATTTTAAAACTTTGGAAGGTACAAAGTTATCGACGGCTTCAAATAACTTACTTTTGAAATATACCCATTGAGTCTCAACATTCATGGATGACGCATGTACTCTAAAATTTGAAAATGCACTCTGCAAAAAGGTGTTAAGACCAATTAGGTCAGCTTTATGATATAAATAAACTTTACTTGTTCTGTTAATAAGTTTTTCGGCTTTTACGTGAAAGTCGTACATTATCATGTCGTGGTCTGAAACACCGGGACACGATATCACATTATTTTCATTAAACTCTTGGTTAGTTAGAACCAGGTCAAGTATATTATCCCCCCTTGTTGGGAAATCAACAAACTGTTTTAAACCTAACTCTGAAACAGCTTCCAAAAACAACCTAGACTCTCTTTGGTGTGAAGGATTTTCTTTTAATGCATTCGTTTCCCAATTGATATCCGGTAAATTAAAATCTCCGCTTAATAGAAGGGTAGTATTCCTGGATGCAACCATTTGCATTAATGCATCTTTCAAATTTTCCATTACTTCGAGGGTAGATGATGATGGGCGGTAAAAGGTGCAGATAGCAACTGGTCTCGTATTTTCGACTATCAGTTCAATACAGACGAGCTCACATTCAGTCTCTGTAATTTCTAGTTTTCTAGATTTTAAGTGTTTCTTTACTGCAACAAGAACACCTCCCCCGTGAACATTTCGGTCTTTCCTGTAAATATCAAAATTTTCTAATCCTAATTCGGCGTCACATATATTTCCATCGATTTTTGTCTCACAGGCAATCAAAATATCAATGCTATTGTCTTCTAAAAATTGCAGCAGTTCTACTCGTTTCGCTAAAATATGATTTACGTTTACAGTAAGAACTTTAGGGCTTGATTGTCACAAGTCAGATGGTGAATGTCGTCAAGTTTTGAATTTAAGTTGGCAACATGGTGTTGTTCTGGTACCTCATCAAGGATCGAGAAGCTGTTTATGGAATTAAAATTTGTGATGCGTGATGACAAAAGGTCAGAAGAAAAGTTACAGGAGGAACAAAGATTGCAAATCCATGCTGCACTATTCCCGTTTGGCTCTCCCTGGGGAAATGAAACGTTTAAACAAGCAACATGGCACCAAGAATCACATGCATTGCAACAAATAATACGCTCTTCTAAACAAGCGTTTTTCCTACATAAGGAGCAGTTATGTCGAACTGAACAGGGCCCAGGATGGGGATGAACATTTCCAGAAATTAATAGCAGCATTAGAATCAAATAACGTGAGGAGAAAAATTTGAAATAATTTGGCCGCAAACACATTCCGACGTAAAAGTAATCTCTCAGGCCAACTCGAGTCAAAAAAAGTGGTAAACTTTTACATTGACCGTGAAATAGCATCTCTTGTTCGCATTTAGATTGAATCATTTGGTTAAATTGAAAAGCAAAAAGCAGTAGCAAAATTATTTTGACTTGGTGTGCAAAATTTGGCTCACTATACGTAATTTTAATTTTGTAACGTTTCAAACGTTTACCCTTCATTTTAATGCACCTATTAAGATATGATAAGATTAAACTGATCCAGAAAAATATTTGTAAACCTGTTTTTGTCAGCTTATGCAAACTACTTACCTCAGCGAATGCAAAAAATAACAGCAAAATTCTACACACGGTTCTACACAACTTTTCCAAAAACCCCGAGGAAGTAATACAAAAGTGGTGGTGGTTATTCGTTAACAAATTTCAGTATTTCTTTATGGTTCTAGCTTGCTTTTCAGCTCCACTAGAGACTTTGGAAAAAATAAGTTATCGTCTTGAAGCTTTACTCCGATTTTGCAGTTGATACCAATGAATGCATACTTTGCCATGGTGGAGTACTGTGGCAGTAGATCTTTGACATCATTAAAAAAGGCCACGTTACTCTTGGTTAGATCAACCCTGATAGGATAGTTACCACTTCTTCTGTTCCGGAAAACCATGCATCTAGGTTGCCATGAGCAGAAGCGGACGATTATCTGAACCTTACCTCCTTTCTCTTTCCCAATACGGTGCGCCCTATCAATATCCTTTTTATCAATATTGACGCCCAATTTATGGTTGAAGTATTCAAAAGCCCAGTCGAAGACTTCCTTGTTTGCAATTTCTGCTACCGGGACATTGAATATACGAAGGTCGTATCTCCTCAAATATTGTTGAACATCGTTTAGCTCACTTGCAACTTGATCGACCTTCGATTCCTCGTGCGCTATCTCCTGGCGTAGGCCCATACTCAGGTTATTGAAATCTTCTTTTGTCGGAAGGTCGTCTAGTTTCTTGTTTATAGGTTTGAGCAGATCTTCTAAAGCGCGTATGATTTCTTTATTCATGTTTAATATGCGTTCCACACACAAAATTAAATAAATTATAAACTTTGCCTCGGAGCTTTATAAGATACGTCTCACCGAGTGAAGAACACCGCAGCAGTCAGATGCTTTTAATCTATAACAGGGGTCTCCAAACTTTACAGCCAGAGGGCCACATGAACTTTCATCCAGAATGTTGAGGGCCGACGAACCGTATACCGCTCATCATCATCATAGTGTGTCCAATGCTTTAAGCACGTTGAATGTCATGCATCTAAACTTTTCACGGTCTCCTGCTATTCGTATCAAATTTCCATAAGACTTTCCAGTCCACTTCTTTAGGTTGTCCATCCATGTAATTCTTGGTCTTCCTCTGCTACGTTTGCCATTGATTTTTCCTTCAAGCAGCTGACGTTGTAGCTCGTTGTGTCTGACTAGGTGACCAAAATACTGACATTTTCGTTTGACTATGTTAGACAACAATTGCTTTTCTGTACTTAACATGTCTAGGACTTCTTCATTTGTTTTATGCTTTGTGTATGAAAGTTTTAGCATTTTTCTATATGTCCACATTTCAAAGGCATTTATTCGTCCAGCAAGTGTTTTTGATATCGTCCAGGTTTCTGCACCATAAGTAAGTGTTGACCACACATAACATTTTATTAGTCTCAATCTGGTTGATATACTTATTTTCTGTGATGTTATGACTTTTGAGATGTTGTTAAATGCTCCCCTTGCTATTTCTATTCTTCTTTTTATTTCACTGTCACATTTGCCATTGTCTGTTATTAAATGTCCAAGGTATATAAATTTCTTTACTTGCTCTATTGCTCTCCCTTCTATTGTTATCTTAGCATTCGGTGTGACTTGTTTCTTAGTTACAACCATCACTTTTGTTTTCTTTATATTAATGCTCATACCATAATCCTTTCCTCTTTCGTTTACCGTATTTATCAGGTTTTGTAATTTGACAGAATCAGTTGCTAAAAGTCCAGTATCATCCGAATATCTTAAATTATTCATATTTACTCCTCCAATAACTACACCCGGCATGCCTTCGATTTCTCTAAAAATCTTTTCAGTATATAAATTGTAGAGGTTTGGTGATAGTACACAACCTTGTCTTACACCCTTCTTTATTTTAAAATCTGACGAAACTCCATTTTTAGTTCTTACCACTGCAGTCTGCTCCCAGTACATTTTGCTGATAATTTGTAGATCTTTATCGTCCACTCCTATTTCTTTCAAACATTCTATTAGCTTGGTATGGTTAGCTCGATCGAAAGCTTTCGTATAGTCAATAAAACATATATACACGTCCTGTTGCACCTCTATTGCTCTTTCAAGAATTGTTCGTAAATTAAATATTCCTTCTCTGGTACCTATTCCTGGTCTAAACCCACTCTGCAGATTACTACATTCTTGATCGATTTTGCTTGCTAAGCGTTGTTGTATGATCTTCAGTAGGAGTTTGGTGACGTGGCTTATAAGGCTTATAGTTCTAAACTCTGAACAGACCTGTGCTTTTGCTTTCTTGGGGATTGTTATGAATATTGATTTCTCTAGTTCAGTTGGTATATACCCTGTGTTATATATTATATTACAAAGTTTTGTTATTGTTTTAACATTGTGGTCATCTAGAGCTTTTAACATTTCAGTTGATATTTCATCCGACCCGGTTGCTTTGCCCTTTTTCATTGAAGATATGGCCTTCTGTACTTCTTCTTGTAATATGTTGTTTCCAGTTGTCATTGTAAATCTAGGTATATCAGCTCTATTATCATCATATAACTCAGTAATATACTCTTTCCATCTATTAGCGACGTCTTTCTCATCAAACAAGAGATTTCCCCCTTTGTCCATGATGCATCCGTTACTGTTGTTATACTTTTTATTTTGCCATAGATCTTTGACTTTAGCATGCATTTCTCGCGAGTTATGGTTTTTCTCTAATTCTTCTATTTCCTCACATTGCTTATTGAACCAAGTCTCTTTTGCCTTTCTGCAGTCATTGATTATTTCTTTGTTTAACTGATTATATTTGTTTCTATCAACATTTTTATAAGCTTTCCGTTCGTCCATCATGTTTAGAATATCGTCAGTCATCCATGCTTGTTTTTTTCTTTTTGTTCTGAAAGGGAGAAGTCCTTTTGTTGTTGTTATAATGCTCTCTTTCACTTTACGCCAGATGTCTTCAATATGTTCCTCTTGGTCAGACTGCTGTTCAGGTTCTTCTATGTGAAGTGCATCAAATCTATGTCTTATTTCAATATTGAATCTAGCTGCATATGAGTTGTTCTTAAGTAAACTGACATCCAAATGTTGTTTTCTATTTGTCTTGTTTAGTTTCTTTAGCTTAATCTTCATTTTTACTATTACTGGATTATGGTCTGAATTTATGTCTGATCCCGGATAAGTTTTTGCTTGCTTCACACAGTTTCTGAATCTTTTATTTATTAATATATAATCTATCTGATTTCTGGTTTCTCCATCTGGACTCTTCCATGTGTACAATTTTCTTGGGTGTTGTTTGAAAAATGTGTTGGTTATAAGTAATTCGTTCTGCTGACAAAATTCTATCAATCTTTCTCCACGTTCATTCCGTGTTCCCAAACCATATTGACCAGTTATATCAGTAGTTCTTTCCTTACCCACTTTAGCATTTAAATCTCCCATAACACAGAGTACGTCACCCGTCTTCACATTTTTTATTGCCGTTTGGATTTCATCGTAGAATAACTCTATTTCTTCGTCTTCATGATCTTGTGTGGGAGCATAAATCTGGACAATACATAAGTTAAATGGTTTCCCTTGCAGCTTTATCATTATCACTCTTTCAGATATTGCCCAATACCCTATTAAAGATCTTGCTATTTCCTTACTCATTATGATTCCTACTCCATTCTTGTGTTCCTTCCCTCCAGAGTATATCATGATGTGATTGTCCTTCACTATAGTCCCGTTATCTGTCCATTTGCATTCCGAGATTCCCAGCAAGTCTAATTTCATGCTATCCATTTCCTTCAAGGCATTATTCAATTTCCCAGCTTGGTACAGTGTTCTTACATTCCATGTGCCAATGCGTAAGAGCCTATTCCTAATTTTCAGAGCAACTCTTTCAGGTAATGACCTCCCATGAGGGTTTGAGTCCTTGCCGTCATCTGTTGTCGTACTTACCAAGAATTCAACATCTTCTTCCCTGTAACCCAAATCCAGTGTCATCGCAGGGGTCCCGATTCCACCTTCCTTATTATTTTCATTTCCGTTATTGTTTAGATTCATGACTAACTATAGGAGGATACATGGTGGGGCCCTAATCCCTTCCATGGTGGCTGGCCATGTCTCATCTTCGTCATGATTATGCCCTTGATGTGCCACATATCCTGCTGTCATGCTTTCAGAGCCGTTGATCAATTGATGATTCTTCCGCCTCTTCCACCACTCCAGTCTTCATGCACTTAAGGGGTGACGTCCCCTATACAACAACCCTTAAAGATTGTTGCTACCCTCTACTTAGTTTTGCTCACCAGCCGAGGTGAGGTACCGTGGTGTGGCCGCCGGTGTGCATTACCGGCTTCTTGGAGCCATAAGTGAGAGTTATGTAGTAGTTGGAGACCAGTGCTCCTATCCACATTGGAAGATGTGCGGCTGACAGGTTTACAAAGGTACTACTCCTAACACACTACACTACACCACCGTATACCGCTGGTCAAATAATATTATTATTTTTTTCCTAAGTGTCTCTGCGGGCCGGATTGAGGGGCCCAACGGGCAGCATCTGGCCCGTGGGCCGCAGTTTGGAGACCCTTGATCTATAAGATTTGATTAGTTAATAATTGTATTAGGTTTACTTTAATTTCGCAGATATTTTCCGTTTTAGATAGCAGGTCCACATCGGCATTGTTTGTCCCCAAATTTTAAGCCTGCTTAAACAAATAAACAATGTATGCATGTAAGGAGTTCAGGCACAGTTCAGGGTTCGTCAAGGGGACGTTCCATGTTGGATTTCCCTATGTTTTTATTCTATAAGCAAGAGATATAACTCTACTCCTTGACTACACACGTTGTCTCCTGTAAAACACTCCTTCCTCTGCTGGAAGAGACATGGTACTAACAATCACATAAAATCATTATAAAATAACACTCCAACACGGACGTAGAGGGACTTAAAATCTAGGGGGCTGCAACTTGTCTGCTCCAATCACTCATCTGTTGCCTCGATGAGTTAGTGTCCGTTCATACTGAATTACACTTTTTTCATGAAAAGCTATATTTCTTTCAGAAGACATTACCCGAATGAAATGGATTTCTGCACAATTGGGGAAGCTGCAACCTCAGCTGCCCTACCTTCTACGCTTGTTGCCCCACACTGACTACTCTTGGACACCTGATAGTAGGGGGCCCCGATTGCAAATTTTCAAAACCTTTCACCATCCAGTTCCATTTATTAACACCCCCTAACTAGAGAGTTTGTACAAACTCTAACTTCACATTTTTATTCATACCACACCCCTACCAAAGATTTCAAAATAAGTAAATAAAACACAGTGGCTTTGTCAGTGCAAGTCATTATTTACAGGGAGAGAAATCAAAACAAAACTATTAAAGATAGTAATAAGTACAAGAATACACTTGTTGATGTATTCAAAAGCATCCTATAGCTGACTGCAATAATCTTGAGTTGTTTGGTTCCCCAAACTGTTCATTAATGTTTTGCCCCCAACTATATCAATCCCCCACATCATACTGATTATAGAAAAACCACACCCACTGTCACTTTTCGCACCCCCCTGCTTTATACCTTATAAAACAGAATGCCAGCGCCCCCTCCTTGTAGTACTCCCTGCAATTGGGAGCCAAAGAGTACCCTAGTAATCAACTGGCAAGCGCTGAGATTCAGACATTCTTCTTCTTTTATATGCCTCTTCATGAATGAAGGTTGGCCTCTTTCAGGTACTTTCTCCATTTCCCTCTGTTTTCTGCATTTTCTTTTAGTGTCTTAAATTCCTTGATCCCTGTTACAGATTGTCCTATTTCATGCCACTTCATTCTTTTCCTTCCTCTTACTTTGCTTTTTTGTGTTATTTCTGTTTCTATCATGTCTTTTAGTTCTTTTCCACCTGAGTCCCGCAGAATATGCCCTAAGTATCTGAATCTTCTCTCCTTAATTTTGACTCTGAGTGTTAGGCCTGCCATGTTCATTCTATTTCTCACTTCTTCATTAGTTTTCTTCTCAGTCCAGCTTATTTTTAACAATCTTCTAAGAGCCCAGTGTTCAAAAGCATCCACTTCTCTTTGTATTTTCTTTGTCTCTGGCCACATTTCTGATCCATACCTAATTATTGGGTGAATCATTGTCTCTACCATCCTTCTTTTAACTTTAAGACTAAGGTCACTTCTGAGCAGTGTCTTGTTGTGCCAGAAAGCTTGTTTTGCCATTGCTAGTCTTCTTCTGAATTCTGTGGCTTCTTTGTTGTCATTTTGGAAGATAACCCCCAGATATTCAAATGATGTCACACTTTTCAATTCTTTTCCTTCAATAAATAGTGATGTTTCCTTTTCACCTGTTCAGACATTAAATAGTTAATTTTTTAACAAAAATGAGACCTTCAGCGATAGCAAACCGAATTATATTGCTACAAGTTTTCTTTTCTAACACGTTCTCCGGTAATAGCAGTAGTTCTTCTAGGTCTTGCAGTAATTGCACGATTAATTTTTCATCATTTTTAATATGTTCTACATTCACCTTTTTGCTAACTTTTACCTTTAACCGTACTAAGTGCTATAAAGGATGCACTAAAATAGTTATTCCATAATTCCTAGCCACTTTAAGTTTTATGTAATGTATTTTCTCATCTTGACTAGGAAAGTAATTCTAAGACTCTTCGAATCTTCCAAATGACTGTTTCTTTTGTTTATTTTTGACTATAACCAGAGCTCCTACAGATAGAAAGATCTCCTTCTCTTGATTCCGAATTGTAGCCTCACGAAGGCTAGGAAGGTATTACTTTTCAACTTTTTAGCAACCTCTGCTAATATCCTACGATGATATTTGTTGCACTTTGTTTAAGTTTTGTTGTGTGCTAACTAGGAACGCCGGAAGCACAGTAGGGCAGGGGAGCTGAAGGTTGGAGAAGGGCACTTGTACAAATAATGACGTAATAATGACGTTAGACTTTTGATTTACGTTTTGCTTTTCATAAACATTACTCTTATTCTAAAGCTTGAGAGAAGAGCAAATGTATCCAGACAATAGAGGAAAACACCTATAAATATACAGCATATGAAGGGCACTTTTTGCCTCCCCTGCCCCCGCTATCCAAAGGCAGGGGCGCTGCCTCCGCTATCCCTGGTGCCAACGATCTGAAAGTGATTCCCGTTAGCTGATACGTTTACGTTCAATTAAATGAGATGGTGCTAATGGATATGTAACCCTTATGTATCATCATCACATAAACGACCAGCATAGGGTTTATAAGTGTTTCAATTTCTACGCGTATAGTTATTAACCCGGGTAGTGGGGTAGAGATAACTCTGCCAATAGGAGTGGTAAGACGACTCCTTCCCTCCACTAGTCTGCGGGAGGCTCTTGGGCAAGGCCGCGTACCCGCTCAGCCCCCCAATCAGGGTAACGTGAAATCGTGGCAGGCAGGCGATGGATGAAGTGTGAGAGCAGCTGGAGGAACTCCAGAACTGGTCTTGCATTTCTACGTGCCAGACAGATGATATTAACTTTGATACAATGGCTGGGACACATGCCCAGTAAGGACACTGCTCTTGTAGAAAGCAATGGCAAACTACTACAAGTATTTCTTGCTAAGGAAACTTGAACATGACTATTACAAACAGCTCAAAGAACGATATGGGACTCAACAGTGAGACCCCCAAGCTGGATGAGCCCCTTATTAGTATTGGGGAAGAGCTTGAGGCCGGTGGGAGTATCACTCTTGCTGGGAATATCACTCCAGCTCATGATGGCAAAACGCCTGATTCTACAGAGATGAGAAAAAACCGGAACAGATGGCTGAAGAGGAAACTCAAACTCGGAACGTGGAATATCAGAAGCATGGCAGCTGGTAAACTGAACACTATTATTGAAGAAGCGAAAACAAATAACGTTGACATCTTGGGAGTTGCTGAACATCGTTGGGCAGGGAGTGGCCATTTCACAACAAATTGCGTTGGACAATTTATGTACTCAGGTAGGGAGATAGCAGGTCAAAGTGGAGTGGGCGTATTGTTATCAAAAGCAATACAGTAAGGCCCCGCATTTAAGAAACCACCTAAAAGAAACTTTTAGGCTACTGAAAAATTACTTTTCCCCTTAATCATAAGAAACTCTTAAGACTGGCACTCAAAAAAAAGTTTCTTATATTGAAGTTGATAAAACAGAAATGGAAATAAAGTTTAAAAAAATCTTTAAAACCAAAAGAACAAATTTTTAGAGTCTTATCAAAAGTTGTAGTTTTCTATCTCTTGTGGCATTATTTCATCATCATCAGTGCCATCAGCTGTCATTAGGCAGTCAGTTTTTAAAAAAAACTTTCTCCTGGTAGATGCATACTTCTGATTGAGATCCTGCCATGCTTCACCCACCCATCTTGTTAACAAAACTCTTCTCTTTTTTGCAGAAATAGTTGAGTTCCATTCTTCTAAGTTCTTTTCATCTTCAAGCCAACTATCAAGACACTCTCCAATCCTCTTCTTCATGAGATAGCCCTCTCCTTGATCAATTGGCTGCACTTTATCAGTTTGGTTTGGAGGAAGCATATAAACTATCATATTAGCTTTCTTTCTGCAAACTTGATGAAATCCTTCCAGTAATTGGAATGAAACATTGTCTGCAAAAAGAATATTCTCATTTTTCTTGTCTGATATTCCAGGTATGAGAACTTCATTTACCCATTTCATATTTGTTGCTTCATCCATCCATGCATTTTTTTGGAATAGTACATGAACACGTTTGTCATATTCTTCAACTTCAGCACTTGAGACTTTTCCAGCTCCTCTGAAAACAACAGTTGGCTTAACTGTTTGCTCACCTTCTGCACGAATCATCAGTTGAAGTGTTGCTTGCCTTTTATCTAACCCACTACTAGGCTGTGCAACCCAGACAGCTCTTGAGCCTTTATCAGCATATGTTGTTTCTTGTTCATTAATGAATGGCAGTGGTACTTGGTCTACATTCCATCGATTAGTGGGCAACCATCTTCCCCACTTCTTATCAAAAGAAGGGCTGCGCCTTCTTTTTGACTGGACTGCTTTTCTCAGCTCTCAGTGGAATTCTTGAATGACTACTATCTTCTCTATTGAAGTCTGCTGCTTTTTATTTGTTCTTCTACGCTTTGATATTCCATTCCTCTTTATAAATCGATACAGCCAATTTTTACTCCCCTGAAATTTGTTTGCCACATCTTCACCATATTTCTCTTTAAGTGCACATTTCATCTTTTTTCTCAACCAGTGCTTTGTTGCTTCGTTGTTGCTTATATTCCTCCAAGAGCATAGATTCTGCCAATGGATAGCGTGTATTTTTTGCACAGCTTCTTATTGTCTCAATGTTTCTTTTAATTCTACAAGGAGTCTTTGAGCTCCCAACATTGCCATCTCTGTAATCAATTAGTCTGATTCTTTCTTTATACCATTTTGAAATAAGGGCCTTGTTAACTCCTAACTCACTTGCTACAAAGTTCATTGGGGCTTTCTTCTTGAAGGTTCTTGTCATTGCCTGCTCAACCATCTTTATGGCTTTCAACTTGAAATCAAGTGTGTAAGTTTTACGATGTCTCTGGCCACATCTTCCTCTGTCTTTCTTGCTTGAGACTGGACTAGCTTGTAGTAAGATGATGGAGGCATCCTGATCAGGTACAGAATTTACTACATCATCACAAACAGGTCTCACAGGATTCAGCTTTGAAAGATCTGATGATGAATTTTCTACCTCTGGGAAGTTAAGCTTAGGATGCTTGAAAATCCAATGTTGTTTCAAATACTTTGAAGCAGAAAATGTTTGCTTACAAATGGTGCATTCTGCTTGTTGTTGGTGCTTATTTTCCTCATATACAACTTCTGGTAAAGTTACCTGGTATAGTTTTCCTCCTTTTGTAACAACAGACTTTGTAAATCCACAAAATGCCAAGGTTGTCTGCTTTTGCTTCCCTGCCATGCCAATATTTGCAAACTCAGAAGGAAAGCAAAAACTAAGGCCTTTCTGCCTCCTATAGGTTTCTCAAAGTGAGGCCAGGTAAATAGGCTGAACTGAATCACTGTGGTGGTCATTGAATTGAGATACTATTAATTCTTCTTTCATTGAAACATTTAAGCAATTGGCTTTGTTGTGCACATATGTACAAGCATTGACTAGTTGGTTTGCTGTCCAACCCAAGTATGAGTGGAGACTGTTTTGCATCATTTTTCTTTGAAAGTTCACTGAGAGGGTATCATTGTTACTACAAGGACGTTCACACTGTTATTGGAGAAGTATATTCATGCTGCCAAGAGCCAGATAACTATCATGATAATTATGCTGTTAAAGTAATCAAAGGATCCAAACTTGTTGGCCATGTTCCAATTGAGCTATCAAAAATTTTCTGCAGATTCCTAGACAGGGGTGGTGTGATTGAAGCAGAAGTTATAGGGTCAAGATACAACTTGGGTTAGGGCAAAGGACTAGAAGTTCCCATTGATTACAAGTTCATTGCAAATTCCATGAAAGGCATCAGATATCTTTCTACAGCTAGAAAGGCATTGACCAACTTGAGACCAGACACTGCTGACACTATTATGATTGAAACTTTTCATTGAATGTACTGATTCACATGCAAATGATATAGATGAGGAGAGCCCTTTATTGGTTTTTTTTTCTGTTTCCATTATATTTGGCTTGATCCTGCTCTGTGGGAATTCCAATTAATACAGATTTCATAACAAGTTGCTGCCAAACAAGATATTTGTTCTTTAACTGATTTTTCAAAAAGTTTGAACTAATTTTAACAATCATCGATGACATACACAGTGGGCTGATATATTGGCAAATAATCCAATTCCATTCTTTTGTAACCTATCTATCAATGAGTTTCCAGAAAAGAAATAAGAAACTTAAGAAACTTTTAGCCTAAATAGTTAAAAGGTACCATAAATACAAGAACCTTCTAGCCTAAGGTGTAAAAATTTGGTTTCTTAAATGCGGGGCCTTACTGTAGTGAGAAGCCTTATAGGATATAAACCAGTGAATGATAGAATCATCAAAGTCAAAGTGGAGTGGGCGTATTGTTATCAAAAGCAATAGTGAGAAGCCTTATAGGATATAAACCAGTGAATGATAGAATCATCACCATCAGACTATTGGGGCAAGTAAAAAACATCACACTGATACAAGTATACGCTCCAACGTCTGCATCAACAGAGGAAGAGCTAGAAGAATTTTATGATGCATTGCAAAAAGAGATGGATAGCAAAGAAAATCAAGACATCCTGGTCGTCTCGGGAGATCTCAATGCCAAAGTAGGATCGAAAAGACATACTGAAGAAGATGGAATAGTTGGAAATGTAGGGCTGGGAGAGAGAAATGATAGAGGAATCAGACTTGTTGACTTTGCAATTTCAAATCATCTAGCAATAAAAAATACAATGTTTGAGAAACACCCAAGAAGGCTGTATACCTGGACATCACCAGATGGAGTAACGAAGAACCAAATTGATTATATAATGATTGAAAAGAGATGGGCCTCTTCTATACAAGATGTCACCACCAAACCAAGTGCTGACTGCGACACGGACCATGAATTCCTTGTGGCAACATTTAAAGTGAAATTGAAATGCAAGAAAATAACTGCAAGGCCTGTCCGATATGACGTACAGGAAATGGATGAGAACTTCAACATTGAAGTAAGGAATCGTTTCAGAGTATTGCTTATGAATATTGAAGAAAAAGAACCTGATGAGATTGCAAATGAAACAAAAAGCATCTATGTGGAAACAGCACAAAAACACTTGAGAAAGAGGCTTGTGAAAAGACAACCCTGGTTGACCGAAGAGACACTACAGAAGGTAAAACAAAGAAAAGAGGCAAAGAAAACAGCTGGAGCTCACAGTAATGACTATAAGGCAATTGCAAAAGAGGTGAGACAGATGTGTCGTAAGGATTGTGTCGTAAGGATAAGAAAAAATATCTGATTAGAAAGTGCCAGAAAATAGATGAATTTATGACAGAAAATAAAGCAGAGATATGTACAATGACATAAAAAGCATCACGAGAACATTCAAACCACGACTTGGTGTTATAAAAGATGAGAACGGAAAGATCTTGACAGAGGCTGGAAATATAGTAGATCGATGGAAAAGATATTGTGAAGGAATGTTCACAAGTAATGTACCAACAGCTGAAGTTCAACAAGTGAGGATTGAAGATATAGAAGACAAGGAAGATCCATGCCTACCACCTTTGAAATCAGAGGTTGAATGGGCTATCAAATCATTAAAAGATGCGAAAAGTCCTGGATGCGACAAAAGTCAGGCAGAAATGATAAAAGCAAGTGGATTAGAAGGAATAGAAGTGTATCACAAGTTGTGTACTAAGATATGGCAAACAGGACAATGGCCTACTGACTGGAAAAGAGCAATCTTTATAGCACTACCAAAGAAAGGAGATTTACAACAATGCTCTAATTATAGGACAATATCATTGATCAGCCATGCAAGCAAAATATTGCTCAAAATCATAATGAGAAGAATTGAGAGCAAAATTGAGGAAGAAGTAAACAAAACACAGGCAGGGTTTAGAAAGAATAGAGGGACGCGAGACCACATGTTTAACTTACGCATGATTGTCCAGAAATATCGGGAAATGAACACCAGTCTTCATACATGCTTTATCGATTACTCCAAGGCTTTTGACAGTATAAATCATGGAGAAATGTGGAATACTTTAAAGGAAATGAACTTTGATCCTAAAATTATATTGTTGATTAGGTCGCTCTACGAAGGACAACAATCGGCAGTGCAGTTGGAATGTGGAACAACAGATTGGTTTCCAATCACAAAAGGGGTGAGGCAGGGGTGCATATTATCACCTCATCTCTTCAGTATTTACACGGAGGGAATTATGAGAGAAGTGGAGCATGACCATAGGAATGAGGAATACGATGAACCTACATTGCAAGGATTGCCCATAAGAGACTTGAGATATGCGGATGACATTGCACTACTAGCCACAACCCCAAGAGGGCTTGAAGCTCTTATACAGTCTGTTAAATATCATAGTGAGCAAAGAGGTTTGCATCTGAATGTAAAGAAAACCAAAATCATGGATATAGACAAATGCAAAGAGGAGGCTGTAATAACGATTAATGGGGAGGAAATAGAAAGAGTGAACAATTTTGTATATCTGGGAGCACGAATCGATGCAAATGGGAAGTCAACTCTGGAAATAAGAAGAAGGCTGGCAATGGCAGGATCAAAATTTAAAAAGATGACAAACATCTGGAAGGGACAAAGTATATACACCAAACTGAGAATTTTAAGAAGTGTTGCATTTCCCACTGCAACATACGGTTGTGAGGCATGGACGATTAACAACACAGATAGCAGAAAGATAACAGCCTTTGAAATGAAATGCTACAGAAAACTGTTGAGGATATCATGGACAGAAAAGATATCAAATGAAACGGTCCTGTCTAGACTTGGAATCAAAGCCCCAACACTCTTGCAAAAAATCAAAAAGCTAAAACTGGTGTACTTTGGTCACATAAAGCGCCATAAATCATTGGAGAAGCATATTCTAGAGGCGAGAATAGAGGGCCGAAGAGGAAGAGGAAGACCTGCGAGGAGATGGGAACAGGACATACAGGAATGGATGGGAATTACAACAACACAGGCTGGAAGATTGGCGGAGGACCGTTCGTTGTTTCGTAGGAAGGTTCAAGAGGCAACGTCCTGTAAGAGGATTAGCTGACAGAGAGAGAGAGAGATAGTTTTTAACTCGTCAGAGCACAAGCTATCTCTTTCGATAACTTTTTTAAGACTACGTTTTGCAGACCAAACCAGTGGGTTCCATGCATCCCCCCCTCCTCACCAAGGGCTTTCAGGCGCTATTAACTCCTCCCAATCAATGTCCCAGTTAATCAAGGATTCTTTACCTTTACATAACCTCCTTATCAGCTGACCACGGCGTTTTGGCGTTATCGCTGTCACGCTTCCTTGGTACTCCTCTTTGAAGTAAAAATCATCTCCACATCTTATTTAGGTGGGACAGGATTAAGGAACATTCGCCAGTTGTGTGCCCAAAGCTTATTGGTAGTTCTTGGCTGAGATTGTTTTCCCATGAACTAATAATTTTTAATAAGAATATAGAACATACCATTTGTGGTCTTCACTTGAGTATGTACGCACAGAATAGAAGTAATTGTTGTGTTCTTCTACATGGTTCTGATTTTCTGATATAAATTCACTGACTAACTGATTTCTTTATCATAAACATACACACACACACACACACACACACACACACACACACACTATATATATATATATATATATATATATATATATATATATATATATATATATATATATATATATATATATATATATATATATATATATATATATATATATATATATATATATATATATACACTTTATATTACACAGATTACAAAATTGTTTATGTGGGATGAAAAGTAGTAGCGAGGGACTAGAAAATGCTAAGTAGAGAGAACTTAGACCGAAACAATGATTTTGACGAAAGAGGTGGTTGTGCGTAGGAATGTGTGAATGAAGTAATGGTATGAGTTGCTATGGGAGTAAACCAAATTGTGAAAATGAATGATATGAATGGTTATGGAAAGACAAGATTTGTATGGGAGGAGAGAGATGCTACTGCTTAATTAGATTCAAGTCATGATTCAAATCAACATTTTATGGCTTTAAGTCATGAATAACAGTAAAAAATCAATGTGTCATCAGTAAAGAGTTTGACGTTGCACTTTAAGCCATCGGTCAAGTCATTAATATAGATGAGAAAAGGAGGCCTAGGATGGAACCCTCAGGGATACCGACTAAGTACGTTGCCTTCTATCATCAAAACAACTCTGCAATAGTATCAGTAGGTTACCAGAAATACCATATCGGTATAATTTAAATATAAGTCCCTGATGCCAGGCCTTATCAAAAGCCTTTGACATGCCAAGATAAAGAGAATGAACATCTAGTGGGGTGTCGGTGCCAGGCGAGATCTCACTGTGATTGTTTTGCTTGGTATGTGAGTGTGAAATAATATTTAGTAGTACTTCATTCTGTTTTTGGACTTTCTGGTTAGGGCATGTGATTTCTACATAGTATCACCCCAAGGAAAAATACCAAATGTTCCCTCACATCATCTAATGTATCACGAATTCCGCTGTTTAAAACGATTGCGTGATAATTTTTTAATCACCAATTCTCAGACAATGTGTTCAGCGTGCAAGAGCATTGGAAATTTTAGCAGCGTCCAAAAGAGAAGCGGTTGTTATGCGTGATTTCATTATGAGTACTACATATCTGCTCAAATCATATTTAATTAACTCACTCTCAGTGATGGTGATCTATATTCTTTACTACCGCTCAAATACTGATATTCTTTTGTAAACATCTTTCTTTGTATTAAACTGACTATTCCAAACTCTTCAGATTCAAATTTCGAGTTTATAAGACCATTACTAAACTCTGAAAGTCTTCTTTGTTACGAGATGACCTACAATTGCCAATGAATCTCAGTGTCCATGCAAATGTTCTAAGAAGCATTGATTTTGATTGTGTTGAACCATTTTATGACGCTTGAAGTGTTTCTCCACTGGTTGGCATTGGTAATTCCATAAAATAAATGAATTTGAAAGTGCTAAAGGTATTTATGATTCAGCGCTGAAGAGCAGCGGATATAGCCATAACCTCTCGTATGAAAAGGAGCACAACACCAACCAAAGCACACAACGAAAAAGGAAAGTCATCTGGTTCAATCCCCCTTTCAATAAGAGTGTGAAACCTAGAATTGGCAAAGTCTTCCTCCGCCTAGTAGAACAGCACTTCCCCAGACACCATAAATTCCACAAGACCTTCAACCTAAGCACAATAAAAGTAAATTACAGCTGCACCACCAACATGATAAACAACATCAAAAAACACAACTCCCAAATACTGCAAAGTAACATAAAGAAAGATTGTCCAAAATGCAACTGCAGGAATAAGACCAACTGCCCACTTAATGGAGACTGCCAACAGAAGTTTCTAGTATACAAAGCAGTTGTAACAACAGATAATGACAGCCATGTGTACTATGGTCAGTGCGAAGGTGACTTCAAAACAAGATACAACAATCACACCAAGTCTTTCAAGCAAAGAAAATACGTAAACGAAACCGAATTGTCTAAACATGTGTGGATGCTAAAGGATTGCAATAAAGATTACAAAATAAATTGGTGCATAGTTGCCAGGGCTTCCCCCTATAAAAGTGGTTCAAGAAGATGCGCACTTTGCTTGACAGAAAAATCCGTAATTATAAGAGCTAGCCCAAGGGGTCTACTAAACAAAAGGACAGAACTTATATCGAAATGTCGTCATAGAAACAAATACTTATTATGTAATCTTCCATCCTCCCAGCGTAGTATTAGGTAAAGTTAAATAACGATGCATAACGAACTTCATGTTAGTAGCCTGATGAGTGGAAACACGAAACTTTAAGTAGCTACATTGTGGATTTGAATTGTATACTCTATATATATATATATATATATATATATATATATATATATATATATATATATATATATATATATATATATATATATATATATATATATATATATATATATATATATATATATATATATATATATATATATATATATATATATATATATATATATATATATATATAGATATATATGTATGTATATATATATATATATATATATATATATATATATATATATATATATATATATATATATATATATATATATATATATATATATATATATATATATATATATATATATATATATATATATATATATATATATATATGTAATAGAATAATATTGATAAATGTAAGTATGTGTATATATTTACAACAAATAGTCAGACCACTACTATTCTCGAACTTGGTAGACCTTCTTATCTTGATATCTCTCAAAAACATAACTTCCACTCTTTGAAATAGCTTCCGTTCCTTAACCTCTCTCGCTCTCCCGCTGACTCCCGCTGCTCTCTACCAATAACGTGGCTAACTGCTACAATAATAATTTCAACAAAACTTTGATAGGGAAATAATGATATTTCCACTACTAGTTACATAACCCTGATACAAATAATACTCTAATGATAATGATACGTAAACGAATACGATTATAACAATCACAATACTACAATCAGAATACAACAATCACAATACGTATCTAGGAGGTGTGTGCAACTCTCATAATATTGGATTCTTTTTAACCATGAGACAAACCCAGAAACACATCTTAACTACAGCAAGTTACATTTGAATAAGCTTGGAGATGCACTTTTAGCAAGAAACTTTGAAAATGCTATTGAGAAATATTAAATAGAAGGTAATTTTGTAGGAGAAACTTGTTCTACCATGAATAGAGTAGTTAACAACATGTTCCTTCAGGGGACCTCTGTTGATCACACTCCAATCGATGCAGGTCAGGTACTGAATAAACCGAAAGATACAAGTCGGCATGGTTTCATTATTGACTATATAAAATTAACTTCATACAGAATAAAATGAAGCTTTGAAACTTCTTGTTATGGAAAATATTGACTTATCAACGTTATTTTGCCGTTCAGAGGTTAAAAGAAATTGCAATTCCATTACGTAACTTTGCATGGAGAAAGCCGATAGGAATAAAAAGGAAGACAGAGAAAAGATTCACATTCCAGTCAGTCTCACAACCTGAAGTCGATCACCTATTAAAAACGATCAAGTGCAATAATGCAACTGGATTAGATAATTTACCACCTTTTCTACTGAAGGATTCAGCTGGAAATTTGTCTGCACCACTTGCTCACCTAATAAACCTATCTTTTAAAACAGGAATCTTTCCAGCGGACTGGAAAAAAGCAAAGATCATACCCATCCATAAGTCTGGTCCATCTTCAAACATGGATAACTACAGGCCTATTTGCATTCTACCTGTCGTGTCAAAGATTATTGAAAAGGCAATTCATCTCCAACTAGTCAAGTTCTTAGATCAAAATTCTCTGCTTTCAGAATTCCAATTTGGATTCAGGCCTAAGTTATCTACAGAGCTTGCAGCAATACACTTGTTTGATAACATTTGCGAAAGTGTCGATAGCGGTAAACTAGTAGGTGCCGTTTTCATTGACTTAAGTAAGGCATTCGACACAGTGAGTCATTCTACGCTCCTGGAAAAGCTACCTCAATATGGAATTGAAGGGATAGAATATGCTTGGTTCAAAGACTATCTGTTTAGTCGAAAAGCTGTAGTAAGTTACAACAACCATGTCTCCGATGAACAAGATTTGTACACTGGAGTGCCACAAGGGTCGATACTTGGCCCTTTGTTGTTCATTATATTGTTTAATGACATCGCCAGTGTATTACAGCACTCTCGAATCGTAAAATATGCAGATGATACTGTCATATATCTCGCTGATAAGGACTTGAAAAATGTCCAGTTACGTCTTACAGAGGATATGGGTTTGATCTCGAAATGGCTTAAGGAAAACGAGCTTATCATTAACATGGAGAAGGGTAAAACTGAAGCGCTTTTGTTTGGGACTGCAAAACGGTTAAGCATGCAATCAGAGTCTTTAACAGTGCACATTGATGGATTTGCAATAAGAAACACCGACGAGTACAAGTATCTGGGTGTATATGTGAACAGCTCACTTGATCTTAATAGCCATTTTGAAAAATCCTACAAGAAAGCAGCAGGAAGACTTAGGCTTCTGGCCAGACTAAGAAAACATCTTGACTTACACTCAGCCAAAAAAATATACTGCTCTATGATCTTGCCTGTTTTTACCTACTGTGGTGCTCTGCAAATGAATCCGTCTGAAACCAGAGTTAAACAGTTGACTGCATTACATGAGCGATCCATCAGGATTGTTTATGGTAATGAAAAAAATAGTGACGGGCTTCCATCAGTGATGAATACGAACAAGATCCGAGTATGTAAACTCGTGAGAAAGTGCATTGATAAAGACATCTGTCACACATTCAAAGATCATTTCATCTTACAGAATCATGGCAAACGTACAAGAAATGCTAACAACAGCTTCAAATTGCCAAAAATTAGAACTGAATATGCCCGCAAGTCATTTTATTACACTGGCGCAAAGATCTACAATGACCTGCCTCTAAAAATAAGATCAATTGCAAATGCTACCGAATATGAGAAGAACCTCAATGCCTATTTTACTTAGATCAAACAATTCAACATCAAGAAGCAACATCAAGACATCATGACTGGGCCTTTTCAGTCAACTTTTGTAACTTATTTTTCAACTTTTATACCACTTTTATATGCTTTTCAAATTTCTATTTCATTGTAAAATTGTAACTAGGGACCCTTTGTTAGTTTTAGCTTATTTTACTTTCACAGGACACACGTTGATAACAGCAATTATATGCTGAAGTGTTTCTATCCTGTATAAATAATCGTATTATTATTGTTATCAGAAACGAGACTTTATCGTACATTCACAACGGATCAATTCCATACATGTTTCATTTTCATACTATATATTCATTTCATTTTATAATATTTATACAGGTTGAATGTATAGGTTTTTCAACCTGACATGTTTAAAAGATTAAAATATGGACTAATACTAATAACAAAAGAAAGTTACTAACCTAGCCTTATTTACAATAGTATACAAAACTAAGGCTACTAAAAGAGACCTTAAAGATGAATAAAATATGTCCCGACTATAGCTGTTGTTTGAAGGTTTTCAGGGAGGGGACCAATTTAATAGCTCTTTCTAGATTGTTCCACAGTTTTGGACCGCAATAAGAAAAAGCCTTTTGGCCATTGACCGTTTTTAGCAGTGGTACCTTAAGATCAGTTTCTGATGAACGCACAAGCCGTTCTCTATCATCTGAACATTTTGCGAATAATTTTCAAAAGTAGTGTGGAGCAAGCGAATTGAAAGACTTGTAAGTTAGCGTGGCAGTCTCCTTTCTTACAAGATTACTATAAGTTTTTGACCTGTGCCTGTCTCAATCGCAACTATCAGGCATGAAAGAATGGCCTGAGGGCACAGGCTAGATTACCAACAAGGTGGTTCATAGACAAGAAATTAAACTATATGTAAAGAGGACTGTATATTAAATCGTTCCAATGAGAAAGTAGATAAGAATAGTTCTAATAAAAATGAATACAAAGAGTGGATGTCACCTCGGTTTCATAGTATATACATATGATGTCTCTTAAATGTTGCAAGTATGTCCTTCAACGAATTTGATATACTCTTAAACGATACGAGTGTCCTTCAAACGAAATGAGTGTTCTTCAACAAAACGAGTGTCCTTCAACTGTAGAATTTCCTCCAAACGAGATAAGTTGTTCTTTAACGATATGAGCAATCCTTCGACAAATTGAGTTTCCTTTAAAACTATCTCAGTTCGAAATGGCGCCTGAACGTAACGAGAATTCACTCCAACTGAGGTGACAAGAAATATTTAGCCAGAAGATAAAGAGAAAGAGGTCAGGGGCTTGGAGGCCAATGGGTCACGTTTTTCCACAATTACTGATAGTTGACCAGCCAAGATTCTGAATTATCGGAGCAGCAGACGCATCGTATGGGCGGCTAGTTACAATTCTGGCAGCTCTATTTTGGATTTTTGCAAGATGTCAAGCTTTGATTCACTACAGCAGCCTCAAACGGAACAACAGTAGCTCAAATAGGGCTCAACAATTCCTCTATACATTTTGTTGAGTACGTCAGATGGAAGATATTTCTTATAATACTTAGTAAGTCCAAGTGCTCGACTGGCCTTGGCCTTGATGGTATGGATATGCTTGTCCCAGTTGAGTTGACTGTCTATCTGAACACCTAAGTATAATATCTTAAGTGGTAGTCATTTCAATGTTCTGATCACCTATTGAAAAAGATGGTGGAGCATCAGGCTGGCTTTCGATCTTACGGATGTTTGGACCAGAGCCTATAATAAGTGATTGCGTTTTCACAACGTTCAGAGAAAGTTTGTTTGCATGCAACCAATCCTGTAGCTTCAAAAGATCTAAGTTTAGGTCATTTTGCAGGTCATCGATACTTTTTGAAGAGAAGGAAATGGCCGTGTCATCAGCATATATGCTGACATGAGATTTCTGCGAGGAAAAAGGCAAATCATTGATGTAAATCAGGAACAAGAATGGACCTAGACAAGAGCCTTGAGGAACTCCACAATTTATTCCCCTGCCACTAGAGGAGGTGCCTTCTACCCTGCAGAGTTGTTTACGGTTCTCCAGGCCGGTCATACCGTACATTTTCAGTTTTTTCATTAGGATTTCATGATCAACCATGTCGAAAACCTTCTTCAAGTCAATAAGGTTTAGACCATTATATTTTCCTTTATCTACATTCAGGTATCAATCATTGGTGCTAGCCATAAGGGCTGTGGCTACAGAGTGTAAGAGTAGAAAACCAGATTGATGTTCATATAGTGATTTATTTGCTGCCAGGTATTCATAAAACTGATTGAAAATTAACTTCTCAAATAGCCTAGATACAAATCGCTCAAAGAAACCTATTAGGTATGACAGAAATGGAAAAGGTAATGGTCTCCTGATTTATTTTAGGGAAGGGGCCCATTTAAAGCAGCTAACAGACTATGCGGTACCTAATGATGTAGACGTCCTGACTATTGCTATTACGCTAAAAAAGAAGAAATGGTTGATGGTCAGAGAGTACCGTCCCCATCCCAAACAGAGGATTTCTTTTCTGACAAAATTGGACTGCATTTAGACCACTACAGTAGGAACTATTACAATTTCATTCTGCTGGGCGACTTTTATACTGAAGAAACCTGCCTAGAATTAGCAGTTTCCTGCAGGAGTATCATCTCAGAAATATTGAAAACTATCCTGGAGCATGCATTTCTCTCTTATCGTAAACACGCTCAGAATGCCTAGCAGACCAAATACTCTGGCAGTTAGCTTTATATCTTTGCGCATTATTTTGTGCGATTCCCTATAAATTGAAATGCCTTATTGACAATTTTCGCACCTGTTTACACATCGTCAACAAATGAATCTTGAAACACCTTGACTGTCTCAAGTTTTTCTTGCTCGTATGATAACATATGTTGCAATAGTACAATTCCGAAAATACCAGAGACGAATGACAATGAGGCAATGATTATACTACAGATCAATGGCATAATGTCAAAAGGAAAGATTGACACAACTGCTGAAGTTGTGTGCCAAAGAGAGTATTTGATCAACTCAGTGACAACAAGTTTCTGCAACCAACTGTTATAAAGTTACGAGGTTATCGAGGCAGTAATATACCTGTATTTGGTTCAGTTGACATGCTTTGTGAATATAAGTAAGAACAAAGATCTACCAAATTTTACGTGGTGGAAACTACAGGCACAACAGTTTTGAGTCTCAAAACTTGCAAGCAACTAAAGAATATACAGCTGTTAGATGAGATAAAAGAGATTAACAACATTAATGCAGATAGGTCTCTAAAGAAATACGAGCTGAAAGAGCAGATGTAGAAGAATAGATGAAATGCATAAAAGGTAAATATGGAGAGGAGCTCAACCCTTTATATGTTGGCAGACTTCAGAGATTTACACATGCTTACTTTAAAAATTTACCAAAAATAGAGTTGTTGCAATAACTCAATGAAATTTTCAGGACAATGTTGCAAAAGATTGTAATTTAGGATGAATTACTGCAAAGGACTAAATGTGTTACATTCTTGAAGATAATGAGAAACGATTTGCATAATTAATTACCTCAAAATGTGAGCAGTACAGAAGTGAAGTATATGCAGGCAATTGAAGCTATTTAACTGCTTTTTGATATTATTGGAGCATTTTCCTATATTTCTAGCACAATGTAACTGATTTTGAAATTTATCCAGGTTGAAATTACATTTTTAATTAATTATCATATGAGAAGAGGGAATTGCAATTTAATTCAATGCGACTAGCACAAGACTTGTCTCTGACTTGCTGAAAAGAAAAACAACAAGAGAAACACACAAATACTGTTGGAAACTGTCACGATTCAGAAGTACTTTCCATTTCTCAAAAGCTTTTTTCAAGGTATAACTTCTGGGATGTGGAAGAGCAGAAGCAACTTCTGTGACATATTCAGAGTGGGATCTTGCATGAATAACAGCCAATACTACAATCCTTGCCAAAATTTTTGGAACACCTACTACATTGTCATAGAATTTTTCTCCTCCTCCGCCCCTCCACTGGTACAATATTGAAGTATGACAAGATTGTTATGACTGGTAGATGATCATTTCCTACGTAAACATCAGCATTTTTCATGGGGGGCGGGAGGAATGACATAGAAGAGGAGAGTTAGCCGATGGCAGTAAAACATGAATAACTTTGTTCTCCAGGAGGACTTAATCGGTGGTATTCCAACTAATTTTGGCGAAGATTGTCTGAATATGTTACGAAACAACATATTGCAATATGTATGGTAGTCCCACTCAACTATAGTAAACCAGCATCGTAGATTACGATTTTATAAGTGTTTCTTCGATATGTAGTACCGTTCTTATACCTATGACGTCATAGATAGAATGAAAACTGGATTTTTGTACATATGCCATTCTTCTGGAAGGGAAGCAACAAATGTTACCATAAAGCCAGTAAGTTCCTATTAAACCAAGAGACATGCATGTTTATACTCACTGGCCGAATTTCAGTGAACACAGCCGTTAATGTTACTTTTTGTTTGATATGTAGAATGTAAAGAGTTTATATGGAAAAAGATCTATGCTATTGTTTGACTAAACCTTCTGAATGGTTTAATGTCCACTTGGAGCATCACGGTGCTAATTTAATTTGCAGTCATATGCGTACTCTATATCACAGTGTGATAGAAAGCCACCCCTTTCTCTTAAACTGCCAGATTTTGCTATATAAGAATCTCAGTAAACACACGGTGGCATGCAACGAAGAGAATACAATTGTAGATTGTAGAGAGAAAGGTGAGGTGATGGAAAGAAACACTAAAAGAAAAGCATATCTCATAACGTATAGCCAAGCAGATACTGGTGTTTTTGGTAGGCAAGGGTTTGCCGATGCAGATATAACTGCGTTTAAAGGTGAGACGAATTCAGAAATTAAACAGTGGTACTGTGACTTGGAACACCACAAGGATGGTGCACCACATTACCATATGGCTGTTTTGCCAGACAAAGCAACACGGTGACTGGATATAACATTATAGGCAAAACAGTTTTGGCATCACAGTGAACTTCTCTGGCCATGGAGGCTATTATAGTGCCTATAAGTGTATAATTAAGGAAAATGACAGTATCTTGTACTGCTATGGGCACCTAGAAAGACTTGTTAAGCCAACAACTCAAGCTGCGTCTAGTGCCAGGGTTGCAAAGAGAGGATAAAATCGCAAAAAGCTCTCAAAAGTAGAAGTAGCAGATATTATAACAAAAAAGGAAGTTAAAAACTAGAATAGAGGTATTGCAACACACAAATGTCTTAAGGAAGAGAGGTAATGGAACTTTGTACCAATTTTGTATTGAACGGTCAACGAAGACTTTAGTTGATTTCATCGGTACTGTGTGGGATACAGAAAATACCGATAAAACATCGAAGCGGAAAGTAATGGACCGAGAATGCAAATTCCTTCAAAAGCATTGGAGAAGCCTTGTGAGTGTGATAGGGAGTCGATACAATGTGCCCTTAGCGCTTTGGGACGGAACAACATAGATCAGGGAGAGTTTCGTTCGCTGTGAAGGAGCTTCTGCAAAAGGGAAGAGGGAAAGTGAGGAAAATTATGCTTACTGGCCCATCCAACTGTGGGAAAGCATTTTTTAAGTCCATTAACAAAGATCTTTAATGCCTTTCATAACCAAGCTACAGGAACTTCTGCATGGGTAGGAGTGGAGGATAAAGAAATAATATTTCTTAACGAATTCCGCTGGGAAAGAAGCATGATTACATGGACTGACATGCTGTTATTTCTTGATGGGGGTGTTGTTCATTTCTCAGCTCCAATGACGCATTATTGCCAAGACATTACATTAGAAAATGATACACCAATCTTCTGTATCAGCAAGACCCCAAATTATCTATGTAAAGAATAGGGAATCGATGACTGGGAGGCAAAACTGATGCAAGTCAAGTGGCATCATTTCCAGTGGCGCCATCAATTGCGATTGCAGGACTGTAGAGACATCGCTGCCTGCGCATATTGCTTTTGAATTTTAATCATATGATCATCATATCTTACTGTATCCACGGTGTCCAGTATACAGAACATGAGTGTTATAGTGGATATTTGATCAACGCTATCACAAATTTTTTTTCTTGTGTTAATTTATATCATAACTACTAAAGAAGGATCATGTTCATTGTTTCCTGTGTTTGGTTCTTGTATGCAGCGATGAAATATTGTGCTAAGTTTCAACGGTTATCACCTATAGTAAAGCTTTTGAGTAGACTCTCATTTCTCTCTCTTATATTGTGGACACAGTTTAAGACTTGCAAAATAGGTCCATGATTCTCGTGTATACGCCTGTGACAGTGATGCATGAGTGAAGCACTGGTTATTGAGTAATGAACTGACTAGGTTCATACCTGATAAATAGCATAAGCGGTAAGACAATTGCAAAGAACCTGTGTATTTTATAGTGGCAACCGTTGTGGCAGCCATTCACAATGCCATGCTGGTACGGAATTTATTTGCATCTTCATCATATAACAATCATCATATAACATCATCATCATATAACAATATTTAAAGTTGGTTGGGAGTATAATAGTAAGTAAATACTAATTAAAACCAACTATTTATAATACAACTGTAAGGAAAGAATTTTAGAAAATAAATACTCATATACATAATTCCATAAACTAAAAAGTACTTAGCGGCAGATCCTGCAGGTGCATTCTTTTCCAGACCAATTTTTAATTTTCATTTTGAATGCTAGATGTGTATTTTCATTTTTGATACTGTCATCCAGGGCATTCCAGAGGAAACTCCCTCTAAATGATAGCGATTCTAGCCCATAACTTGTACTCTTTATTGTAGGTAATCTGCAAAGGTTTTTTGTCCTCAGATTATACTCTACATGTTTTTTTTCATAAAATTCCCATACAAGCGATGGATTAAGATGACGTATTGAATTATAGACTTCTATCATTAGTTTCTGTAAGTTTCTTACATGAATGCAGACACTACCACTGCGTGTAAGTAGTAGCTCAAATGAGCATTCATAGCATTCGGAGAGCACGTTTATGTGTGCGATCAATTTCTTGGTTTGCACCTTTATTGCAGAACATCCAGATCAAAGGGCAGTAATTGAAATTCGATAGGATTACTGCATTACAAATCAATAATGCCTGATCTCTGGAAATATGTTCATCTTGTTCTTCTCACAATGCAAGGAGCTTCATCCATTACACTGTTATCACTCTTGAGCTATACATTGTTGTACATAATCTCCTTGCTAAACTACCAATGTTTGGTCTGCACAACAGCCTAATAAGACGATATACCTATTGTAGAAAAAGCTTGAAATTTTCAAATTATCAAAAGCTAGGGAAAATTGCTCTTGCTGTTGAATAGTTCATATGTTTAAGTAAGTATATCAGGCACCGCGGAATAGGGGGGCTGGGGGGGCTATAGCCCCCCCCCCCCCCACTTTTTTCGAAAATAAATAATAATGCTTTAAAGAGGTCAAAAGAATTCGTTAATGATTGATTACTGTAGTTTTTCCGGTACTCAAAGGCGGCATCTGAATTGAGCACTAGTATTGTGCTGCAGGGATTACTTTTTTGTTTAAATCGTGACGTCAATAATAGAGTAATATAGCCACTTCGCTAAATTTTAGCCCCCCCCCCCTCACCCACTTTCAGACTGCTCCGCGGTCCCTGTATATGAATGCTGTCCTCTTTTACTCACGTATACCTGGCTGAGCAAGAGTAGGGTGTTTGCTTAAGCGTCTCATTTTGCCCCGAATTACCCTAAATGGATTGCTAGCTTTCTTTCTGACAGATCAACTCTAATTAGGGTCGATGGCTTCCTCTCTGAACCTCATTCTATCAACCCTGGTGTACCTTAGGGCTCTGTTATCTTGCCTGTTTTATTCATCCTCTTAATAAATAACCTACTTTCCTCTATATCTTCCAGTATTTACTCTTTCGCCGATGATACTTATCTAAGTTCATCTTTTTCGTCTAATCCGCAAAATCTTTCCTACTCCAATGTTTCATCTTATCGTAACACCTCAGCTTCACTTCTCACAAATGACTTGTCAGCCATAGAGATGTGGGGTAATAATAACCGAGTTACGTTTAATCAAGGGAAGACTACACAGGTTGTTATTTCAAGTAAACGTTACCAAGATCCCCCACACCCTGTATTCATGAGCGGCCATGAACTGGACATTTCATTTTCTTTCATTCAGCTTAGTCTTTCAGTATCATCTAATCTTTCTTGGAAAACCCACATCCACTCCATTACTAAACATGCATTGCAGAAACTTGGCTTCCTCTCTAGCGCCCGTGGCTTTTTCTCTCCTTCTCAGCTGCTGACTATATACAAGTCTCAGATTCGTCCTTCTCTGGAGTACTGCTCCCATGCATGGGGTGGTGCTCCCAGATCTTCTCTACATCTCTTTGACAAAGTCAAGTCCAAAAACCATCCGTCTCATAAATAATCAAAGTCTCACCAAATCCCTCCAATCTCTCTCTCTCTCATCGTCGTCTGGTTGCAGATCTGTCCATTTTCTATCGATTTTTTCATGGACATTGCTCACAGGAAATCACGAATATTGTTCCTGATTCCCTGAGGAATGTTCGACCCACTAGAAGCTCTATTCAATCACGCCTTTTCCAAGTCATACTATCTAATCCACGAACTCTTTCTCACAAATCTTTTATTATTCCAAGATCCTGTCAACTGTGGAACACTTTACCTTCCACTTCCTTTCCTGAATACTACAACTCAACTTGCTTCAAATCTAACATAAAAAAGACTGGATCTCATCTCCCTATCTACTTAACTTTCCATTCTCTGTCTTCCTTAGTCAGGGCTTTGTTATAGGCTCTATTGGCCTTTCCCTGATATTATTTACTAAAAAGAAAAGACGAGAGTATGCGAGTATTTGCAGTGCATTTGGAAAGTTGCAGCCTGCTCATCACATGGAAATAGGTGTGAGAAAATGAGAGACAGTATTTTGGCTTGTTATAAAGCATCAAATTGAAGATATGGTGAGGTCAAGTAATATGTGTTTGGAGAAGCAAAAGAACAATGTATGGAACCAATAATTGCGAGTGCAATTCTAATTTATCCATTTCAAGTAGTAGGAACAGATTTATTTCACTGGAATGATCAGTATTCTGTACTCATTGCTGTTTACCCTCAACTCTTGTAGTTTTCCAAGCACTATAAGACTCATTAATTATGACCCTTCGTTCTCTGTTTTTCAAGCAGCCGAACATTAGTTTCAGGGCACTCTTCTCAAGTCCGTAAGCATATAGTTTTGCGATCAATAGTTCATGATTGAGACTATCGAACGTCTTTGAAAGGTCCATGAATATTCAGTTTCAGTTTCAATCATTTTACACATACAAAAAAGTGAAAATTAATACAAAATCAAATTAATACAAATGGTTTCAAACAGGGAAGATAGATATAACTCAAATTTAAACACATAGATACAATACTATAATAAATCAGCTTGTAGGCGATTTTTATGGAGGGATAGTCTCGATAGATGAACTAGTCGAAGAGAGGACACCCCCTGCTTTTAGAAAATATTGAAAAATTTCTTAAATGTTGATGTTTAAGGAGACTGTTAGGGTGCTATAAGATAATGCATTGTATACATAAAGAATATTATTGAATTATTGGGTATAATTATTGGACAGAAAGTAGGTCTTTAGCCTAGTTTGAAAGAAGACTTTGAGTGAGAGTATCTTAGTTCAACTGGAATAGCATTCCAGAGCTTAGTTCCTTTATATCGAATGGGATTCAGCCCATATTGCAGGGTGTTTTTTCGTAAGAGAAAACAATCCCTTTACTAGCCTGTCTAGTATTATGCTAATGCACAGATGAAGTTAATGAGAAAAAGTCATGAAAGCAGCTTGGGGACATCCTGTATATATTTTCAAAGACAATAGTGAGAAGGTAAAGTTGAAAAACATCAGCTAGCCTGAGGAGTTCTAAAGATTTAAATATAGGACTAAAAGGACAGTGAGCAGGCTGAGAAGAGATTATCTGGACTAGTTTCTTCTGAAGTTTGTAGACAGGGTCTGTATAAGATGCAGCAGTATTACCCCTCACAATAATACCACACTTGACGAAAGATATGAACAATGAATTACATAAGCAGAGTAACACTCCTGGAGACAGTAAGCTCTTAACCTTTGTGATAACACCACAGGTTCTAGGAAGTTAGAAAGTTTCTTAGATAACTCCTTCAGATGAAACTTCCAACTAAGATTTTCATCCAAGAGTAGTCCTAAAAATTTAACAAACTTATCTCTTTGAATAGTCTTCTTTCCTATCTTTACAATTGGATTTTCATCCATTCTATTGTCTAATGAATGGACAATCATAAAATCTGTCTTTTCTATATTAAGAGATAATTTATTGGCATCAAGCCACTTTTACAATATCTGAGTTCGGTATTTACCAGCAAACAGGAAAATTTAAGCCTTTTAGATACATTAGGCAAGTCATTTATATAAAGTAAGAAGAGAAGAGGACCTAATACAGACCCCTGTGGAACACTACAAATTGGAACCATTTAGGCTTACATAAACCATAGTGCCCCATTTTAGATAGTAGTATTTGATGATTGACAGTGCCAAAAGCTTTCTGAAGGTCGATAAATATACTGCAAACATATCTTAAGCTGATTAGAGCATGATCAATTAAGTTATTTTCCTGGAAACCAAAATGGAGGTTATACAGACTCTTGTGAAGTTCAATGAATTTAAACAGACGTATGTACATTGCTCTTTCAAATAAATTGCTAAAAATAGAAAGTAAGGATATTCGACGGTAGTTGGAAGTCTGCTGGTAGTCATCCTTTTTGAGAAAAGTAGTAACTTTAGCAATTTTTAGCTTGTCTGGAAACATTCCTGACTGAAAGGACTAATTAACAATATGAGCTAGGAAAGGGGATAAAGAGAGGCCTAAACAATTTTGAGCAATTTGATTGGTACACTGTTTGAACCAACAGACTTTGCTGGATTCAGGGCTGCAATAAGGTCTTTTATTTCATAATGTGTAACTGGGGCAAGAAAGATTGAGTCTGGATTTCAACGTTTTGGGAATTTTGCCAGTGATATTTTGAGCAATATTAACAAAGTAATCATTAAAGATGTTTGACATCTGCATTGGATTAGAGATAACAATCCCATTGCTATCTTTGATCTTTTTAGCAGAAGATGAGGTAGAACCTTTTACACTGTTAATAGGTTTGATACCTGACCATAGGAGTTTCATGTTATTTTTATTAGTAAGAAAATAATTTTTGAAATATGCAGTTTTACTGGTTTTCAATTCAAATGCTACACGGTTGCGAAACTTCTTATATAATGATTTCTTGGCATCAGTGTTGTCATTCTTTAGACTACGAAAGATTTTATCACATATTATCATCATTTTCAAGATTTACCATATCCATGACTTAGCTTTTAATTTGATGGCTTTCTTATTTAGCTTTTTAATGGGAGCATGCTTCTCGGACAGTTAGTAGCTCTCTTTCAAAATTTTATCAAACTTATAGTTTACATCTAATGTGTTATCATTAATAAAATCAAAATTAATAGAGTTTAAAACTTCGATGCAATTTACATTGCACTAGAGATGCCCTTCTTATCTATAGTTTCTATGTATTTTTCTATAAAATACAGAAGAGTATATTGAGTGTTGTATCCTGGCCTAAACCCAACTCTATAGAATGAGTACATACATATGACCAAAATTTCTTGACAGCTAATGTGAGATGAATTTTTTAAAACTATTAGTGAAATAAAGCGACGAAAGGAAAACATACAATAGGTGGTGCGCTGCTAGTAGTTTAATAGGCTCGCTCCGCCAGTTGAGTGAACAAAATAAGTGGCATTATTGCTTCTAAGTACTAATCCATAAGCAATGTAGCCTCTTCAACTTAGAGTTAATTTCTTATTTTAATTTCAATTTTGCCTCTCTCACCTCCGACAAAAAGATAATGATTTGCAATTTTCTGTGAAACAGTCCTGCAAAGATGCATACCTGCTGACGCAAAAGTAGATAAAATCAGGGGCGGGTGCAGGACAAATCTTGACATTCGCACAATTTACGAAATAAGTGTCACGCCCAAATAACCACACCCATAGGTCATACCAAGAAACCGCACCCGCAGAGTCCCTATTTCAACCCCAGTACTGCTACCTAGTACAATCCCATGTAAAGCAGAGAGAACCCGTAATATCTACATAATAAATGCAATGATTTTTCATTTTCAGTCAGCAGGAAGGAGTAGGAACTATTGAAACAATCTATACCCGAAATCTTAGAACACTGTTTTCATATTGAACACTTTCTTATGCCAAAAACAGTAATAATTTCTTTCCAGTAACAGCACCCGATAATGACACCTTCCCCAGAAGGCAAATTGAGTTTTCATTGAGGTCTAGTTAGCTTTCTGATAAATATTTGTAAGTAAATCGAATTGTCAGCTTGTGAGGATTGCAAATAAATAAATCAAATAACGAGTAGACCCATTACGGTTCAAGCCTTTGGCATTCGCTCAACGTCTAGAAATTCTATTATTAATTAATTTTTCATTGAGCGTTATTGAATTGCAGTCTTGGCATATATACTTGTTGCAACAAAACGAGAACTTTCTATCATTAAAGTAGCCTGCCCAGTCAGGGTCACTGTACCCCTGTGCACTCTCTTGTTCTTTGCCTTTGCTATATAGCAATCCAAAGCTAACCGTACCGCTAAGGTATCTAAAGATTCTTTCCATTGCCGTCCCATGCTGCTTTGTTGGTCTTGATGTGAACTGTGCAATACTGCTCACAGCGTAGCTAATGTCCGGACGAGTTCTAGTGGAAAAGTACCGTAAACTGCCAACAGCTGAATGGTAAATTTCTTGATCAAACATGCCATCTTCATCAACTGCTTTTACAAGATTGGAGCCATCTGAATAGGTGTTGACATAGCTTTTGATTCTTATATCTAGAATTTCCTAATCAGCTTTCTTGCGTATGTTTTTTGACCAATCCAAACATTCTTCCTGTCTTTATCTTGTATCACTTTTACGCCTAATAAGTGATGTAATTCACCTAAATCTTTAACCATGAAGTTCTGTGCAATTGCATCCTTCATTTCTTTCACGCGCTTGTCTGACTTTCCTGCAAGAATAATATTAGCAACATACACTGCAATCAAGAAAAGTTCTCCTCCTGAAGCAGTGTAAATTCATGGATCACAGTCTGTCTGGTCAAAACCCATCCTTTTCAGGTGGTTATCTACTGCTTCATTCCATCACATGGGCTATTGTTTGACCCCATATAGGCTTTTCTTCAGGTTAGATACAAACTTCTGTTTTCCTTTGACAACATAGCCCTCTGGCTGTTTCATGTACATGCCCTCGTTGAAGTCACAATTCAAGAAAGCAATAGCGATGTCCATCTGATGCAGCTGTAACCCGTGTTTTGCAGTATAAGGTGACTGTTCTGACCGATTCAAACGGCACAACTGGAGAGAAAGTTTCATCATAGTCTTGTCCATATCTCTGCAGAAACACCTGAGCTACAAGCCTAGCCTTGTATCGTTCAATTCTTCCTTCTTTCGGAGATAACAAGCTGTTGAAACTGCTCCTGCCAAGAACTTCTTTGACAGACCTGAATCAGAAAACATAGCACGAACCATTTCCACTAGTGTCCTGTTGAATCTCTCGAGAACACCGTTCTGCTCTGGTGTTTTCCGTACAGTGAGTTGGTGACGTATTCCATTGCTTTTCAGGTAGCGTTCAAAGTCCTTTGCAACATATTCTCCGCCATTGTCAGAGCGCAGTGTCTTCACTTGTCTTCCAGAGGCCTTTTTAATCATGGCTTTCCATGCTATAAATTTTGAAAATACTTCACTCTTTTGTTTCAGCACACTTACCCACGCAATCCTTGACTTATCGTCAATGAATGCTAGGAAATATTCAGTTCCACTTAGTGACTTTGCATCAAGGTTCCCACAAACATCACTGTGTATTACCTCAAGGATCTCAGTGGCTCTTTTCCCACCTGTTAATGGACATCTGCTTCTTTGATGTTTTTCATCAATACATGGCTCATAGAACTTTGTCTCACTAGATTTCTGATAATCAAAGCCATTCACCAATTGATTTGCAGCTAGAGTTTCCAAACCTCTGAATCCAACATGACCATAACGTCCATGCCAAAGTATTTCATTCGAATCTTTCACAGCAGTATAAGCAACTTCTCTTTCATCAATAACATTCAAATAATACAAACTTCCAATTAAACTTGCTGTAGCAACAACCCTCTGGTTCCCATTCACAATTGTGCATGCAGAAGCAATAAATTTCATTATCTTTCCTGTCTGAATTATTTTAGAGACACTAAGTAAGTTGTAGGAGAGCTCTGGTACAAACAGTACATCTTTTAGCTCATACCTTTAAAATTGGTTTTTGCCAAGGGCAATTTTCAGCAACACTGTGCCTTTTCAGTAACTTTCACTATATGTCTGTCACCAAGGGAAATTTCTTGAGGCTGTTTTAATGTACTATATTCTGAAAACGCATTTGAATCATTGCACATATGGCACATTGCTCCAGAATCAATGATCCAGCTGTCGTTCTTATGTACAGAACTGCGTACCATTTCATGCACCAACAAGGCTACCACATCACTGTCTGAGTCATATCTATTATAGTATCTCTCAACAGTGCTATATACTTTCTGCTGTTTGCTCTTGTGAGATTCTCGAGACCTCACATCTTAGCTGTGAGAAAATTGGCTTCATGACTTTCGTAAAGTAGAATAGAGCTAGGCTTAGCACAAAGCAAAGACATTGATATTCGTATAAATGAACTTTACAGATAAACCGGAAGTATTTCTTGTACCGGTTTGCAATGGGCAGTGAAAAATAGGCATCTTTCAAATCAAGAGATGTCATGTACATGCCTGGTTTAATGAGATGTAGAATGGTCATGATATGCTCCATTTTGAAATGAATTTTTTTCCAAGTATTTGTTCAACCTTTTCAAGTTGATGATAGTTCTCAGGCCTCCAGACTTTTTAGGCCTTTTGACTAGGTGTGTGATTCAATGGACTTATAGCTCCTTTCAGTACAAGAGATTTTATTTCTTCATCAATGAACGTGATCTCGTCGGTATTAAACTTTATTGGTCGCGGTATACATGTTTGCATAGCTGGACTCAGGAATTTTTTTTTTAAATGACTGCCACTTGCAGTATTAAGGACAAACGGATTTGTAGTTAAAGTACGCCATGTTTTGAGATAAATTTTAGTATTTGCAGTTACCTTGTATTTTACTTTGCTTGACTTTTCCTCGTGAAGCTGTTGTTGGTGGTTGACATCCGTTGATGCTGCCGAAACCTCCAAGATTTGTTTGTTTGGCCTCGGAAGTTTAAAATAATGGTCGAAGAAGGTGCAGGTCGGTTTCCATTTTCATTACACGCTCGGTTGGTAGATCGATTGGATGAAAAGTTGTGACGATTGGTCGCAAAATGTCGAGTCATTTTTTGCGACGATTGAATTGTTTTAGCCGTCTCAAGAATGTTATCCCCAAACAAAAAGGGTGTTGCTGGGTTTTTTCACCCACACAACGAATGAAATCGTGGTTTTATAGCTGGCTTTAAGAGATCTCTTCAGCGTTAAGACGATCCTAGATAGGCATTTCCCAAAAGGGCAACACATGTGCCGACTTGTTCATTAAGTCTTTATAGAAAACTGAACTAATCAGTAAGAGAATTTATTTGCAAGAGTGTATCATTTTTTTTAACAGCCCCTGTCAGTCCTTTAGCAAGCAGTGACTGAGTGTTTTGAAGGCATTTGTCATGTTCCTTATAGTCTTTGGGTAGCTGGGCCCAAAGGTTAGGATTAATAGTTGGCACACTTAGTGCCAGGCAGTTCTGGAGTCTCTTGAAGCCTTCCTTAAACTTATTAAGTTCAGAAGTGAGGATACGCTATCAGCAGCAATCCTCTACGTATTTTGCGCACGGTTCCGAAATTGGTGAACCGATAGCTTCGTCTTCGACGAAGTGTAATTTCACGCTTTGTTGTTCAGTAGGTAGAACATTTGAGAAGGGTAAATCTGTAGTTCCATTGTCAAAATTTGGAAGAAACTGATGCTCAGAAGTTTCAGCGGATAGTGACATCGGTGACGTGACGGATGTAGCGGAATATCTTTACTTAATATATCTGCTGAACTCTGAAGAACAGGGAACTTGTAGCGAAAATAGCTTGTGGATTTTTGTGTTAAGATGTGAATGTAACTGTCAGTGTCAGTTGGGTGTGTCGTGATATTGGTTGTTAAGTTTGTGTCATGTTTTAGTTGCCAGGCCTGCTGTGTTAGCCCCATAGCGTATTATAAAAGAAGCAGTATACTGTAAGCAGGAGAGTTCGTCGATTGAATGAATAGAACTGGTCACAATAAGTTATTGTGTTTCTTTAGGGGCTAGGCCCTCGGGCCTTGCCTCATAAATGCCTTTACATGCACCCATATCAAAGAACCCACGGACGTTACATTTGGTGACAGAGTTGGAATATGGAATAAAGGCACAATCGACTGTAAAACGAAAAGTAAAAAGAAGGACTAGTAGGCCTAATGTTCAATCGTAGCGTGTGTTGAAATTTCAGAGACTCTAGATTGGGTACAAAGAAGGAGAAAGAGACATGGAGTTGATATAAGATGGAGGTGATATAAGATGGAGATTTGTTATTGTATTTTGTTTTGTTTTTACATAAGTAATCAAACATGGTACAAACGGGAGGAGCTGTACGAGTTCATGTTAAGCTGGCGGTGGATGTTTCGCTACATCAAGTGTTTATTCCTGTCTGATACAGAAAAGGTGGATTTCAATGTAACGAAGTTGTATGGATATTTGGCTTTGCAGCGATGACGAGGGGTCAGCAAGCGATGTACCACATTGACTTCAGTATATGGTCGTATGAGGCACTGAATACTGGAAGAGGGCTGAGAAGATCCACAATGATGACTGGTGACTTTCAAATAACGCTTAGACTCGAGAATGCCCTTCCTTGCCATTGCTCCCGAGCTTTTGTTGCTGTGTAAAGACTTTGTTTTTATTTTAATGGATTATGTCACTGTATTATAGGTAGATTTATAAGGGAGGGGGATGTGTAACGAAAATAGCTTGTGGATATTTGTGTTAAGATGTAAATGTAACTGTCAGTGTCAGTTGGGTGTGTCTTGATATTGGTTGTTAAGTTTGTGTCATGTTTTAGTTGCCAGACCTGCTGTGTTAGCCTCATAGCGTATTATAAAAGAAGCAGTATACTGTAAGCAGGAGAGTTCGTCGATTGAATGAATAGAACTGGTCACAATAAGTTATTGTGTTTCTTTAGGGGCTAGGCCCTCGGGCCTTGCCTCACAAATGCCTTTACATGCATCCATATCAAAGAACCCACGGACGTTACAAACTGATCCCCGGAATGCTCTCTCATCTCTGTGGAAACTAAAGAACATACTCCCGCAATCTAAACTGGATCAGGTCTACAAGGCACTGCTTGAGAGTCATTTGAGATACAGTGATGAACTATGGGGAAAATTGTCCAACACAAAGCTGGATCACCTTCAGTGCTTACGAAACAGAGCCCGCACACTAATAGAAGGCTCAAGATTAAAGGACGGGTGGAGGTGCAATTGGCTTTCTGTCTCAAACTTGATAAAATTTGAGAGGGCGGTTATGATCTAAAAAAGTAATCAATGGTCTCTGCCCCGACAATTTGAAAGGAAGACTAGCCACTAGGTCCCAAATATCAAACTATTCAACAAGAAACTACCTTGACCTAGACATTCCAAGACAAAACATAGAATTCTCTAAAAATAATTTTTTCTATTGTGGTGCACAGACGTGGAACGAAATCCCAATACAAATAAGAACGAGTTCCACAATTACCACGTTCAAAAAGAAATTAAAGGAATACCTGCAAAATTAGTATCCTCTCCCGAAGCACGATCCCCGGAAAGACCTGGAATATACATGAAGTTACAATTTAATGTTAATTTCCTTTTCTTTGTATTTCAATTTAACTAATAGGGTTTCTGTGTAAAAATATGATTTGATGATGATGATGATGATGAAAATAAGAATATCATGATACGTTGGAAAGGTATGAAGCGTACAAACCTAGTTTGATTCTGTACTTCGCGCCAAAATCATTTTCCCACTTAGGCTTTGTGTTGACTCGTTTCCAAACTTTTGGTAGGGGAGTGTAGCTCAGCTTACTAGACAGGTCAGTTGCTGAAAAAATTGGATCATTTTTCCTGTCAAGGTTTTCTCTTCGGATTCCTCGCAAAGAAACATATTGGAACAGATTAAGACTTGGGGCATCTTGAAATTTGCCGGAAATTTCAAGATGGCTCAAGTTGCCAAAATGGCGGAATTTTTACACTGTTTTGGTTGTAATTTAGCAATATAATCTTGTAAAACATTTCATTTCATTTCATTTCATTTTAATTCCTTTAAAGAGGGTTGCCCTTTCAGCCAGAGCTGATTTGCAAGGGGCCCTCCACTTAAAAACTATAATACAATAAATATCTTAAATCTAAAATCTAAAACATAGTTAAAGAAAAAGCTAAAAACCTAATTACATTGATAAAACCTAATATATGAAAGGAAAAGAGAAAAACATGAAAAATTTAAATAAAATTTTTGAAAACAGCCAGAGAAGATGCCTGCTTAGTTTTGACTGGAAGGTCATTCCACATATTAGCTCCTCTATAAGAAAAACATCTCTGCCCATTACATGACATTTTCTTTGGCAATTTCAAATCTGTCGCTGTATTTCGTAGGATATACGAAGAGCTCGTTGAGTTTTTTTGTAAAGAGATCACAGAGGTATGGTGGAGCCATTTCATGCATGGACTTATTATAGACCATTGCTTTCGATTCTTCAGCTATATGCTGATCAATGGTCTTCGAGCCCAACCAAAATATGAGCTCGTTTTTTGCAACAAAATATCTTATCGCATCACAGACATCTTTTGCAGTCGTCACTGATCATGGAAAAATATCAGTACGGTGTTCTTAGGGTGGTAGAACTCCAAAAATTTTAGCACCTTTGCTCTATAGTAAAAATGTTACTGTGATTCAAAGCTTTCCAAAAGCTGAATAAAGTTGACAAGAGAGCCTCAAAAGTAAGAATAGGGCTCTATGAAATAGATAAATCCAATTTCACGAAAAGACATGGGAAAAATCATACCATCAGAAGAAGATGATTTGAGATTTTCGAAAGGAGCATTTCAACTTTCCAGGACTCTATTGCATGCTGAACATACCTTAAGTTTCTACTATTGTCTAATTCTATCCTAACTGTCAAAATTGAAACTAAAATCTATCCTCACTTCAGTTTGAGTCTTCGTCAAAGTCGCTATCAAAGTCAAAGTCGCTAAGTTTCATCTTCATTTCGCTTTATCAATCTTTTACACAATTTTACTTGAATTTAGTCATTGTGACTCGGTTTGGGTCGTATTGGCTAGTTTCGTCTTTAGTAAGTATGCACGTCAAGCACTGGTAGCACAGGGTTTTGGGAGGCTTTCCTGCGATAATGAGGTAACAATGGGTTAGGGAGGCTTCCGCATGCAAATGATCAATTTGAAAACCCTTGAAAGAACGCATTCTTGCCTCGGATTCAAAGAAAAGAGGGTAGGCGCTGAAGTAAAAGCTGAAGGGTTTGTTGATCAAGCAATGGAGGGAAAGCAGTGGTATAGAAAAGGCCACAGAAGCAGGCTTTTGAAGCCTTCCTCAACTATAAAATGAAGGATATTCTGAACAAAGATTAGTAAAGTTCAGAAGTCAAAAGGCAAATCGTGAATTTCAGGCTAATCCAGTCAACTGTCATTTCAAACAAAAGTTTCGGGCACACAGGCTCAAATGATGAAGGGATACATTTATGATGTTTCATATATGCTATGCGTTTGGTGCTTTAAGATAAAGAATCGAGCGCAGTTTACAACCCGAGCAAGTATTATTGCAAAAATTATTTTACATTTCAGTTTGAAATTTGCGCGCATTACTTGACGTATTGACTTGTCATGCTGTAGGCAAGCACTAAGCTAGGGAGCACGGGGGCATTACCCGCCCAACTATAAGATTTTGCCCCTCTTGCTATCCCAAGAAAATTGTGGGATCAAAGCTCTTTACTGTAAGAATCCTGAAAAGCTGCAAAAGTTGACGAAACATAGCTAGCTAATGGTGGCGGATGCAGTATTGGTAAATGTAGAAAGGGCGTTTTCTTAGATTTCAAAAGGTGTGGTCCCAGAAGCATATCTGGGCTAAGCCTCAACCACGCCCATCTTGATCCCTGCTGTCCTCTTACCTTTTCAGAGCTGGCTTTTTGCTGTCTTTAGGATATTAAACCCAATCAGAAGGCAGTATAAATCAGTCTCTGGCTCAAGATACTTAATTATTCATGGTGATTTGAGAAGTAAAAGTCAGAGTACATAGAGAGAGTCCCTCCTTTAAGAAATTCCCTACGTACAGTCCTTTGCTTTTTTGTGTTATTTTTGTAAAATGTGTAGTTCAATGTCATTGTCATTATTTAATTAATATGTATTCTTAAACTTTGTTGCAAAATTGTATGTAGTGGAATTTTAAATTACAAAGTACAGGGTGAATTTAAGCAGTGCTGAAAATGCTGTTGATGCATTTGTAAAGGTCAATCATTTCATGGCAACTGTTTAGGTCAAACTGACAGCTACAAGGGCCAATGTAAATATTGTAATGAATAACCTTTTCTTATGAAATATGAAGCAAATCTCAGTCATTTCTCTAAGTTTCATAGGTGTGTGAAACATTGTAAAGCATTTACCCGCTTGATCCTAGAAGCAGATAAATTCAATGCACCTTTGATTGTGCATGCTACAGACACGTCTCAATGCTAATTGGTCAGAATTTCTAGTGGGGCGTTTTGACCAGAAGTGGCAAATGAGAGTAAGACATGAATGATTCGTGAATATCGAATCAATGAGAGCAAAGTTCGGCGTCGCAGCTTGCGTTAGTTTGCCAGGACACCATAGCACCACCGTTGGGAACTGGAAAATGAAGACAACAGGAAAAGAAGAAGAAGTCTTAAGCGCTTTTCCTAGACAACAGTTTGGATGAATACTGAATATCAAATACCCTGCAATCATCAGTATCAAACAGCTCTATAAACAAGCAGGCGAAGAAGTTCTTTCTTTGGAAACACTGCAAAACAGATGGAAACTTTTCGGTCACGTACCACGGTCAAGTCCGGAAACACCGGCACAGAAAACAATGAACTATTATTTCGAAAGCTTGCATAAATATTGATAAAGAGAAATGAAGTCTTTCGTTCATTTATAATAAGATCAGCCTTTTTGCCATCCCCGCTAACAATATCCACCATCTCCTGAAGATCTTCCCAGTTGCTCGCTAGCACATCAATATCATCTGCAAATCTCAAGTTATTGATACAATGTCCATGTATTGACATCCCTTTCTCCATAGCTTGTAGCCGCTCTAATACTATTCAAGATATGTAATAAACAAAGTAGGTGAGATGGGGTCCCCCTGTTTTGTTCCCATTTCCTGATTGATCCAATCTCCTATATCCTTGCCTAGTCGTACGGCTGCTTTAGAGTTCTCATATATATGTGACAATATATTAATTATTTTCTCTTCAACTCCGTATGACCTTAGAACCAGCGGTGTAGCTGAACAAAGTTGGTTGGTCATGCTCTACCTATCATGGAGTGTGCCCACGCCCTTTTAACCAAGACACGCCCCCCTTGGCTGATGAAAATCATCATACAAACAACGTCAGTACATGCCCTTGAGTGTACTAAAATGTCTGCACACACAGCCTTAGCCTAACAGAAGTTAGGCCCAAGTAACAAACTGCTGCCAAAAAATGCCGCTTATAAATGTGAGGGGAAAGTGAAAATTACTCATACTGTACACCTCACTTCAACTTCATCATAAATCTGTTAGAGAGACTTTTGAAATGTTGGGGTGACTAACTGATTTAAATCAATAACTCCCCCCTCACACACACCCCAATATAATTTCAAATGTTTTATACATGCAAATCTCAGAATCTACATCAATGGTACGAATATCTCTGAATTCAATCCATCATGAACATGATCAATAGACTATAATGACCATACACAAACAGTGAGTAAATCCCGTTTTACCATTACCCCTAGATCAACCACAAATTCTAATACTTATACACAAACAGGAGAGTTCTTGTGGATTGTTCTGCTCCCAAAACAACTTATAATCACTATCCACATATCTAAGAGCTCTGTACACTTATAATATGATTAAAATATCATTCTAAATAAACAAATTTTATACATGTTTCCTATTGTTCTTACAGTTCTACATTATGAATAAAATCTGCTTAAAAAGTTGCTTGAACTTTCCTGAACTTAGACCAAATCGTCTTGTCCCATTTCTACTTCCAATTTTTCTTACCATAGTGCCGCACCAAACAGCAGTCACGAAGTACAAATTTGTTAATGGTAGTTGGCGATTACACACTTTAGCAGTTTAGTCACCTCGCATTTCTAGTATGGTGCGGTTTTGGGCCAATCACTCTCTACCGGTTAGGCCAGATCCCTTCAATGCAAAGAATCATCAACAATATACAGGCTAATATGGGAAGCAACCCCAACAAATAGCACTTCGAGTGCCTCACATGAACAGCTGTCAATTGGTGTTCAGCAACATTCGGCATAAGCCACCGGTAATATTTGGTTCGACAATTCCCATTTCAGTCGTGTTAAGTTCAAACCGATCTCATCACGATTTGCAACACGATATTCCTATCAGGAAGATCTTTTTGTGCTAAGTCCTGAGCTATTACTTGGTTCAATTGGACACTGTTTACCTCGAAGGCCCTTTGTCAAAGCGAACAGCAGCGCAGATTTCAACAACAGCCAGAAAAGGACACAGGGTTATTAGGTCGTGCAATCAGAAATTGGCATGACTGCTCTTCTCAAAGGGCTCTGCTGCGGCACTGTACAATATGCATCAATCAGGCATGCTAAGCAGAACGATCAGTCATGCTCATCAGGTCAATCAGTCATGCTCTTTCAAAAAAGCATGACCAAATTTTGTTCTTCTCCTCTGCATAGCATTTGCATTACAAAGAGACTGCTTTATCTGGCACAGTTGAGCATGACCAAACAGAGGGTGCCAGTGACATGGGCATGACTAAATTAATAGGGCATCTTCAGGTCAGCTTCAATCGAAGAATCATAGCATAACAAAGCTGGCTACCCTGTGAACTATAACAGTCAGGGGGACACACTGAATCAAATAGAAAAGTCCGGGGGATACCTCGTCGAACTTAAGAGAGACTACTAGCGGGTACTGCTGGCTAAATAATTTTGCACGTAAACTGGCAATGGTGTTTTTGGAAATCTTTAGTCATGCTCAGCATGACAAGCATGACCGCTGGCTAGTTCTAAGTTAGAACTGCCCATCATACATCATAGCTTACGGTGTCAAATGCCTTTCTAAAGTCAATGAAACAATTGTAGACAAATTATGCTGCTTTCGTATGGTCTTTTCAGTTATCAATCTTAGCATTAATATTTGTTGTACAGTGTTCATATCTTCTCTGAATCACTTTTTATGTGGATAATAAAAATCTTTGCATATTTTAGCATTGTACCATTCTATACAGTTCAAAACTCAGGTTTCCAAATAGTACTCAATTATCAGGTAGTTGTGTGTCACAGGTGCGGATCCAGAGTAAATTCTGACATTCGCAAAATCCTCACCGTTAGAAAAGACCACGCCCATATCACCACGCCCTATATTTCACCCCATTAAAACTTCAATAACTCAAAATTTTTCCTATATATTTTACTTTTCTCTCTCAAGACAAACTTGCATTGTAAAGATAAACTAGCACTGCTAGTATGATTTAGATAGGCTTTTAACTCATAATAAGTCAATACACAAAAAACCATACCTTCAAACAAAGGTGAAACCAAATTGATGATGGAATTTTTCAATTCACAATGTAGTTTAAATAATACATTGTTTTCCTGCCATACAAGTCCAGTCACACATATCAAAGTTATCAATGTATCAAAAGTGTAAATAAATGGAAAAAGTAACTTAGGCCACTGAGGCCAATGAATAAAAACTACTAAGTGCCTGCCTACAACCCACTTGAGCTATCAAATCTCATGCTTTGGATATACTGACCATCATGGTTTGAACACACTAGATCTGGCAAGCAGAAGCAAAAGAAATGTAAATTGCCAATGGATTACTTTATACTCATGTGCCTTTTCAAGATTTGGTACATGGATTGATATTTCTATATTACTGTTCTTCTCTATTATAGCAAAGCCTCTATAAGTACTTACATGTAATCATCCACTTTCAGCAATATGTTATTCTATTCTTCAAAGATTCAGAAGAAATCTCACCTTCACAGTTCAATAATTTCATGAAATCATGTAATGATTCTACATAAAGCCTTACTGATCAATTTGGCTCAGCTCTACTGTTAATCAGAATATATTGACATAGAGGACAAAAGACAAAAGGAAGCTGCCCACAGTGTTCAGAATTTGATAATGAGAGAATTTTGACACCCAATTGAACAAACACATGTGCATGTCTCCACCCATTCAGCAAATTGGCAAATCAAACTTGCAGCTGGGCATGACTTTTGGTTACCCATGCTTCAGATAAACTCAACATCTATCCCAATATTTCAACATATAATCCATCTTCAATGTAATTTTGTTCATTTGACTCAACATACCTATCAAAATTTAGGCAACAACTTCTAGTAAAGTCTTTAAGCAGTTTAAGGGTATTTGAAATTGCACTTGGTTATGTGTTGTGATTTGAGGCATTGACAAGAAAGTCTAGTCTAAGAAACATTCAATTCAGGATTGTATTTGGGTATATCCAATTAAGGTATAACTTGAACTATATGATTTGGTTTTAGAGATGTCAGTTTTATGGGAGGCAGTCCTCAAGCAGACAAAGGCAATTGAGTAGTTATTTTGCAGTATGTTGCTGCTTGGAAAAATAGGTACAATACAATAAAAGCTAGAGGGATCACTGTAGTGTAAAAGGGAAAAAGAGATGTGATTGATAATCCTAAGATAACAAATACAGAAAAAGGAGGCAACAATCTTCCAATATAAAATTTCTGCATATTTCATTTGTCAGAAATTGTGCATAATTTTTTAGCTATTACTACCAATGCATCACCTGCACTACACTAAGGGTAAACCCTCTTAAAGATAATTTTTGGAAGGCTACTTGTTTCATCACTGATGCTAGACAGGTGAAGTGGATATATGGTGCATATCACTCTAGATAGGGGTAACTAAGAGCAAAGCTGCTAGTACTAGTGTTGGGGCTTTTCGTTATCTAATAATATTTTCCAGTCAAACTTCCCATTACAAGTTCTTGATAAGCAAATCTGACATATCTAACGTTCAATCTTACACATTTGAACGCTGTTTAACCACTTCAACTAAAGCCAGACAACCGAAACGTACCAGACTGTACTGCAAAAGCGATGGTGCATACATGACACATACGATCGATAACTATAAAAATAGTAGTTAAATCCGTTAATTTAGCTGACTGAGTCACACAAATGGCATACCACTTTCAAATACTAATATCACATATTTTATAAATAAAACATAAGTACTAGACATCTTGCAGAATCAACAGGAATCTTCACCTTCTGCTCCCATATGCACCTAGGCCCTCAGTAGATCTTGCAATACCTGCCTCCTGGAAAACTTCAAGAAGTTGCCAATCTTACCCCAGTTCTCCATACACAATGATGGTAGTTAAGCCTCTATCAAAATCTCTATGATAACCAGACTTTCTTTATATAAACATATCTCTCGTATAACTATTAGCTAATTTACTTGTCAGGTAGGCTCTATCTCACTCGCATGCATTGCCATTGTATCACGTGTTTATAAATCAATGCTTGAAAAATAGCTACTCGGTAAAAAAATGAAAAAACAGAACTTTCATGATCTAATACAAATCGCGAAATCGGAACGGGTTGCACAGATATCGACTTTAAGATTTAGATTTATATTTAGATGTATAATATAGTAACTGTTTGTGTTGTCTTCTTTATGTTCTGTTTATAATGTCTGTCATTAGCTGCTTGACATATACATTAAACCATTGTAATAAGGCTTTTGATAGAAAATGAAATTGAAATTGAAATATATGGTGTTCCTATGGCCCATTCCTTGGAGTACAAGTGCCAGTGTGCCAGCCCACGCCTCCTTCGTCTCAACATTCGCACCTCGCAACGTCCTTAATTATAACTTATGGGCTATCTAACATCGTTTAAGGCAACTGCATAATGGAGTCATATTACGCTGTGAGGCAGCATACCCTCTATTACAATCCCGGCGACCAAGATTCGCAAGAAGCTTCTTCCCCATACAAAACCAATAGGCTTATTGATGTTGTCGTTGCGGAGTACATTCGCAAAATGTGAAGGAACTTCGCAAAATGCTTGGCAACTTACAAGTAAACATTCGCAACTGCCTAGATACCGATAAAGGCTTGTCTAACGGTAGAAAGCGAAATTGCTTCGCAGAGGCAAACACATAAGAAACTATTTACGTAAAGTAACGAGCAAAATCACGGGTTGAGGAGCCATAACAGGACTATCATTGCAATAAGTTTTACCTATTCTATTAATTTTCTTATCAATTGTCATTTTCTTGTATGAAAAAAGTTTTCTGAAAATCTGACATTCGCATCTGCGAATGTTGCGAATGTCTGGATCCGCCACTGGTGTGTCAGCTGCAGACAAATAGGCTGTATCCTTATCGATTGTATACGTCTAGGCTAGTGTGCTTGGCATACGGCCTACTCCGGAGATACCCAAGGAGGACTGCATTTTTTTCTAGGAGCACTGGCGTGAAATTTGTTTTAGTGCTACAGTACAAGGAAACGACAACAAAATGACCTATATTTGTGTCATATTGGCATGAATGCAAAGTAACTGAGTGAATCTCCGGTGTGAGCCTTATACGGAGTGCACCTAGGCAACTTGGTTGTATATCCTAATCAACTTTTGACAAGGACGTTAGGGACGGGTCACTAATTACTTGCGGGGAAGGGTGAAAACATTCTCATATACCTGATGGAATTTTCGTCCTCCCTCTCAGATTTATGTAAAAATTTTGGTCCCTACCCTAGGATTTCAGAAGAAATTCCATACTCCTTTTAAAATGCTCTTTATTTTTCACTCTCTCGCTATGAGTGTGCAGAATTTTGGCCCCCTCCTAGATGTCTTCCATCCCCTCCTCTGAAAGAATTAATAACTGGTCCCAAAGTAGCTGTTAATTGAGAGTCAGCTAGTTTCAAAGAGGTATTTTTACTCCATAATTAAGCTGCACAGCTGTAGGATTGTGGTACCAACCCAATTTGCTTGTACTTTTTGAGAAATATATTATATGTTTCTGAAGAGTGTATTATATATATGAAAAATATATAATATCTTCGAGGAATATTTCATATTCCTGAAATTGTATCATTTATGAGAAATACAATTTTTGAAAAATGTAGTATTTCAATATGATTCTGAAAAGTTTATTTTTCAGAATATAGTTACCATACAACATGTCATGATAACATAGAATTTGGTGGATATATCATTCATGAGAAGTGTAGTATCATTAGCAGCCTTGTTATCTTTGAATTTTTATATTCTCAGATTTAATAGAAATGCAGTGAGAGAAGAAATAGAATGAAACAATGTTTGGTCACAGGATTTTTGTATTCCTTTGATGTCTTTTCTACAGAGGAATGGCAGAATGTACCCACATGCATCAGTGAATTCCTGACGTGTTTAATGCTTTAGTGTATGCCCAATAGTCCATGAATTTTACTCTCTTGCTTCGAGCTCTGACTAAAAGACCCATCAATGTTACCCTGTGATACCCTACCCTTCATCTCATTGCAAACTTGATCAAATTTTTATTGAAGAAAGTATGGGTCAAATTTATTATTCAGATATCAGAGTCTGATTGCATAAGACTGGGAATGATAGGATGATTTTTTACAACAGATAAACTCTTCAACTGCAAAAGTGAAGACTTTTGTACACTCTAAGACCTATTCTGTTAATTTACATCCAGTTGCTTGTTCAGCATCTGTTGCTTCAGTTTTATTTACTGCACATATAGTATGACTAAATAATTAGATTTATTTATTTGATTAAACCTTGTATCGTTGTTATGTTAAATCAAAGTTTAAAAGTTAGTCATGTTTTATGAATTGGTTTCCTGAAGGTCTCTGGGCAAGTGACATCTTGAGGGTATTGATAGTGACCTGAGAGAAATTGCTTGTCATATTTGCACCCAGATGCAGAAAGTTGCTATTCCTCTCTAAATATGCAGAAATCTAGTAAAATCAGTATATATTCTTGCAGCAATTTTAGCTAGATATGCCTTCAGTATTTGTAAAGAAGGCCAAAATAAATCAGAAGCCGACTTGGCGTTGAATAGAAAGTGACAAGGCCTAGAAGTAATAAGGGAAAACCCCGCGTGCGCGTATACTTACGGATGAAAAAACAGGTTATTTTATCCAAAAGTTAGATTCACTTTAGTGTGCATGAATCATTATATCCATACTTATTGCTAGGAAGTACCATGCTGCAAGACTACGCGCTAAACGACACTTAGCCATTGTTGTTTACGTATAGTTCACAGTGCCGCTTCTGTCTTTTTGCCAACGTGGTGCTACCATTTTGTCTCCCCATTGGTATTACGCTCCACGTGACCTGCCGCGCATTCTAGTCCTCCTATTTACGGTGGCCCATACAGGTCAAACACAATACACTTATCAAAAACACAATACACTTATAGAAAACACAATACATTTATCGAAAACAAGATACAGTTATCGAAAACACAATACACTTATCGAAAACATAATACATTTATCGAAAACACAAAACACTTATCGAAAACACAGTACATTTATCGAAAACAAGATACAGTTATCGAAAACACAATACACTTATTGAAAACACAATACACTTATCGAAGATGCAATACACTTATCGAAAACACAATACATTTATCGAAAATAAGATTCAATTTCCAAACCCAAGGGGTGCAAATAAGGGTGGCGGTGTGGGTGGGGGTTATTTTAGAAACATAAAATTCTAAGTGTTTTGATAGTTTCTTATACTATAGAAGTAGGTATAGGTAACTGATTGAGGTAGGTATAGTTAGGTACGCAGGGACAACACTCCGCATAGACAAAAATTGAAGTTCAACGGCGTAGTACCCGCCACAGAAATAGCGAATAAAAAAGGAATTATACGATTTGTGGCGATTCATGGAAATATTTCTGAAACGGGCAAAACACTTAGTGCGACTAGACTTTTCTTCGTTGATGTTGGGGGCTGATGTAGTGTTGTTTAGCATGCAGCGAACACTGAGCCAGAGATACGCGATTGTATTAACGAACTGTTCTACTGACTAACATTGAACTGCACTCATACATGCACAAATACTCATGATGAACCATTACATAAGAATTACTGAATAACTATAAAAAGAAGGATGGGTAGATAAACAAAAGCAAAGGAATGACCCGAGCTGTATGAAGTGATGACAGGGATGATGTAAGGAAAGGTGATGTCCAGTTGTGAAGTGACAGTGGCTGACATTGGTTCCATTCGGTAGGATAGGAATAAAGTCTCTCCTCATCTGGCTCTGAACTGTGCTGTTTCCTAATTTTAAATAATCCTATGCAAGCGCGTGTTATGATTTCCACAAGTGATTGTGTTTTCGAAAAATTTATTGTGTTTTCGATAAATATATTGTGTTTCCGATAAATGTATTTTGTTTTCTATAAGTGTATAGTGTTTTCGATAAATGTATTGTGTTTTCGGTAAATGTGTTGTGTTTTCCATAAATGTATCTTGTTTTCGATAAATGTATTGTGTTTTCGGTAAATGTATCTTGTTGTCCATAAATGTATTGTGTTTTCGATAAATGTATTGTGTTTTCGATAAATGTATTGTGTTTTCGGTAAATGTATTGTGTTTTCCATAAATGTATTGTGTTTTCGATAACTGTATCTTGTTTTCGATAAATGTATTGTGTTTTCGATAAATGTATCTTGTTTTGGATAAATGTATTGTGTTTTCTATAAGTTTTTTGTGTTTTGATAAGTGTATTGTGTTTGACCTGTATGGGCCACCGTACCTATTTCTATGCTATACACGTTGTAAATAATCATCCGGCTCCTTAACTCGACCCAGTCTTCTCGCAGATGTGTCTAGATTAATGGTGGAGTAAAAAGTTCGATTGGGTACAAAGTGAAGTAAAATGGCGTTAGCTGTCGGCTTCCAGCGAAGACTTCTTGGCGCTTCACGAGTTGCCACCATCGGATTAATAGCTTCTAGACATGGTGAAATGTATTGTTTGGTTATTATTTGACATTTATTAACGTTTTGGGGATTTACATGTATTCACTGTAACTGTTGGAAGGGGGAGATGCAGCAGATCTATAAGTCAACCTGTTGGCTCTGCATATGCTTGAAATTCATACCAATTGGTGCTTAAGTAACTTGTGTCTTTTGAGGTTACTGGGAAGCTATAATAAAACTGTCCAGGAAAAAGGGTTGAAGAGCACCTTGGCCATGGGCTTTTATAGAAGTGTCCACGCTGACGCTGTGAAGAGCATAGTCCACTATAGTTCATGCAGGAGATTCATTTAGTCATTTTTGCCTCCATGCCAAGGTAGCTCAAATGACTTACACGCTTTTTGTATAAGTAACAACCTTATAAGGAACCTACATTAGATAGGCCGAAATATTTAAGAAACTTATACTACTAGCAATATATGCAAGTTTGGCTTCAAATGAATGGAATTTTCAAAATGAAAAGCTCCTTAGGGATTTTTCCTTTGGTAGTACTAAAGGGAACTATTAAAGAACTTTTAGTACTAGAATTAGATAAAAAGAGGTCCAAAAATAAGGAACTTTTAGAACTAGGGCTTGAGCTGGGCTACTTGTAAAAAGAGCATGTACTGTGTTATCATGTGCTCATATAGCAACACTATAAACTGAAAAAATTCACCCCAGATATCTTTGGTGTAGGCTGTATGGAATACACATAAGAGTGTATGTATATTGAAATTGTTAGGGTTAGTGGATTCAGTCATTTGAAAAGTTGATTGTCCAGACTGACTGCATATTGCAGGGCATACTGAGGAGCATGGTAGTTTTTGAGCTAGATCTTGTGCCTGCAAGCATATTGTGTCCAGCAAGCATGTGTCAGGCAGTCATTGTAGAGGATGAGAACCTTCTATGCATACTTACAGTAGAAATGAGTGTGGAAGCTCAATTACTCTAAATGCATATGACCTTCAAAGCAACATCTCATCCATGCAGCTGCCTTGCCCAACAATGTGATTCCATGGTGCACTGCATGGAAATGTACTCTTATTCTATTATGGGTTTAGGTCAATATATATTTTTTGTTCTGTGACTAGTGCTTTATACAGTTTGTAAGAAAATTTACCAATAAGGCCACAGTATTCAGTCATGGCCAAAAACTCTACAATAGACATAATGGTTTAGGAAACATCAGACTAAGTGAACAAACTTGCACACTATTTCTTTTTTTTAGTAAATTTCCAAAAGCACCAGGCATGTCCCGTATTTCATTGTACAAATTATATGCTGGACAGATTTGATAGCTTCATATCATGAGCATGGTTTTTCATGCTTCTCTTAATTATATAATGTTTGATAGGATATAGTGTACTGAGTAGATCCTCAATATGTTCTGTCCCACAAGCATGAGTTTTGTAGATTTCTCTGTGCCAGAAACATTTTGAGTAGACATAACATAGGGTTTGTTAGAGAACAATAAGAACAGAAAGACATGTAAGTTACTCTAGAGTACCGAATAATCATCCCCTCCCAATCAGTAGTTTTTTTAATTTTTTCCAACCCCCCTATTATTAGATTAAGAGAATCTGAAAATGGAAATAACCATATTTTAAATACGGAACTCTTGATTTCCCAGATGACTCATGCTTATGAAAAAGTGTATTTACTTCAGTACCTATTTCCAGAAAGGATACCATTCCGGAATAGAAGCCATTCTTGAATACTCTTGCATTTTTTCATGTGATCTGTGTTAAACAGTTCTTGTTCAAAGCTTAGATGGCTGAACAACGTACATTCAGTCAAAAAGGTTCATATGAGAAATATGGTTTACAGGAATAATGTGATTTTGCTCTAAAAATGAAAAGATGCAAAGAGGAATATTTGGCTGAGCTAGAATCACTGAAATAAAAAACTCATTTGGATGTTTAAAGAAAACATCATGTGCAGGACGTACCTAAGCAAGGCTACTTTGCGAAAGCAGTTCAATGGTTTTATTCTAACTTGAAAGATACTAAGTTGAACAGTCAGGTAATGAATAACGCCTGTAAAGTAGTAAAGTGTTGCTATGAAAACTGGAAGCTGGTGATTTCAAGGACAGCTAGGCTATGAAGAAGTTTCAGACTGTAGGTGGTGGTTGCAAAGTACGAGCAAATGGTGTTAGAGAGGCCTTATTCCATTGGTTTGTTGATGTCTGAACCAGCTTGAAAGCATGCTTGCCAAAGTCTTTCTTCCTTCTGCAAGCTAATATGCTAAAGCACTGCAACAACATCCAGTTATGCTTGAAGAAGAGCAACTTAAATTGTCAAGCCAATGGATCAAAGGCTGGGAACAGGAGTATAGAGTTTTTTGCATCAACTGATTAAGCGCTGTTCAGTTTCCAGAGACGACTGTATCATTAGAGTCAAGGATTTCCTCAAGAATATTTGGAGCTTGAGACACTATTTCATCAAGACGTTTGGAACACACCCACCACTAATAAATGGAGACCAATTGCCATTGCATAGGAATGAGTCCAATGGTCAAGCAACTCTAAATCTCCTAAACGATTACGCTTTTGTCAACACTTTCACTCTGATTGCTATGGATGGAAGTATTAAGTTATCCCCAGAATTTATTTTCAAAGGTACTGGGAAACGCCCACCTAAGGTAATGCCCCAGTAGTGGCACACTGTCGATGGCCTGCCAAGGTTTATACCACCCAGAGCAGCTTCTTGAAACAATTAAGTGCCTTCCAAATCAATTTATTATGTTTGGTCATGTGAACTTTGCAATCTATGGTCTTAGATGATTGTGTCTAGTCCATCTAATGTCAGAAGTGCAGCAGGCTTTATGAAATCATGGGTACACCAATTATAATTGGTGGGGGTATCACAAGCTTTGTCCAAGTGAATGATACCCATCTGCACAAACTCCTGAAGAGTGAACTCAAAAAGAAAAAGTCCAAATTATTGCTCCAAAAGTTAGCTAACACTCCACAAAAGATCCCATCTCCTGACTGAAATGAAATAATAAAGTTGCTCGTGGATGCCAGGGAAAGTGTTATGTTTAAAAACATTGAGGGATTGGAGCTGCTTGACGGAGATGAAATGGAAGACAATGGCATTGAGGATGAAGTGCACTGATGATGAAGAAATTAACACTGATCAAGATGTAGAAGCACTGAGTGGTGATAGTCCTATGGAAGTTGTGAGCTCCTGGCCTTTCAATGAGTAATTTAGACACTCACTTCCAATCACGCACATGGGATCATTTGCACATGCTAAATATTCAATTGTGAGAGCTTTCCTTAGTACTTGGGTGTATATTTTTCATAAGGCTGGCTTGAGCAACAAATTGAGTGCGTGAAATGAGCTGGCCGCATGCCTTCACGCTCGAGTGCAATCATGTGCATCTCATTGAATGGTCTGAGCTTAGTACAAAGCAAAGAAAGTACCTTTGTAATAGGGAATGCTGTCTCTCTTGATGGAATGTCAGAAGATGAACAAGTAAAAAAGATGCTTGATTCCTTGATGAGATCAGTAAAGTTCTTCACTCATGTAAGACATCTACTCAGTTCAAGGCAGTGCTTAACCAAATTGAAACTGCATACAGGGGTGCAAGAAGAAGTTTGAAAAAGCGAATTGCACATGAATAGATATGTTCAATATTGCCCTCTTCAATCTGTGTTTTCAATTTTCAATCCCACCCATTTTTCTACCCCCCCACCTTTTATTCCAACTCCTCTATTATTAATTTGCCAAAAATTTTGCATCCCCTTGATTATTACTACCCCCCCCATGATTATTCAGTACTCTAGAGTAATAATTTAATTAGAAAATGCCACTTGGTTTTGGTGACTTTTCTTATAGTTGTGCCACAGAGTAGCTCCAAAATTGCTTGCAGCATAGTTCTGTGCCAAACTTTGTGCCAAAATATAGCCAACTTGAAGCTCTTGGCTTGAGACTGACCAACGTGATGCTGAAGATCTTCCAGAAGTATACCCTCAGATTCACGCAAACTGTGTACCATCGCTTGTTCTCATTTTCATATGTCTAGTACATATGTGAGAAATGTCACAAATAACAATTGATACAATGCTGTCTACATGTACATATGTGTTGAAATTAAGGCTGGAGACGCCATAGATAATAAGAAGACAGTTTTTTTGCTTGTGCTTGTAAGAACAGACTGATACATAACTAAACTTAACATAATGTAATGCGCATGTCCAGAAAAAATAGAATAATAGAAAATGTCAATCAATTATAATCATAAGGATTTCTGATTGTAGTCTCAACACGCCCCCTCAATCTGAAGTCCTTTTAGAATGTTTTGATGGGAGCTCTTTGTAAGCGATTTTGTAAGAATGTCAGCTTTGTTATCGTTTGTTGCGATGTATCTGTAGTCAATATCCTTTTGCTCACGTACGAAGTGGTATTTAACATCTATATGCTTTGTGCGTTGATGTTGCTTCGATCTATCTTTCGTTAGCGCGATGGCTCCTTGATTATCGCAAAATAGAATGGTTGGATTTGATTGCTTTATATTTACGGCAAAACATAACGATTGTAAATAAAGGATTTCTTTCACTGCTTCAGCAAGAGCGATATATTCTGCTTCGCATGAAGACAAAGAAACTGTTGGTTGCTTTCGTGACTTCCATGAAATTGGTGCGCTTCCAAGTGTTACAATAAAGCCTGAGGTTGATCGTCGATCTTCTGGATCATTCGCCCAATCAGAGTCCGTATAGGCAATTAATTGTGCATCTGTTGGTGTGAAAATAAGTTTCGACGATTTTGTCCCCTTAAGGTAACGTAGAACTCGCTTAACTGCTGTGATATGAGCATCAGTGGGCTTTTCAAGATGTTGTGAAAGCTTTGAAATAATCCAGCTTATATCTGGCCTAGTAGCAACTGATAGATAAACTAGACTTCCGATAGCTTGCCTGAAAGGAAAGTTCGGTACTTTGTCATTTTCTCTAGGTTGTAGATGTAAATTGATTTCAGCTGGTGTTCCAACTGGTTTGCATTCAGTCATAGAGAAACGATCAAGTACTGTTTCTAGGTAACGTTCCTGGCTCATTTTATAACTGCCATTGTCTAAGCGTTGAAAATCAATGCCGAGAAACCATTTAAGCTCTCCTCTATCGTCCATGTGAAAATGCGAGTTGAGCATGTTCTTTACATCTGTAATCAGTGACAATGTGTTGCTGCATATGATAATATCATCGACCCAGAAAAGAATGATAATTTGGTCATTTTCGCAGAACTTTGTGTAGATGCATGGGTCTGTTTTATTCGATGTAAATCCCTGAGATTTTAAGAAATCTGTCAGCGTTGAATGCCAATTTCGGCCGCTTTGTTTCAGTCCATATAACGATTTTCTCAAATGGCAAGTAAGTGGTGTCCCATTTTCATCTGATTGAACGTAACCGGGTGGTTGCTGAACGTAAATTTCTTTATCTATGGGAGCGTTCAAGTATGCCCCTTTTACATCCATCTGGTGTATATGAAGGTTTTCATTGACTGCTTTTTGTAGTAGCATTCTAATTGATGTAAATCTGGTCGTAGGAGAGAACGTTTCTTCATAATCTAAGCCTTGTATTTGACTGAATCCTCTCGCTACATATCGTGCTTTGAAGTGTGCTTCCCCTGGTTGTTTGCCTTGCTTAATTGTGTATACCCAGCGTCCTTTAGTTTCTGACCTATTTTCTGGTAGCTTAGTAAGTTCCCATGTGTGGTTATCATGGAGAGTTTTGATCTCACAATCCATTGCTGCCTTCCAATTTTCCGCATTTGGAGATGTTATTGCTTCCTCGTAAGTTAAGGGAATTGAAGTTATTGCTGCATATGCATAATCTACGGTCGTAGAAAGATGGTAGTCCGCAAGGTACTTTGGTGGTCCCGTATTGCGTTGATTTCTCTCTCTCTGAGGTGGCTCTGAAGCGCCCCCTTGATCGTTATTAGAGATATCTTCGTTATCTTCGTCTGATGATTGTTGTCCAAGCTTCTCTTCTCTAATAGGCTTTCTAAAGGCTAATGGCGAATCGTGCTCATCATTGATTTCTTGTGGAAAAGAAACATTTCGTGAAGTTTTCACTTGTCCAGTTCTTTGGCATAATGTAAAATACCCTTTACTTTGGGGGTTAATCCCTAAGAAGATAGCTTCTCTGCCGCGAGCATCTAACTTTTGTTTCGAGCCTTCATTATAGACTATGCAGGGTGTACCAAATTGCTGAAGTTTTCGCATGTCAGGTTTTTCGCCTGTGAACAGTTCGTAGGCTGTACTATTGGTTCGCCTCTGATAACTGCGATTACGTAAATATTGCGCATAGCGAACAGCATACGGCCAATAGGATTTAGGAACATTGGCATCTAAGCGTAGACAACGTGCCATCTCCATTAAGCTCCGCCAGGATCTCTCTGACTTTCCATTTTGGAATGGTGAATATGGTGCAGTGGTAGTGTGTTTGATTTGGTTGTCTAACAGAACTTGTTGAAAAGCTTGTGACAAGTATTCACCACCGTTGTCTGTATGAATCTCTTTAACCGAGCCAATAGGTGCTACTTCAGCTAGAAATTTCTTTAGTGCAATGTGAGTTTCATCCTTGTGACGTAAGGGGTAAACAAATATCATACTAGAATATTCGTCTACGAAATTAATAACATACTTGTAGCCCTCTCTTGATGTTGGATCAATTGGTCCGCATATGTCTGAATGTATGCGATAAAGAGGTTTTGTAGCGTGTACTGTTATTTCCTCCTGTGACTTTGGTGACTTAGTAATCTTGTTCTCTAGACAAATTTGACATGATCGTGGCAAAGAGGATTGTATTATATTCATACCCTCAGTGACATTTGATAGCTCCATAATATCTTGATAGTTCATATGTCCTAGGGATTTGTGCCATTGCTCCAGTGTTCTTGTGGTGTATGCCGATGTCTGTGCAGTTGGCAAGAAATAGAGCTTTCCTTGACGTATGAATTCAAAAGTGGTATTGCCGGAAGTAAGATTGGCACCTCCTTTTGTGAAAGTGACGTATGCACCATGATCTGTTGCTGATCTTACTGAAAAAAGACTTACTGGAAAATCTGGAACAAATAAAGCATCTTGTAGCTTAACCTTGTGCTCAATTCCGTTTGAATCGGTGATAGTACATTGTGCAGTACCCCTTGCTTTTGCCAATTCATTACTACGCCTTCCATCTGCTAGCTCAATAAAGTGGGTTTTAGGATCAAACGATTGATCGAAAGTAAGGAAATAGTGCTTACTATTGATAACATGACATGTAGCCCCACAGTCTACAAGTATCTTATCCATTTTAGTATCCATTTCAGTTGCACATGTGTTTGTTGTAAAGGTAAACTGTGACGAGACACATGCTGAGGTTGACTTCTTTTGTAAACAAACAGCTTCAATGTGCCCTTGTTTCTTGCAGAAATCACATCGTAGTTTCGACTTGGATCTGCAGTCCCGTGACTTATGTCCCATTTTTCCACATGAAAGACATTGTAATGTCTTCGAGCATTTCTGTGTGGATTTTTGTGCCATATGTTGTGTTTTACTAGCCATTGCTGATATTGGCCTAGGTGAACGAAGGGCTTCCGTGTTTGCAAAGGTGTTTAATGCTGCTTTAAATTCCGTGAGAGTCTTGCATTTGTCTAACTGAGTATGTACAACAACAAACGGTTTATAGGATTCAGGTAGGCCTTTTAGAATCATGGCAATGATAAGGTTGTCCGTAATTTGTTCACCAGCCGCTCTTAGCCCTGTTGCTGATCGTTCCGCCCTGATCATATAATCTGTGATGTCTTCTTCTGTGGTCATTGTAAGTGTCGTGAGTATTTCGTATAAAGATAAAATTCGAGGCTTTTCTGTACTAGCGTAATGATCTTTCAAGATTTTGAATGCTGCTTTTCCGTCATTCCTTGTGTCGTGCATTATCAACTGTAAAGAGCGTTCATCCAAAACTTGGACCAATTCTGCGTAGGCCCGTCGATTGCTTTCAGCGAAGTCATCTCCCTCGTTTTCTCCTGTAATGGCATCGTGTACCTTTTTGTCCACTGTGTATAAGTGGTTTACAAATCTAGTTTCCCAAATTGGAAAGGACTCCGGGTCTCCATTAAAGTAAAGGCGCGTTCTGGGCCCATAACCTGTTGAAATTAAGGCTGGAGACGCCATAGATAATAAGAAGACAGTTTTTTGCTTGTGCTTGTAAGAACAGACTGATACATAACTAAACTTAACATAATGTAATGCGCATGTCCAGAAAAAATAGAATAATAGAAAATGTCAATCAATTATAATCATAAGGATTTCTGATTGTAGTCTCAACAATATGGACTAATTTTTGTGTGAATCCTTTCACAGGAATGAGGTGATATCCGTTATTTCTGTAGTGTGATAACACACTTCATTCATGGACTGAAATTTGCAGGGATTGTCTTCTATCTGAAATTAAAACATTGTATTTAGAAATTGCAGTTCTCTTTTTACAATACTTAGTATCCTACAGTGTGATTATTTTGTACACTGTATTTCCTCAAAAGAGTGCCCCCCTGACATGGGTGCCTCCACTGAGAAATGCTGTTTTAGTTGAGTGCCCCCTTCTGTTTGCAATGAGATTGCACCATCTGTATTGCTGCACAATCATTGTGTTGCTACTTCATGATGTGTTGTTTGATGCTTAGTAGATTTTCTTTGGTGTGTTATGTTTTCATGATGTTACCCTAAAGTTCCATTGCATCTTTTTATCATTCTGTTGGTTTTGTGAAATGTGTGCTGCATATATTACCTTTTGTCATTAAATGGTTGCTATTTCAAATTTTTATAGTCATAGTCGTTTGGTGTAAAATAGTATGATTTACGGTTGTGCTGAATGAAGTCATTAACTGCTATCACTATATAGGTACTTTTTTCGCAGATTTTTGAATAAGCACCCCGCTTTTAAATGAACACCTCCCTTGAATGAGCACCCCCTTGAAGGCTGACTTTCAAATAAGCACCTGGGGTGCTCTTTCAAGGAAATATGGCATGAATATTAACTGATATGTATCCGTGCATATTAACTGAATCCTTTCAAAAGGATGAGTTCACAGGCCTTTCAATGAGACGCGCGCGATCGCGCACAAGCGTGCAGGCACGCGCACAAGCGTGCAGGCACGCGCCCGGCTCAGTTCACGCGCTCGACTTGTCACTCGCGCCAGCTATATGAAAAATATACATCCAAGTACTAAGGAAGGCTCTCACAATTGAATGTTTAGCGCGCGCAAGCAATCCCATGCGCGTGATTGGGAGCGCGGGTCTAATTTACTCATTGAAAAGCCTGAGTTCATACCCTTCATTTCTCTACTGTGATAATTTCATGTAAGTAATGAAATGAAAATTACTGGAAGTATTGCATCTACCCATTATTACTATTAGTTAGAATGTATTACAGAGATTCCAATCCTTTTTTGAATGCCTATGGACAGTAATGGGTGAGTGGCCAAGTGGTTAGAGCGCTTGACCGCTGTGCGAAACATCTTTGGTTCTAGCCGAACCCTCGGATCATAGTTGGGATGCTCGCTCACTGTTCACTGTTCACCAGAAATATCATCAGCCCTCAAGCATAGGAGACCCATAATGGGTACCTGGTGGCAACACTGGAGAAGTTAAAGGCGGCGAGGAAAGGAACTGATCACCCTACCTCACTATGCTGGCGGCTCAGGATAAGTGTCCCTCTAACGGGCACTCCCCCAACATACGGAATCGTACATGGGACTCACCTCACCTATGGACAGTATGATTGAAAGAGGTGGCTTTATGGGTCTCCTATGCTTGAGGGCTGATGATATTTCTTCCTCAACCAATAACAGAACAGCTATGTACCTTGTGCCACTCAAGTACAGTGACTTAATTGATATAAAAGTTAGGTAGAATATATAGTATCACTCTCTGTTCTTGATACTGATTTTAAGCAGGGCCTATCATCAGTTCTCAAAACTATAGTGTTCATGTACTAGTCTCATGTTTATTGATAAGAGTTGAAGAATTAGATGTTTCCAGTAACTGAGGTTCATTGCAACTCTTACAGTATCTTACTGAATTGCAGAAAATAATGTACATATGTTTGACATTTTAACATTTACCAATTACCAAATTAGGTAAACAAGCAAAATTTGGAATTGCAGCTCTATCAATATCTGTACCAAGAACTGTACGATTGTGCAGTAATGCTGTTTCAACTCAAGGTAAGGAAATTTATTGCTTTTTTATTCTAGTTCTCCAGTCACTGTTTTCCTTCTACACATAAAATTTTGGCCAGAAAACAATTTGGTGTATTAAAGTCCTTTTTAGTTAAATTTGAAAGTCATACAATTTTTTTAGTGCTATAAATATAATTTATTAAATTCAAGGTAGTCATAGGAGTGGCAGCATGTATAGCACTATCCTTGCAATTACAGTAGTCCTTGACATGTTACTTCTCTGCCATATATGGATAGACTGTCTGTCTTTTATCCAGAATTAGTAGTGGAGCAATTGTGCTGTGTTTATGTCCTGGGGTGGTTAATTGCTGCTAAAATGAGTGGACACTCTAAAGCCAGCTCTTTGTTGCTCTTCCTGTGTTCTTCCAGCTTGTAATAAGTTGACTGTTTGTTTGCAGGTAATCTTAAACAATCAAAACTATTGCAGTTTGGACAGTTTGTGTCACAATCGATGCCCAAGTTTATTCAAGGCTGCCAAATAGCATCTGGTGATGAATTGGAACTGCTTGTGTCTCCTGAGGGCATTTTGCCAATATTAGAGTTTTTGAGAGACCATACTAATGCTCAGTTCAAGCAGCTAATGGATATGACAGTTGTTGACATCCCATCCAAACCTTATCGTTTTGAGGTACCCAGTTCTTGTTATTTTTGTTGAACTTTTTCATTTTTCACCAGGGCTGGCGTTGAGAATTTTAGTAGGCAGGTGATAAATTGGCCTCCTTGTTGTTGCCAGATGGACAATTTGTACAATGCATAAAATTAGTTTGGAAATGCTTTGAAGCATATTTAATAGGAAAACTCCTATGTCTGGACTAAATGAAAAAGGTTTCTAGTAACAATAAATGGAAAATCTCAACAACTAGTGTAATGTTATATTATTTTATCTTCTGTTTTTATCAAAGAAAATTTCTTTACTAGTTCCCAAGTTGACTTCAGAAACAACTTCTATATTTTCCAAACATTTTCAACTCCACCATTGATTCTTTTTGCTTAACACTACTTACCATGTTTCACAAATAAGTAAAAGATTGCGTTCATTGAATTCAACATTCAATAAAACTGTTGAACAATTTGCTGTATTACTTGAAACAGGTCTTTATAACAAGGTAGCAGGTTATCGACTAACAACTATTTGAAAAGTCTATTGGTACTACAGAACTTCACTATAGCACGAAAAAGCGGGAACATTGCTTTAGCATACTGAAAGCTTTTTTCGTCCGACACTCGTCAGAGTATGAAACGTCGGATAGCGACCGAAAGGTGAAACGAAATATATAGCCAGATGCGGGTACACGTGATATGATGAATAATGCGTCTATTTGGCCCTATGATTGGCCAATTAGCACCTATTCACCATTGTTTACTTGGACTCTTCAAGTAGCTTCAAAGACAGAAGAAGCCTCAAAATGCTGAAGGTTCTTCCCACATTGGAATTTGATCCCGATATTGCCAACATCAGTTTGGCCAATATGCACAAATTAGGATATTCTTTCTGCCGATATGCCAAGATGCTTGCCTACAACTGTCTTTCCTGTGTTCCCTTCATATTGTAAACTACATACTTCTTGAAAGCACACCATTCCGTCAATGCATTTTCAAGTCGAATTTCGTAGCTTGCAGTGGCTTTTCAAAATGACTTGCAAATTCAGATAAATGCGATGTTCCGAAATTCTTTTCAACAGTCCACTGCATTGGATCAAACCATTTCATCGCTCTCTTAATAGAGAGTGCTTACCCATTCACTCTCTTAATACAATTTGTTATGGTCTGCCAAATACTGAAACCCAACATGTTGCAACAGGAGGAGTGACTTTATTCACATTGCATTCAAGTAATGAAATGTATCCTGAAAACTCTGCATCTTTTTGCACCTTATTGGTTTAGACAGTCATGACTCCCAAGAAGTGCATATCTCAACATATAATCAAATGTCTGTAATCATCTGAAATATTTGAAAGGGTAGGTTATAGCATATGTCAAGTGCATATGTCATTGACATGTGAGATATCCTTTTTGTTCTGTGTTGTGCTGCTTTATTCTGTTTTGTTCTGTTTTGTTCTGTTTTGTTCTGTTTTGTTCTGTTTTGTTCTGTTTTGTTTTGTTCTCTTTTGTTTTTTTTCTGTTTTGTTCTGTTCTGTTCTGTTCTATTTGTTCTACCCATTCTTGTTCCATGTTTTTTGGTCCATGCATATTTTCTTCTTGTGTTGTCTTGTGGTGAAAATGTTTGTCAAGAAACTCATGCTTTCCTTCTAGCCCCCCTCAGACACAACTTGGTGAACGACATTTTCGATGACAGTTCGTGATTTGGTGTAAAATATGCTATTTGTATCTCCGCTTGCATGGGGTTATTCAAGAATTTTCTTGTTGTAGTGCAGTTTGAAACCTATGTACAGCAAGTCTGCTGCGTTGAGCCAAATAATTGATCTTGATGAAACCTTGGCTAGCATTCCACCCTACAATGTTAGGTGCCCTGACAAGGTGTGCAAGCGATCTATCATTTTACCTTATATGATGTTACATCAGAAGTTAGACCAAATATTAGTCCAGTTACATAGGGCTTTACGCTCACCATACATTTGCTAGAGGAATGAAAAGACTTCTGCAATACCAAACAGATACCTGGTAAAAGCACAACCACATTGTGTAGTCGTATGCTCTAGTTGCATCGACAAGCCCAGTTTCCTGCAAATAGCGCACTGTTTAGGAAAGTGCAGAAGCTAGTATACTACAAGATGCTATAGAAAATAGGGTTCAAAAGCAGTTGCAGAGCATGAGTGAACACCAGCCAAAGAACAAAGACAATACTAAGGTACTTGTGATAAGATTCAGCGAGCAGAAATTGACACATGGAATGTTGTGCATGGGGTAGGGCTTCCAGCAATAGAATATGGCTTTCCCGAGTCAACAATACTAGAAATTTTCAAGAATCATAAGGAGTGAAAGTTGAAAATGAAGAACTTAGGGTACTTCCAGAAAGGTCTTGGTGCAAGAGCCCTTCTTCCATCCGAGTTAGATTGATAAAGTTCTACATATGATAGAAGTAGCTGGGTGTACCACCAAGTACATCAATATCATTGACATTGATACAGTGATTGTTTTGACAAACGATGGGGCCTTTTTAAAAGAAAATGGACCCGAAGAATTGTTTTTTCTGAACGATTTGTAATTAAGGAGGATTGATCATCAAGGATGCTCTTTGAGCATAGTGATATTGATCTCAGAACACCCAATTAATCCTTGAATTCAAAAGGTCCTTGCATCAAGCTCACTTCCAGGCCACTTAGCAACTCCATCCATGAAACAATATCGATAACTGCAAACAGCCTAAATGTTCAAGTATCTATTTTTTTCTATCATTAGAGTCTGTAGGATTTCTTTCTGGCCTTTTGATAAAATGTGTATGCTTTCAACAGCTCCAATACATTGTCGGAAGCAATAATTGTCTTGAAACTTTGATGCCTACGATTTAACTTCATCGTCTGTTGCAGGAAGTGCTAGATATTTTGGTCCTAATTGTTTTGTAGTAAAGAGCGAAACAGTTCTTGTAATAGCAGAAATCGCGGAAACAGATGATCTCGAAATGCTAGAGGCATTTGGAATTTTGTGATATCTTCATTTATCCGATCAGTAGTAAACCTTGACAGTCACTTGCATTTTCACGCATATTCGTTATCTGTCATTGAAGGTATGGCCTAAGTTCCTCATGTATCTCCATGTAGGTCTGGGCCGACATTCGGAAGTGTTTTTCCATTCTTCTGGAATTGTAGTGTTTTAATGAAATTACTTCACATAGCTAAATTTCTTCCAGGCCTTTGCCAAAATCATCTTGGCTTTCCTCGTGTAACAAAGACTTAACTTAGAGACAAAGATGTTTTTATTTTCAGCTCTGATTCTTGACTAAGCAAATTTTTTATTTGTCGGTTGGAGTCGAATCGGTGATTATTCCTTTGGAGTGGAATAGTGGCATGTCAATGACTGTTCAGATTCCATCAGTGGTGTAGTGTAGTCTAGATCATGAGCTACTATTGGCAAGATTGCATGCATATGGCTCTAGTGGAAGTGCCCATTTGCTTATTCACAGCTATCTGTCTAATAGAAAACAAAGGGTCAAGATTATTGATTCCTTTGGCGCGTGGAGAGGAGCTAGCTTGGGAGTGTCACAAGGCTCGGTACTAGGATTCCTGTTGTTTAACATATATATTACTGATATATTCCATCTGATGAACGAACCGAAATATATAACTATGCAAAAGATACTACATTGTACTCATGCGATTATGAAGTTAAAAATATAATAAAGAAATTAGAGCAAAAATGCAATCCATCTAACAGCATGGTTCCCAGAAAACTATATGAAATTAAATGAAGAAAAATGTCACCTTGGTATTTGTGGTACTAACAAAGAAAGAGTTAATATGCACGTCCAGGTAGTAGATAGTGATGATGAAAAGTTACTGGGAATCACTCTTGATAAGAAATTAAGCTCTAAGAACGCCATTGTTCAAACGCCATTGAAAAAAGCCAGTCAAAAGCCTCATGCTCTTACTAGCATTTCAATCTGCATGGAACCCGAGAAGCTAAAACTGCTGATGAAAGCATTCGTCATGTCCCAGTCTAGCTATTGCTCCCTGATTTGGATGTTTCACAATAGAAACTTGAATAAGATACATGAAAGGGCTCTAAGAATCGCATACAAGGACAATGTCTCTAATTATGAAAACTTATTGGCAATGGATAATTTGATGGCCGTTCATCAGAGGAACCTACAGTTACTCGTGATAGAGATTTACAAAACAATACATGATTTAAATCTCAAAGAAAAATTGTTGCCCTACAACCTAAGGTGCTCTGATAAACTACAGCTATCAAAGGCGAAACAATCTTGCCTTGGAGTCGATAAAGTTAGATTTGTCGGGAAAAAAGTATTGGAAGCACTACAGCTAGAATTGAAAAGTCATACTCGCTTCAAATTTTCAAAAGGCTTATTAAAGCCTACAAATGTGAAATCTACATCTGCAGATTATTTATTTCTTATTTACAAATTTTTTATCGTAATGTAGGTTTTTTGTGTATATTATATTACATTGTTAACTATAATAGCACATCATTGTAGGAATTTATCTTATTGTAGTATTTTATACATTGTTTATAAATAGTTATCCTAAATTAACAATTAGAGCTATAGTTTTGTAGCCAACGTTAAATGAAAGAATTAGTAATAGTAATAGTAATGTCATTGTTCTTAATACATAAGAAGCAAGTTTATAAGAAACATATGGTTCAATTCAGGCAGAAATAAAGAAAAATGTAACAAGCGTAGGCAAGCTGAGTTGCAAAAGTAAACTTGACAAATCTATTTTTGAGAGGAAATGTTTTATTAAACTGGAAAGAAAAATACCAACAAGATCTGTCTGTCAAATGTTTTTTGACTAGCAAGTCTATTTCTCGTCTCAGAGTGCAGTGTGTTATAGGAAATTCAAGAGTTTTAAGGAACATTTAAGAAACATATAAGGCTGGATTTGACAAAATATTAAAAAACATCCAGGCTGAATAGAGAAGGTTTGTATTTATAAAAGAAACGCGTACTTGTAATGAAAGACGGATATCAATTCATGGTATTTCGGAATGCTTAAGGCAACAAGGTTGCAAGAAACCCATTGTTATATACCGCGATGTTACAAAGCTTATCAAACAACAGCAAAGTCAAGTATATGACATTATCATTTCACTGAGCGATCACTTCATTTACTTAAGCGCTCGTTCACAAATGTCAAAATTCTGTTGAAACATTTCTTTTACAGCGAAAAGCTCGATTTCGTTTAGTAATGGTTGTAATGTCTGGCAGGTCAAAGGGTAAACGGCAAAGTGGCTAGGGGGATACATTTATTTTGTAGAGGAAGCCAAGTAAAAATAAGTTGACCAACCCTACGAGATCCCCTTTGCCGACTTACACTCTGTTTCACAAAGTATCGGAAACTTATTTTTTCATATGCTTGACCACACCTATATTGAAACCCACTGAAGTTTTGCTTCGCCCATATTCACCAAATAACCGAATATTCGCTAAATTTGAACGGAATAACGGAATTGCGAAATCGGAACGGATGGACAGCACTAGCCAAAAGTACAGCAACAATCGAATTGATACTAACAATATTTGCTATTCCATTCAAAATCGACATCAGAGTTAATAGTAGTCTATGGCCTGTAAAAGAAATGTTAGTAGGAACAGGTTTGTTAACTTAATTTATTACATGAATATCCAAGGTGTCTCAATACTGCAATTTATGTATACTCTTGTTAATTTCTGCAAAGATTATGTCCTGCAATGAGCGAGGCTCAGTCACCACACTAACAAGATATTCAACAGAAAGTGAATCAGAATTTTTACCTCTAAATGTTCCTAATAGTACCAAACCAAGTTTGATCTGAATAGCCGCCTGGCCATCTTGCCCTCGAACTGTTATGCTCCTTTTCTTTAAGCTAGCTATGTCTTCAACTTAAGACATATTGAATTCTACTTGATCTATATGGGTTAGTGGGCCACCATTAAGCGAAACTTGCTTCATAGGCTGTTCGCTTGCAACAGTAAACTCAAATTTAACATGCAAAATTTTTCGGCTAACTCCGTGCTGTTTCCATTAGTCTACTCAAACCCAACGAGCTAGCTAGATATATTTAAAAGATATGTAAAGAATCAGTTATTAATAGTAACCACTGAAAATAGAGATGTTATTTGTCGATATTTTGTAAATGTTACTTAATTGTAAATAATAAAAGTAGCATAAAACCTAGTCCTCCCAGCAGTGTTACAGCTGTAGCAAACGATAAAAGAGACAGCCTCATTCCCTATTATTTCAATGAACTTTATTAATTAGTTTTTTCATTGCAGATTGTCTACAATTTACTGTCATTGAGATACAACACTCGAATAAGAATTAAGACATATACTGATGAGCTGACACCTATAGACTCTGCAGTCCCAGTTTTCAAATCAGCTAATTGGTTGGAGAGAGAGGTATGAGCTCTAGTATAATTCTATAGGTAGTAAGTGCACGTGCTGTTTTATAGTTTATGTTATTTGATCTAATTGAATTTTAATTAGATAGGGATCGGTCATATACTATGTCATCAGGGTTGAGGAGGTTCTCAGAAACGCTTTTGTCTGATTATCAGGGAGGGAGAGGAGATGGCATGATGACATGGGCAGATAGGCTGCTTTTTAAACTCATCTTTTTATTTTCCTATATCTCACTGTGTTTCCTTCTATTTTTATATCAATAGTCATTTGACATTAAAGATAAGTTATATTACCACAAGGCTTTGTAGTATTGCTCTCTTAGTTGTTAGCCTGATACTTACGATAGCCGCGCCGTGATAATAACTGTAACTTGACTACAGCAGTAGAATGACTTCATTCTCTTTGGACTATAATAATATCTACGAAAACACTATTTTACTGTTATGTTTGGAACTAGGGGCCGTTCTGAAAGTACCTGTGCTCAATATTAATCAATTTTGGACCCCCTCCCCCTTGTACGCTTTTGTACGCTTTAGAGGTACCCCCTTCCCCTAAGTGTATGTACTTTTAACTCATCACTCCCCTCCCCGATATGTTTGAACCTATTGTTTATCTCACTATTTTGAAAGAAATCTAAAATCTATCTTAGGTTTTTCATGATTGGAACGGTCTTGCGTGTATAATTTCAAAGAGATAGTTTTATGTATTTGGGATGCTTTGCAAGTAATTATTGTTTGAAAATTACATGGGCGTACGTTCTTTGAGTGGATCCCCCTTCCCTTGTACATTTTCGTACGCTTTCCTTGGTACCGCCCTTTAGAGCGTACGTACTTTTTGAATGGCCACCGACAGTACTGTGCAAATGTCATGTTTATTTACGCTTACTCATAAATAAATGTACGTTAGTGTGTTTGATTCACCTGTCTAATATTCAGTAAATATATAGGGACGTGTGCGCTTTCGTATATATTGTGTTCTTTCTGTTATTTCCTTCATCGATCCGAATTGATTCACAACTTAAATTCTCTATTAAGCCCCTTGGGGGCTTATTGTTTTGAGGTACTTTAGAGGGAGACTTATAAAAATTTGAAATATGAAGCAATTCTCTGCGGTGAACAAATACGTATATATTAGGCTTCTTCGTCATTAGCATTGTCATCTTAATGAACTATTAGATTTGAACTATTTTCCTGTGTTATTCCCTCTTTTGAAATGTCGCGTTCAAAGGGTTCCGTTACTTTTGCCTGAAGACAGATGGTCTGTAGCTTGAGGAAAAGGGTCTTTCGTGGCCCCTGCTTTTTGCACATCAAATCTTCGTCTTCCATCGAGACTCAAATAAAGTGCACACGTTTTAATTGAATTCTGCATTAATTCTCTTGAGAGCTCCCAATATTTGGAAAAGTGTCTGTTTCCAACACACGGACTTTCAGTTTAATTTTTGATTGTTGAGTGAACGTCATCAATGGCACAAGCAGTATGCTTTTTGTTAAGGTGACTAATTTTTAACATTATTCAGATGTTGAGAAGGGGCGTAAAAGAGAAATTATAGAATATAAGGTGCTTAGGACACGGAAACAGACATGAGACAGTCTTTTCGATTTAGCAGCAGAAATTAGTTACAGATACCGTAAATCCTCGAATAAGCCCCCACCTCCTCGTAAGCCCCCCTTCGAATAAGCCCCCATCTAGAAAATATTTTTTTCAAATAAGCCCCTCCGAGTAAGCCCCAATGGGGGCTTATTCGAGGGAAGCATAATCGTAGAATAATATCTTATTTCAAGAAGCCTTCACAGGACAACAGCCGTACAGTACTACTTCCTTTGAATGGAGGCAAAAAAGCAAAGCGAAACGCGACTTTCGTGATAATGAAAACGTTATAATTTTTGTTAAATCTTCACGCAGCACTTTGCCACTCTTTTAACGATATCAGCTTCTGTAATTGGAAGCTTAAAATTTAGTTGATAGAGAAAATTATGTCGTTTTTTATGTCATCCTTTGAGGAAAATACCAGACTTTGAAATAAGCCCCCCCCAAATAAGCCCCCTCCCAAAAATTTAGTTTTGCTAATAAGCCCCCGGGGCTTATTCGAGCATTTACGGTATAGAAAAATGGCGTGATCTTGGAGTAACTTAACTGTACACAGGGCAAGCAACTTGGCAGAAGGGCAGTTTTGTTGTCCAGTTGAGGTGCATCAGTTGGTGTAAGGCGATGTGCCGTAGTGGTTGTTTATTTTTGCTGACTTGGAGGTGTAATTGGATGGAAACCGAGAAATTCGGTAATTGAATGTGGAAGAATGACTGAGAAAGAAAAGTTGTCGAGATGAAAAAGTAGCCGAAAGCTAGCTACAATATTCAAGTTAAAAATTAGAAGCCAGTGCGAATAGAGAAAGGACAGATGCTTTGGAACAATATAAAAAATAATGTTGCCAAATTTGAAGATACTTTGGTTGACTTGCAGAAGCAAATTGATCTCAGAGAAAGTAAGTAAGCCGTTGTCATTCTGGCCAAACTTGAATTTGAAGCCTATTATACAATTAGGCAATCAGTCGGAGACTTGTTGAAACACAAGCATCATCCAGCAACAGTGAGAATCATTCAGCTATATATACCACTTTGGATTCAGCGTGTTCGTCTTTCTTTTAAATAGTGTTGACTACTCCCTGGGACTATGATCTGAATTCAACCCTGCGTTATCTGAATTGAATCCAGATTATCCAGAAATGAACCCAGATAACTTGCAGAATCCTCATTGAATCCATAAATGCCCACTATTGATCGCTGGTTTCCATTTGGATTTTCTTACTGTCTGCTTTTCCAGCTTTCAATAGTATGCACTAGCCAGTAATGTAAACCATAAAATATAGAAAGAAGCATGCTTATATCGTTCCTGCGAAGCTTTTTCTCACACAAAATGATTTACGAAATGACTTACTAATGGTTATTTTGCAATGGCATCAGTCAAGTTTAAGAGAGAGACCTACACACCTATTTGGAGACCATCATGTGCTCTTTCTGGGTCTGCAAATTTCCAAGAAGTAACTAAACATTTAATGCGCATGGAATACCAAGTTGTTACCTAACCATGATAGGAGAAAGGCAAATGTATTCCTTCTTTTTATATTGCCGGTTTGAAAAAGAAATGATAAAGTAGCTTTCAGTGACCCGACATTCATTTTCATCAGAAGTGGGAAGCATGACAAGAGTTGCGCGGCAACTCATTCTGAGTATTTTGAAAGACTTTTAAGGCTGAAGGAGTTTCGAGATGCAGCACTAGCTCCAAGCAAGGGGGCGAAACTACGTGTTTTTGTATTAGTAGATGGTGGGCCTAACAAAGATCCTAGAAACCTGCAGATATTGGCCTTGTGGGCGAAGAAACATTTTGAAAATAGCAACCTTGCTGCTATGTTTTTCCACCAGTGTATCAAATGACAGTGCTTTCAACTTGAACATCGTTTAGATGCATGATACAAAACCATCGAAATTAGAAATTTTAAAGCTGCTGGGAAGATCCTAGTTGAAAGTTGGTAATGTTCGATCATGGGTAACTCCCCATTTTTTTGTATCTTACGCATATCTACCTGAAAAGGAACCAGATAAAGTTATATTTTTTCGCCGATTACAGTACATACTTCAGGCAGTCAAGCGATCAGATACGCCGTTTCCCAAACAGTAGGAAATGGACTACCCTGCATTCTTTTCAAATGGATTTGTCAACTCATGTGCCAGTCAGAGCGTCAGAAGATGGGTTGAAAATCGACCGAGGGAAAGTTTTATTTCGATCTTTGTTTCTCACACTTTTCTTTGTTTCACCCTTAGAGTTAAATGTTAGCAAAGTTGAGTACTGGCCTTCTCTTCAGGAAAGGGGTAGAAAATATTACATACTCCGTTAAAAGATTGTGCAGTTTACTATTTACCACAGTAGACAGCAGAAAGGTTGACCTCCCCACACACAAGATCTGTCCTCTGAGGAAAGTGATGTCGAAGAAGTTGACAATGAATTGGTAAAATAGTAAGAACCTTCCTGTGGCTACCACCCCTAATGAATTTGCTGGTGATATCTTCAACCAGATAAATCAACACTTTGTGATTTAGACCTTTTTGTGATTTAGACCTTTTTGTGATTTAGACATTTAGTGCGCAGTAGTCGGGGGAAGGCTTTAATTTTTCCAATAATTTTCCCAATCCCTGAACTTATTGAGATCTCTCACTTGCTAATTTTCTTGTTTTCTAACCTGAGCAATAGTTCCTGGGCAATACGATCCTATTTACAGCATTAATGTTCATTTCTACTAGTTGCCATTATTGCTATCTGTGTATAGAAATGTGTTTATAATTTTTAAAGTATGCTTAAGTTTACTGAAACTATCGTTAAAGTAGCTTGGAGCACTTATCTCTCAATCTATTGTATAGAGCAAAGTTTTCCACACCACGTTTATTAGAATATTGCGTTGAGTGTAGTGTAAGCATGAAAATTTTTGTCGAAGTTCCAATATCAAGGCTTTAATCCATTGACTGTGTTTTCGGAAAAATAGTATTAGGAATTTACTTGAATACGTTTTGCAAACCAGATTGACGAATCAATTCGTTTCAGCTTAATACCGTACAATTCATACCATAAAGGCACTGGAAGTAATTGAGTCTTATTTTTAGTTTTGATTCATGTATGTTCAAAATCTTGTGTTTCAGATATGGGATATGTATGGAGTGTTTTTTGCAAATCATCCAGATCTCAGAAGACTACTAACAGATTATGGTTTTGAAGGTCATCCTCAACGAAAAGATTTTCCACTCTCTGGCTTTACAGAGGTACGGCAATCAACCTTACGTTTGCTTTTCCAAATTTAGGAGGGTCCTTGGAGCTTGTGTAGTTGGTAGTGCAATTTCAGACAGCAGTTTTGAAGCAGTCGTATCTATTGTATATTTTCAACCTTCAAATATATAAAGCTGATGCTAGTAGTCTGAAAGTGCTAAATGATCTGAGTTCAGTATATTTCAGTATATTTTAGCTGACAATAAACATTCTGTTTGAAACTTACGGCTTTCCTTACAGTCATCCAAAAAAAGGAGATGTTATCACTATTACAAGTTTTGTTGAGATTTATATGGTGTCCTGCATTCTTCTCAAAATTTATCAGTGGTTATTCCTTCAAGTGCTGACATGCTACCCCCTACAACAAGAGGACTTTACATAGCAAACTTTTGCAATTGCAATCCCTTTATTATCTGGAATACTTCGTTGATTCTTCTTGGTGATTTCGGAGGCATACGAACGAAATACCATATTATGAAAAGGAGCTAGTTTTCATTAATATTTAGTATGCAGGGGGATACTTTTCAAAATAGCATAGCTATTTAATCCATACGAATTTGTGCGGATCCTTTAGTCTTAATGTCGGGATTTTTCACTTTTTGGTTGTATATTAGCAAACTAGCAAACAAATTGTAGTTTAAATGCCATGGAAAACACGAAGTATTCTGAAATAAATTGTATAAATGAATGAGTCATTCTGCCAACAATGTAAATTTCGAATAGAAATCGCATTAATCTTTGGCCTGAGTACTTCTTCCAACTTCAAAATATCATATTTCTGTATCCATAAGTCTGATTGTCTTGAAATTTGCTTTGTTTTGTATGCCTTGGTATCCTTTTTGCTAATAACTAGAAAAAGTTTGAATTTATTGAGTTTGATTTTGTCCTATGTATTCCGTTGTCTGGATCACTGTGAAGAGATTGCAGGAGAGTTCCCATTAATGTGTAGGACCAATCTACATCTTTTCTCATAAGTCTGCTTTTCTCATAAGTCTGCTTTTCTCATAAGTCTGTCTGCGCACACCAAGAATCGGATGGTTTAGATTCGCCCAGTAGAGTTTATGAATAGCTAGTTTGTCCGGCCTGATTTTCATGAAAGACCTAAAAAGTATGATTGAGATAGCTCCTTTCTCAATAAATGTATAAGATTTATATTTTATACAATTTTGTGATGTAGCTAGAAAATGATTCCGTTTCGAAGGTTGTTCTGGCAACTTTATTGCTCTTACATATTTTCCTTTCATGTACTTGGCCCATTATTACTTCTTTCATTTAAGGTTGGCTACAAAACTGTAGCTGTGATTGCTAATTTAGGCCAAATATTTACAAACAACTGGGGCCTGTGGAATGTTTTATCGGTTTTATGACTACAAGGGGCTTAGGACTATCTTTCTAGCTGATTCCGATTCTAATTTGCGCCAAAAAGTTAGAAATTCTCCCGACAGTTATGTTCAAAAGCGTTGAACCTCTGTCTGAAACTTGTTTTGCTGCAATTTGTGCCTAAACCTTAGAAAACCGAGCTTTTGTTCTAATTACACTCAAATTTTATCCCTTTGTTTCCCAGTTCTGATAGAACTAATTTTTGTTTATTCTGAAGTTTGACTCCCATTTTAAGTTCATTAGATTTAGCAAGTTATTGTTGATTTCTTTTCGTAGTTAATTGCTTTTCTCTGAATACGAATTTTGAACTGACAATTTATCAACATGATTACAATTGATATTTTTGTTGCAGTTGAGGTATGACGATGAACTGAAGCGAATTGTTCAAGAACCTATCGAACTAGCTCAAGAGTTTAGGAAGTTTGATTTTAGAACACCATGGGAGACTTTTCCAGCACACAGAAAAGAGAAAACTTTAGCTCTTGAAGATGGAGCATCAGCATCCTCAGATAGTGCGAAAGAATGATAGCAAACTCAATGTTGACTGTGTTTGGTATAAGTCTTGCAATTTCAAACTTTTTTTTTACATTATTGCTCTTCTCTAGTCATTGTTGCTGTTGCAAACTGGAGTAGCTTTTGACTTATTTTCAAGGTGATATTTGCTTTTTAAAATTTTCTTCTGAGAATTAATGATTTTAGGTGACAGCACATCCAATGGGACGAGTAAGCAACAGTAATTCTGCGAAATTTCCTTCGAAACATAACCAACAACTGCTTCATTCTTAAACCTTAGATTCTTGTTTCGATGGAATGCCTCATTCTTGAATTGACACATCAGGGAAAAGCGGGGATTATTACCTTGTTTAAAGATTTAGGGAAAGGCATCGACTTGGACCATTTCCTTGGAGCAGTCTTTCTCGAAATTAGTATTGCATTAGTGATACTATTCACCACATTTTACCCTGTAACAAACTTACAATGTAGGTAGAGAGAGATGGAGTGATGAACTGGAATTGTGCAATCAGGGCAAATTAGCAGTCTATTTAGGGACCGTGGTGCATGTATACGGAAGAGAGGAGTTAAGCCCAAATAAAATTTTGGGCTGCGCCCTTGAATCGTGGGAAAATTCGAGAAACCCCCAATTTACAGCAATTAAATCAAGCCATTGGCTTGTTTTTACCCGTTTTTCACGGATTGAACCACGAAGCAATAAAAGTAATAACCGACCACTGCTATCATGTGAATGTAGATATATTACTGAACGCTTTCTATTATGAGTATTGGCATATTTGAAATCAGCTGTAGATCATATTCCAACCGTGCTAGGAAACATTTAATTTGTATATCTAACTGGTTACATTGAACTGCGCAAAGCTAAGTTAGTAAGATGTTTCAAAATAAAGCCCCAAAGCTTTCACAGAATATTGACTCGTGTTACTTGAAGTCTCTCTAAGTGGTTTACCTATTCCAGCTCTTTCAGATTTTTAAACCTATATACATTAGTGAGTCTGTGATACTATTCATCACTGTCTACTGATCCCTAGAGCTTGAAGCGAAATAGCCACTGGCGTACCGTGAGGATTTTCCCAGGGTATTCTCCTAGTGGAAAAGAAATTAGGAGGCAGTTGAAAACTCTGAGAATCTTAGCGAAAAATAACGGGGGGAACCTATTTATTGCTAAACCTATCAATGTGCATCTGTGAAATTCAGTTTTTATTTCGAGGATGTAATCAAGTTTTGAAAGTATTATAGCCTTTCGATTCCAAGTTCCCTTTTGGGGAACAAAGAGCAGGTATGGCCAGCAAAAGAGTTTAATATTGTCAGTTGATTAGAGTTTAGAATTGTCAGCCAGGAAGCAACTCATATCTGCCTCAACATTCCGCCATAAACTAGCAAACAAAACCGATGTGCGATATCATGATGTGGTTTCGGCCTTCTTTTATCATCAATGTTATTTCCGTCTTTCAGCAATGAAAGCGTTGAAAAGTACCTTTTTGTTAGACATGAAATAACGTTTTATTGAAAATACTCATCCATACAGAGTGTTGCAGAGCAGATGAACGAAATCACTTAATAGTTGCTGTTATTTCACCCCTACAATGCGATTGCTAATGCCACATGAATGATGATGTGGTATCTCCTTGACTCGATAGCTGAGTTGGCAGATAGACTTGTCAAAGCACGCTTCACAAGATAAATGGCTGGCTCACTTTTCAATATTGCTACAAATACAAAACTAATTCACAAGTTACATATTCAAATAGCTGCCTCAGAGGTATCAATTAGAGCCAACCTTAAATAAAGAAGTTATTAATTATTATTGTTATTATTATTAACCTAAGCCATCAACCACTAAGCCTTCCTAACAAGAATAGGAAAAATAAAAAGGGACACATAAAAGTTGAAAGCGAGGTAGCACCATAATCTCTCACAACTCTCTATTAGGAATCGGCGATACTCTTGGTTGTGTATCTCACACATGAGTTTGAAAATCCCATATTAATTCAAAAACATCATCCTGAAAATTTTATGTCTGTTGACGCAAATCCAAAATCTATGAAGGTTGCGAACGACAAACAGTCATAAAGGCAATCAGTTTCCGTAGACAGTTATAAAGGTTTATGACAAATGTGAAATATTTGTGGTATGTAAAGTTCCACATGAAATGCCTTATATTAGTTTTCTCCATTATGGTGTGTTCGAAAATTAAATGTGAATGAGATTCAGGTGCGCGATAAAAAAAGGCTCTAACTTTAAGCTCGCATGAGAATTTCATGAATTAAGGTCATTTAAAATTGTTCTCCGAGCCACAGATTAAGTGTCAGAGACCCACATGTCACTCGCTCGCGAGCCGCGGTTTGGCCACCCCTTCTATATATGGACGCTAGAGCTTTTTCTGCAAAGGCCTTTCTGTATGCGCACAACTAAGACACGCAAGATATACTTTAAAGGATTTAATAGTAATATTGAATGATAGAATCCTCTCAATACAACATTAGTTTGATTCAAGCAAGGCTTTTTCTTTGAATTATCACTGCCTCTGCACAATCAATCCGAATAATGTTTAATATTATGTTCAGTCGAAAGTCCTTTATACTAGAATCATACCTTGGTCAGTATGTTCATTGTCATATGCCAATTAGTTGATCTTAGAGATTTATCCACTATGGGTATACCATATGATTAGTGATCTTTTGTTGGGTGCAATTGGGTCTGGATACGAATCTTGACTCAACTGTCCCTATTTTGTCTGCTGGAAAGTGAATCAGGAAATTCTTTTGCATGTATACGTTATCGGAATCTTCACCCCCAGCAATGGATCCAATAACACTACTCAGACTTCCTTTCGCTTTATTACATATATCTTCATATTGGTATGCTCTTACGTTAATTTTATTAGTGTGACCACCTTTATGGATGAAACTTGGGTGGATGATGCCCTGTGGCCTCTTGTTATTGAAGCAAAAGGTCTGAGAATGATTTGCCATCTGATATTGTTCGCTCGCACTGTTTGGAAAATTTTGCGGATTGCCGAAGTTGCCACATGTACTTGGGCAGCAATGTTTGAATGGCAAAAATGTGTGGGTTGTGGAAGGTTTATTCATAAAACATTGCTGCCAATGGGATTCAGAGGTTATGCCGTGTGTCACTAATTTCAAATACTTTTCGGGTATGGAACTTTGTTGATATGGTAGCATCGGACCAGTAAAGAGCTCGGTACCGTTAAGTTGTCCCTCCTGCCAACTTGACATGTCAACTATTTGAGCTTTTCTTCTCCTCGATGCCATTCTTTTTCTGAAATGCCCACGTAAAAAGTTTTCAACGTATGATGGGTGTACCGTCCAGTTATTTCCTCTACCATGTCCTGATGGACCAATTTTAAGGAAACATTCATTGAGTGATAAGTTGTGGCGTACGCAGTTTCGCCAGCCCTTTACTTTGTCTTCAATGGTAGGGTATTCTCTTTCAATATACTCGTATATTTCACCCAGAGTAATTTTCCTGTCTCTGCTGCCAAGGATGGCTTGGGCAATCATGCAAGTGTATGAAGGGATCTTTGAATTTTCTGGCACTTTGGAATCAATTGCATTTCCAAACTTGGGCTTAAGGTATGTATTAGTTTGACTGCTAGATTCCACTCTGTTTATCAGCTTTTCAATTGGCTTTCTCTCCTCTGTATGCTTCTTTGATAGTATACAGTCGATGCTAAACTCCGATGTCTTTCTTTTAGAGACGTTTTGATCGTCTTTTCGAGGCTCTGTATATCCTATTGGTATCAGAGGTGGCAGCTTCATTTGATGTAACGAATTTGCAGATTGTCCTGCGTCACGCGACATTATCTAAGAATATCTCGGTTTTTTGTAGATGTTTAGTTCGTATTCATCGCCTACTTACCAATATTATAGCTTCAAAGTCTATGGTCTAAGGCTTGTAGTAAGTGCTTTCTACAGCTAATCTACAGCCATGTGCCATGCATAATTATAGCAAGTGCCTGTATTTGTTTATGATTTTTTCATACTAGGATTTGAATAATTAAATGTGCTTAGCTAGCAAGATTGTAAACAGATCAAATGATTATGCTAAAGCCCAATGGAGAACAATGATATCTACCTATAGAACAAATCAAACAAATTCACTGCGCGTACTAATTTTCAAACATAGCTGCATAATTTATTAGTTATAAGAGATGAGAAATCTATACTTCACTAACCGGAAAACAAGGTTAGAATACCTACCTACAGGCTTTGGAGCCTGAGGCTTGAAGATCTGAACACTTGAAGTTTTAGCTGAAGCCTTTTCAGTATCTTCCATTACTCACTTACATTTTGAAACAGCCATTGATTTGCCAGTTTCAAATATGTAGCAGAACAGCATTTACTTCGCTGTTTTTCAAATACTGAATTTGATTCATAATGCTTAGATAATTGCAACAACTTTAACTGGAGGAATGTGAAGATTATGATTGTGACAAAAACACTCTTTTGAGATATGATCGATGTATCAAGTAGTATATTTTCCTAGATCAATAGACTTTAAAGAAATTCTCCTTTTTATTTGAAGCTACTGTAATTGACAAGAAATACTGTCCCTATTGGGTAACATAGTGCTATTATTGCCGTGGAGACAGTCACAGATTATACTTTCTGTAGTTGAGTGGAGTTGATAGGAAGGGATTTTTAACAGATGGTGATATTCTCTTTGTAACTAAGAAACAGCAACTCTTTCAACGTCGTTAATCATATTGTCAATGAATGGAAATCATAAATACTAAATAAAGTCTTTATTTGCGGACCCTTGAAGCAAGTCTTTGACTATCACTGCCTTGCTTTCATAATTGAAGCGCTTCTTAATTGTTAGAGTCGAAAATTTTATGTTAAACGTATATTTTCAGTATCAATTAGCAGTATAAGTGGAAATTCTTTCTATTTTTTTATAAGGTTTGAAACATGCGCTAATATTCTTGATAATTTTATGCTGTTGTTGCCGGCACCTGTTTGTTAATGCTGGTAAGTTGATTTGTTTGAGATAAAGTGCAGTAAGCAGAAAGGCAAACATATTTTGCTATTGAGCTGCTCATTGCTTTCTAATCAATCGATCGCAGGTAACAAAATCGTTTTATAATTCTATTGTTCATACTTGAAATACATTTCTTGCTTTTGCAGATTTTACAGGTATTTTAACGTTGTTTGTTATTAGAATTTAATGCACGGTTTGCCATTATAGTCCATTAGCTATAAGCAGTGAGAGGTTCCTGAATGCTACCTTATCTATGCAATTTCTCTCATTTGATAACTCTTTTTACATCTCAGCAATAAGTTACTAGCAGCTTTCTATCTTACTTTCAGCTCTATTTGTAACCCAGTTTGTACTGGCTTGCTATCCCCAAATGGATAACGGATCAGTTATACAATTTGCTGTAGACTGTTGTGTTGGCACTTAGACCCGTATTAACTAAGTGGCATTTTGTTCTATATCCATGCGAAGACTTATTTCTAGTAAACTGGCAGTACTTCCAAGGTCTCTCGACAATTTTTTGATTTCCGCTTAATCTAGACGGTGATGTTATAACAGACAAGCAGCTATTATTGGAAGTCTCTCTTTGATTATTTTGCTGCTATTAGAAGATACATAATAGACATGTTTAAGAAATAAAATTTAATCTTGTGTTACGAGTCAAATGTGAGGTCCTACAATCATCATAACTACTGGTTAATTTTTTGTTCAATTCAGAATTTTTTGTGGATCTACGAAATAATACCTATTACATTTCGAAGTGGTATGGAAATGAGTACATGCATGCTGCTTAAGCAATGCTTCTTATAGGTTAGTTATACGGCTCCTTGTCTAATAGGAAGTGATGCAATATGATTTAGCACTGTATCTAATGTGATTTGGTATGTTATTTTAAGATATATGAAATGATATGACGTAATACTATATGTTTTACTAATATGATATGATCTACTATACATCTTTGATATATATCAAATCATATCATATTTGTAGATATAAGCAAATGAAAACTCTCTGTATCATTCTGTAATTTCACTGTACGCTTTCTTTTTGGCTGAAAGTAAAGTTTAGTCTGTGTTCTATTTATCCTAAAGAAAGGCTGCTTCCCCAACGCTAAAAGGCTTGTGTCACTTCTTGGATTCACCTTTTTTTAACGTAACAAGACAATTTGGGATACCAAGCACAATTTTAGAATCATCAAGGCTGGACAAGAGAACTCAGTGAGGAGCTGAAAAAGAGTTGAACATGCCATAATGCGGTTTGATGTTGGAAGCTGAAGAGATCGTTGATAAGTGTACCAGAGCAACCAGCACCAACACTAGCACCAGGATAAAAGGGGAGAAGCCCTGACCCCGAAACACTTTACACAGCCATGAGTATGATATATGGTCTCCATCTCTTATTTTGGCAGTTCAAGTATTCTCAAACCTAATGCTATCTAACTATAATTTGGATTCATTTCCTTAAAGATCAGTAGTATCAAAGTTATTATAGATTTGAAATAGCCCCAAAGATGACTAGAAGTCTACTCAGAGAGGAGATAGAGTTGTCAAAGAGTAGGTGAGACGAATGATAGCCTGTACGCTAGAAGAACTCAAAGGATGTTACAGCTATAAGTATCAAAACAAGTCTTTCATCAGCAATTTCAAATAGAGAGTTGGTATCATAAGCTCAATTGCTATCAGCACTTTCCTTTCTCTGAGAGTGTGAAGAACAAATATACACTGCGCTTGTGGTGAAAATAATTCAAGCTTCATCAAATTTTTTACTGAACCAGAAAGACATTGAATTTCACAATAAGATCAATGATATTAGCTTTGATCCTTCTGTATAGAGCATGCGTTATTATGCGATTTATGACATTTACTTCAGCACGGAGATCTACAGTCTTCAGGTTTGAGGGTCAATCCCTTGCAAATGATCATGTGGATAGCTGCCAGTGGGGAAGCTGGGTAACAATAAATGGCTTTGAAATGGTTTAAAGCACTTGTCAGAAGTTGAAAGGTATCACTGAGCTTCTATGTAGCACTTTGAATTGTACCTGGTAGAAAAAATTATTTCATTAATCATAGCATTAAGACTAGGATCGCCTTTGGTAGACTGCCAGTGGTTGACATATCTTTAAGACACTGGTTTTCAATCGAAATCAAGAAAAATTTACAAAGTTTTCCAAATCATTACTAATACTATTAATCAACTGTCTCCAATGCACTGCAAATTTCTTCTTGAATAAAGCACTTTACTTGCATCACACTATGTCCTTCTCGTATGCAATCAAGACTGTGCTACTTGACTGAAAGGTATTGCCTTGCAAGTGCACAAATGCTCAACCAAACCCAATAATTTACATATAATTTATCCTAATCTAATTTAAGATTAGTGCGACTGTAGAACCTAACGTCCTGTGAACGTACAGTTGCACATGAAAACAAGCATGGTTGGCTTCCTCGAAGCAGGCCTGTTCTTGGGCAAATTCATGCGACCGTGGTGCGAAGCATCCTGCGCACAGATACCCAAATCTGTCTACTTTGGTACCCATTTTATCTCCTGCAACACATAAATCCAGACTCAAGATTGGAGAACTAGGACCAATTGTCTGAATGGCTCCTTCGGAGAATCAGAAGAAAGCTACGCACTTTTATCGTTTACCAGGTTGCTTCAGAATAAGCAATGCACTTTACATAATTCTCTGGTAGCAAAGAACTATCGCAAGATCTTTTCTGATGCTGACACAAGATAGATAGCTTTGGTATGGAAATGCTATGAGATAAAAAATTAGTATTATTATCATACTGAAAATTGACTGTCGCCCTTGCAACCTGTGCGACCGTATAGATTCGCCCCTGTATGAAACTGCTTGATTTTGATCTATTGTCTTTTGCCCGACAAAATGATCCAAATCTCCCACGTGTACAGATTTCAACAACTTTGCTGTGACTGAAAGAGCTGCCTCTTCCTCTCCCCTCTGGCTCTGTCAGTTGTGATGTATACACTACACACACTTGAATCATTTCGTCGCAAAGCCTTTGATAAGATACATTCCTAATCTCACCCTATTATTTACAATACATGGAGTGTTGAATGGTTAGAGTGAATGATTTTTCTGGCCAAGTATGAATGGTGACGTTCGTAACTGGACGAATCTTGCATTACCTGCCAAAAATCAAAAGTTCAGGGTCATACTGTTGCTCCTCTTGTTGCATTTAGCACTCCCGATGCCTGTTTTGATATTGTATATCTCGATCTTGTAGGCCCTCTTGCAGTGGCTTGCGCTTTTCTTTATCTTCTAACTTTTATTGGCCGTTTACCCGTTGGCCTGAAGCTATACTTCTAAGATGCATCTCTGCTGTAACTGTTGCAGGTGCTTTTGTATCCCATTGGATTTCAATCCTTGAAGTTCCATCAACTATCGCTACAGTTCGGGGTGTACAATTTGAATCATTTTTGCTCCATTCCTTGGCTTCCCTTCTTGGCTAAAAAGTTTTTGAACAACTGCTTATCATCATTGCGCTGATGGCATGGTCAAGCGTTTTCACCGCTCTTTACAAGCATCACTTAAAGTTTAGCCTGATATAGGTAAATGGACCAAAGCTTTGCCTCATCCTTCTTTATATGTGAGCAACCATCAAATCTGATCTTAGCTGCTCTCCTGCACAGCTTGTACCCACAACTTCCTGTACAAATAGTTTCGCCCCCTGTATCACAATCTGATTTGGTCCCTTCAAGTTCCTCTGATCGTTTTAGTTTGGAAATGCAGCAATTCATTACTCCCTCAACGCACACACACAAACACACACACACACACACACATACACACGCGCGCGCACGCATGCACGCATGCACGCACGCACGCACACACGCACACACGCACGCACGCACGCACAAGCAAGCAAGCAAGCAAGCAAGCAAGCAAGCAAGCAAGCAAGCTAGCAAGCAACACTTCCGTCAACATATTCCAAATCAACCTCCACCATTGTACGCATGGTTTTCTGCTCTCCGATTCAGTCTGCAAACCACTACTGGTACCTTTTCAGGGGCCTTACCAGGTTCTCAGTAGATCACTCAAATACTTTACTCTCAACATTCACGGCAACCATCAAAATTAGCATTGATCGTCTCAAATTTGCTAACATCGCTTCTTCTTCCATGTCAGCATCTTCATCTTCTTTCACTTCGGCCCTGTCTCTTCAACAATCCACGCTTGATGCTCCATCCTCTAAACCGATTGTTTCATCGTTTGTTCGGATCGCTCACTCTGGTCGACATGTTCATTTTCCTGCATGTTATGGACAATAAAGGACGTTTTCCTTCTTCGTAATGGTTTTTGGCCTATTGCTTTGTCATGCCCTATGTATATCTCATAGCTATTTGCACCCTAATTTCGAATGCATCTCTCCCTTACATTCTGGGGGGGGGAGTAATTTAGTAACCCCGTATCAAATAGGATTTATGTTGTACTAAGAAATGTCTGCACCACTTTTTATTGCTTTGATTTGTTTACTTTTCTGGAAGCTTAGTGGGATATTTGAGGAGCTAGAAAGTAGACTGGTTCGTTTCCATTTAGAAATTCTACGCTGTAAACTCTGTGGAAAAGGAGTCTACTAAAAGATAACTGGTACCTCTGATGGGACACAACAAGAAAGCTGCGATAGCAGCTTCATGCTTCGAAACTAAATGAGTGGTGTGTTGTGCTTTTCAAATTGTGCAGAATAAAGTCTGACGCTATAAGGTAAGCAAGGTTCATTTCATTGATTCATTCTTAACTTTTTCATTTATAATTCTTTAGCTGTAGTAACCCTTAGATACTAGGATCTTCAGAACAAAGACCGCAACCAGAAAAAGAGACATTTCTTCGTCTTGATTTTATAACGACATATCCAGTGGTTTTATTGTGACTAACATTAGTCTACATATATCCAAGAAGTTTACATATCCAATAAGTCCAACAATACTAGGGTCTGTTTTCTAGGGGGGTGGGGGGCATATTAAAAACTCATACATAAAAGTTATGATACATCCTAAATTGCATACTAAATAAAGACATTACCAAAAGAAATTACATACAAAGTAAAGATATAATTACAATGCAATTTAAGAATACTGTTAGAAGAAGGCAACAAACAAGTTAACCAGACCGTTTATTAGTAATCTACACGCATGGTCTTTAGCTTCATCTTAAATGAGTAGAATGTGGTAGATTTTTGACAGTCGTTATATAGCGAATTCCAAACCATGGTCCCCCGCTAGCTAAACAATTTTGCACATGTTATGTGTTTAGTCGAGAAGTCTTAAAATTTAGTTGCAAAGTGATTTATTTGTTACAGAAGATACTCTATGGAAGAGGTTAGTTAGATAAATTGGGCCTGATCATTTACAAGCTTTATAGACCATGCTTGCAGATTCCTTTTGTAACATTCCGTTGATACTGGGAAATCCGAGACTTTTCAGAAGGTGCTCAGCTGTTGCTTCATGTGGTCTGTTAGTTATTTTACACACAGATCTATTTTGAAATCTCTGATGAATTCTGCGTCTAATAGTTCCACAATAGCCTCAAACCGAACAACAAAACCCTAAGCGTTGTTCGATGATTCCTCTATAGAGCATTTTCAACGTTTCAGTGTGGAGGAATTTTTCGCATGCTTTATCATTCCTATACCTAGAGAGATTGTCAACCACACTGATGTTACAGGTTCTTTCCATTTTAGCTCGTTATCAATCTGGAAGCCCAAATATTTTAATGCAGTTCCTTTGAGCAGCAAGTTCTCCTGCTATTTAAAATTCTGTCCTACGTAGTTTTCCATTGCTTTTATCATGCAATGCTTTTTTGTGCCTATCAGCATTTATGTTGTTTTGGCAACATTTTAATGATAGCATATTACTATACAACCATATTCTAAGGATTTCTAGTTCATAGTTCATAAACTTTGGATACGTCATTATCATTCATAGAAAAGTATGCCAGACTAGTATCGTCAGCGTACATTGTAATTTTTGAGCATTTCAGTGCGTATGACACATCATTTATGTAAAGAAGAACAACTTCAGCCCTGTATTGTTAATTCCGTAATGGTTGAGCTTTCTTATCAAAGTATTATGATCCACTGTATCAAATGTCCTTTTCAAATTAACAAACATGATAGCAGTATATTTACTTTCATCTAGATCAAAATACCAATCAGTTGCGTTTGATAGAAAGCACGTGACTATTGAATGGAGAGATAGAAAATCTGACAGGTGCCTGTAGATGAATTCATTTTCATTAAGATAGCTGTATAAATTGATTGCAGACTAGGAGCTCGAAAAGCCATAAAAAGACTGGTAACATTGATATAGACCTGTAATCCGCTTGTTCATTAGCTCAGCTTCCTTTGAAGATATGTGCTATTCTAGCATCCCTCGAGCTATCAGGAAAGTTCCACTGAGAAGCGAGTAGTTAAAGAGGTGTGATAGAGGCCTTGAAAAAGCAAAATAGCAGTCTTTATAAAAAAGTTGGAAATGTCATCAAACCCAGACCCATGCGATGTTTCAATAGTAGAGTAAATATTAGCAACATTTTCTGCATTTTTCTCAGTAAAATTAAACGATTTAGAATCATATGTATTTTAGCTTTGAGGTTTTCCCCTATTTTACATAAATATGCGTTAATAGTGTAATTGATTTCATTTTTGTCTGTAAGTATATTATTAACATTTGTTGAATCTATCTTTGTGGTTTTATAAGTTTTATTTACAATTTTCCTTTTTTGTTTTCTATTACCAATATTTTCCTGGATCTTGTATGAATATTAGTCCTTTTTAGCTTTGTATTAAGGTAGTTCACTTCGTTCCTAGCATGCATATAAGATGCCACCTTGGTCAAGGATGATTCTTTCAATGAACCACGGTTAGAAAATCCTCTTGGAAATCTGGAGAAGAATCTTTCATGCAAGCATAAAGCGTTTGAGAGACCAGAACTTTCTACTTTTAGTGAAGAAGGGGCAACAGTTGTTGCTCAGTGGGCTCTTCTAATTTCTTTTTGCCGCAGATATTTGGAGTGCAGTCGTAAGTTCATTTCTCGTTCTTGTCGAAGGTAGCCACGGAATGTTGGTTGGTGACAATATGTCTGGGCCAACTATGATAACAAGTACTTCGAAACGAACTTTAGAGTAAGCTGAGCAACATTTGTTTATACATATACATTGACACAGATCAGAAGTAATATTGACAAATGCCCCTTGACTGAAGACGCTATAATTGTAGAACTGAGGTTGGCTGTATATATGTACAGGCTTGGTAAAGGTGATCATGCACATGCAATCTCAAAACTCATTGGACTTGGAAAGTCCACTGTTATTTATCATTGTTTTCGAAGTTTTAGCTGCAATTGTTGAGATGCTATGGCGTGATACTGTCACAGAGCATTTATCTACAAATAAGGATGAATTTAAAATATGTATGGCACGTTTTTGACAAGGAATGGCATTTTCCATATTGTTTAGGGTGGTAGGTGGTACCTACCTACCAATCAAATGCCCAAAGGGCGGGCAAGAAGCTCAAAAAGAATACCACAACTTTAAGTGTTCTCACTAGAGTGTTGATGGCCATGGTAAACTATAAGTATCGTGTTATTTTTGGGAAGTTGTGGCTTTCTAGGAAAAAATCATGACTCAAAAAATACTACAGTCAGTTACTATATATCAACAGATCACAGATAATAACCTACTTCAAAACACTGCTAAATCTCTAGATGGTCCATTAATACGTGGAGATGGAGCTTCCCATTCAAGACGTGAGCTATTCACAAAATGCTACTCTCTCTCCTCAGCAGCGTTATTTTAACTATCGATTAGGCACAGAACGCATGGTAACAGAATACGCATATGGCCAGTTAAAGGGTAGGTGGCATATTCTGTTCAAAAACTGTGAGAGCAAGGAGTCCATGAAGACTGTGTCTTGCTTGCTTTGTAGTGCACAGTCTCTGCATAGATTTACGTAACATTCTTCCAAGAGCTTGGGACTTAAACTATGATGATCATGATAAAAGGAAGGTCTGCACAGGCAGATACGGAATCGCGTAATATGACAAGGTGCAGAAAGATTTCCGGTACATCCAAACAACCTCTATGAAAAAAACGATAAAGCCTGGATAGAAAAGAAAGGAACTGGTATCAAGTACTTTGAATAACTTTTATAGACCTGCTGGAAAAATAACATAAATTGGTTTTAATTATTTACTGATTTAGGGACCTCATAATATGGAATGCATTAAGCAAAGACCAAGAGAACCACATAGATAGGGGAACTTAAAAATGCCTGTTAAAATCAAACTCGAGAACAGTCAACACATTATCATTCAGACAAGGGACAGGCTTCAACAACAATGAAGATGACGACCTTGACTATTAATAGAAACTACTTTATTGCATATAGAAAGATATTTCCTTCTTACTTCGACCTAAATTAGAGTTCAAATTAATCTATTCTAATCACAATACTTCTAACCTTTCCCGAGTAAACGAATAATCTGTCCCTTATGATACTATTTTAAATATGTAATATACTGTTTACATATGCATATATACGTGTATATATATATATATATATATATATATATATATATATATATATATATATATATATATATATATATATATATATATATATATATATAAATATATATATATATATATATATAGTATACAATTCAAATCCACAATGTAGCTACTTAAAGTTTCGTGTTTCCACTCATCAGGCTACTAACATGAAGTTCGTTATGCACCGTTATTTAACGTTACCTAATACTACGCTGGGGGGATGGAAGATTACATAATAAGTATTTGTTTCTATGACGACATTTCGATATAAGATCTGTCCTTTTGTTTAGTAGACCCCTTGGGCTAGCTCTTATAATTACGGATTTTTCTGTCAAGCAAAGTGCGCATCTTCTTGAACCACTTTTATAGGGGGAAGCCCTGGCAACTACGCACCACTTTATTTTGTAATCTTTATTGCAATCCTTTAGCATCCACACATGTTTAGACAATTCGGTTTCGTTTACGTATTTTCTGTGCTTGAAAGACTTGGTGTGATTGTTTTATCTTGTTTTGAAGTCACCTTCGCACTGACCATAGTACACATGGCTGTCATTATCTGTTGTTACAACTGCTTTGTATACTAGACACTTCTCTTGGCAATCTCCATTAAGTGGGCAGTTGGTCTTATTCCTGAAGTTGCATTTTAGACAATCTTTCTTTATGTCACTTTGCAGTATTTGGGAGTTGTGTTTTTTGATGTTGTTTATCATTTTGGTGGTGCAGCAGTCACTTACTTTTATTGTGCTTAGGTTGAAGATCTTGTGGAATTTATGATGTCTAGGGAAGTGCTGTTTTACTAGACGGAGGAAGACTTTGCCAATTCTAGTTTTCACACTCTTATTGAAAGGGGGATTGAACCAGATGACTTTCCTTTTTCGCTTTGTGCTTTGGTTGGTGTTGTGCTCCTTTTCATACGAGAGATTATTGCTATATCCGCTGCTCTTCAGCGCAGAATCATAAATGCCTTTAGCACTTTTAAATTCATTTTTGCTGGATCATAACTCCTGCAGCCGTTTTTTGACCATGTTTGGAAGCTCCTGTATTATTGATGAGGGGTGGTTTGAGTTGACATTGATATACGAAAAGCAAAATTTCCATGTTGTGTCGATCGGGACCCTGGGTAAAAACTGTCGCGCTACTCAATGCGTCACAGGTTGATAGTAGTAAGTGGGCTACTGTGGAGAATTCATTAAAGGTTACAAATGGCGTATCATCGGATTGTTTGAAGTTAGATGGACAGGTTGTGGGGAAATTGTAACCGAGGAAGGAGATTAACTCTGGTGTTCAGGAGATGATAGAGAATATGTGAATGGAGTTGGATTCATTGTTAACAATAGCTATCTATCAATGGTCATTGAATGTAAAATTGTATCTAGCAGAATCATTTGAATTAGAGTGGGCACTAAGCCTAAACATCTTACTATATTTCAAGCATATCTCTACCTACTACATCTCATAGTGAAGTTCAAGGAGACTGGAATTCAAAGATAGGCACAAGCTGGTATGATGATTGGAAAGATACTGTTGGAGGATATGGAGTCGGTTCTACAAATGATAGAGGTTGACGTTTATTTAGTTTTGCGAAGATGCATAATATGATGGTAGTCAATACACCACATAGTCAGAAATTGTCTGGAAGGACTATATAGCATTCACCTGGTGAGAGATATAAGAATCAAATAGATTACATTCTAATAGATAAGAAATTTCGTTCAAATATTAAGACCAGCAAAGCAAGATCATTTCCTGGTGCTGAAATAGGTAGTGACCACGATTTAGTGCTGATGACTATAAAATCAAGTTAAACAAAACCAATAAATCGAGTAATATTAGAGTAAGGTTTGATTTAGAGAAATTGAATGAGCCTCAAGTCAAACAAGAATTTCAAAGCAAAATAGGTGGTAGGTTTGCACCTCTCATGCTTTTAGATGATATGCAGCAATTAGTAGATGAGTTCAGTGAAAAGTAAAAGAAACAGCTAATGAGATACTTGGTAAACAAGGAAAAATGAAAAGCCATGGGTAACTAGTGATGTATTATCCCTCTGCGATCAAAGACGGAATCGTAAAAGCAAGAAAACTCGTAGTGAAGAGTTCTTGGTAAATAACATATTGCAAATAGAAGGGTTAGAGAAGAAATAATCAAAGTAAAGGAACAATAGATAAGGAATGTGATATCATAGAGGGAAATCTTTAAAGGAATAACTGCCAAATTGCATATGACATAATTAACAATATAACTAAGCGTATTACATGTAGAACAACTGAAGTTGAGGATAATAACGGGAAAATGCTAACAGAACCTACAGCAGTTAAAGACAGATGGACTGAATGCTGTACGGAGTGTACAACAATCAAATTGCCACTGATCAAGGCCTGCTAAAAGAGCACAAAAGTACGCAACCTCTTCTTGAAGATGCGAGAGCTGATAACGACATATTAATAGAGGAAGTAATCCAAGCAATTAGAGGACTTAAGAAAAGAAATGCTTCAGGCTTTGATAATATTCTAGCAGAATTGTTGCAAGCAGGATCAAATCATGCACAGAGGGTGTTGCATAAATTTGTAATAAAGCGTAGAAAGTCAGAAAATGGTCAGAGCAGCTCCGAAGTCGCTACTAATCCCATTGTACAAGAAAGGAAATGCCAAAAAGTGTCAAAGCTACAGAACTATCAGATTAATTAGTCATCCAAGTAAGTTTTTGCTAAAGATCATTTTGGATCAAGGAGCTGCTTGTTCTAACTGATGCTAAAGATCAAGGAACTGTTTCTTCTAACTGATTACTGAAACAAGACTTCGCATAAATTCAGAATGGAGTTAAATGCTGATAAATGCAAAATTATGATGACAGGTAGTAAGGGTGACAGGTTGATATCAAGATTGAAGACCAGAGGGTGGAAGTTGTTGGTAGCTTTTCCTACTAGGTAGTAACGATTTAATAGTTCTATCAGTAGCTCTCTATGGCTGTCAATCGTGGACAATCACAAAAGATATGAAAGCAAGAATTACGAGATTTGAATTTAAATGTTACAGACAACTATTGAGAATACCGGACACTGAACATAAGTCAAATGAAGAAGTCAAGAAACGTATTGAATTAGAAGCTGGAAAGATAGTAAATTTGTTAGAATTGGTGAGAAAAAGGAAGATACAATGGTTTGGTCTTGTTGTAAGACTGAGTGGTGATAGCTTGGGGAAGATCATATTGCAGGGTATGGTTGATGGTAAAAGGAACAGGGGAAGATGTTCACCACCATCCTCAGTCTCGTCGTTTGAGATGCTGTTTTCACTTGCACTTAGCACGCCCTGTGGTGAAAGAGCAAGTAACTAGAACTTTCATGTTCAGATTCCTCCTCTTCAGATTCATTTCTAACCTCTTCCATGTTGAGTCGACATGAGAGCTCGATGGGCTAAACATATACGCACAAAGACCACACTACCGTTCAAAAAGTGTTGGGACGATTCTATAAAAGAATGGTCGCGCCGACTTTGCTTGGCGCAACTGAAAAGCTTTGAAACATACACAATGTCTTATAAAAATTTCATGGTAATAATCGGTTGTCTTATTTGATAAGAGAGGATCAAATGCATGTTTGTCAAAGCTTCTTACGTAAACGTCCTTCGAAACTTCGAATCGTCCCAACACTGTTTGAACGGTAGTGTATAAACGTGTAAAATCAGGAACAGACCGTTTCACATTTCAATTCGCTTCGCTGTAAATACGCCCTGTGAATCAAAGCCGCAGTTGAGGCGTTTTATCCGTCAGTCGGCAGGGCTGCTAAATTTGTGCCACAATAGTATTTAGCTTTGGCTTTGGATTCATACGTCATAGTTATGCAGCATTTATGCCGATTGAATTAACCCTTAGAAATCTTTCATGGCTCGATTTGGATTGGCTGTGGCATAACTTAGACGCACAAACATGATGGGAATCCTGAGTGAGCCTCGTTATAACTAGACCAGAGGCTAATCAGTGTGAGGGCGCTGTTGGAACTTTGGATTCAAAGTAAATGGTAAGCATCCGTTCTATGCAGTGTGGTGTTGGAGGTTCGAGAGATTGCTGGAAAGATTAGATATTCACATCATTCTAGAGATTCGAACAGATACTTTTATAAAATGTAAGCACTTTACTTCCATACTGGTATTCAGCATGCCTGTCAAGTTACACGACTGCAAGGTAAATCTTTGTTCTCACGACCTGGAGTCCGTTTCACACGAGATTTAGCTTATTTGTTGATTACTGTCATACAGTATTTTACAAACATTGAATACGTCGCTGACACTAAAAGTTATGAACAAAGCAGGCCCGTAGCCAAGGGGGGCCTGGAGGGGCAGGGACTTTGACTCTGTGCCTCCCCCAAAGGTATGAATTATATAAACATATGTATTACATATATTGGCTGTGTCCCCTTTTGATTTCAAACTGGCTACGGGCCTGGAACAAATCTCGTACAAGACCGTTTTAGTAGCATTAAGTTTTACATAGGTATATGCATGTTAGCATTTTGGGCCTTTCAGCTTTCTGATTAACTGCAATAAGCTAGAACTGTTCATCAGAACATCGGCTCATAATCGGTTATCATCGCACATCGGAATGGAGTTGTTTTCGGTTATTTATTGTTGTTTCCTTCGTCGTTCAAAATGGCTTCAAAGAATGGAGCAAACCGAACACACCAGGAAATAGTCCAGTTAAAAATGTTGTTGCTTCCTTCATCTTTTAAAGACTGGCTCCAATGAAATGCATAAAGTGCAAAATTTGAAAAACAAGTAACTTTCACTTTTCACGGCATGTATGATGTTGAAAATGTTGCAGCGGGCGTAAAGTTTATTTAGAATTAGAATAACAAGAAGCTTCATGTTTCAACATCCATTGATAAAAATATATAACGTGAAATATATTAAGTAATGAAGATGAAGAAATGTTATATGTTTTTATTAATGGATGTTGAAACATGAAAGTTCTCGTTATTCTTTTTCTAATATATAATGTTAAGTGTCAGGTCTTTCAAGGTTCGCAGGTTTGTACTCAAGCTTTCTTCATAAACTTATTTGTACATTATTAAGACATCATCAAAGCCTAAAATGTGTATTGCAAGATAGTCCAGATCGATGCATTAGAAGAAAAAAGTCTTAGTGATTGTGTATTGTAGGATCCAGAGGTGCTATCTATGTTCTAGTGCTAGATCTTGGAATACATTTTGACATTTGTTTAAAAATAATAATAATAATTTTTTTGAAACTTCGTAATATCATAGCAATAACACTACATTTGCATACAACCATATACCTCTCTACTGTTAGGTAGCATATAGCTGGAATAGTAATAATTATATGTGCTTATAAGTAATTTGATAAAGCAATTTGATTTATTCTAAAGCCCCTGTTCACATTTGCATAAAAGCATCTGACCGTTTTTGTTTGCTGATGCTGCTTACTCTTTCATGAACTGCAATGGAATTATAAAGTGTAGAGAAGAATGGAAAGGTTGCAGTAAACCACAATGGATCTTTGGTACCCTATTGGGGGAACTACTTGTTTAGTATGAAGTCATTTGCCAGAGCTTTAAGTACCTTGCATTTGATGTAGGGTTCATGCATGTAGCCTATTTCTCACCTTCACATGCAAAAGGAATCAAGGCTTATTCAGTCTTGCAAGTTTAATACCAGATGCTAATTGGAGATAATTTGTTTCTTTTAGAAATAGATACATATGGTGCATGCTTTTTGGGTTAAATGACAATAGCTACTTCTGTTCAATCATGTTAAAAACTTTCACTTCTTGTGGCTTTTGCTGGCCCAGTGTCCCCCATTCTTGTGAAATTGCTTTACACACTAAGAAAATCTCTCCATATTCAATGGTTACCTTCAGAGCTCTGTGAGGTAGGACACCAGAAATCACTAATAATACCATCTACTGTCATAAAGACCTTCTTAGTTCCCATAGCATAGGGAAATTTGCATAATGTGGCACAAGTTGATGTAATGTACCATAGTAGATGGCATTTCCTAAAGAAATTTGGCCCATATTAACATTTATCATCACTTTTTGAAGCTCAGTTGGTAAAAATAGTAACATTCATTGCACATGAGATATTCACATATTTATGTTTTATTATAGTAAATATGGATTCTGCAGAGCTGTTGGTTACTTTGAGGACACTAAGCCATATTGGTACTGCGGAGGTATTGAAAAAGTTATCAGACTTTAATCTACACAACCAATATTGGTTTGGTACTCCAGCCCCTCAAGGAATAGACTACAGTGAGCTTGTTGGTGTGATTTTTAGGCTAATAGGAGAAACCAGCAAACCAAGGAAGTGTAGCAATGATTCTGATGACATAGAGGAGATTGCAAATGTGGAATTATTGAAAGAGCTATGCAGATGCTTGAAGATTTTGAGTAGGGAAAAAGAATATGCTCTTGCCATATCAAAGGTTGACAGTTGCTTTCCAACTTTACTTTTATATGGAAATATTACTGGTGATGGAAACCTTGAGAACTATCAGGGCTTTGATATTCCAAGTGTGAATCCAGATCACCAGATATCATTACTTATGCAGGAGACACAGATTGAAATTTTAAAAGTTATCTGCAATTCTATATTCCATAGCAAGGATTCTAGAAGTATTTACAAGAAAAATTGCTGTTCAAAGTATGTTACAGACAGAATAGGGCAGCTTTCAATGGCTGACCACTATGACAATTGCATTACTTCAGTACTGGTAAAAATTCTGTTCATTATGTCTGCTCTGGATATGGAAGAAAGAGACAATATGAGATTCTTTTACAATACAAGCCATGTTCTATTAAAATTGTTGGAAAAAAGCCTTCAAAGAATATTTGATAGCATTTCTGAAAGGTTTGTCTCAGTAATTTTGTATTTTGGAATGTGATGATTTTGCATTTGGGACAAAATTTTGGGAACATTGACTATACAATTGTAGTTGCAGAAATTTTGTAGGAAGCTAGCCAATAATTTTGAGTTGTTTTCTTGCGGAAATAGGAGCTTGTTTGACCATAGCAAAACATAAGTCAAAATACTTCTTTATCTGAAATTTAAAAAATTTTGTCAACTTGTATCCTGCAAAGTGAAGAAGACTGAGGAGAAGTATTTTAAATTAAATTTTGTGAATTAAGAGAAATCACAAGCAAGTAACAAATGTTATTAGCATCTTACAGGATTTCCTAGGCTGAAATTTTAATGCACACTAGGTGTAGTACCAAAAAAGTAATGCAAAAGCCTGCTTATAGGCTGTGTACACACTGCACCTGTTTTTTCTTTTCTACTTCAAAATTGGGAACAGTACTGATTGGGGGTAAGGCCTACATAAAGAGTGCATCAATCCTCAGGGAAAGTTAAATCCTTGTTCATAAAGAACTTTTCAACTGTCGGCAACAATTGAAAGAAATAAGTGGTAAATATTCCTGTTAATATTTTACTACATGAAAGTATTTTGCAACAAGAACTCTGTAATTTTGGTAGGGGATTTATGGAAACTCTGTGACAGAATCTTTGCATCTGTTTTTGCCTGTCTCCATTGACACTTATGCACATGTCATTGGCTTTCTCTGGAAGGGAGACCCCAGGATACAAGGGAAAATCATATCTTTTTCCATTACAATTAGTTTTTTCTTTCAACATTCAGGCATGATTTGAAAGTAAGTCTCCACCCTGGAGAGATGAGTTAGGTTAATTCCCTGATATGACTCTACAAAAAACTACTGAAAAGTTGAAAGATGGAATGGAAATAAAGACCATCACTTAGATGGCATGGTAATTTTTCCCTGTTTTGCCCTTGTTGAAATGTCAGATAGATCTAAGCCTTGTGTGAACAGAGACAATAGTGGCCACCCACTGATACCCAAAATTTCCCCATACCCTGGCCAAAGAAAAGGCCCAACCTGGTACTGGGTCACAATCTTCTTCTATTTTATCTGATTTTTCCTGAGTATTCCCAGGGGCCCCTTCCCTGGAAGCCAATGGCATGTACATTATGCAAAATGAAACCAGATATTTTGTATTGCAGCAAGACATATGAAGTCAGAATGTTGTAGCACTTCATTTTGTATATATAAGTGGAAGTGGAAACTAACAAAAATGTGCACAAATCTTCTGGCAAGCATTTTCATTACTCTTTTTGCCAAAAATAACTCAGTGCATGTTGCAAAATAGTGCAATAATACACTATAGGCACTCCTTTGTTCACAAACTATTCTTTCTTTCCATTCAGCAGTTTCTTAAGATCAGGTCAAATGATGCAGAACTTCGTTTAAGTGAGAAATATCAAAATGTATCTTTTGCTGATTTTCAGTACCTTAAAGTAAGGATGCAGCCTAGTAAGGAAGCAGAGATGGATTATTCACAAGTTTTTACCATATTAAATTCACTTGACCTTAGAGATTCTTTGGAGAAAAGCAAAGATGTGACCATCCAACAAAATTATTGAAAAGAAAGGAGCTAGCTGTCTTTAGAGTTTTTGGTCAACTGAAATTTGCAATGTGTATGAGATAGAAGCTTTGATCACCATCAGAAAGCCTATAGAAGCTTTGATCACCATCAGAAAGCCTATCAAGAGAGTTCATTTATAAAATTTGTATAAGTATGACATCAAAATAGTAAAAGAATGACTAAGCTTTTTGTACAAAATTATGATCTTTGTAGCATCTCTCTATTTCTTAGGGCAATCATTTCCTATCTGTTGCCCCCTTGGTTTGTAAGAAAGAACTGTTGCATTAATTCACCTACCAGTAGGCTATCAAAGTTCTAGTATTGTTTTCCTTTTGAATAGGAAAGTGGACAAATAGAGAACTTTGCCCATTTAGTACCTAATTCTAGGTTTCAGTCAGTACATTTTGAAGCAGTGTTTATTTAGATATACATTTCCTTTACATGAAACGCATTTTTCTATTCTACTTCCCATTTTTTATGGCAAGCAAGTTTGATAATACTCACAATTGAGATTTAGAAAAGTAATCACTGGGAGCATTTGATTTAGCAAAATTGTTAATTTTATTGTTAATTTAATTTTGAATTACTATTTTGATTAATATCTTCCACATATTTTGTACTATTTTACAGTGGAGATGTTAGCTCACAGAAGGTATATGATGTTCAGTGTGAAGAGATCAGAGAGATCTTAAAAACATTATTCAATATAAGTGTTAAACTCTGTGATGACCCTATGCTGGAAGATTCAGAATGCAAGACATATTGTTTGCTAGTTGAAATTTTGCACACATTTCTCACAGAGCCCTCCTTGAAGGATCGTCTAATAAATGGATTCATCACTGACATCGCAAATCTCTTGATCAACTTGCCACAAAGGTGCCTCAGTAATCTGATTCCTGGAGTTAAAAGGAGGAAATGGGAGGACCCAGTTCCAACTAAATATGGCTATTCATTAGAATATGAGGTTGGAGGTTTTTAGTTACACATTTTTAAAGTTCCTAAGTAACTGTAATTTTTAACTGTATAGGGACTAGTAACAAAATTTGCAATCAAAATATTCAAGATTTCATTTGCCCACCCTTATGGATTGATGTTTCTCATGGGGTATTAACTTCATCAGTAATATTCTCTTTATATGCTTTACTGACTGGTTGGATAGACAGATTGATAGGTAGATGACACTCAAACTATTTTGTTGTAAAGGAAGCTGGTACTGCAAGAATGACATGAAATTAGTTGAGCTTTGTTAAATGCAATAGTACCAAGAGACTATGTACATAGTATACCTCTCTTAACTTCTACTACAGCCTCTCTGGAAACTTTAATTGAATAGTTATTGTCTGCCCATAATATTAAGGATACTACATATATGTATATTATTTCCCTGAATACAATGAGTAGAACAGTACAATGTAGCAAGTACAATGTACACAGTACTATAAACCCTTTAGTTAGTCCCCTGGGAGCTTATTTATTTTTTATGTTTTTTGGGTGGGGGCTTTTTCAAGGGGAGGGCTTATTCATGGGGGGCTTATAAAATTATTTGATAAATGTCATATAAAAAGCTCATTGTCTAAGCTCCTGTTCTCCATAATATTACAAGAACAGTCCTAATTTAAGCATTAGTTTTTATCAAAGTCTTCATCATGATCTGGGGTGGGGCTTATTTGAGAGAGGGGATTATTCAAGGGGGACCAATTTGAGGATTTATGGTATTGTCCAAGAGCTACAATGGTGGTAGGGAAAAGTTAAATCCAAGCTAAAGTAGACCAAATTTGTTTGATTTGTCACCACCCTCTCAGATTTAACCCAAAATTGGTGAAAGGGTCATTCCATGTAAAAGTGGGACAAAAAAAGCAAATTCTACACCCACCCTCTCCGATTTTGTTGAAATTCACACCATTGATACGTATCATCAAGACTAGAACAGATGCGCAATTTCAGCTATAAAACCTTTCTCCTTCCAAAGTTATGGCATTTTGTAGTTTAGGCCTAAATGCTCATTTTTCACTCGCAGCAGCCATTATGGATTTCTATACAGAAGCAAAATCTCGTTTTATTTATGACTGACAAAAGATACAAACTTGAAATTTGAGGTGTAGATACTTAAAAGATTCATATATTCAAAATTGTAATAAATATTAACATATTTTGCTTCTAACTATCCCGATTACCCAATTAGCTTTTACCTACCAATTTGATTTGTAAAATTAGTATCGTTAAGAAATTGAGCTGTAACTTTTCTCGCCCAACTTGTACCACGACCAAACATTCAGAAAGTACTCTCAATATATCCATAAACAAACAGTTAAAATTTGGGTTTGGTCCTCTTAAGGCTTCGGAAATTATGGGCAATTGAATGTGAACTTTTTTCAAAACGTCATTTCGCGCGGTTTATTTCATCGCTTAAGACTTTCTCAACGTTAGTTTACCAATAAGTACAATTATAAAAGTAAATAGCATGCAGCATCAAAGGTTATTTAATTTCAATCGTATCACGGAAGGAACTCCGTCAGTTTTGGAGATGTTTCAGTTGACAGTTTATACTGGCGGGTGCCAAAAGAATTTGGTTTTGATGGCCCCTAACTCTACACCTGCCAGTTTGTACTCAAGGCACCAAGCATAGGTCATTAGCAGTTAGCCATTGGTATGAAGTAATTGGATGATGATACTATAGATGCATAATGTTAGAAACGACTCCTCGCCATTTTTGGCTAATGTCAGAAACAACTCCTTACAATCAGGGGTGGATTGGCAGCTCTTTCCCATTGAAGCTACTTTACGAAAGAGGCTTGCATTGCGCGTGGTAATAATGTATTTTCCTTAACTTTCAAGTGGTGGAACAAGGATAAACAAATTTGCTACAGATAATAGGGGGCTAGCAAAGATAATAGGCAGGGTGGGCCCGGGCGTGCGATCGCAACCCAGCATCCCTTGCCAGTCTACCTCTGCTTCCAATTCAAGACTATCACAGCAACACATCACCTACGCATTTTTTATAAGAAACTACTAAAGGGCGATCCTTCATGTAAAAGTGCCAGAGGAATTGGGACTTTGCTACCAGAGACAGAATCCCTAAGGAATTTTTAAAGCTTATGAACATTGTACTACTGTAAAACAATTGAGAATATGAGGCCGGTTCCAGTCATTGCAGTCAAATCTGCTTGCATTGTGTGAAATCCCTGTAGTAATTGCTTTTGCAACAATTTATGGCAAACTTCGGAATATGAATTCTTCCTGCTTCAATACTGTTGTCAAGGTACTGAGTGTGGAGATAAAGTTAATAATTAGTAGGGATCTAGTATTTCTACTATGTGGCCAAAAGAGTCCTGAACAAAGGAACTTTAAGAACTGCAAGTCTGTGAACTGCAAAAGTCTTTATAACTATAGATACAAAGTGAAGGTATGCTTTTAGGGCCTGCTGAAACAAACAATTTTCTGTTTCAAACTGGCAGTATTGGAGAACCTAAGTTTCTTCTGGGTAACCTTGTATAACTGATGCTTATAGCTGTTTTAGATTGTACAATATGGGCTGCCCCAAACACATTCATTCTTATGAACAGTTATACTGTCTTTTTGTCGGGAAGGTGCCTTGAGTTTTTGTCACCACTATATATAGCAAACAAGTGATGGGCTGCTGATTTCACCTATTTTGGTGTTGGCCGTAGAAGATGAAACTCTTGCCAAGCTCTTCTTAACTTTCACAATCTTGGGATCAATGCTAGTACTTGGTGCTTTCAATTTCTTGTTCATACAAATTATGAAATACGCCATATTATTTCCTATGGTTTCCTAGGGCTCTTATGAGGTTTAAATCACTAGATGATCAACTGATTTTGATCAGCTTCGAGAGCACACAACTTCTACTGAACTTCAAAACTTATTTGATCCAGCTGTCTCTTGCTATATGTCCTGTTAGTTGATGTTTGCAGTGAATCAGGGTTCTCAGGACATATTTAAAAAAATACCTAGACTTTTCCAGGTTTTCCTGAACAAATAGTTTAAAAGTTCTATGACCTTCTCCTATCTTTGCCAGCGATTTTTTAGCATACCAAGGCAATAATTTGCTATAGTTATTAACAATGAAGGAGGAAAGGCAACAAGCGCATGAAAAATGTCGTGCCCAGGAAAAATTCACTGGCCTTTCCAGGTTTTCCAAGTTCTCCAGACTCCTGAGAACTCTGGTGAATTAACGTTAAAGGATAGATATAGACCGTGAATTAGGGTAAACCGTGAATTGCACCCCACTCGTAAAAGCGTCCTCTGGCCAGCCCCATCCAAAATGAAGAAAAGTGCCGAGCCCACTGGGTGCGTATTCGAGGATTTGCGCCATGTAAAGATCTTGAACCCATTTACCTTGTTTGAAATAATCCATCGAACATTCTTGGAAATAATTTTTTCATTCTGTATTTAATCTTCAAGCAAGCAACTGACAACCTTTCAAATTATGTGGCCCCAAATTTTTATAGATATCTTTCATATGTGTAATTTGAATAGAGTCAAATTAATTTATTATTTCTTACTTTTGGCTTTCATGATGACTGATACTAGAAACACTAGAAGAATGCTGGCTGTCGACAGGACTTTTTGCTCGAAAAAAGTTAGATTGTAGACCATTGAACCACAGAAGATACACATCCTAAATCTGCGGATTTCTTGCAACAGATCGCAGCATATGTTAGCACCCGCCAGTATAAACTGTCAACTGAAACATCTCCAAAACTGACGGAGTTCCTTCCGTGATACGATTGAAATTAAATAACCTTTGATGCTGCATGCTATTTACTTTTATAATTGTACTTATTGGTAAACTAACGTTGAGAAAGTCTTAAGCGATGAAATAAACCGCGCGAAATGACGTTTTGAAAAAAGTTCACATTCAATTGCCCATAATTTCCGAAGCCTTAAGAGGACCAAACCCAAATTTTAACTGTTTGTTTATGGATATATTGAGAGTACTTTCTGAATGTTTGGTCGTGGTACAAGTTGGGCGAGAAAAGTTACAGCTCAATTTCTTAACGATACTAATTTTACAAATCAAATTGGTAGGTAAAAGCTAATTGGGTAATCGGGATAGTTAGAAGCAAAATATGTTAATATTTATTACAATTTTGAATATATGAATCTTTTAAGTATCTACACCTCAAATTTCAAGTTTGTATCTTTTGTCAGTCATAAATAAAACGAGATTTTGCTTCTGTATAGAAATCCATAATGGCTGCTGCGAGTGAAAAATGAGCATTTAGGCCTAAACTACAAAATGCCATAACTTTGGAAGGAGAAAGGTTTTATAGCTGAAATTGCGCATCTGTTCTAGTCTTGATGATACGTATCAATGGTGTGAATTTCAACAAAATCGGAGAGGGTGGGTGTAGACACTGTCCTTCTTTTACATGGAATGACCCGAAAGCAATCTCGCTATATATCAGTTTAGGTATGAAGCTTGGCAAAGTGTTTCTTAAATATTGTATATATTTATTGGAAACATGCCCTGTTAAAGATTCAGCCTACTGCCCTTATTCTATGGTTCATTGTTTGTGTCTGGACTATGCGCATAGAAAAGGCGATAATTTCAACGCAGTTCACAGGGGGAAAAGGTGGAGGGGATCACGTGTAGAGAACTTGGAAGATGGCGTATAATTACGTTATAGGGAGTTAGCTTTTGTAGATATAAGTCGTTGATAGTTCGTTTAACATTGATTGCAGACGGTAGTTTATGGGCGATTATAGTGATTGCAAAAATGGCGGCATATAAACACCCCTGAAAGGTAACGTGCACTCTTCATTTCGGACAGCTGCACGGCATTTCAACTCAATCAGCACCTTCTGATACACTTCAAAATTCTTTTGATTTTTTGTGTTTGTAGACAACAGTTTTCTTTTAAAATAGTCACTGCCTGCAATAATATCTATAAAATCATTCAAAAGGCTTTCAGACCACTGTGCTTTTCTGCCTGGTCGCTTTCTTGATATTGATGTCTGATTTTTGTCCTCACATTTTTGTTTAACTTCATCTTCCTCACTTTCCTAGCTGTTACAGTCTATATCTAGGAATGTGTCTCCTGTCCTGAAGTGAAATTTGAAATGAAATGAAAATATGTATTCAGAAAGAAATGGAAAGTCTCAACAAATAATTGAAATAAATTAGACAAAGATGCAAAAACTTGTATATACAATTGTCTTGGGTGCGCAAAGCCACATTTTAAGACTGTTGGGAACTTGATCCCCCAAACCCCCTGGGTACGGGCCTGTTTATGAGTCATAGAAATTATTGGACATAAATACATCGTAAAAATCTTGTTCAACACGCATGATGAAGACCACACTGCAAAACACCTTTTATTTTCTGGGCAGAATGCAGAACTCCATCCAAAAGAACACTTGCACGCATATAGAATGGAAAGATGGAACTGCTACAACCCTTGCAGTTGATTTTTTTATGACTCCCTTTGACAATGTTGCGTGTTCTGGAGAGTGATACTGGGAGGGCTCAAAACACTCAGTGCAATAGCCTACACTACGTCCAGCCAGCCACCCTCCCTCTTGTGTCCTCATTTGGTTCCACTGAGCCATGAATATTGCAAACAGTGATTCCACAAGATGTGCATATGTATTTCGTATCCTTCATACAAGAGTAGCAATTGTCGGTTTTTAATGAGCAAGATGCCATTTACCAGAAGTGTGCGAAAGAATCATTTGGTGCCAAATTTTGAAAGCTTAGTTTTGCGCATGTTCCGCCTCATTTCAGACTGGATTAATTGATGTTGCTTTACTTGCTAATTCATGCATGAGGCTCGGCACATAACAGGTGTGACATACAATCTTGCGTTGCTTCAGTGTCGCATAGTGCGGCTGAAGCAGTCGCTCCAAACTAGTTCTGCTGCACGTAATTAACATGTCAAGTTGAGCGTCGCTCCACTCATGTGCCGAATTCAACTATTAGGTTCGACGCATGACAAGAGCGACGTTTAACTTAGGCCTAATACAGAATAGATTCCAAGGGATTCACCCACATGCACTCAAGAATCACTTTGTCTAGTCTTGGCTATTATTGCGCAAAATAGTTGGATGCCACACCCTATGGATATAAAGACTACTTTTCTATACGGAGGTTTACTCTGAGGAAGTGTGTATGTCAGACCTCCAGCAGATTTGAAACTTTATGGAAAGGTGTCGAAATTGAGAAAATGTGTATATGGCCTCTCAGATGCATCATTTTATTGGTACAATAGTGTCAAATCTGTTATGATTGATTTGGGAGCTAACATGTCAAAAGTGGACCCAGGAGTGTTTTATTGGCTGAATGAACAAAGGAAGGTTATTGGCATTCTGGTCAATCATGCGGATGATTTTATTTGGAGTGGAAGGCTTTCTATTTCGGAGAAGAAAACAGTTCTGCTTTTCAATTTGTTGGAATGGAATTATCCTGGAAAAGTGGTTTTATATTTCTGCATCAAAAGAAATACCTAGGCTCAATGACTCCAGTTGAAGTAGAAAAGTGCAGACCGCTACACAAGTACTCTCCTGTGACAAAAAGTTAGAGACATTTTCAGATCAAAAATAAGTCAACTTCTATGGGTTACCCATTAGAGCAGACCAGATATTTTATTTGATTTGCCAATTTTGAGTGGTAAAGTTATAGAGGCTACAGTAAGTGACTCTGTGGATTTGTAGTTTGTAGGATTTGTACTGCTCTGTAGAAGGAGAGATTGTTTACACTATACGCTTAGAAAAGACAATAGTTTTAACGCAGTTTACAAGGGGACAAATTGGAGAGGATGACTTGTAGAGAAACTTGGGCGGTGGTATATAATTACATTTTAGGGAGTTAGCTTTTGTAGATATATGTCGTTGATAGTTCGTTTAGCAGTTTACGTACTATAAAAGAGATTTACAAAAACATTGTTCATGTTGATGTGCATTTCTTACAATTTAGTACCAGACCTAGTCACTGGGCAACAAACTCATAAATCAATTAAACCCAAAGTTGCAAAGTTATCCCTAAGTAAACTTTTGTCCTTTTTTGCCACCCTTTTGGCCCCCACACTTGCCAACTCTGGCTATATTAGTCGTATCAACATACAGTGTGTGTCATTGGAAAGCTCTTGGTGTGGAAATGCCATTTTGCATTGAAAGAGCTTAGCGTAAGCTAAAGCATAGTTGCCAAGGCTCTGTCCTTCCACTGGAGACTCAAGCATTTGAATGTTGTCTCCCGCCGACCTCGTGCAATGGCAAAATGTTGTAGAATCTCCATCATTTATTTCATTTAGAAAAAGCTTCCTAAAATTGCCTAGCTGAGAATATAATGAAATTTGGCATGTCACACTGTTTGTTCCTCATCAGTCCCTCATTCAAAACTGATCACTCTTAGAACCATTGCTTTTCATGGTTCTGATGTATTATGTTGTGTTTTAGATATTACTATGTAATAATGGTGTCCATATCAGCTGCCCGGAAGTGACGGCGTCAGCCCCACCCTAATCCTTATCTCTACCACACTGCCATTCCCATATCTCGAGCATATTGATAACCAAAACTTAGCTAAAGGTACAAACTTTTGAGGCATTTGGCCTAAAATTGCTTCTGTTGGGGTCAAAGGACCAATCTTGGACAGTTACAGTACGTAGCAAGATTGTCACTATGCAGGGGCTTCTTTCATCTTATTGTATACAAGAAAATATTCGTTATTTCTTCAAGAAACTATATGCTAAAGCTTTCTTTAGAATATAGTGCAACACACATCTAGCAATACAGTTCTGGAGAAAATCAGAGTCAAGAATTGCAGCAAATTATGGTACTACACGTTTTCTTATGAGAGACAAACTTTTCCCTTCAGCCCGAATGTTTCTTAGTATTCTTAGTATCTTAAAATTGTTGAAATTTCCTATAGCAACAAGGCAAATATGAGATGAGAAATTGGATTGTTGGTTAAAAAAATTTCAGAGACGGATGTTGTTTTTATTTTTTTCAAGTTCAAGTAAAATTTTCTCGCAAAAACAGATTTTTAAAGTTTACTTTTGAAACTCAGCCTGCCTGTGCTTCTTAATTGTTTCTTAATTTTTGAATAGTTTGAGCCTCATGTTTCTTATATACTTGTTTCTTATAAAAAGACATGTATTGAGATTTATCGACTGACAGAAAAGTTGACGGAAGTGTTATAGGTCAATATCTGTTTGGGCAGTGATTTTAGGGAGATGGCATAACAGATAACTATAAATGCATGCATTTTCTGAAGAGATAGTATGTTATTGCACTACTTTGAACAGCAATATGTATTAGGCCTAAGCTTTCAGAACCTTTTGCTGAGCTGGTTTTCTACATTTTGGCTATAAGAACTTTTTCCCTTGAAGCCATTTCAGGTTAGAGATAAGATCCAGTGCCAATAATGCAATGTTAATTTTGAACTTACTGTTCTCAAGTAATGACCGAATGTAAGGTTAACGATTATTCTTGCAACGATTTTACTAAATTTCAGAACAAGGACGACGACAAAAAGGGATAGCATAGCTCTAATTGATCATTTCATTGACACATCTGATAGAGGATTCACTTTTTGACTAACCCGGTTACTCTACTCGACAAATCTGATAGAATTCTTTATCAGACGTGTCAATGAAATGATCGAGTAGAGCTACTGCAAAGACTCTATTAAGTCCCCTGCTTGGAATAAGCCCCCACCCATAAGATGGTTTCTGACAAATAAGCCCACACCCTCGAATAACCCCGATGGGACTTGCGTGTGCTCAGTATATTGCAGGTCAAAAACAAAAGAAAATCAGAACATTCAGCTATTTGTCTGTTTATTTGGACTGATATTTAACCCGAACAACTGTTTCGCAACTTTCCCCTCCTTGATGCAATCTCTTTATACATTTAACTCAAAGTGTTTTAGAGTATTTTCTTTTCTATCAGTTTCTTGAAAAGAATGATATTCTTTCGTTATCGTCTCCGCATGGTATTTCGCTGGAATCACTTATCCAACTTCTCACTTTCTTTCCCGATGACTTTCGCCTTCAAAGCATTTTTGGGTGCTGCATTGAGGAAGTTTGTCATCAAAGAAGAAATTTCAGTGGGAATATGTCCAACTAGCGTTTCACATTCGTCTTTGAGGAAAACACTAATAGCATTTGTATAATGCAAAAATAATATAAAATATCGTGCTTAGCAGACCCCAGGACCTATAGATTTAATAAGTCCTCCCTTCTAATGATTCTCCCTGAAAAAAGACCCCCCCCCCGCAAAATTGTATCTGACAAATAAGCCCCTGGTAGCTTTATTGAGTCTTTACGGTGTGCTGTCCCTTTTTGTCATCGTCCTTGTTCTGAAACTTATAATGAATTTGCGGTTTCCAACTCAAACATGATTTTACTATAAGCATATATGACGGATATGCTAATAAATCTCATATGATAGTGCTACTGTCATTATGTTGCATGTCCACCTTATTTAATGTATGGTACATGTAAAGTCTGCAAAGAAAACTGATCTAAAATGAATTCATGAACAAAATCATTTTCAGCCAGACGGCAGGACCAAGCGCACGAAAACATTCGAGAGTTAAACAAGGGTAGCCTTCTTTCCTATGACTTTTGGGACTCTGGCAGTTCATTGAGTCTCCTTGATACTATCTTTGCATCCTCTATAACTGCTTCTTTTGCAGTGCGCCTGCTTCTGGGTTGTTTGCACTACAAATGAGCAACTTCAACTCCACTGATTTAATCTATTTACAAATATATCATAATATGTTGTTTGTTATAGGCTAGAGGTTTGTAATCTGAAATCGATCAAGGAAAATTATGACTAATACTGAGTAATACTTTTTTCAAAGAATTCTAAACGAATTATGATGCTTAACCTAGAGATTGCTTCCCTGGATTATATTATCTTGCAATTTGTTCATAGCCAAATGTTCATTTAGAAAATACACAGAGAAGTACAACTGTCGTTAATTACCAGATATTTTTCACTTTAATCATCATTAGTTACTTGATGGAAAAAATAAATGCATGCGATTTTGTTGAGTCTGAGTTGTGCAAAGTAAGTCCAGGCCCGCTGAGAGCTTGTATGGGCATGGGGAATGGAAAAAGTGTGGCACCTGATGGTGTCATTATTAGAATTCGATCAATGTGCAGAGAAAAACATAGAAACCAAGAGCTTATGTGAATTGAACAGTAACATAACTCGTGTAATAAAGCTAGCTCATCACAGGAGGAGGCGACACATCTAGCGAAAGTATGTTCAGGAAAGTCGCACCTAGACAGGAACTGGGTGCGGATGTACACTCAAATAAAAGATAGGAATAAAAGAACCATTACTGAAGAATTATAAAATGTATCGTTTGGTTTTGTAAGCTTTCTCAAAACTGCTCCGACTTACACGACAACCTGACTTATAAAATTTGACTTGCCTGCAAAAATGTCATCATTTTAGGCGGTTCGTGACCGAGCACTTTTATCCCACTTGTGAAATCTCCTATTTTGCGACTCCGACGTAGGCGAGTTTCACTGTATATATGTTTGTTACTGCTTAAAGTTGCTGTTTTTTCTTTGTTCATTTCCATTGGTTTTTATTTGGTCTCGCAAAGCTAACATACACATATCAAATATACATAAAACACCAATTCTCGTTTCCATATACAACTTAATAATGCATCATTCTAAAGTGACTCAAGTTTTTGTTCAACTGTTTTCATTTCGAAAGATAACTAGCAAATTTCAGTTCTTCATATTTATAAATGTATGTAACACTATTATTATGTTATTAAGGTTATTTTGGTACATTCAGTATCTTAAAGTTTTGTCCTTTCTTTTCAGTTAAAAAGTATGTCAGCAGTTATAACACTACTGCATTTTCTTGATGAAGACCTCCAGAGAGGATGCAGAATACAAGGAGATGTTAGCCATGCATTGTCCATCCTAGTATCATTGTGTCACATTTGCCGTAGTTTGTGTCTGGTTAGAAAATATCTTCGAAAGCAAATTCTGCCCCCACTAAAGGAGATTCCAGCCCGTCCTGAAGAAGAGCAAACCCTGAAAGGAAGAATCATCAAGTTGATGACACATCCAGAAATTAACATTAAGGTGAATGTTTGTCATTATTCAATAGAATAGTTAGTCTCATGCAAGATTGATTGTATCCTTTTCAAGGCTGCAGTTTAGAAAACAAGATAAGACTTCATTTGAATCTTCTCATTCTTGATCGCTGTGTTGAACTATGTTTGAAAAATGTCAAAATATTAGTCTCTTTCTGCCCTCAGTCATCTGCATCTTATTGTTGTTAGCTCATATCCCAGTGGAGTTTAGCCACCCCTAAGCTTATCTCCTGGACTTTAATAGGTTATAGCGCCATTGTATTGTAATTGAAATGTGATAAGTGCGGGGAATTCAGTGCGAATTGAGATATTCTGCATTTGTACTACTCTGTTTCAACTTATTAGATTTCAGTTCTTTTGTTTGATTAATTGAACACGTAGAACTAGTCCTTGCATCACATCTCAGCAACATAGGTCTATAGATATTACAGAGAGAATAGATATTACAGGCACATTTGAACAGAAGTATCCCGTAGTATTCCACCACAGACCTCTCAATGTTGAGGTGCGTAATACCTTACATGTGCTAATTTCAGAGCCAAGATCGCAACAATTAACAGGGACATTTCTTAGTCTTAATGTTTATATTAACGGCATATTTTCATTGTATTAAGGCTAAGACATATCCATTGAGTTAATCTAGAGACATATCCAGAAACTAAACGTTTCAACTCAAACGAGAGTCATCATCAGTGGTGAATATAACGAGGGAGAGTAAGATCTTAAATATACTAGGTACAAAAAGAAGGATCAAATAGACGGAAATGATATGTAGTTCTACGTGGGGAAGGTCACGTCGGTATCGAATAAGGATAAATAAACGGAAACTTTACTTAAACTTCGAGTCGAAACGTCTAGTCTCTGGATATGTCTCTAGATTAACTCACTGGATATATCTTAGCTTTAATACATGAAAATATGCCGTTAATATAAACATCAAGACTATGAAATGTCTCTGTTCCTTGTTTGCGATCTTCGCTCTGAAGTTTCTCCTAAAGCTGCGTTTCCCAACATCTAAATCAATGTGATAATTTCCTCATAGGCAGACTAGGTTAGATATGGTTAGGTACGTCTCATTGGGATTTCGATAGTTGCAATAGGCAAAAAATTTCATTTCATCTCTTCCCTCCTCGGTAGACAATAGCCGCAGACTTTCTATTCGTTCTTTGCAAAGAAGACCCAGACCGACTGGTGAAACATACTGGCTATGGAAATGCAGCAGGTCTCTTTGCTGCTAGAGGATTGCTGGGAGGAAAGAAAAGCAAGACTTCTAGTGATTACTCTTCGGATGATGATGATTCAGAAACTGAGGAATATAAAGCTATTGCAGATAAAGTTGATCCAATAACAGGTAGATTGTTATTTTGATTCGCAATAGGTTGTTTTTCGTATCGTAAAACTTGAGAACATTTCCGTACCTTTATTTAATATCGTTTTTACTGCTTATATTGGTTATTTTTGGTCACTTTTCATGGTTATATTGGCTGTATTGGTAGCTCTGTTGAATGTTTATGTGTATGGATGGTTTTGTGTATCTAGATTTATCCTCTTAGGTGATAATCTTGCTTTCATATGTTTTGTTCGCTTTCTGCAGTCTATTGCAGCTTTGTTCATAATATGGTAGTTTTGGTCATATACACATTTTTTATTTAGGAAACAAGCTTTCTCCCTTCTCCCTTCAGGGTACATGTTTCTTAATATTTTGTCAGATCCAGTCTTAAATGTTTCTTTCAAATTCTTGACATTTCTTATAGCAACAAGGCAGCTATGAGACAAGAAATTGAGTTTTAGTTATAAACATTTGACAGACAAATGTTGTCTATATATTTGTTTTCATAATTCAATTAAAATTTTCTCGCAAAGGCAGACTATTCAAGTTTACTTTTGAACCTCAGCCTGCCTGTGTTTCTTAGTTGTTTCTTGATTTTTGACTGATTTGAGCCTGATAGTTCTTATACACTTTTTTCGTATAAAAATAAAGCGTGTATTTATAAAATGTGTTCTTTTCGGACTTTCTTCATTGTTAACGAAGTGCTTTGGAGTATAGGAACGAATACTCTCCTATAAAGCGTTTTAGCATATAAAACACATTACTGTCTTATTTACCATCCAGAAATCATGGCGGCAGGAGAATATGTGGCTGACAGGCTGTTTTTTTTATTATAAACAAGGTTATAAGAAACAATTAAGAAAAGTTTAGAACTGCAAGGAAAGAGTTAAGAAACTTTAGAAATTTCTTTACCATCTTTCACTTTTGCAAACCCCTTTTTTCCTCCACAGATTTAAAAGACTTTTCCTTTGCAGTGCGTTTATGGACACTACAAAAGATGGCGTTGTCCGTCTTGCTTTCTTTATCACTGCAAATTTTTTCATTGACTTAAGAAGCTTTTAAGAAAGTGCTGGAACTAAAATGTGGCCAAAGCTAAGGAACTTTTGATACTATGCTTAGGGCTTGGTTTCTTATAAAAAATGTGTACATGAAGATATATGTAAACAGAGAACAGCCCAAATAGCCAGGTCGCTACCGGAAAAAGCACGTGTAAACCTGCGAAATTTGTGGGCAATATAATCTTTGCATAATGACATTGTTTAGACTTAGATAACATACATTTACCTTTTGGATATGCTGAATTGTCTTGAGAGGCCTTCCCTTCAAGTTGCTGCAGCGTTGCTTCTTGCTCTCGAAGCACAGTCATCATTTTGAAATAGGAAGCATTTTCATGAAACTGAGGCTAGTACAAAATGTTGCTGTGCTGGGTGATCTCGTGGATGACAGGACAGTGCTTAGAATCAGCTTTATATCATTGGGATTAGCTGTTACATATCTATTCCCGTTTCCACAATATCTTACTGTAAAATTATAAGTGACTTATGCTCACCCAGCAAGGAGAGAGCATTAGTGCAGAATGACTTCAACTGGATCCTAGGCCATTCTTTGAGACATAATGTCATTCAGAATTAATCAAGTCAGAAAATCTTAATACATGTTACCATGGTACGGCGAGGAGGGGCTTTTCGAAAAGGGTACCAAACCCTGTAAATCAAAACCAGAATTATCCAATAACACGAGAACGGGAAAGCAAAACTTCAAAATCCAAAAAAGTACTTTAGAAAAAATCTCCTCATGTTTTATTAGTAGTGATCTATTTGTCTATCATTTTCATCTTTTTGTATCGTTTCAAGCATTAGAAAGTTGGTTGTTCTATCTCAGTCTATAGCGGAAACAACGAGATGTGGAATTCCGGAGAAAATCCGGATTTTGAATATAAAACTGAAGCCCAAGGGCAAATTTTTGCCAAGCCCGAAACTCATAAAAGCCCCCTCTTTTACCACAAAGGACCGTTGTCTTTTCTACGCATATAATTTTCCAGAAAGATTGTCCAAAAATCTGTTTAGTCTGAAGCTCCAACATTGTCACCCATCTCCATACCATCATCGGCACTATGATCACTGGCTTTACCTTGAAAATCATTGTTGTCAAATTCATTCTCGCATTGGCTGCAGTTGCACATATCCGTGCATTTCAACCCACGAATAAAGCAATTGCAGCTTCTTCTATGACACTTGGACCTCTTGCAACTGCATGACGCCACCTCAAGAATTGAGTCAGTGGCAGGCTTTTGAGTCATCCATTAAATTTCTAAGTCGCCACTGCCAGTGATTGTCCAGCCATGGCCTTGTAGCGATAGCTACTCTACATTCAGCTCCAGAGCTTGTTTTATGATTGCAGTTACTTATGATTCCCGTTTGCAGTGTTGTAATAGCTTATCTTTTATTGGTGGAAGCTGCTGTGGCTCTGGCATTCTTCCTTTTCTTGAACAGAACTTACGTATCTTGCTTCGTTGACATCAGCCATTGATTTGAGTTCACAAACGAATTCTTGAATACTTTCAAATAACTCCATATCGAACTCAAAGTCTTCCCCACTCCTGCCAAAAGCATACTGAAAGTGCTCAAACTTCGTGAGAATTCAGTATTCTTTGATCTTTCTAATCGCGTGAAAGGCATTGGTGTAGTCATTTCCAGTGAAAGCATGAGCTGGAAGCGCCTGTGCAATGGCACAACCTATACTATTGAAGATAGCTTTCACATCCAAAATTCTCCTTGACTTCCCGATGCAGTGACTATGTAGATGTTGCTTTTGAGCTTATCGGCAAAGTATACAGCATATATTGCAATGTCACTGTCTGCGGTGATGATGCAAATATTTCCATTTGGAGCTGCGATGGCTCCCCTGTGCAAATTGGTTAAGAGAGGGGCGGTGCGAGCAAATGACCTACCCTTGAGCAACGATTTGGAAGCGTGGCCCGATAGCTCAGTTGGTAGAGCACCGACGTACAAAGTCAGGGGTCGCGAGTTCGAATCCCGCTCGGGTCGGTTATTTTCTCGCACTTTCACTTTTCATTTCCATTTCTGCACTACTCAGCATGTTTTCTATACAAGAGCACTTTTGTGTCTGCTTCCTCTTGCTTAGAACATAGCATCTCTACTTCAACTGCACATACATCTTCATCGACAACAGAAATGGTAAGACACTTGTCTTTGACTGTCACATAGATAGCCCTGTTTCGGATTCGGTCTCTGCGACATGTTGGATGACTCCAGTCACTTAACAAAAACTTCACTAGCTCTATTTTGTTCTTCGGGTCAGCCAACTACTTCTTAAACTGCTTTGGCGTCTTTTGGTACCTTCTCTTATAACCAGAACTTTTGCCTATTGCAATGGCTTTTTCATTCACTTTGCAAATTTCTTTGCTTTCATAGTGGCAAACGTTTTGAGTTTACCTCTCTTGATTGGGCCATAAAAGAAGGTGTCGTTCGTTCTGATTCTTTTCTCAATGAAGCCACCCAAGGCAAACTCTCTAGGGCTTTGAGCTTCAAGTTCTTTTTCAAAATCATTTTTAGCTTCTAAGCTGGAGGCCATATTGGTGAGGCTGGAACTTTCACCATATGGATTTCCCCAGGTTGAAGTGGTGTCTATTGCTTCAGAGACTTTCTCTTCATCAAAATTAGTCCTTTTCATACCTACATCTTCAGTAACCGATAGTTCCTGGTAAATACTTAGTATTGCTTGCACCTTTCCAAGAGCTTTCGCCGCTCAGTGACTGGTCAGTACCCACCTTTGCACGGCACCAGCTGACGTGCTATATCCACTTATACCCCTCTATATTTTTGCTTTGAAAGTTTTAGATCTTCCATCACAAGTGAAATTGTTTATAAATCCTTTGACACACAATTAATCCATGATGGAAGACTGAATTGTAGTGCAGGCGGCTTAGATATATTTAAGGCACAGTTCCTGTGGAGCGGAATTTCATATCATTGGAGAAAAATATAAACATACTCAAACATACTTACTGAAATTCCCTATGAATTGGAGGATGCTTCTTTGGGAGAGATAGCGTCTTAGGCCAATAGAAAGTCAAGTATCTTGCATAGTTTGGACGATCATATGCAAACATCCAGGTTAACATTCTTTATGTGGACTCCAAGTGTAGTTTCCAGTCTCCCGTTCTTATTGATCGAATAAATGCAATTTGAATATACATCATATTCAGGAACGACTGCCTAAATCTAGACATAGGCTCAGACTCGGTCTCTTTGTCTAGATGCTCTTCATACCCGTTGAGTTTGTCAAATTCTGCACTGTGCTAATACATCAGGTCAGCAAGACTTCTGCCTGTCAGATCGTACAATTACAAAGTATAGTAGAAATTACAAAGTAGTGCAATAACAGAAGGGGAAGTAGGGAATTACTACGGAGTAAATTAACTTCTACAATGATATCGCGTAGCCCTGCATCGGCAAATCTTTCCCTGTCACTGCTAGGAATATACACGATGTATGGAAGGATGGAAGGCTCTTATTCGCAGAACGAATAACTTCTTTAGAACTTCGTACTGTGTCAGCAACAACAGCAGTTTCGGATAGGCCAAGTGCTTCTGCTTGTGCTTTTGTCTGCTGAAGAAGCCCTGCAACGGTTTCCAGCTTTGATGGCGTATTGCCGATTGCCGTAAATAGGCGACTTGTTGGTATGAATGTCTTTTCTCGGATATCAATCAATTATACCCGGTTCAGTTAAGGACTGCACACTGTATGCCACGGGATGAAGCTTGATATCTTAAGATAACCAATGTATTATCAAGACTCCTTGAATGCAGCTCTCGTTTACTTATAGCTAGCAGCTGTGTATTTCGTGTGACAGGTGTGATTCTCTTTTTAGAGATAATTAGATCAATAATAGTTAGCATGCCTTTGAAGGATTATTCCCTTTTTCAAGCCAAATAGTATGACACCCGGGCGTTTTCCGTGACTAAGGAAGGTACTGTGCCGTCTGTACAGTGCATTGCTACCCCTGTTTGTCATTCGGGGTTTATGTCATTGGTATCCCATACGAAGGTAGCAAACTTTGATGGTCGGATGATAGACGGACCAAAATTTCTTTTGTATTTGATTCTTCGTTTGCTGCGATGCAGTGCTTGTCTCCAAAACGCATACCTCATCATATGAGATTCCATCACCAAATCTGTTCAACCAATTTACATCCTGACGAGATCATGTATTGCGTTTGCAACAGAGTGACCACAGAGTGCGCTTCAATGTGCGACTCCTTCCATTTTTGATACAATATATGATATCTTGGCCAATAGCATCAATCTTTATCTGCTTACGAGAGCTTTTGTTTAGTTTTTTTAGACGACAGTGATGCCAGAAAGGTTTTTTAGAAGCAAATGGATCGTAGTTTCAGACTCAATTAATTGATCTTCTGTTGGTGGCCAGTTTGAAAAAGATTCAATCATGTCTAGCTTTTCCTTTCGAAGTTCAGATACGACATCTTTGATTCTATCCTATAGTGGAGCATCTTTCAAATTTTGCGTTTCAGTATGTAGCTTTTTCATAGCTTCTAGCATTTGTTCAATAGGAATTTCTTTATGGTAGAAGATATAGCCACTGTTCTGGGAATTCCATTCACCAAGATTTGGCCCAAAGTATTTCAATAATCTGGAACGGAACGTTTATATGTCTCAAGTCTCCCTAGACACAGATAGTTCATTCTCCAAGATATTCTGATACTTATCAAACAATTCAGGAACCCCTACTGTCCTTCGTTCATAAAACACTTTCTGCTCTATGTGCTCGATGATCGATTGACATGCAAGTACTTCCTTGCTCTATTTGCTTATTCTTTCCTTCCGTGTATAGCTTCTGAAGCGTGAACGGTGATAATAAAGTTCTCGTGCATTTATCATTTCCCAACATACACCAGCGACGTTAGCTAACTGGTCAAGGTTATCCTCTTTCAACATTCCTACCTCCTGTAGGGACTTTGCTCCAATTTCTGTCAAGCAATTTCCTAATTTCTCGTGCCATTGCCCCCCGTGGCTGTTTTCTTCGATCTACAGATGCAGCATTCATGATCAACGATGACCTTACCTGATGGAAAATAATTTTCTTTATTTCATGCTACATTATGGTATTCATTGTCATATTGGAAATTGAGCAGCAATGAAATATGAACTTGACTGTCTTAAGTCAGTCAGTTTGTATCTTTTTCGAATTTTGTAATCTCACACCTAATCTAAAACTTAGATCGAATATATTCAAGATGATAAATTTTGAAGAAAGGTCGGGGCTACATCAAGAAAATATGATCTAGTAACTTTTTGAATGAAGTAGTTACATTGATAAATGAAAATACACATCATGTCTGTCTCTCTTCCTGCCAGATAGCCGTTTCAGTTTTGGTGGTTCACTGTCTTGTTTCTTTTTTAGTATTGTCAATGTTTTTTATGTGTGAAATACGAGTAACACTTTCGATGGTAGTCAAACCTTTCATCGGGAACCTTATTCACTCCAGGGCTCACACTTGATACGTACTATTTCTTCTCTTTTACGTGAAATACTTAAGGGAAGAAATTAGAAGAGTATAACCAAACTTGCAAATACTTGAATGATACATACGGCATTTGGTTTAAATTTCAAACCAAACCTCAAACTGTATTTACAAGAGAGCCTTGCCTCAAATCTACTTCATTATGAGACGAAATGAATTACAAAACATTCATGAGTAACTAGTACTTACTTGGCATCCTTTACTCTCTTCCATGAAGATTCTGTGAATATAGATATTTTTTATTCCTTGTGGTAAATCTTGTTGTGCACCAGACACAAACGCTCTTGTGTTGACGATTGATTTCCTGCGACTGCGTCATTCATTCTTCGCTTCTTGGGATCAAAAGCTAATTTTAAGTCTATCTCATTGGCAGGCGTTCATGTCATAAAGTACATAAAATTGCAAGCATTATTGAATATGGCGTACATCAAATCAGAGGGCTTTCCACGATATAAAGCTGATCCAAAGAACTGTCCTGTCACCTAGGCGGCCACCTAGTCCAGTCACCTATTGTTTTAGCCTCGGTTTCCTGAAAACGCCTCCTTTTTCAAAATGGCAAATACGCTTCGAGAGCAAGAAGCAACGCTGCAAGCTGGCAATTTGAAGGAAAGGAAGGTTTAGCAAAGTCTAAAGAATGCCTTTATGCAAAAATTGCATTGCCCACATATATTGTAGGTGTGGACAGCCCCAACGACCTGACTGAAAGTAAACATGAAGGAAGGGCTGGACTGGTTTAATGGATTACTGAAGGGATTCATAGGTCGATGATTAGTGGAGAACAAAAATAAGGGAAATACCTGTTAGGTGACGTCGGGAGTGACAATGTTTACAAGGTTTATGTTTAATGCAGATGTCTTATGTAGTGTGCAAGGACTAAGGAGCCAGGAATGAGAAGATATTGGGTTGACTTTGCTAAGTTACTCTTTCTCGAATTCTAACTGAACTTTACAATATAAAATCACTGCCAGCATTTCTTGGAGCACCCGTTGAATATTGAAGTTTATTTGAAAATAGTAAATTTCCGGTCATATTTGACGGCTAATGATCCCAAATGGCGACTATGCTTCGGACTCAGAAGTGGCCGGTCCCGTCAGCAGAAATTTCATACAGGCCTTTCTGAATTTACCATGATTATATCAACAAGCATATTTGTGTTAGTGTTTTTTCTACACATTTCCTTCGACGTAATCAATTAGATGTATTGTAGCCATTGTAGGCAAGCTCACACAATCAACAAAAATCAATAAAGAATTAACTCTTAAAATAGAGCGAAGTAGTTTACGTGTAACAAGGCAAATATATATTTCCTGAGCACACTAGACCTCATAATGAGGTTATGAGATTTAGGCTTGGCTCGCACTTGTAGAAATTAAGGTTTGTGATGGTAGCCAGCCCCCTTCAGTAATGTGCTACTTGATGGTTGTCTTATTTAACATGCAGAGAACACTGAGCCAGAGATACACGATGATGCCTTGGCGAACTGATCTACTGACTGACTATACAACATACATTACTTTCTTTTATACACAAATATTGCTGACGAAACATAACATACGAATTAGTAAATAGATATAGAAGGAAGGTGGTGGGCCGAGTTAGCGAAATTGACATACCGCAAATCTGCGAAGTGGCTCCCTTTGGGCCTATTTATTTTTTATGCCTTTTGGGTGGGGGGTTATTCGAGGGGAGGGCTTATTCGAGGGGGTCTTTTAAAATTGTTTGATACATTTCGCATAAAAAGCTCATTGCCAAAGCACCTCTTCTGCAAAATACTAAAAGAACAGTTTGAATTAGGCTTTTGTCTTTGTCAAAGTCTTCAGCATCATCTGGGGTAGGGACTTATCTACAACTACAAGGTCTTACCATAGTAAATGGAATAGGACTGGTTATGAAAGTATAGCAATAAAAACAATAGAAGCTATTATATTATGTTGAAAATGGCCACGTGATGACGAAGCGGTAAGGAAGTCGACCATGATAGAAGGAAAGCAGTGCACAACTGGGCGCAGACGAAATTTTTCACGATATTTTACATTTTCAAATGCACTTGTTGCATTGACAGAATTCATTTTCAATGACGAAGCTATTCACCTATTTGACACATTTGTTGCAGAAGGTGTTCGTATGCTCACAATTAGCCCAACATTTCTCGGTTGGAGGACCTTAAATCATGGAATGATGGCCTAAAATCACAAACCTAGATCTGCACTTTTCTCAGCTGAAAGACACGGTTTAAGCGAATGATGATTTCAGTGGTTGCCCAGAAGAGATAAGAGAATAATTATCTACGAATAGTTTATACCTAAAATTCCAAAAGTCTCAGAGCATTTGCTATGATTTGCCTTACAGACGAGCTACACCAATTTTGTACGAATGAAATATGAGCAACCAAAAGGACAAAATCGATGTATGTGTAGAAAGTTACGGGTTCTTCCTATCAAACCGATATTTTTTATAGGGAAGGGGTTTGAATTTTAAATGGTGTCACGGAAAAGCGGCAGGAATCGGGAGTTCAAAGAATTGTATGGGTCGTCCAACTACTTTTGGCAAGCGTTGTAGTGAACGTTCTTGAAGGACTTCCATTCATTGCATTGGATCGATTTCAAACGGCTCCTAGCATCTTAACACATATCCACAGAGTGATCTTGCCATTACGCATGCAAAAATAATTACATATAGCAGATTCTACACTAGATACTCAGCCTGTTATACGAAAATTCTCTACTTTTTTATAATGTTGTAGTTACCTCGATATGAGAGAAGCGACTCTTGTCAATCATTGCAATCAATCAACTAACTAATATGTTTGAAATCATTGTATTTACAAAATCATGTGACTAAATAAATTATCCTAATTTATTCAATTACTGAATATTACATCTCTCCCTTCATTTAGATTTGAATTTTCCATATGTAAACAAGAACAAACACGGTCCTTCAGCCAACAGAACAATGAATATAGTTTGTCAAATTGTACTTAACTTATGTGTCGTAAATGTTATTTCCAAACCGTATAGCTGGTCGTCTATTTCTCTCTGGATATCTTTGTGGCTCTGCATTGTATGCATTCTGTTCCACCGCTTGAGTTGTATTAAAATCTATTAAATTATCTTCCTCCTCATTGTCTGAGAGAAAGTGACGATCGGAATCGGTATGGAAATGTTTAAAATGGGAAGCATTTCTGGTGATATAGTGTCCTCTATGATTTATGGCAATTAACATTGTTCCTCGTTTGTGAATGATATGGTAGGGTATTCGATTGAAACGTGTAGAGAGTTTATTATGTTTTAGTTGCTGCACGAGAACAGAATCTCCAATCTCGAAATGGGTACAAGTAGCATTATTACGGTGGTTAGCATCGACCTCAGGAAGATTGGTATGAATGCTAGACCGAGGGGCTTGAACAGGGAAGTACGGGCACGGGGCCATAAGGAGGTAATAGGTATATGGGTGATACCATGCTCCTGTAAAAATGTAGTGAAATATGCGCTGTGAAAAGGCGGGGCATTATCAGATCTGATCACATGCGGGAGGCCATGAGTTGCAAAAATACGATGCAGTCTTGGAATGGTTGCAGAAGCTGAAGTGGAGATGAGAATTTCAACCTCTGGAAAACATGAGTAAGCATTGATTACAACAAAGAGTAATTCACCTGTAGGAAAAGGTCCACAGAAATTGACGTGTACAGTGTCCCACGAACAGGGCGGTAAATCAGACATTGCCAGTGGTGGACAGTTGTTTGGAGGGCCAGTAGCTTGACAGGCGATGCATTTGTCAATAAGGTCTTTAACGAGTTGATCAATAAGTGGGAACCAAACTTTTTTGTGTAGCATTTGCTTGGTTTTGATGATACCTTGATGTCCCTTGTGGGCTATATGTAGAGCTCTGAGACGAAGTGCGGTAGGCAATACAATACGAGAATCACGAAGAACTATGCCATATTCGGTGTTAGCGGTAAGTTCCTGCCGAATATTATGAAAAAGCTGGATTTCATGCATGTCCACATTTGGATGGCGGGCAGCAAAGGCAGGTTGAGCAAGGGTATGTCAGGTGTTGTGCTCAACGAGGTCTATAACAGCACATAAGGTATCATCGGCTTTCGAAGCGGAAGAAATGTCATCCAATGTCTTGGCTTTCGATATGGCGTGCTGAGTCAGAAAATTGATGTATTGTTCAGCACATTCATAGGCAATGGAAGGATCATGCAGAAGCAGATGGCGAGACAGGAAATCAGAGGGATTGCCAATACCTTTTGGTGAATGACATCAGAGTCATAATCCTGGATGTGAAGGTTCCAATGGGCAATTCGAATGGGGGGCTTTGAATTGCGATTTCCAAGAATCAGCTGAATGTTCTTCCAATCGGTGTAAAGGCTAAATTGGGTACCATATAGATATATGTGGAGGCGCTTTATAGCCCAAACAATGCCAAGGGCTTCACGTTCAGTTGGCGAATAGCGATGTTCAACAGGCGATAAAGCTCGATTGACATAGGCGATAATATTGCGTTGTGAAGTGGAAGGATTTACCTAACCTAAGGTGGCTGAAAGGCCAAAGGGGGAAGCATCAGTAACTGATTCGGTGATTTTATCATGATTGAAATAGGCCATGATGGTATCACTGGTAAAAGCATCTTTGATACATTGAAACGTTCTCTCAAGTCCCGGGTTCCAGTGAAATTGAGTATTTTTCTTAGTAAGACTGCGCAGAGGCTCGCACATGCTGCTAAAACGAGGAATAAATTTCGCCCAGTATGTTACCCTGCAAAGAAAAGTCTGCACATCTTTAATAGATCTTTAATAGAAGGAGTATTTTTGATGGCTGCGACTTTTGCTGGGTCGGGTGATACACCATCACATGAGAAAACCATACCAAAAAGTTTAATTTTGTCTTTATACAAAACACATTTGTCGTTTGTTTATGTTCTGCAATGGTCTTGCCATATATAAGAATGTCATCACTAATATTGAGAACACCAGGAGTGTCTGGAAGACATTGAGCAATAACGTGCTGAAACATCTCGCTAGCTGATTTTGTCTCGAAATTTAAACGACCGTACTGTTTGACACCTTTAAGAGTAGAAATGGCGGTGATGTAACAACTCTCTTCTTTCAACAATATTTGATGATAACCAGCCTTCATGTCTAATTTAGTAAAACATGTAGCACCATTGAGGGCATGTGTAATATCATCCACAGTTGGATTAGAGTGGCAAGCCGCATGTCGACACAGAGACGAACAGTTCCCCCATTCTTGCGCGGCACTACAACGAGGGGAGAAATCCAAGGGGTGGGGCCTTTGACATCTTCGATAATGCTTGCTAGTTCTTACTGGTTAAGTTCTTGAGTAACTTGCTTTCAAAGATGAAATGGAAGACGACGGGCAGGCTGGGCAATGGGGACAACGACTGGGTTAATGTGGAGTTTAAGTGAAAAATCTTTAAGTTATCCGATACCCTCAAAGAGCCGTCGGGGGTCTTTGGCAAGTTGTTCAAGGGAGGGTCGCTGATATGGGAAGTGATGTACTGATATTGTCAAGAGGCCTAAATTACTAGCAGTTTGAAAACTAAGCGAACTACCATGATTACCTTTAAGTACATACACAGGAGCAACCGTGCTAGTAGACAAAGTTTGAAACGTAGCAGAAAAGGTTCCTATGACAGGTAGAGGTGTGTTGGAGCCTTAGGCCAGAATTCGGCTAGGTGACGGTTCAAGGACGACATGGTAAGCCTTGGAAATGTGTGTGAAAGCTTCTTCATCAATAACATTAATATAGGCCCCGAAATCTATAAGCATATGCTCCGGAAAGTTATTGACGTTCACCTTGATGGAGGGAAACTTGGAAGGATGTGCAATAGATTGGTTGTCTGAGGTAGGGATGAGCAAATATTTGTCATCTGAAGAGGGGTTTGCTTGCTCGTGAATGACATTGACGGCCAATCGGGACGGTGTCATGTGTGTCTGGGAGGGCTGTAGAGTCTTTTTACGCCTACGGCAACCTTGAGAAAAATGACCGGTTTTTCCACAAGAGTGGCATGTTTTGTTCTGGGACGGACAGACGTTATTTTTATGAGGCCAGGCATATTCACAATGGGAACAAAGTGTGGCTCCTTTAAGTTGAACTGACTTGCGTATCACCGGGGTTTGTACTGGACGCTGTTAAGGTTAATACGGTTAAGGTTGTGAGAACTTTGTGCAATAGGTTTATCACGTTCCATATTAGAAGCCTTTATGTCACTAACTTCAAGGGCTCGTGCTTTAAATAACAAGTTGTTTAACGTGAGAGTGTCTCCTCCATGAGCTAATCTCCGTAATCGTGTTGATAAGCAATTTTGTATAAGAGCAGCCTTAATTTCACGTTCAACATCGTGAAATTCGTAAGTGGAATGGAGTTTATAATAAAAATAATAATAAATTCTTTATTTAAAGTTAGCTATGTTTCCTAGCTGCGTGCTAATTAAAGCCAACTATAAAAAATAAATATGATTACTTAAAACTAAAACTATTTAATCTGAGATGAAACCTAGGCCTGGAGCAAAACATTTACACAATCTACAGCTGCAATCAAGGTTTCTAATTAATTTAATTTTTTGTTTGAAAATTTCTAGTGATTGGGACTCTTTGATTTCTGTTGGTAGTGTCTGCCATAATGTTTTCCCGATACATCTGATGGTGTCTATGCCATACAAAGTTGTCTTAGCTTTAGGCAAGGTAAGGCTGTTGTTTTCACGAAAGTTATATGGTACATCTTTCTCCTCAAATACTTGTGTCATGAAAGTTGGGTTTAAGTTATGTACTGTTTTATAGATTTCAGTCAGGAGCAGCTATAGGTTTCTCTGATGAATAGATACTGAGTTAATTTTGCTAAGTAATTCTTGGCAATTAGAAGTACTATCCTTGTGTATAATTCTTAGCGCTCTTTCGTGAATTTTGTTGATCTTTTCATTTGATGTCCTATCATGAAACATCTACACAAGTGGGCAGTAACTGAACTGGGACATTTTGAAGTAGTCATTGTTAATTCTAACTGTGGCTTTTCCATATGTCGATATACGTGCTAATGCGTGTAATTTCTGACTTGCTTTTTTACAAAGACTATTGACATGACTTTTGAAATTTAGTTTTTTGTCAATTGTCACTCCAAGAAGCTTCTCTTCATCCCTTTCTTTTATCAAGGCTCGAGAAATATTTACAGTTGCTTCAACGCTTTTATTTCCAAGCACAAGTAGATGGCTTTTATCACCATATAGTTGTTTGCAAACCAACTGTATAGTAGATAGGCATCTTTTTCTTGTGATTTTAAGATAGGATCAAGTTCTGCACCACACACAAAGATAGTAGTATCGTCTGCATAGTTGCAGACCTCAGTATCTTTCACCAAGTAAAAAAAAGTCATTAATATAAATATTAAACAAGAGGGTTGAACAAGAGTTTACGAAGGCGAGTACGAAATTGAGCAATGGATTCCTCAGGCAGTTGAGTGATGAAACGTGAAAATCTCAATATCTAGGTTTTTTCAGGCGAAAAATAAGAATCCAAAAGATCCATAGCTTTGGCGTAGTCATTGTCGTCTCCAGAATCCGAAAACGTATCAAAAATGTCTTGAGTATGAGGGCCTGCTTGGTATAATAGTAAAGAGCGTTTCTGCTTCTCGTGCCAAGGACTACTAAGTAGGTTTCAAATCGACGTTTTCATACTGTTTATCGTTGACTAAGAGAGCTCTGATCCGACAGAGGGTCAAACGGAGGAAGAGGGCTGAGATCAAATCTCAAACGGAGGAAGAGGGCTGAGATCAAATCGGGCCTGTGCCATAACGGGTCACATTCTCGTCGCCATTATAATGTTGTAGTTAGGCCGATATGAGAGAAACGACTCTTGTCAATCATTGCACACAATCAACTAACTAATATATGTTTGAAATCATTGTATTTACAAAATCATGTGACTACATAAATTGTCATAGTTTATTCAATCACTGAATATTACATTTTTGATTAAGCGAAAGACCTATCTTTTGACACTTAGGTTAATTAGAAAGTCTAACAGCAGTCAGAAAAAGGTTTATTATTATTATTATTATAAAGTCATTTACAGTAGGCGAATTAATATAATTAATATAGCTAGTATAATAGCTAATTAAAGCCTACTATATACAGAAAATTATAAATTAAAATTAATTTCAATAAATGTGTATCAAATAACATAGGTATAAAACAATAAAATTAATTACAATGAATGGGTAAAAAGCACAAAATTTAGACTAGAAGGATGACTCAGTATAAAGGAAGAACTATATCGAGAAGTAACTATTTCAAGAATCCAATCTGCGCAACGTAAGATTTGCATAATCTGCTGTGGCATTTTGTATCTTTCCAAGTTTTAATCTTTTTCTTAAATATTGGGAGGCTAGAAGATCTTTTAATGTCGTTTGTAAGCTCTTGCCAGAGCTTTGATCCCAAGTAGGTTGACTCTGAAAAGGTTGAATGTTTTGTGAAAACTGAAATCACGACTAAAAATGACCTTGCAACTAGCTCAAAGAGGGACATAAGAAAGTAGTTATTCATATGAGTTAATTGAACGCTATGCCTTCATACAAAGTGTGTACTAAAACTTAGGCCTACACACTCGTAAGAATCAGTGACAGTCGGCGACTACCATGATTCTTACTTGTTTTACGACAAGTCTAAATATTTTTTCATAATCTATCCCCGACGTTGTCGACTCTCCCGTCAAATCAGAAAGATTTCTCTAAAAAATGCTGTTATCCTTGATGTCCGAGATTCTTACACGAATTACGAAGTCCAAACATAGGCTTATGCGTGACTGGGGAATCCCAATTATTTTTATCATGAGTGTGAGCACTGTACCGGGATATCACCGCAGCTTGGCTAGTTCCAAGCCGCTTGATCAAGCACAATATCCAAACTTGAACTGTTGTTGTTGTTGTTGTTGTTGTTGTTGTTGTTTATCTTATTTTAATTCGAAATTTACATAATTCTAGTTTCTAATTACAAAATAACAGAAATTAATCTAATTCGAATATAGAAACACAAAAGAAATGGAAATTAATGGAAATCTGAAGCAAATAAAGTCTAAAGCTAGATACATTTCAGGCACCCCCATACCCCCATCCCCCATCCCCCCATTGACTTGGTTACGTATATAGACTTGTTAATGCTGAATTTACTTCAAGCTTATATATCAGGGATCTTCCTGTTTACACATTACAGTTGCACTGAATGCCAGACCATTGCTTTATCAATCGTTTGAGTATGTTAGCAGTTTCCGATGATCAGAGGAACTAACGGAAGATTTGAATACTTTCTCCGTTGCTGCATTCCTTTGAGTCTTGGTTGGCTGGCAACATTTACTTAGCTTACTTTCATGACATGTGTGAACACACTGAATGGGAGAATTTAATATGTCACTTCAGTAGATCTACTCAATTTATAAGAAACAGAGCATATGATTAAATATGATATTTTGGCATGAACAATATATTGTTGATCTCTGTTCAGGTGGCATTGCATCTAAACAGGATGGAGACATTTGTGACAGCATGACAGACGAGGATAAAGAAGCAAGTGCCAGTGAATTAATGAGACTTATTGATCAGATGTCTTCATTAGATGTGATAAAACCGGCGACAATTGGGGATGATGGTCGGCCACAGGAGGTTGATACCAACAGGGCAAAGCAACTTATTCGAGAAGAGCTGGAGAGGGATAGAAAGAAAAACAAGTAATCAAAGTATTGGAATGTATTATAGAGGTATCCCAGTATTATTTTTCATCGAGAAATCAATTGTAATTAAATACGTAGTGATATTTTAGTTGGGATATTGTTATATGCATGCCCTGGAAGAGTCTTTGTAAATTTTATTTTATGCAGTAGTAAGACATCATTATGGAATGAGAGCTGAGAAATTCATGGGGTTGTATGCAGGCAAGCGGTTTTCTTTACCATAGAAAATGTGTACCTGAACTTCAACAATACCGGTTTGAAAAGCCCGGTCAAATTGCTAAATTTCATTTCAAGTTATGATGATTATTACTATTTCAAATCTCGGCCAGTTTCTTAAATCGTGTGTCAAGCATGGAGTTCGACAAAGTATTTTGTCATCTTTCCCATCATCTATGACCATCGTTCCTCTCAATGCAATTGAATGGATAGCACAAAAGATTCCTATAACTATTGTATTCTATTCTTAACCCAACATAATACACAATTGACCAGAGGAATGTTTATCACTTATACACAATCTTATACCACTTAGCACATCAGGTGTTTCCACTAATCTCTCTGATGAATATCTATGGCTCTTGAATTGCGTAAGAGAAGGAAATTTGAACCCTTTGACTCATTCATTCGAAGCTTTGAACCCGGCCAAAACCTGTCAAAGTTACACAATACGAATATCAATAAAACTCTGATATGTTTCTCAGGGTTTGACCTGGTTGAGATTGGAAACTCATTCATCGGAGAGTGCTTAGGCTGTTGTAATGGAACCCTTTCAGCGTTTAGATGCAGTTAATAAATTGAAAACAACGACAAATCGAGTTTTGGCGTAATCAGTAAATAAAACAAATGATCATAATACTAATAATATTTTGCTGGACTGGATAATACAGTATATCCATCCTTCAACTGGTGTGACTTTGAAATGTTTTTAAATGGGTATGCCTGTAGTTGCGAACGAGCGTGGTCCCCAAATGTCAAATCTGAGCCTGGTCACCTGATCAGCTGGATCCGTTCCTGGATACACTTTGGAAGATGTTTCTCAAGTACTCGGGCCGTGGGGACAAGGGCATTCAAAGATTCATAGACTATCTCAAAATTGATCAGTTCTTTTACAGTAAGCCAGCCGAGATTCGTTAGCAAAGGAAGTAAAGCTGGAGTGTCATAGTGGCCATATCTGGCTATCCTGGCATCAAGATTTGGAAGCTTTTGCAACTTCTTGATAGCTGATACCCCTGAAGACCCCTAAACTGGGCAGCACTGTTTAAAGAAGAGCCGAAGGAGATTTTTTTCCAGCATCGGCAAATTTTCCTTACGTAGGTATCGAATAGAACATTTAACATTCTGATGTGATGTACTTCAACATAGTGACTGAACCGATTAACTTGATCGTCAACCTGCAAACATGATATAGATCATACAATTGGTGTTAAGTCAAAATCTTTAAAATCATGAAATTTCTACTATTAAATCAACTAGTTACGGTGAGAAAGTCCTGAAAATTTGAAGGTCATAACTCGACTCGCTCAAGTTTTATGGCACATTTTGTGTTTTCATACTCGGCCCAATGGACAAATTTTGGACATTGTCCAATTTTTGATGAGCTCTAACAATAGAATTTGATGCCTCCAGACCATTATACTTCCAGAGCATGTTTTTGGCATGGTATTCTTTCGGAATAGCAAAAATCACATTATGGCTATGCTGCTATCAAAAACTACAGGGTGCCACAAATATCCCAAAATGCATATTTATGGTGATTTTTACCATTGCTGCATTTTCAAGTAGTTGTAAAATATATATTGCTCACTTCCAATGCTTCCATACCTTTTTTTCTGATAAGTACTGATGGTTTTCTGTGTGGAAATTAGAACTCAAAGTGTTTCATATAAATTAGATCCTTGCAATGGGGTCATTAGCATACTTCAAGCCTCAAAAACTGTCAGAATTTTGCAAAAGTTTGCTATTTTCTAGCATGCTTTGCTTGTGAAAACGCGCTTCATGTTGTGTCTGAGTTTTCAAAAGTTATTCCAACGAACTAGCTCAGAATGAAGTCGAGATCTAAGGAAGATGCCAGGAAGGTCAATGGTTTTATTGATGGATAATAGTGAACTTAGTATCATTTATATTTAGAAGTCATCGTATTGAAATCAATATTAAGTAACTAGGAAAATTATCAGAATAGAACATGCATATTTGTATATACGAATGTATATATAGCTTATCTAGAACAAGGTTATGAGCATGAAAGAATATGAGCAATATCTATATCCTCAATTTGAAATTGTTCACCCGATTGGCATTGTGGAGCTGTGGTTGTAGAAATTATGTGTTCAAAAGGCACCCAGCATGTAACATTACGCTCTGGCCACTTGAAAGTGGCAGATGTTCCTTTTGGATGCATACATCTGATTTCAGCATCATTATTACGCATAGGAATATTGTTGACAACACCAATAAACCAGTCTTTGTCATATATACATGCAACATTGGTTCCAACTTGGAGATATTGTTGATCGATCTGGTTTGTTACTTTTGTTGGCAATATGACTTCCTCACCAGAAACAGTTGAAAAAAGAATATTTTGAAGATCAAAAGTTGGAACAAAACAGACAAAACAGTGGCTAGAGCGTGTTCCTGGAATTGATTTGCTTCTCTGAAATCGTTCTTCTAAGAATGGCTGAAATGATTTGATTTCATCAAGAAAGAAATGAAAGGATGTGGTACCAGGAATTTCTTTTTGTGCAAAATCAAAGAGACAAAGTGGTGTCAGTATTTGCCCTCTTGTGGCTCTTTAGAGACCTGTGCATGCTGCTAGCCGTTTTATGGTACCTCCTATCCCATCACAGGCATTCTTGCCATGCGAGGTAGCAAAAGAATGCCATTCAGGAAACATTCCAAAGTCTTCAAAGTGATAAAGTAGATTTTGAAAGTTTTTGTAATTTTTATAATGCCCACTACAGCCATCACTAAAGTAATAGATTTTTTCTATGTGTGACAATCGTTGTTTGACAAAGCTATTTAGCACTTTACTTTGGAATGCATAAACTGACACAACATCATGGCGCAATTCATTGCTTATGCAAGCTATACTTTGATGCTCTAATGTCCCATCTCCATTCTTGTAGTTAATTACAAATGGATGTATTGTTGCATGTGCATCATTCCTGTGGAAGGATTGGACTGCATCTTGGACAGTGAACGTGTAGCTTTCTGCGAAATCCATGACGATAACACACTCATTTGGCCCTGAACTTTCTTTCTTCTCTACTAATCGCATGTCGTGTTTCCAGAACTCCAAGTTCCTTCTTCGTTTCTCTGGCAAGATTGACCAGATATTGAGATGCCCAAAAAAAGACGTAGTAGCTGACCTCGTCTAGCTAGTTGGTGCTAGAGTCAGAATTCTAATGCGATCTTCTCTACTATTTGAAGGCAAACATTTTCAAGCGCACCTGTCGCATTAAATGATCACAATCATCACAGACACTCAACTTTCAAGTCCTGGCAACACATCTGTGAAAGAAGCAGCCAACTTGATTTTTGCATCGTTATATTTTCTTTTAGTATACCTCTCTAGTCTCTCTTGACGAATTTTTTGTATCGGTGAACAATCAATTCCAATCAAAGAATTATTAAGCTTTTCTTTTCCCTCTTTGACATATTCTTCCTCACAGACACATTGTGTATCATTGCATTGACACAATATGAAGTGCGTTTTCACAGGCAAAGCGTGCTAGAAAACAGCAAACTTTTGCAAAATTCTGACAGTTTTTGAGGCTTGAAGCATGCTAACGACCCCATTGCAAGGAACTAATTTATATGAAACACTTTGAGTTCTAATTTCCACACAGAAAACCATCAGTACTTATCAGAAAAAAGGTTTGGAAGCATTGGAAGTGAGCAATATATATTTTACAACTACTTGAAAATGCAGCAATGGTAAAATCACCATAAATATGCATTTTGGGATATTTGTGGCACCCTGTAGTTTTTGATAGCAGCATAGCCATAATGTGATTTTTGCTATTCCGAAAGAATACCATGCCAAAACATGTTTTGGAAGTATAATGGTCTGGGGGCATCAAATTCTATTGTTAGAGCTCATCAAAAATTGGACAATGTCCAAAATTTGTCCATTGGGCCGAGTATGAAAACACAAAATGTGCCATAAAACTTGAGCGAGTCGAGTTATGACCTTCAAATTTTCAGGATTTTCTCACCGTAACTGGTTGATTTAACAGTAGAAATTTCATGATTTTAAAGATTTTGACTTAACACCAATTGTATGATCTACCGTGGTATGACCCAGCAAAGTACATTATTCTGAATAAAGATTTTGTAGTGTTTATTCTACATTATATATAGCTGTCACATTTAGGAAGTCTCATTTTTAGCCGTACTGAAAGCGTTCAAAGGGCATCGCATAGAGAAATTATTTAGAAATTCACTATGTTTGAAAATCTTCTAGGAGAAATGATTCAAGGGTGACATCCTAAAAGGTGTGAAGAATCGAATGAAAATACTTTAAATTAGGTTCTCTACAAGTTGTGCTCTGAATGGAGGAGTATGTCGTGTGGAAACTATTTGTTGCGATATTCCTTTGAAAGCCAGGGATAAAGGCCGCCCTGTTTTATGTCGTGCGAAATGTTTTTTCGGAAATCAACACTTCATTACCATTAATTTCATATAAAAGATACTTAAACCAACAATTGAATTCGATAGTATCAAACTGTCTTGAATATATAACTGAAGAACTTCATTATGGGAAGTATTATATTGGGGTTATTTTATTTTATTTGCAACTTCTATTCAAGCAATTTTACCCCGCAACAGGTCCTCTCTCTTGGCTCTGAATGCACATGGATGTGTAGTAGTAATTCCAATGCCAATTTGACTATGCTTATGAAAATATATTCATTGGTAGCAATTGGCTGACAAACTGCTGCCTTGGAGCGCATCTTGCATTCTAGAGTTGACGTATGGAGGATTTTCCCTTATGAGCATTGTCCCATCCGGTTGTGTTTGCCTAACAGGATTCCTGGCTAAGAGTCTGTGAGCAGTTGCTGCCCTACGTATTTTTTTAAATTTGCAAGAAGGGGATCTGTATACTTTGAGGCTGTCTTACCGAGGGTGCATACAGTGAATAAAGATCTGTTACGTGAAGTTTGTTTGTACTACAGAACTTCACTATAGTAAGGATCTATTATTGTTTTGCACACATTGAACAGTATTAGCCTTTGGGGCATATGCTAGACGGTTGTTTCTCCTCAAAAATGCTTGCAAAGCTCAATATCAACAGAAGTGCATGTTGGTTTGTAATGAATGAACAAATATTGATTCATGTCTGTTTTGTGTTACCGATACGCAAGTTCCTGGCGAATGATACAAGGGATTGACTGATCCCTTTTCTGTTTACTTTGATACCATTATGTTTCTGTAGATTTAACTGACTAGATATTTTGTTTCCCAATAGGGAAGATCTTTGGTTCACTGATTTTCACCAGTCCTCGTGATCAGTTCAAGAATACCTAATGATTTTGGCAGAAATCTAGCGATCTATTCATTCGGCTCACTGACTGCCTCGACGAAGCGAAACGCCGGGTACCTGTGTATGGTGCTCTGGCCTATTGCTGTAGTCTTTCTTAAAGGCAGGGACCGCCGTAATTTCCTTATGTAGTATAAGTTCTGGATCTATCATGATCTAAAGCTCTCTAAATTATTGAGATAGATTATAGTAGTATCTTCAAGTTAATGCGAAACACAACAATAGCTAGTAGGACTGTTTTGTTGATGGTTATCTTTATATTTTAGACATTACTACATCACATATTTGACGGTAGTCTTTCCTGGCTTAATTAATATCTTCTCAAACAGTGCTTTTATGATTTTCTGCTTGATTTTGGTGCAAATTCTCCTCAATTTGACAGACGCAGTGATATCATAAGTGTATAGTGACTACTGAGGAACTTAAGGCCATTTGCGAGTCTGGGTCATGCTATGTTTATGCGGCCATCGGGAGTCTGAGCCATGCCATCAGTCAGGGTTTGTCGAGGAATTGTGTGTATTGCTTATCATGGTGAAGTAGCAGTATTAAACCGCTGTGTTTCCATCCATTTCAGTTGTATTGCCCTTACAAATTCAGAAATTAGAGAGAACCAGTACAAACCATGAAGGAATTTAATTATTTGAATAACCATTACTTTAGAGTATAGGCCCAGATTGTTTTCTTGTATCATTGTCCTACCTTAGCATTTTGACAATCGACCACTCCTACAAATGGAATGGAGAAATTGGTTGTGACCTTTTTGCAGTTTTGCACATCAGATGGCAATAGCTGTGAGTTAGATAAGTTCCCGGTACGTTTGACCACTTTATTCGATACAGTTCAAGTTGGAAAACGTTTCAAGTTGTTCAAGAATTTCCTAGAACTTGTCTATTTTTGCAAACTTTGTCGGGTTTGATCACCTCACCGAAGAATTCAACGAAGAATTGCACATTTCCTGTTTACGCATGCGTACATAAGAATGCTTCCTACCAAAATCTGTTCGGATCTTCGTGAATGTGGAAAGTAAATTTATATAAACCTCTTTGTTATCATTTGTTTGTATGCCTACATACCTTTCATTTGCACTTTCTGGACAGTCTTGTTCAATTACTCATTCTCGTCTTTCTTCGGCATCTTTCAAAGAATCTACCAACATCTTACAAGCAGCTTCAGAATTATTGTTCGCAGTTCTATAGTTTTCTTTTACTCAATTTGTGCGATGGAACCCTTCTCATGCTCTTTGAATTCTTCGTCACACATGGCCACTCTGCCGCTTGCCATTGGGAAGATAGTGTTGGGCAAAAGTTTCTTTGCATTTAAGCAAACTAACCGAGATTGTCAAGAATCTGGCAATTAGCTATACCTCACATAGTGATTTTAAGCTCTATCTTTATTAGCCTAAATATGTTACGTGCTGAATAGATTTTCGCTAATTTTGTTTATGAAAATCAAAGCTCTTGTTTCGAAAGCCTATTTTCTGTAACATTTGTGACTGCAAAGGTTCCTAAGAAGTCCAACTTTTTCTCTGGCTTACAACTTACTGAGTTTTTATATCTATAGACATGAACTACGACATTTCTATCTAAATGAAGCAGAATCCATTTTTCTTGCTGTTATTCAATGGCTTTGAATTATTAACTCAGTTTTACTTATATATGGTCTGCTAGGGTAACGTGGGTAACCCGGGGTAAAATTTGTAAATTACTATTTGGCAAATTAATGACTTCTTGCCTCTCTTTCATATCTAATTCATGCAATTTCTTAAAGTAATGTATTGTACCTAGTTAACAAATGGCACTTTGCTTTTTCATGGCCATAAGTCACTAGTATTGATGCAAATATTCTCTTACCGACTTTACTTGGGGTTTCCCATTTTTCCCCAGCCGGCCTTTTGTAATAGATTTCTCTATTTTTCTTGGTAGAGGTAACTTTCTCAGCTGCTTACTGGAAGCAGTTATTGGTGTTGTGTTATTTCACCCCTTTCTCTCTGCTTCAGAAAGTCAGAACAATACAAAAGAATAGCACAGAATAACTTTACAATTTGTTTCCATTCTTTCTAGAGCATATTCCAGTATCACATGACTTCTAAATTGTACCTTTCACTGGATCAAAGAGAATACTTTCAATAGCTTTTCTTATGCGTAAAGAACATGAACTGTTCAAAAAAATTTGAATTGTGTCATAAGCCGGCAATGATTTTGGCCTAGTCAGAAATTTGTAATTCTTTTTGCGCTACTTCACAGAACCTGTTTAGGACGGTTTCCTAAAATAGATTATATAATGCACTTTTCTGATGATTGACTTAAAGGGGGATCATTGAGGAACATCAGTCTATTTAAGTGGAGCAGTTTTACATTCGGAAGTCATGAGGCATCGCAGAAAACTGTATTTTGTTGTTATAACTACTTTACTGGTCGGTATCCTCGCTCATAATCTTTGTTCCGTGAATCTTTGGTGTTAGTGACTTTTCAGGGTAGGCTGTTTGCTGGGATAAAAAGATCGGTGTGGATCAAGACCCCTTTGCTGGTATGAGACTCATCTATTATTCAGACACTACGGACAACCAACTATCTACAGCGGTTTCAAGTAGCATGCCAATTGATAGATCTGCAGTAAATTTGATTCAATTTGTTCAAAAGGGAGGGAAAAAGTGTGATGTTGTATATTATGTTCATTTAAGGACGGAATTACGTGAGAAGAGAGATTACTAAAAGTAAGTAAAAACTTCGTTTGTATTGTGATTTTTTGTATTCAAAGTATTTATTATGCTATTGACTTGGCTTCCAGAATAGGCGATCTTTTGGTTCTTTGAGCTAATGAACAATAGAAAGTTGCTATCTATCGTCAGAACACAAATATCGAACTGTATGTTGGCAACATGATGGATCAAGTGTGTATTTACGGATATCCTTAAATTGGAAACTGTCTCCATGGTGTGGAATTTTGCTTGTTGTGACAAGTATGGCAGTAGAGAATGAATATTCTACTCTAACTGTCTTTTAGGCGAGTATAGATTGTTTCTGAGCTTGTTGGAAACAGCATTTTGTGCTATGTACATTTTTCATGAGAGTTTTGTAGGGCCACGTTTTATAGCCATTAGGTTAAGAATGTTACATTTTCACATATCTAGATTTTGAAGTTGTTCGCTAATGATTTACTTAACTTCATATTCACAAGGTTTTCCGCTCATGAGACTAGACTGTCAATCTAAGGCTAGAATATGTTTACTTCGTTTAGTGCCCTAAAGCAGTGCAATATAGAAGGCAGATTTCTTTACTTAGCTTGAAGCAATATGTTTCCTGATAACAGCTATAAAGTAGTAGACTATGACAAAGTTGAAGATTTTCAAAACTTTAATTCCGATATGGTGAGAAGTTAATCTGAATTAGTAACTTGAAAATAATCCCTTATAAATGAATTCAAGTGCCATATGTGTATTTCGACAGATTCACATTTCTTGAATATTTAAGTCGCATTTTTGTCGCAGTTGACTTTTCAATTTTTATTCTATGTCATTTGCACGTTAGGAAAACTTTCGAGCTCTGTCTGTTCTTAGGCTCTTTGTATGTTCATAGCTTACTAAGAGTTGACTTGTGAGTAAGCTTTAATTATTCATTGAAGTTCTTTTTATTACTTCTCCAATTTTTTTAAATTTGCTTTTATCTCAATGATATTCGACACAATGCATCTCTGATTAAAATTAGTTTTTTTCTTAATCAGTCTAGAGCAGTACATTACGCATTTGTTGAGTTTCGGAAAGTAGATAAATATTTTTTGAGATTGCATTTCTAGTCTTGCGGCTCGTGTTAGTAATGGGGGTCGTCCAGAACTTTTCGCTAGTTGTAATTATCAATGTGTATGCTACTTATTGCTCGAGAACTGATATCTTCTGAAGCTACTATATAGGTAGCAATACGCAGAGACTAAATGAAGACAAGGAAAGTAGATTGACTTTAAGGCAAAAGTATGCTATTTGCTGCATTGATTGTCCAAATGTTCAGTGGTGGTTAGGCTATACCCTTGGATGTATGCTACCATCTATGTCAATTTCAGAAATCATGGGCTGCCCTCAAAATCTTTTTCAAATGAGGATGCTATTTGTAGGTTCGTTTACGTTGTGAATGTAACTTATTTTATTACCCATTTGATCAGGATAGTATTTCATGTTTAGCATTAATACTTTTCATGACCTATAGTTAATTACTAAAGGGAGATATACTTTTTAAAGTCAGATCAAATATTAGCCTTGCAACAGTTTGAATGCCTACAAAAGAATTCATCCATAATGAGTCCGACCATTGCAGAAAATGCCATATTAATTATATCCCTGAGATTATTAGGTAATTCCTCAAATTATTCGTTAAGCATTCTTTAGATACTCTCTTTGTAGGAAGAAGACTGGATATATAGTAGAAAATGTAAGTTATATAAGCACGGCATGTAATTCAGGGAAGGAGGGACAGTCCGTCATGATGTGCATGTGGCATCTATGTAGTTGCACGCATTTAGATTAATCAGATTGCTTTAATGGGAATACTGTAGAAATATATGCAAAGTAAATTAATGGAAATTGCGTCATAAGGACTTGCAGTAACCATGTCAGGAATCAATGGTATTAAAACCTAATATATTTTACTAAAAAGTGTCATTCATAACTCTTACTCAAAGATAATATTTGTGTAAGCCTGCTTGCTTCTCTTCCAACCATTAATAGAACTTTGTGTATGGTGAAGTGGATTAATACCGGAAGTCGAGCAGAGTTGATGAAATATTTGTGTAATAGTTGTTGCTTAAATGAAGTTGGAGAAATGGCCCATTCTTTGTCTTATGGAAACATGATAAAGTCAAGTTGCATTCCATACTTACGATTCTTTGTGCCTTTTCCATTACAATTACTAATGTATATTCGTTAGCACTTTTGTTCAACAAACTGTTTCTTGCATGAGAAACAAACTATCTGCTCGTGGTCTGGGTGTTTCTGTATGTTTTGGTCAATCCAGGCTTGAATGTTTCTTACATGTTTCATAATACTCCTGGAAGTGAACAGGGAATTCAGTGTTTTAGTTGATTTTATGAAGATAACTTTTATTGCTACAGTCTTTTTTGCAAAGTGAGCTATTTTGCATGAGGAGTTTGTTTCCAGTTGAATGAAAAGGTTCTGTTAGACAGCTTTTTATGTCTAGTTTATAAAGTTTAGCTTTCTGTGTTTCTTAAATACTTCTTACATACCTATTTCTTGTAGTGAAATTAGCAGTAGTTATAGCCCCCAGCTTTGAGTGCAATGTTTTTTCTTACAGAGGGAGCAGTGTCAGCAGCCATCAGGCAGCGCGACATTCTGGGAAGAGCTGCACCAAAAATGGAGCACGTGGCGCGAAATTTGTTCTATTTGGCTTTTTTAATAGTTTTAGATTTAACAGCTTCATATAGATTGCCAAGAGGTATGTTATTATTGCTTTTAGCTGTAATCTGGAGAGCTATTTTACATACTATCGAGCACGGGATTATCCAACTGGACTCATTACAGTTTGAAGAAAAATTCCACCCTGGAGAGGTTTATCCCAGGCGCGCACCCCTTTTATCTAAATTTGATATATTTTGCAACCTTCCCGTTTTAGAAACGCCCTTACGACGTTTTTCTCTGAAAACCATTCTGCGATGCTGGCAACAAGCATTAATGAAAGATATTTACCATAGTATAAATTATATTCTTCACATGGAAAGAACTTTCACTTAAGCACTACTTTGGTACGTCATGTTTTGGAGACATTGAGAAAAAGTCGGGTCCACCTCTTTTTGCTTTTATTCATTTTAAGCAAGCATTCCTTCTACATAGTGTGTTTCATCTATCCCTCTTTATTTTTCTGCTGGAAACCTTCCAATTATTTTTCCAGGAATTAGCCACCTTTATTATGCCAGACTCGAGAGTTTCTATTATACAAACGGGCAATTTTAGTGCAAGCTACCAGTCTCTTCACTGCTTATAAGAGATATTGCTATATTATGCTGTATTATGCGTTATTATCAATTTTTTCTATTTAATATATCTTTAAAGAGAACTTCAGTTAAGTATCGCCTTAGGTACAGTGGTCTGATTCGGTGCCTTACTAATGGATGCAAATCTCAGTCTCGTTATGGTGGAGGTGTATGAATTGATCATGATCCTTGCGATACTTGTGATGGTGAAGGTCACGTGTCATAAAAACCTGCATTCATTTCGATGGCCAATAAGATCAACGAGTCTTTTGTTCTTGATGAGCAGCACCTGTTCCCCAAAAAATATTTTATAAGTCATGTTCAATTTGTTTATCGAGCATTCGTTTTAGCTACCATTTGTAAATGCGGATACATGCTGTTTTTTTTCTACAATATGTACATTGGAGGCCTCTCAAAGTTATTTTTTCAAAGAAACATATAAATTTCAAATGAGCATCTGAATAATTTCAGTTGTCTTGTTTTGTACGGAAGGTCATTAGTTTTAGCCACGTTGCAACTGGTGGCTTATTGCTTGGTAATTTGCCAATGTTTCAGTTAATGCTGGCTGGAAGCAATATCAAGCAGGTATTAACTGTATAACAAGGCTATGGCTTTCAAAAGGTTTTACTCCCGAGCTAAAAGGTTATCTCCACTCTACAAATCTCCCGAGCCCCTCTCCCAGTCTTGCCGCTATTGAGCATTCTTTAACATGGTTTGGCAACCTTCCAATAAGTACATGTCCCCCCATTGCCTGAAGATACAGCTTTAACGCTCAATTTCAGTAGAGTAGAATGCAGTTCAGTGTCAATATTGTGTAGCTAATCTCCGTCTCTTAATGCAAGAGGGTCCCTTTATAATTTAGAATCAGCTTTTAAAGCGTTTTTGACGAGGTAGTCAGGGATTTGGTAAAGCTAATGTTTACTTAAATTGCCATAAGGAATTTTGGATTGATCTAGTCATTAGTAAAACATCGGTGTAATGGGAATATGCCAACAGTTAAACCTTGAGCTATGAAATCGATAACTGGACCATACTTAATGTAGACTAAAATATAATATATATCTAAGTACGTCAATAGCTACTAGACAAGGATTAATTAATTCTTAAGTGTTGGTAGTATTTGTTCAAAGAGAAGCCCGCATTTTATAGTCATCCTTCTATCCTATTAAGCACTCTATAGTAAGAAGTTCGGCAATTTCTTGTAGGCCTGTTCATATGAGTCCGCTTTCCGAGCCAGTTCACTTGGCGAGATCCCACCTAATACTCATTTCCCATACACAATGTGTTTTCTGTTCATAAAGCTAGTGTTACACGGGGCAATTTCTTTGCAACCTGTCTCGCAACGCAATTGCGACACAAGTTGCAAAACGATTGCCGCGTGTAGCATTCACATTCTATGCCATGCAACGCAGCAGGTGTTGACATCGCAACCGTTGCCTGAAGTAGAATTCTGTTCTACTTTTCGCAACGATTGCCAGCATTTTTGCAACTTGCAACGCAATCGGACGTCTGGCGCAGGCGCAGTATGGTTATAGTTCTGAAAATAGGATTGAAGGAAATGACCTCAGGAAGTGATGAAGTGGCAGAAATTTTGACGTCTAGTAAAACAAAAGAATTATTTGGATACCATTGCAAGTTGCAAAGATCGTTGCTGCGTGTAACACCCCTTACAAAAAGGAGTTGCGATGGCTCCAATCACCATTGCGACACAAGTTGCAGTGAAAGATTGCCCCGTGTATCACTACCTTAAGAGAAAGCGGGCTAGCTCGCTAAGTGAGATCTCAAATCAGCACTGCCTAGATCTCGGCAAGCGTGCTGAAGTATCTTACTTGAACACTCCAGCCCACTTACCGGCTAGAAACTTCAAGCCAAAAGTACTGGTACCCCCTCAAGTGGTCAAACTTGGAAAGTAAGATTTAATAGGCGATAGCATCTTTCTCGGCAGATGGGCTGGAAATCTGTCTTTTGAAAAGAATCTAAAATTCGTCTCGCTAAATGACCTGGCTGGGTAAGAAGGCACATTTGAACAGGACCATAGGGTAATAGCACAACATCATAAGATTTTTAATGGCAAAAATTATGGAATTTTAAATAAGAAATCTTGCTTGGTTCTTTGTTAAAATAGGAATGGAAACATTTACGTAAGCGTCAGTGATAGGTAATCAGAATGGTAGAAGGGTAGCAATTAAAGCATATTCGGCCATCAACATAGTCGAAGAATTGATGTTTTTGAGCATCAGCAAGCTCTCTTGAGAATTGCTTATCTTTGCCATTTGGTTTGACTCCTTTGCAATAATAGTTTTCGATAATAAAATTATTTTGTCCTAAAATAGCTTCGCAGTTTGGCCCATTGGAGAGAACTCGACGCATGAGCAAACGGGAAGATATTGTTATGTTTGATAAACCAAAGACAATCTCCGACGTATTGACAGGTATCAGTTGTAATTTTAATATTATGTGTTTGCAAGTGTCGTATCTTGTTACCTTTTCCTGGTTTTATAACTGCAAAGCCCTGTTTGGGCAGGAAAACTGTAGGGTCCACTATCGTACGAACAAGTGGAACTTTCTTTAACAGCAAATTATAAAATATTTCCGTTTTTATGTGCTATGGTGAACTAGTGTTGTTCCAACAGACAAATCTCCTGAAACTCTAGATAATTACCATAAAATTCATATGGCAGTAGGGAGCTCTGCTTTGATTATTCCCAGGATATTTTAATGCACTGGCTACGGGACTTGGCCTACCCAGCCATCGAAACTGACGATTCAGTTACAAAAATTTTCCCAACTTAAATGATAAATTCAATTATCTTTGGTGACCAGCGCCCGCTCAGCGACTTTGACAGTAAGGGCAGGGGAAGGAATATTCTCAAAATCACATATTGAACTTACTAGGCTTAACATATTGTGCCGTATTCTGCAAAGAATTGAGTTGCCTTACGATCCACACTTCAGAACCAAATGTGGGCAAGAAAGAATGGGGGTCTAGGAGCGAAACCGTCGGGACCAGGGGGGGGATTTATTACGACCATACATGTTAAATAATAGAGAATCTTCTTTGGTGAATTTTCATATACATGGTTCCTCTAACAACGCCGGACGTTTATAAAATTCTTAGGCGAATTTTTTACGGCCTTTGATAAAGGGGGGCATATAATAGAGGGCGGCATTCATTTCAAAGCAAATATAAATTTGTATTTCATAAAGATATCTAAAGTAGACTTCGTAAATTTCTATTTCAATGTTTTCATCGCATTCTTCATCCAAGATATGAAAATCCCCAGAGTTCCATCTGCCGTAGCAGAATCTGTTGGCTATGTTCCAAATGAGATTTCCTGCCTTTTGAAGCGTTTCCGTGAAGCCCACAAGAAACCGCTTGGTATTTAGAAAGGTTGCAAGGAAACCCAGAAGAGAAGTTAGCCTGTTGTGCGGCCAGGGTTTTTGAGGTCACAAAAAAGTCCATGCCAATGAGTCTTCATGATGGGATGGGATTATGAAAGTGAAAAGCATCTTGATTCATTTCGAACCAGTATATAGAAATGAAAAAGGAAAGCACTAGCGAATATCCCACAGAAATCATGGCAAATACTAATGCTTTTCTTTTACAGAAGCCTTCAAAAATGGTCTGAAATTAAAGGAAAATAAAATGACTATTTGTAGCAAGTAGTATACAACTGAAAAGCATGTCTTTGTAACAGAACAGTGTCAACGTGGCCCTCCGTTCACCTTGTTTCAGATTTGCTCCTTTCTGAAGTCTGTCCCATTTTAACTCTTAAATTAGCCGTGCACGTTTCCATGTGGTCTCCGTGAAGCCATATCGTCTTTGGAGATTTATACGATCTAGCTTAACTTTTTGTCAGGTCTGACAGAGCAAATAGCCATTGGATTAAATCATGCTAAACTTGAAATCTGAATAGTTTTATGCAATGCTCATCTTCAGTTGCTTCTTCCACACTGCAGAGCAAGAGTTAACTATTACGCTTGGAAGGCCTTAAAGAGAGACACCTATTGGCACCATTATAAAATACCGTGTTTCTGGTCGCCTGCCGGGTCAGTGTTGGCTTCTAACCTGGTTTATAAAAATTATTTTCTTATTGTCTCTACCGAACAGGGCCTCAGACCTTGGAATAGACAAATGACACAAATTAGACAAACTGAAGCTCAAGGAATCTCAGTTAACGGCTAGCAGGATTTCCGACTGTGCAATAGCAACGCTAGATTTTTTATTTCTTACTGCTTTTGAAGGAACAGGCCATTTACTGTAATTCCGGTCTGCGAAGAGAATTTTTCTTTCAGATCGACCACAATTTCTCCTGTTACTGTGAAAGGGAACATAGTATAAAAATGGGTACCCCATTGAATATTATACCACTTTTCCGCAAATCTCTAATATACAACAAAGCCACATATTTATAGCCATTTTTAGGTCTAATTGATACAGATCCAGGATTGAAATAGCATAGGAATTGCGGGTTGGCGCTAATCATCATAGATGATTTCAACCTACTTCCTTCAGGAACACTGCTTAATGCCGTATTTGCAAGTGCAATAACGACAAGTTAACAATTCTTATTGTCCATTGAGAATACCTGAAAGCCATTATGTAGATCCAGAATCCTCAGATACATTATTTGACGATTCCTCTTATATAATAGTTTCTATTGTACCGTGGTTGACTTGAAGCACGCCATTACCTGTAGTATAGCTTTCTTGACTATTGCGTAATTGACCTAGAGGTTAGAGCACTCGCTGCCTTGGGAAAGATTGATAGTTTTGGGCGCACTTTAGGCAATATTGCTTATACTCGCTCACCAATACTTTATGTAAGCAACCGAAGCCAGGGAGACAAATGTAAAAATAAGATGTTATGTTTTCTTGCAAAACAAGGCATACCAAAAACTACTCAATTAGCTCCCCCACTGAATATACGTCCATTAATGAATAATTTCCCACCCCAAACACATGCTGAATCCGATAAAATCGTAATGATATACAGTAATATCGAACATGATGAGTACTCTATTGGTGTTAACCAAAGCTATAAGTTTCTTGGGCATATGCTGATTGAATTTTCTCTACCGATAAAAAGGTTCTCCCAGTAGCAAATGAGTACCTGGTGATAATGCGAGATAAAGCAGCGAAAACAGGAACTGGCTATCTTACCTGACTATGCTGAACAGAACCCCCTCCCAATGTAGGGAATGATACATGGGACTAACCTTTCTTCTTGCAACTGCAACTTTCCGTTTAGCTTGTCCATTAGATATGCTTGGTTAGGGAGGTTTGCGTCTTAGTACTCTATTTAAAACTAAACTTACAACAAGAATGCTTTTATTAACTTCACCTCGTTTGCTACATCACTAGACACCTCAGATTTTTGATGTCATCATTAGTTAGTGTTCAAAATAACGTATGTCCGTGTTACACTGGGCATTGTGTTCTCAAGTACGAGAGACGAGAAAGAAACTGTCTGGATTTTTCATCATATCTCTTTAACTTCTTTCTTTTTTATGTACTATTCTGGCAATCTTCTGGTTTCTTCTCAAATTTCATTTCGTTTTTCTTTCCTTACAAAGATTCAAGTTTCCCTCTGGTAAGGAAGTTTCCTTCGAAGTGTAGGCTATGACTAAAATGGTCAGAGCAATCTCTGAGGGATCATGACTGCCCATCTCCCCTTTTCATATCCCCCTATGTAGAATGATATCGTTCTATGAAGTGCGTATTATTGTTTTTAGATTACATTGTACATACAAGATGCCAGTGATTCATGTTTTTTAAGGCGATGAATACCTACTCATATTCTCCTTCAGCATTTTTTTGCAGTCTCCTGCTTTTGCAAGTGATTGCATCAAACCATCGAAATTTGTTATGATTATCGCCGTCCCTATTGATGTCATAGTTTCGTCAGTCTTAGTCAATATAGTCACTACTTTGTAACCGGAAAGTAAATAGATAGCAAGGCATGGGTCATTTTCGATATATTTTTAATAATTGGCAATTTCACTTACGATTCTAGATGAGAAAATCAAGTATGTGAAGAACAACCGGCTTTGGCATACGCGATCTGATGTCCCAGAGGAAGATACCGATTTGCTTGTTGTGCCTGACGAAGACAGTCCATTTGGATCTATAGCAGAATCTGCTAAGAGGCGAACAGATCCAGATAGAGGTACTTCAAATGTTCTGTCAGAGTCTAATTCAAACATTGGCAGTCAATTTAGAACTTATAATGGAGGTTCTACGTCATTTGATCAACGAACAAATATACAAGATGAGCCAACAAATGAAAGAAGAGTTGATGGCGGACTTACTGAAAATAAATTAGTAGAAGAGGTATCAGTATCTGAGAAACCTGGAAATCAAAAGACATCCGAAGAGAACCACGTAGAAGAGAATGTAAAAGAAGGAAAGCCCCTAGAAGAGAAATCTGCTGAAGATAAAGCTGTTTCCACGGATGTAAACTCAATGACAACAGGGAATGTTGGTTATGGGTCGACATTCGAGAAGCTAGAAGACAGATCCAGCTCATCATCAGGCCCAGCGGCAGGTTCAAATTATGCTGCTGATGCATCAGAGCTTCTCTCTGCAATTTTGAAAAATGAAACTAAGAATGTACATGTTCCTGGGGAGCAAAAGAACTATGAAGGTTCTACGCAAGCTAATGATTTAGCTCAGCCCACAGGGCTGTCAGTAAATCAGCCCTCAGCACAAGCTGATGCACCCCTTGCAGAAGATCTTGCTAATCAGGCTATTGTGCAGCCTCCAAGTATCCCTCCTACTGATCCTCAAGTATCTGCTTCAAAAGAGAACCCTTTGCATTTTCTCTTTGATGAGGAGGATGCTTCTCAACTGGGTGGTCATGTTGGCAATCCAACTATCAAGCAACCAATGCCAAATGCAGAGCAAATGGAAGCAACTCCTACGCAACCAACTGCATCCCCGAAACCCACTCCAGTTACTCAGACTGTTCCTTCAACAAGTGCCCAGTCACCCAATGATCAAAGCCCATCAGTGACTGGAACTGCAGCTGGCCAGGGGACTATTGGAAGTGGTTCCCAAACAACCATAGGGGCAGTACCAGAAACTGAGCCTCCAGCTCAGGATTCAAACTTGTCGCAAGGCAACATAGTAGACCCATCTGAGACTCAAAAGGAAAACCAACAGTCTCAAATGCCTCCTCAACCGACTTCCCCTCCTTCAGAAGCGCCTGTTGGAATAGACGACTTATTTGGTAAGCACATCGTAGAAAGTGCTGACGAAGAGCGAGATGGTGTTAACTCTAGTCATAAGAATACTACGATTATGCTTGTTCAGACGGGAAATCAAACACAATTTATATCTCCAGCCTATTCAAGATCAGATAAGAGCAGTTCATTTCACAATCATCCGGATAGTTTGGATGCCTATATGGATCGAGATAGCGAAGAAACCTCAAGATCTAGTGCCCTTGTTGCACCACCATCAATCTTCTTTGCTGATAGTTCCAAGTCATATGGTGGGTTGCAATATTCTGAACAGCCAGCCTCCGCCCGGCATTTAGCTCTCGCTAAATCACATCAGGATGCTTATGACTATTCAAAAAATGCAAGAGGCCAGTCAGGTGCTTTATCGGAAGGCTCTTACGTGTCCTCTAATTATGCTTCCCCTAATTATGCCTATAATGAGACATTGTATCCTAAGTCATCACAGTTGCAAGTACAGTCATTGGATACCAACAACCAGTCATCTACTGATAATTCTAGTGGTAATAGAGAAGAAACTGCCACCATGTCTCCACTTACTGATGCCGTCCCCCCCTCTTCTACTCCTGAAGTCACTAGAGATGAAGCCAAAGTACTGCAAACTAGCCAAACGTCTCAATCGAATGATACATCTTGGGTGGAATCCGAGGCAACTACAACGGAAATCCCAGCAGCAGTTTCATATATAACAGATTACTCAAAGTTGTCACATACAGAGAGCTCACAAGCACTGCAACCAGATATTAAAGGAGATAATTCGACAGAAGTTAACATACAAGTCAATGAAACCAATCAGGAAAATAGGTATAACACTAGTGAAGTTGGAATTTCGGAATCTGATGCCGCACAAGAACCCAACTATACTGTGTACTCACTTGCCTCTAGTAGCTTTTCAAACAGTAGTAATTATAGTGACAGTGCAACACTGCATAACAGACAAGGTGAATATAATATTTTTGGGAATGAAACTAGGGAACAGAATGCAACGGCATCTATCAAAGAAATACAGGAAGTAGCCTCGACACCAGTACCATTGTCTTCAAATATCTCTACAGAACTCTCTGGCAATGTTACGGGAGCAAATTATGAATATGCCACTGGTCAATGGAATGGTTCAGGTAATGGAACTTCAACCTATGATGGGTATTCTGATACGGGATTATCTAACAAATCATGGCTATACGCTAATTCATCTTTGGGTAATAGCTCTGATAGTTTGTCAATCGCAAGTTTTGCTAAAGATTCCAGTTCCTTGAGTGAAGGCTATGGAATAAATAGCACTTCCGTAGCACCTGTTCAACAGCAATTTAATTCAAGCTATATTAACTACAGCAGCATTCAAGAAAATGGTAATATTGATTCATTGCATTCAAACTATTCTCAACCTGGTAAACTTACAAGGCCAAGTAGTGCGCAGTCTGGATTCTACGATTTTAGCACAATAACAAAGGAGCAGATGGAAGTCATTCAAAATGCAGCTGTGTCGAAGTTATCTCCTAACAGCTCTCAAGCATCATTACAGCCTGTGTCTAAAATCAGTCCATCAACAGCAAATAAAACTGAAAATGAGACTGTACTTTCAGCTGTTACCCCAAGCATTAAATATAATGAATATTATACAGACAAGCTTTATAACAGTAGTCGCACATCCAACACTTCGGAGTCATCGTATTCTCCATCTTACTCCCAAAATAATGGAATCTCAAGCTCATTGACAAACAATTCAAAACCCCAATTTTATGATTATGACAAGATAACACTGGAACAAATGAATGCTATTCAGAATGCAGCTTTATCGTCGCATACTTATCCAGAAAGCATTGCATCTAACAATGAAACACTACCCATTTCTATAGCGAATACGACAGTCTTGCCCTTCAATTATAATAAGAAAAACCAATCATCTACCGTGGAGAGGCTGCCTGTGGCTTCTGAGACAGGTATTTCAAGTAAAGATAACAATGTTAGAGAGCCATCGCAAGCGTTGCCATCAACGTATGTAGAGAATCTTGCTGAATATCCCAGAAAAAACTCGTCAATATCAAATACCAGTTTGCCTTACTTGCAATTATCCAGCAACAGTCAATCAATGCATAACTTGAGCTCAAATTATGCGGAAAGCCTAGTAGTGGATGCTAGTAGTAGCAAAAGCGGAAATTTTTCGTCAATTGCTCCCCCCATTCAGCAAGAATATAACGTTAGTGAATCTAGTTATCTTTCGAGCGGATATTTGTATAATGTCACAGAATCAGATAGAAACAAGAATGCTGGTTTTGGATATCTATCTTCTCCATACGCAGTTGTGTCGAATTCTAGTCAGCCTAGTAAGTTAACGAATGCATACAGCTCAGAATACAATATGACGAAGTCAGCTGCTTTTGAAAATGGAACAGTATCAACAACTCCTATGCCATCTTTGACAGGAAATAATTCACAACTCATAAGCGATAATGTTTCATTTTCTGGTCAATATACTTCGAAACCTGTCCCTCAGACTGACAGTGGTTCGTCTGTCTTTATTCCACCAAGTGATAATTTGCAATATAATTATAGCAGGCAATCTAATTACGCTGGTACAAAACAAATCTATTCCAATCGAAATATTTCTGAAACCTCAAAAGTAGTACTTGCTGATTACAATCAACCATTAAACTCAACAGGTTCACAATATGCGGGGCAGACCATATGGAACTCCTTTAATACTGGACATGCAGTTGTCGGCAATATGTCATACAGTAATAACAGCGATGCTGAATCAAACTCTCAAAATAACATTACCTCGTACCCCAATAAAAATATCGAAAACAGAGTGGAGGATTCAACCTCAGTTCCTTCGTCAGCAGGTGGTCAAATATTAAGTGTGACAAAGGCAAAGTATGATGACACAGTGCAAAACTTGGATAAGTCTTTGTTAGGCAGCAATAAAACTTCTAGTATGCAAGCCTTGAATAGTACTCAACTGAACGTTTATCAACGACTAGTAGTCGGCCATTTTAAGCAGAAAGACATAGAATTAGCTTTTGATCAGCTAAGTATTTCAAAACCAGCCACAGTAAGCCAAAACTCGACTTCTGTATCTCAAGCTTCATTGTCATCGAAAAATGCTCTGCTTGGAATAGGTAGCTCAGTTGCATATGATAATAGTCATCAGTATTTGCCGTCGATTGCAGCCCAGTCAAGGCCTGTATTCACACAGAGTAATGCAACATCTCCCTCAAATCCTATTGTAAGTGCATCGTCTTCATATTCCAATAAACAACTGCTTACAGGAAAGGACAGAAACTATAGCAATGACACAGCTGTAGTAGAAAAGACTTATTCGTCTGAAAATACATCTCTTGGTTCAGCCACAAAGCCAGCAGCAGGTAAGACTACTACAAAGGAAGGAGAAGCAACCAACCAAGATAAATTACCTTTTAAAAATGAAGAACCGATAGTTACTTCAAAGTTAGTAAATCCAGCAGATTCCAGCAAGAATTCTGCTTCGGGAAAGAAGCCAAGCTTAGTCGCAATAATTTCTGGTGGCAAGAAAAAACCCAAAGAACAATGTAAGTACACTTCATATAAATTTTTAGGTTATCATATTATAAGAGGAATTTATCTTATTTGAAAATTGTCTGTTTCCTTATTATTTCTTCCTATTTTCCTTCATTTTCAATTGTCTTCTTCTGCCTGATTTTCTTACTTGTAAACTTGTTTGATCATATCTTGTGTTTGCCATTAGGGCATAAATATAATAGCATACGAGTCTACTGGCATGTTTTTATGTATTGTTCCATTAATTGGTTATTTTTAGCTCCTTACCCTGATTGTAAATACGACAGAGTTATTGCATCGCAGCCAACATCGTTTGACATGGTTGTACCTGAATGTGACGCAGATGGCACTTATAAAGCTATTCAGTGTTACACTCATAAAATGTACGGAAAATGGTGCTGGTGTGTAGATATATTTGGTTTAGAGATTATTGGAACACGGGCTGCTAATAATTCCTTATCGGAAGAGCATTGCTTGGAAGCAAGGAAAGGCAACACGTCAAGTAACTACTGGACAGCGTTTTATCAAAATCCAACAAGAAAGCCTAAACCACCTGTTATTGCTCGAATCAAGCCAATTCGTTTAGTGAAAGGTATGGAGTATGATTTTGAGTTATTTATTTTATTCAATTCCTCAATGGACAAAGATATCTTAGGTGTTATGCTTACAATTGGATATAGCTAATTTGTAGGAGGTGTTACTTTTCATATGCTATTTTACAATTAAAAATGACCTGGGAATAGTTACTAGTAAGTTTCGTATGATTGAACTCTTTTATCTCATAAAGCATTGCCACCTTGTTTGAAAGAACGCCAACAGTCGCTTTCACCGCTTACAAGAGATGATACATTCATACCTGAATGCAATCCGGACGGCAGTTACCGCAGTAGACAATGCTTTACACATATGTATTACGGTAAACAATGCTGGTGTGTCGATCAGAGTGGCCAGGAAATTCTCGGTACAAGAAAAATTGATGGATCACATCCAGACTGCAAAAAAGGTATGTATCTCTTTCCACCCCTTAATAAGTTACTTCCCTTCAATGTTTTGGAAATGTATGGTTTTGCTGATTTTAAAGCTAGTAAATACCACTCATAAAGACCACGTTGACCTGTGTCTTATAATACAAGTCTTATATCACATATTGGAATTTCTGTAGTCCAATTAGGGAGACAAACCAGCCTCATCAAAAGTTTTGCTCACAGGGCACTACCCCAAGTAGCAGCTGAGAGATGGGGAAGTCAATCCATTTGAATCTCAATGGGTAAAGCGCATCATGAGCCCTAATATGTTGAGTTTATTTTGGTTTAGGGTATCTGTTAAACTAGCTTTAGAAGCTCTGAAATTCTCAGAGTTTCATTATTTACTGTTATCCTTGTAAATGATAAGTCAGATTTTATAACATTCATTGCGTTTTAACTTTTGTAAGTGGCCCAAGATCTATGCACGTTTAAAGCACAGAGTGGTAGATGCAATATGAATATTACCAAGTTCTATTTCAACATCGTTACAAAAGAATGTGAGATGTTTGTTTACACCGGATGCGATGGGAATGCCAATAATTTCATGACTGTGCTTGAATGTGAAACAAGATGCAAGCAAGGTTTGTTACCACCCTAGCTGTTTTATTCCTCCAAATACAACGTTTATTTTACAGTATGTGCTAATCTTTTTATTTCATAAAAATTGTGAAATATGTGTTTGTGTGTATGTATCTAGTGATATTTTCTGTTATTTTATTGATTAGGTTTGATTTTCTGTAATATTTATCCCTATATACTGTCCAGAACGAAACACTTTCATATTATTTTTTGTCTTCATTCTCCCTAAAGCATTTTTGAGTGTACTTTCATATCATGTATGTGCTTTTGCCACTCAATAAACTTCTACCAGTTTTCCATATAGCTGTTGATTTCTTAGGGTATGGTGTTATCATTCAGATGAAATCGAAGAATGAACCGAAATTGGTCATCTTGCCTAATCAATCAAGTAGTACTCCGATTCCAAAAGTTATTAACGAGACATCTACAACGCTAAACAGCGATTTATTATCTGTCCAGTCTCCTCCTCTTTCAAACATGTCTGAGCAAACTAGTAAGCCACAAGAGCCCTCAACTCCTCAGTCGGAAATTTCTCAGAAGACCTCATCTAAGGAACTAAATTCAAATAAACAAACGCCTTCGTCTATAAATGTGATTCCTTACGAAGGAGACCGTATTATAGTGCCTTTCAAACAAGAAAAAGAAGCAGACATTCTTCCAATCGTACATCCTGGTAACTTGGACATGCTAGCAGCAGGAGAGAATGCTCTTTTAGATATTGCTGGTCGTAAAGAAAATGAAAACATCGTCAATACAATGGAGAAAGGCACAAATACGGTGCCTCTGGAAAACAGCACAGTGCTACAAAACACAGAGCTCAATGCCAACAATACTATTGATTTGAAGTCAGATATTTACGTCAAAGTTGCATTTGATGTATTTATGACCTGGAATCCAAGAATGACAGACCCAACATTTCCACCAAGACTAAATATTATTCAATTATTGAATGAAGCTGTAAGTAACCAATTGTACTTAAATGCAAAGCAGACTACCAACAGAATTATAGCATTAATCTAGTATTTTTTCATTCCTAGTTCTATTTTATCTATTGATAGCTACAAGTAAATAACTTGTTTTCTCAAGCGACGATGATAAGAGAAAAAGAGCAACATCTTCATGACAATTTGGTTGCTTTTTAGGTGGATACATTTTATATGTAGCCATCAATTACAAATGTCTTTTCAATTACAATGTCTTTTCATATACAATGTCTTTTCAATTACAATGTCTCTTCAATTACAATGTCTTTTCAGTTTTGATCCTTCAAATTGTATGATTTAATGCAAGGTATTAATTTCATTGCTTAAAATAGAAAATTATCTTTTACAGTTTATGGAAGTATTCTATGGTTTTGAACAGTATGATAACGCACTAATTCAGTTAAGGTAAGTACCATATTCTTGGTTATTGAATGAGTCGAGGTTTTAGATAGACAGGGGACATATATACTGTAAATAAAACATATTTCACCTGGAATACCACAGAGATAGGAGGAAAGCATAATGCTTTAATGATTGTTTATTTGCTGTAATTTCCTTTGTAGCCCTATGGAACCTGAAAACCCACAGCAAGCGCATTTTATTCATATTGTTGCAAAGCTTGATTTTGTTGCTGCTATTGACGACCCGATTCCGACACTAAATGAAACTATTCAGCGCGGTATGCTTGGCAAAGTTCCTGTTTTGAGAGGCTCTTTCAAGGTTCTTGCAAGTCAAGGTATGAACTTTGCATTAGACACATCAGTTATAGAACATTACTATTTATTTCGATCTCATGGTCTATAAATATACAATGCTTTATTTCATTTGGTGATAAGTTAACATTGATTCAATTCTTTCCAAATGCTAGATAGCTAATTAAGAAATGTTCAAAAACTACATTGTTTATTTGACGGCAGGAGTTAACCGGCCAACCGCACCGCCACCATCAGTTGACTACAATTTAACACGTGGAATTGATGTTGATGAGGTGACATATCCTGGTCTTATTCTTGGCGGATGTGCTGGAACGAGGTTTGGGTGTTGCCTTGATGGTAAGAGAGCGGCTGAAGGCCCCAACAGTCAAGGGTGTCCTGAAGGTACTTTTTGTGTGCTGTCTTATAATTATTCGTACAAGTCATGTAAATGTTAACGTTTTAAGCTACTTGTCGTGCTCCTTGAATCGACGTGAACATACAATGCCCCCGGAAGTATTGGAACACCTAGACATTCTTGTGAATTTTCTAACCCTTTCGCATTTCCGCGATAGCTATTAAAATGTAAATCCCTTCTTCCTCCTGAGGATATATATGTTGTGTCCGATAGACGAAACCATTGGATTGTACACATGAATCACCTCTGGGGATGTTTTTATGTTTGCTTCAGATTACATTTTAATGGGGAAGTGGCGGACCGTCAGGGTATTCAAGGTATTCAGTGAATGCCCTGGGACATTAGAAAAATTCATTGTTCATAAATCTGATCCCTTACAGATTAAAATGCAACACTGTGATTTACTTTTGTAAGGTATTTCCACGTTCATCTTTCATTATACATGCCGCGTAGGAGCAAGGAATGTAGCGTAGGAGCAAGGAATGCAGCGTAGGAGCAAGGAATGCAGCGTAGGAGCAAGGAATCACCGCTTATCCAAGGCTTATCTCCTGTGTTTTGTTATAGCTCTGGCTATGCAATACAATAAGCAGTGAAACTCTTCAGTCTAGATTCAACCAATCAGAGTGTATAATGTTAGGAATAGGCTGGGCGAAGAGCGAGCAAAAGAGTGGGAAAATAAGCTGTAAAGTTTCAGCTTCCAGCCTCGATAGTAGGTTACACACCAGTCTCGTTTAGAGCATTATAAGGGTGATCGGCAACCATATTTATTATGGGGACTTTTGTGGAATAGATATTTTCTAATAATAAGAACATGAAATTGTATCCTTGGAGAAACCTGATAGATTATGAAACATCTCGGAGCCAGTCCTCATTTTACGGAAGTTGCTCCCTATTTTGGGGAAAAATGGGGAACCCAAATGCAAAAGGTATATAGTTTTGTATCTGTAACACTATTAAAAAGTGAGCCAGCCATTAATCTTGTGAAGCGTGCTTTCCACTCCTTTCATACTTTGGCAAGTCTCTTTGCCAACTCAGTTATCATGTCTTGGAGATACCACAACATCATTCCTGTGGCGTGAGTAATCACATTGTACGGGTAAAATAGCAACAACTATTAAACGGGTAAAATAACAGCAACTTTCAATTGATGCCGTCCATCTCTGCTTTGCAACACTTTGTATGGATGAGTATTTTCAATGCGATTTTATTTCACGTTTAATAAAAATGCAACACTCACCGATTTCATTGGCTGAAGGACTGAAAGAATATTTTTCATTGATAAGGGGATGCCCAAACATCATCTTGTCAGTGTCAGTTTATGGTGGAGTGTTAAGGTATAGACATGGTTGGCTTCCTGGATCAACTGACAATACAAAACTCTATTTCTGGCCATGACTACTCTTTGTTCCCAAAAAGTATCACAGATGCACGTTGATGGGTTTAGCAATAAATAGATTTCCCCCGTTGTTTTTCGCTAAGATTATCAAAATTTGCAACTGCCCCTACTTTTCCACTAGGAGAATACCCTAGGAAAATCCTCACGGTTCACCACTGAGAGGATGCTATAGCTTGTCTGTGGCATGCATCATAATAAATGCTCCAAGATTTTTGGCAGCCAGTATAGCTTGGAGTAGAACAACAATAGGAGCGAAGCTGATAATTTACTAATAATCCCAACTACTTTCTGTCTTACCAAATGAATCAATTAGAGTATAAAACGGTTATAACGCGTATCAAGCGACCAGCTGATTGAGTACGTTATATCCAAAGTACGCTATAACCGTGGTAAACGGAAATAAGCCAGAACTTATATCGTTAAGAATGATATATATGTTCTTGAATCGCTTCTACCGCTTCTTGAGCTTGAGAAACTTGAGGTAATCACCCAGATAATCTTCGTTTTTAAAAACTACAGGATTTTTGAAGAATTAGCTAAATCAAACTTATAAATAGTGTACTTTCACTTGCAATTTTCATAATTGCCTAGTGGAAAGTTTAAAGAAGTCTGTAACTTGTTTCTGAACAGTATTTGTAATCCATGCTTTCGTAGTTTCTTACCAATAATGACATCTTTCTGATAAATCTATTTTCGTGCATTTGTCTATCTATACTCACACTGCTGCTATTCAATTATAGTGAAATGTCCTTGCACATCAATCATCGTTGAGATTGGCATTATCAAATCTTGGAATGCAAAATTAAGTGAAAATGACACTCATGAATATATTGAATTATGGACAGGACTTAATAATTGGGTGAGTTACCTTTATAGAACAATTACCTTGGCTTCATAGATGCTCGAAGTACATTCTTTCTAATTGTTTACTTTCGTTTATTAGTTCAAATAATTTATGCTATTTGCCTGCTGTTAAGTGTTATACATAGATGGAGATATGCATTAATATTTCAAAATGATATAAGATGTTAGGCCCCGGGTGTCTATTTAGAATATAATTCTGTTTACACAATATCGAATTAAAATGAATCCAGTATGTTTTCATACCGTACTGGCCTTCCTTGTACACGATGATAACGATGAACACTTAATTACTATTTAACTACGCTTATGAATACTGTGGATATAGAAGCGTAGCAGATCGTCAGTGGGAACAGCTGAGAGAGTAGACGGAACAGCGTCATTGTCAGTTCGTTATGAGTTATGTCAGATTCAGATCTTTACACAATACCACGCAAAAGCAACTGAACTCTATTCGACCAGTAAAGCAACTTAAGCTCTGTAAGGGTATGAACATAAGTAACTACAAACATGTTACTTAGCAAAAATTACAGGCACATCGGTATTTATAGAGCCACTCTCAAAGCAAAATACAAGTTATGAGAAACTCGCAGGAAAGAAAACTGCAGCGACTTCTGTGTTGTTCAACATAGCAATGGTCGCTTTATGTATTATTACCGAAAATTAGGTGAAGGATATTATGGAATCATTAAGCAAAGTAAAATCCAAATATTCCTTTACAGATAAGCAGTATAAGACCTGGTCAAAATCCTATTATTATAATTATTATCATTGTAAGTATTAGCATTCTAGCTCAGGCAGATCTTATGCCGAATATAGTCAAAAGAGCGGGCCAACATATGTGGCCAAAGGTCCTTTGTATGATTCTCATCTTAATTTTCAAAAACTTTTCGCAGAATTCTTACTGTCCCTAACAAAGCTGTCTTCTGTAATAACCCAATTCTAACTTCAATCCCAATTTGTTCCAAGCCTTGTGCAATCCGTCTACTCACTGATCCTAGTGCACCAACAACTACAGGTATCACATCAAAGCTCCTCAGGTTCCACAATTTCTTAATCTCCCTTTTAAGGTCTTGATATTTTTCTACTTTCTCACTTTCCTTCTCTATAACATTGTGATCTCCTGAAGAGGCAATATCAATAATCAAAGCTTTCTTGCTGTCCTTTTCCATAACTATGATATCCGGTCTCCTAGCTTCAACATGGTGATCAAACTGTATTGTCATATCCCATAGAATTTTCACTGATTCATTTTCAATAGCCCCATCTGGATTATGTTCATACCATTTATCAACTCTCCCTAGATTGTATATACCACAAAGTTTCCAATCCACTATCCTAGCAATGTTGTCATGTCTCCTCTTATATTCCTTCTGTGCCAATTCTTTACATCCATATATCAAATGTGTATCTGTTTCATTCTTTTCACCACTTAATATACATAGAGGACTACTCCCTGTTGTATCAATATTGCATTTTACCACATTTGTCCTCAAAACTTGCCCTTGAGCCGCAGAAATTAGTGCTTCAGTCTCCACTTTCAGATCTCTCTTCCTCATCCATTCCCATGTTCTTTCTTTGTCAATTTGTTCTGGGATTTCACGTACAAACTGTCCATACATAATCTTCCCAATCCATCTAGCAATATTTTCATTTTGAATTTCTCTTTTGAATAAATTAGAATAAACTGAACCTATTTTCCTTTGATTCTACACAATTTAAGATATTAGATATTTTACTCCGCCTAAAGCTGTTCACTTGACACTTGACATAGAATGATAAATTGTTTTCCTCAGTCCTAGCACACATTTCAACACTTGCTAACCCTCTTCCTCCATTGTGCCGTGACACATAGACCCTGTCAACATCACTCTTAGGGTGGAGTGCTCCATGTATCGTCATAATTTTTCTAGTCGTTCTGTCCATTGCCCTTGGTTCATTGGCATTTTCTCCAGTCCAACACCCCAAAACTATACCTCAATGCTGCAACTGTCCACGTATTTATAGCCAAGATCTTGTTTTTTCCATTTAACTTTGACTTCAACAAAAGCTTGAGTCTCCGATTATACTCTGTTACAAACACATCCTTCATTTTCTTTTCTTTCATGTTATCATATTCTAGAATACCTAGATACTTGTAACCAGTATCGTCTATCTCCTTCATTATCTGCCCATTTGGCAAAGTTATTCCATCTGCTGACACAACTTTACCTCTCTTTAGTAAAAGTATTCCACATTTCTTAATACCCAGTTCCATTCCTATGTCTTCGCTGACTGTATACACCGTCTGTACAACAGCATCAATCTGATCATATGTTTTACCATATAACTTCAAATCATCCATATAAAGAAGATGGTTTGTCTTTAACTCACATGAACTAACATACTCACATGAAGTAAGTTCTGTTCTCCAACTTTGCATGCTGTCGTTCAGAAGCTCTTTGACATTATTTGCAATCCCAAACATCTCCTAGCATTCAACAATCCAACTATGTGGCACCATGTCATATGGTTTTTTGTGGTCAATCCAAGTCATTGCCATGTTTGTGTGCCGTTTTCTACAATCCATTGAAATCGCCTTGTCTATCAATAACTGATCTTCGGTACCCTTACTTCTTCAACGGCAACCCTTTTATTCCCCAGGTAACAGTTGATTCTTATCAAGGTACTGGTATATACTATCAGCAATAACCACTGTCAGTAATTTCCACATCATAGGAAGGTACGATATTGGCCGATAATTATCCACTGCATTACCTTTATTCGGGACTTTGAGACACAATATTGTCCTTCCTAGAGTTAACCAACGTGGCATTCTTACATCTCCGTTAACAATCAGTGATAATTGCTCTGCGATTCTCTCGTGTAGTGATGTTAATTTCTTTAACCAGAAACCTTGCACTCCGTCCATACCTGGTGCTTTCCAATTGGGCATTCTTCTACATTGCTTGGATACCATGTCTTTTGGGATAATTATATTTTCTTGCTGTTAGTATTCTAAATCTTTCTTTAGCTGCCGTAACCATTCTGCCCCTTTATTATGTTCTTTTCTTTCGCTCCAAATCTCTATCCAATAGTCTTTACTTTCTTCCACGTTAGGGATAATGCTTTCTTGTCTAGTGCTGCCGTTGAGCTGTTGGTAAAACTCTTCTGGTCTTGATCAAATAACTGAATCTGTTTGAACTGTTCACCTCTTTGTTCATACCTCTTAACTTTTGCTGCTTTTGCAACCAACCTTTGCTTTATCTCCTCGATTACTGTATTTAACTTCTTACTCTTAACTTGATATTTCTTTTCTAATTGTTCAAGCTTAGATCTATTTTTTACTTGCTCTTTCCTTTCTCTCTCCAAGATGTTCAGTTCTCGTCTAAGACATTTTATGTCTTCATTCAACCTTCTTTTCCACCATGGTTCCTTCCTTGGTCTTCTTTTACAAGTCTTTATTCCCAATTTCTTTGCTGCATAACTGGAAACTGCATACACGAGGTCATTTGTTTCAGTTATAGTGTTTGTAGAGATCTTATCTATAATTTTATTCACTTTTTCTATCATCTCTTTCAGTTGCTGTTGATTTGCTGTTTTAAAATTATCATATATTTCTCATCTGATCTGAAAATCTGCAATATGTCTGATACTAGCATTTCATCTTCCACTGATAATACTTCTGCTTTATCAAAATTGACCAATCTCACTGCATCATTTTCAGTCGCCAAATCTCTTTCTTGCATTGATCCATGAGCACATTCTATATTTCCAGTTGTATTTACATTTTCTACTATACTATTATGCTCTGCTCCTGTTATGCAATTTTCCTTTTCTATTTGCCTCTGTATTAGTTCTATTTCAATCTCTGACAACCAACCGTTCTTCCTAATGGCCCTTGCCTGATCACAAACTCTATGCTCAGTGGGTTCAAAAGGTCCAATCTCTTGCCATACTTTAAACAGTCGTTTTCTATATCCTCTAATAGGAGTACCATTCTCATTCACAGGATCACTCTTCAGATAACGATTCATGACAACTTTGCTCACATCTCTACTCCATTTTACTCTAGCAGTAGCCTGTTGACGACTGGGCCCATGCTGCTGACACGTGGAACACCTGCCGGGCCAGAAAGTTTCACCTGAAGTTCACTTTTATTGACGCCGTTAGTGAATAATCCATTATTTGACATTACACTCATAAAGAGGAAAGTGGTGATAAGGTGGCACAACCACCGGTGTTTTTATTTGTGACACCATCACTATGAGGGTTGCCAACCAAGGCTGAAGAGTTCCCCCTACCCATGAGGCAGATTAACCCCCGCCGGATGCCAACCCAGTATTTTGTGATCTCGGGGAGAGCTGAAAGGTACTACACCTTGCTCAAGGGTGACCTGGAGGTAATTGTGGCAAAGGGTAACCTCATTATTCCATGTCGAAACTCAATAACCGGATGTAGCTTTATGTCATACCCAGGACATTTATTACTATTATGTTCTTTTTATCACATGAAAAGTTCCTGGTAAGTTCATCCCGAAAGCAAGCAAAAACAACTAGCCTCAGGTTTCGAGAACCTTTCTCGATGTTCTTGCAGTTCCCAACAACGCCGTTTTCTGTATCACTTCAGTCCTGATCTTGATTCCTATTTTCTCTACGTAATGCTCTGCTTCTTTCGTGACACATCCCAACGCACCAACTACAACTGGAATGACACTTACTTTTTGAAGGCGCCATAACCTTGCGATTTTTCTTTTTAGATCTTGATACTTTTCGATTTTCTCTTGTTCTTTCTGTTCTATCCTTGTATCTCCTAGCACGGCTATGTCAGTGATCAAGCACTCTTTTTCTGGTTTTAGCTCGACAACAATGTCTGCTCGACTATGCTCAATTTCGTTATCTGTGTTAGCGTTAAGTCCCACAGTACTTTGACGCTTTCATTTTCAGTAACACCTTCTGGCTTATGATTGTACCACTGTTCAGCCCTGGGTAGGTCATACTTCTTTCAAATCTCCCAGTGAACGTTGTTGTGGCATCGCTTATATTCCTTCTGGGCTAATTTGCTACATTCACATATGATACGGCTCATTGTTTCCCCTTTTTCACCACACATTCTGCAAGTCAGTGAATCTCTTGATTTGTCGATATGATGTTTAACGTAATTCGTACATATTGCTTGCTCTTGTGCTGTCATAAGCAGTGCTTCTATCCCTTTCTTCAAGTCTCCATTTTTTAGCCATAACCACGATTTCTTCCTGTCAACTATTCCATCCGTATCTCTGAAAAACTGACCATGCATTACTTTTTCATACCACTTACCTTCTTTACTCTTCTTTTTTTATCTTTATACTCTGATGGTTTAATTATGTCATTGTTAATTTCCTGTTGGTTATGCACTGCTTTTAATAATTGCTCTTGGCTGTTTTTAACATGCCATCTAAGGCTATTCTCCTCTAACTGAACCGTGTCTAATACACTTTGTAACCCCCTTCCACCTCTCTGTCTTGCAATATACAATCTACCGACGTCACTTTTGGATGTAACGCTCCATTCATTGTCATAATTTTCCGTGTCTGTTTGTCTAGTTTCTTCAGTTCCTCTTTCATCCACTTCACTATCCCTGCCCCATATCTCATCACAGCTACTGCCCAAATATTCATTGCTGAAATGGCATTCCTGCTGCTTAAGTTTGATTTCAATATAAGTTTAATCCCTCGCTTGTATTCCTTCGTGAATCTCTCTTTCATTTCCTTCTCCTTTATCCTATCAAGTTCTACTATACCCAAGTACTTGTAACCTTCTTCGTTGACACCTTTCATTTTCTGTCCATCTGGTAGTTCAATTCCATCACAGGTGACCATCTTTCCACGCTTCATGATAATTACACCGCATTTTTCTATACCAAATCGCATGCCAATGTCACAACTAAATCTATGAACTGTATTTACAAGTGATTATATATCTCTTTCACTCTGTCTGAATTTTAAGTCATCCATATATAGAAGGTGATTTAATTTTGGCTGGTTTTCTCCTAAACTACATCCAGCTTTCATCTTTCTCAAAATCGGTGACATTGGTAGGAGACAGATAACAAATAATAGTGGAGAAATGCTATCTCTTTGGAATATTCCACATTTGACTTTGACATCCCCTAATACTGTATCTCCTGCGTTCAACTGTACCTTCCATTTCGTCATACTCTTTTCCAGGACGTCCATAATGTTATCAGCTGCCCCAACAAGTTGTAGACTCTTTAGTATCCACGAGTGTAGTATCATGTCATATGCCTTTTTATAATCTACGTACGCCATAGCTAAGTTGTTGTGTCGTCTTTTACAGTTTTTAAGTACCATTCTATCAATGAGTAGTTGATCTTTCGTTCCGCATGTCTCTTTACAACAGCCTTTCTGTTCTGATGGTAACAAATCATTAGTATTTACATGCTCGTACAGCTGCTCGGACAGCATACCCGTTAGCAATTTCCACATTAGTAAGAGATATGAAATAGGTCTGAAGTTACTCGCAGCATTTCCCTTACTCCTGTCCTTCACACACAATACCGTTCTTCCATACGTCATCCATGCTGGAACATCCCCCTTTACGACTAACACATTCAACTGGCAAGAAATTCTGTCGTTTAATGAAGACAAGCTTTTCAGTCAATAGCCTTGTACTCCGTCAGGCCAAGCTGCGTTCCTATTTAGGGCTATTTTTTGCACCTCTGACAGCGGTGAGGATTATTATTATTATTATTATTATTATTATTATTATTATTATTATTATTATTATTATTATCATTATTATTGTTATCGCATATTCATAAGCGTATTCAAACCCTGTTCGTTTGAACCCGGCATCATGTAAATGGACTCTACTGGATGCGCTCTAGGTTAGTCATGTGGTTCCAAATTCTTACCTATGGATCTTTATGGCTCTATGGGTCTTTATGGTTCTATGCTCTATCCCAAATGTATTTTGCGTGCAAAGAAAACATACTAGAACAGAATGTTCTTCCAGAGATATGTTACCTAAATAAAGAATGAGCAAGAGCATTTAGAAGCACACAGTTAGTTTCACTATGAATGGATTGCATCTCACTGTTTAGAAAATTGGAGACAGATTTAATTGGTCTAAATGCAAGCTGTGTAGAGCAGCAGGGCCGTACCTACACGTAGCCGCTTCATAAGTTTGTATTTTAAGGTGAACGCTGTTTGTTCAATTCTATTAACTTAGATTTTACCATTCTTATAGCCGCCTCACCCTCCTTAAGTGTTAAGAATAATGAAAATCATTTAGATTTTTTTAAGTTCTCTTTTAAAGTGATGTTGTTTGTTCCCAAGAATTTTGGAATAATTGATAAGTATCAAAGATGCCAAATGATACTGGATATTTTGCAAGTTAGTTTTTTTGGAAATACCTGATGTATTCGTAGTTTCAGCCTGCTCTCTTTATTGCAGTTGATGAATTCAGTATACCCTACTGAGAATACTTTTGAATCTACTGAACTCATCGAAATAAGGTATATACCTTTCAATTCTAATTACATGTGATGATTTGTAAAATTAACTTTTTTCTAAATCTTACACTGTTAGACAGAACTGAAGGAAGAATTCAAATATTCATAAGCTCTGTTGTTATGTCATGATTTATCTCTGTGGTGGTATTCTTGAATCTATAAAGTCATTTACATTATGTAAATCAATATTCTTAATCAATCAATGTCTTTATTGGTAGAATAACCGAAATAAACAAATTTGAGGATACCTGAAATTTATAATCTTTGAGAAGTTTACACGGTCCATTTCTTTCAACCTTCTCCTTTGACAGGCCACGCAAAGAGCCACAGAATGTCCAGCAGCTTCATTTTATCAATGTTCTTCTGAAAGTAAACTTTGCTCAGCCAATTCCTGATCCAATAACTCGTCTAGCAGAAGCTGTGCAAAATAGTTCCAGTAGTGAAATTTTCCCAGTTGCTGAGTCATTGTCCGTTATTGATGCATCAGGTATTGATTTTTGAACTGATCTTCATTACTTGGTATATCAGTACTGTAGATAGGAATCAAGGATAAAATTTATATTTTGTTTTTCTCAAATTCTATAATTGTATTAAATCTCAATTCCTGGGATGTCTCATTATGAACCCTGCCCAACCTTGTTGGCATACATTAGTTGTAATTGGAAAAGTACATGAAAGGATCAGCAATGGATGTGGATTCCTGCATTGGTGAAGCGATCTTATGCACAGCACTTTCTCCATAGGCATTGGTTCTAATGGTCGGGACATTACGAAGAATAAATTTCAGTATAATTTCACTTACGGTATGATTGGAGGCATTGGCGAGCCTGGGTATTTTGTATATCACGATCGTGTTCCAATAGGAAAGCTTAGAGAAACTGAAGGGACCAGAGTTGTAAAAAGAGTTGGGCCTAGGGGCTCAATTTACTTTAAACCCAAATCAACAGGCATTGCCTTAAATACACATGGCCCAAGAGTTTATGAAAACAGTCAGAAAAGCGACATGAATACTCCTGATAGTTTGAGTGTTACTGAAAAGCACCAGGCACAAGTAAAATATGACTTGAAAGACAGTTACTCTTCCCAATATCAAAATCAAATTGGACATCCAAAAGCAGTCACTATTTCTGGGTATAGAGGTACGATTTTATTACCTCAGAATGCGATTGAAGGAATAAAGCATGCAGCATTTGGAATATCTGGCATAACTAAAGATGAAGGAACCAGTCCACAACCACGTAACCCACCGACAGAACAACCAAAGCCAAAGTCAATAAGTCTAGTGATATCTCCAGTTCCTCTGAAGAAAATTCAGTATCCATCGAATTTACAACTTCCATCCCTGAAAAACACACAGGAGCCGGGAAAATCTTTACAAGCTCAAACACCTTCATCCCGTGCAACTGCAGCGTTATATGAATCAAGTAAAGAAGGATTGCCACAGCCTGTAAATACGCAGGGCAATTCTTCGGCTGATAAGGTCATCACTCCTTCAAGTCCTCCCAAAGCTTCCCCATCAACACCAAAGACCAATGGCTCCCCCACTTTCCCACCTATTTTATTAGCTAGGCCTTTGAAGTATTTTGATGAGGAAGGAGACTACCCACATTTACATGCTGGTAAACTGAAATTATTTGTACCAACAGGTGTAGGCATCAATGGCAGTGCAAGGGATTATGAAGCGAAAGAAGTTTACCCTCCTTATCGATTTGTCAAAATGGTAGGTGGTAAGAAGCTAGTTCCTGTATATAGTGGGGATCGCGTTATTGCCCTCGTTCCTGCTGGATCGTATCTCAAGCAAAATAGGATCGGGAGAGCACGTCGAAGAGGCATTATACCTTTACCCCCTGCAAATATGGCACAACTGAGAAGGCAGACAGCATTTAACCCACCTTCAAAAAAGAATTTAGCTGTACACCTCGAATTTGATCAATACCAGGGGAATTTAATGCTTGATACCTCAGGGCACGAGAACCATGGCATGGCAATTGGTGCTGCTACAAGAATGGTAGCTAACTATAGTTGTGGTATGGCTGAGAGGCTTATTGGAGGCCAGATTTCTTTTAACGGTACTGTCTTTGTTCCCAAACCAACTGTTGCAGTCACAGTTGCAGTTTGGGTAAAACTCAGATCGTCCAAAGGCAGGCAATCGATTTTCTACACAGTTGGTAAAGGTCAGTACAACCTTGCAGCAGAGGATGGAAAGATTATTTGGTCGCACATGGATGATAAAGAGAATGTTTCATTCAAGCTTATTACATTGTATCAGTATTTGAAGCCAAACAAATGGGTTCACATTGCTGGGACATATGACTCAGTAGAAGGTAAGTCGATTACTTGATCTGTCCCAGTCTACTTGACGTGGAAATTCGATCTTACATGTCGAAGCCATGTAATTAGCTCTTTAAGAGTGTGGAATACTTTTTATATCCGATCGGGATATGTAGACTAATCTACCATTGGAAGTAATATGTTCTCAAGCCGGAAATTATATCAATTTGATTAGTAATTCGCAGCTAAGTGTTACTTTTTTGCTACTTTTATAATAATAATAATAATAATAATAATAATAATAATAATAATACAATTTATTTACAGTTGGCTGAAGAAATAGCTAAAGCTAATAAAGGCCAACTCTACACTACTTTTACAATATTTTCTAAAAATAACTAAAATGAACAGTCTTAAAAGATAACTATATAATTATATACAGATGCGGCAACTGCATTTAAATCCCTTCCAACTTTTGATTTTCATTTTGAATTCATTGTCAGTTTTTGCAGCTTTATATTGATCTGGAAGTTGATTCCAAAGTATGCTTCCCCTAAATGTAAGAGACTCGTTCCCATACTTTTTGGTCCTCGTGTTTCCCGTACTTGTAATACTAGGATAGTTTCTTATACTAATATCTAGTTACTTTTTAAAAGTTTTCTACTCACACATGCCCTTCTAGACTTTATTTACATCTGTGTCAAATTAACATGTATGTAATTCATTAGTGAGTCATCACTTTTGTCCAACAATTCCATGTCCAATCGCTATCATATTCTAGTCTATTAGAGACACTCAAATCAAATTACCATAATTAAGCAGGTTTGCTTTGTGTTTCAAGGCTGCTCTGTGTTAACTAGAGAATAGCTGAGAGTTTTAAGTCCATTTGGAATTTCGTAGATACTGAGACCTCAACAGTGATCAGCATGCAGCTACCTGAAGGCAAATGGCTTCTTGAGCTAATGCTGATCTCATTCACTTATGTTCTAACATGATTTCTTGGCTATCATAGTGTTTTCATTTAGTATATCATTTAAATGCTATTGTTCAATTTTCATTATCAGGTAAAGCCAAAATGTATGTAAACAGCAAGTTTGTACATTCTGTCAGCGGTTCTGGTCTCTTATCGCAAGACTGGAGTAAAGCTGCTGTCATTGGAGACGCAACTGGTGTAATGGAGCTTCAAGGAATTATTGATGAGTTTTATATATACACTAAAGCCCTGTCACATCCTGAAGTATTGAATTTGGCTCAAGCATGTGCATATGGTATGCGGCTCCAATATTTCTTTCCAAAGACTTGTTATCTGTTGTGCTATCATATATAATGTTCATATAGCTATTTATTGGCTAGTATTTTCTTATAGTTTCCCCTACTGCTATTTTTTATTGGATCTTCTTTAATATCTTTGGTTGTTTGTGATTATTTCAGTTGTCTCTTCTTAGGTGTTCCATCTCCAAAATGGGGCTTAAAAAAGCCATGTCAGAGTTGTAGAACAATTCCTACCACTCAGCCACCAGCAACAACACGACTAACAACGACAGCGACAAAAGCAACTAGCAAATACCCAACAGTTAGCTCAACAATCGTCCATACTACACAGAATCCTATTACAACTAAGCCAACAACTCAGGCCTCAGCAATTGTGACAACTGGTCCACTTACTTCTTCTACATCCAGTAAGTATAGATATCTTCTTTCAACCTCTCTACTCTAGAACTTTCCGGTCATTATTGAGGTATTTTGTGTTTTCATAATTCAGATTCTTGCATGCTGGGGATAGTGTTTGTCCCGATACTGTGTTGTGCGTTTGTTGGATCCGACCTGTTTGATGAAACAATCGTCAGGAAGAATCTCTTTTCAACTTCTCTTCATGCCATGTATCTTACCACACTGCTGTCAGTTACTTTCCATTACTGATGCCAGCTAGGAGTTTTGATCTTGTTGATCCTTTTACTGAATGAAAACTATATGTAGCTATGCCATTTGTGAATAGATGCACTATAAAAATGCGGTACTCCATTATTCTTGCAGCATGAACTGGCTGTGTATCAGACCAATTTTATGATGTATCATGTGATGATTCCAGATGTTCTTTGATGACGCTTTAAATTTTATCTTAAATCATTATATTTTCCGAAAATTGCAATTTAATAATTGGTTGATGCACTGAAGGATTGCTCCATCCACTTTTATTGGCTTTTACGATATTGAGGCAGGTTCTGAGTTTCTATAATGATAATTTGACAGCATTTAACTTCAACCAAGGAGGCTCAGTTGCCCAAGATGGAAGATAAGGAAATGAAAATGAGAGCACTTTGCAAAATCAAAATTAAAGCATTGTCTCACCAGAAGCATGCTGAAGTCATTAATATTAGTCATTAATGTTGCTGTATACAGTGCACTGGGATAGTCCCTTTCAGTTGTAATCCAAAAGATTTAAGACAGGCAGTAAAGCTATTAACATGATAGGTGATCTGAAACTTTTGCGCACGAATGTACTTTTGTCATGCGAAAGCAAGCGATTCAATGTTGCCTTCATGTAGTAATAGATCATGTCTGGTGAATAGATTCCATATAATTCTTCATCTTAAATCAATTAATATGCCAGTTCGGTATCATTTGTGGGGTTAAGTTTAACTTGCTCTTTCTAATACGATATTTTGTTTTCGAATAGCGGTAACTGACACGACAACTCACATAATCGATGAATCAACACCAACATCAACTACTGTGGCTACTACGATTTCAACTTTAGGAACTACTAGACCCTCAGTAGAAACAAGTGTGTCTTCTGAATCAATTTCCAACTTCTCCTCAACACTAGCACCAACAGTAACAACAGGAAATCAAACGACCCCAGTTGCAGTCATGTCGTCAACTCCTTATAAAGTAACTACAACCATCGTAGAAGAAACATCAGTAATACCGGAAACAACTACAATTTCAACTACTGTTGTTACTTCTACAAAAAATGCAACAATTCAAACAACAATAAGCACTGAAGAGCCCCTAGCTGCAACTAATGCAACTTCAACTCCCGTAAAAAGTCCCCCCACTCAGTTACCTCAAACCACAAGGACAGACAGAACTACCTCGGGCTTAGTAAATACAACCAAGGTCTCTACTACAACAACCACTCAAGGTGAAAGCACGATGTCCCCTACGACCTCCCCAGCTGCAACAACTGCCAGTGTTGCTACTCAGGCTGTAAAGATAGAACCTAATACAACTAAAGCACCTGTAATGACAGTGTCTACCACAACTCAGGGAGCATCTACAGCCCCCCTCAGTACTCTGAAGACAACAGTAGCACCTAACACAACTCAGGTAACAACAACAGTTTCTACTCCTGCACAAGGGTCAACAGTACCTTCCACTACCACTCAGTCACCTGCTGGGATAGAAGCTAATGTTACAACAAGTGCCCCAAGTGAAGAATCAACTCCCCTCCCTACAGTATCTCCAAATGCCGGTATGTATGGATCACAAATGATATAATTCGCTTTTATTTTCTGAACCCTCGGTTTGCAAGATTTACTCTTGCTTTCAAATTTGATCGGATTACTACATAGCCCTTTTACTTTATCCTGGTGTACTTTTCATATTTGTAACTGTGCTCAATGCCTTCAAACTTTATGTCCTGTAAGCTAGCCATTACAGTCCAAGCTATGGCTTCATTTCAATTTAGTTTTAAGTTACCAGCAGCTTAAGGTAATATTTTGATGCTCTTACTATATATATAATGTCCATTTCCGTTTTTTCTAAGCTGCTCCAATAAGGACATGCCGTGAGTTTTACGACCGTTGCTCTCGACGCCGAAGTGGTATTTACCAGTTGCAGACTACAGATGATGAGAGCCCATTCAAGACATTCTGTGATATGACATATAATGGAGGCGGATGGACTTTAATTTTAACCAGCAAAACTTCAGATGGCTGGACAAATGAAAATATTTATAATAGGTAAGGTAATTTTGCTTTAAGCCGTATATTGAATATTATTAAAGCTCAGAATAGTTTAGATTTTATAACGGAGCAGTTGGACTAGGTTCAAAATATTCACATGGATTTATATCCATGGTCTTTTGTTGGTGATTGTGTTGCCGCATTCAACTGAGCAGCAAGAGGAGTGGTTTTTATAACATTCTTAGGAAATTTTCAGGAATGTGTTCTTTATATTGTTAGCTTGTTAAATAAGATTTGATTTGTTATTTTAGGTCCTCTGATTCACCAGCACTAAATCAAGACTTCTCCATTCTTGGCTTAGCTGATCGCATTAAGTCAGTTGTAGAGGGAGATTTTGAAATAAGATTGGAGGGAGGAAGTAGTCAACAGTATGGAGGAATATGGAGATTGCCTTCCGTATATAGGTATATAGGTATTTCCTCATTCCTTTATTTATTGACGGAAAAGAAATGCTAGTTTCCATTGGCTGTTGAGTATTGACGCTAGTGTGCAGTATTTCTTTCCGAAAATCTTTTAGTCGAGGTTATAAATGAATTCTGAGAAATAGATAAATCTGCCGACTTGATTGTTGCAGACAGTGCTGTATGTAATTGCTGTCATTCATTCTGCTTTTGATTTCATCAATTTTTTCTTGCAGTTTTGTGAATACTTACAACAATCAAACAGATATAACATTGGTGAACAAGTTTAGCCAATGGAACTACGTTTCATCGAGTCTTAAAGAGCGAATGCCCTACTTAACATTGAACGATAGTAATACTTTGCTGACTACATCTGCTAATCCTTCAGTAAACCAATATGGTACTATTGTTTCAAGAAACAATACGCTTTCGCCTGCTCTTTGGATTGAAGGGGTAGCAAAGAATCCACATGTTATATGGTACTGGCTAAGGGAACCTAAAGGTAGGAATATGGTTTGTTTGCATTGGTATGATACATGATACAGCGAAAGGCCAGCTTGAAATTTGAGTTCTGTATAATCATAGCGGATAGCATCTATGTACACACATGCCTGTCTGCTTGTCTGTCCATCTTTCTTTCCGTCTGTTTGTCTGTCTGCCTGCCTACTTGCCTGCCTTTCTGTCTGCCTGCTTTTCTGTTTGCCTGCCTTTCTGTCTGTAAGCTTTTCTGTCTGTCTGTCTGGCTGGCTGTCTGTCTGTCTGTCTGTCTGCCTGTCTGACTGTCTATCTAAGTATGCTTGTATTTAACTTACGGTTTTATTTTCATCTGATTCGATTGCTTCTAAAAATAATAATTTTGCAAGGCATTTCAAATTTATAAAAAATGACCCTAAGACATTTGATATTCCTGTGGCATGCAAATTGAGGATAACAATGGTTGGATTTGTTTTCCGTATATCTGGATATGATGATTCCTTACGTGACTGAAGCATTTCCTCTTTTTAAATTCTATAGCAAGTGCTAGGGCATTCTCAGTCCTCTATGCATGTTGATGTATGTATTGTCTGTTTGTCATATGAAAATATTGTCAATAATGAATATATATTAGCACTGACATTAATTTATCTTGCAGTCTTTTGACTGGTCCGATTGCTGTCATTGCAATAAGATAAAATGTATTTGATTTGTTTCTTTGAAGGTGCTATCAATGTGTCAACATCCCAGCTAGTAATAAATATATTCTATTACAACGTTGAAATTGTAAGTAACGAGACTCAGATCATCCTGGAGTGGACAATTGGAAGTGAAAGAAAGACGCAAGTAATTCAAATTAATTCAATAATGCGTGTGAGAAATGAGCTGAAGACGTCCGTACCTCAGCCACCTGGTGTTCTTTTTAGAGCATACAGCATCGAGGATAAGTCATTGTTGATTATCAACAATGATGACGTAGATACTGAAGTGATGCCATCTACCTCTAGGGAGGAATTCACAGTTCTTGAAGTTTCAAGAACGAAAGGTGAGTTTCTTGACTATCGAGTTGTTTTTTTTGTATTTTGCACTTATGCTTGAAAATAGATAATGCTCTCTGATAAGAGGAAAATCTTTGCACATATTATTGGGACTTCTTTTTCAGGCAACGAATCAGTGGTCGAGCCAAGGAAATACGTTTTCAACTACCAAATAGTGAATAAAGTAGGGATCGAAATTATTATTTCCTACTCTGAATTCGGATGGAAGGAGGATATCACTCTTTCATCAGAGGAGATTCTTGATTGGTATCGAGTATTCCGAGCAATTAAAGAACCTGTATTTACAATCAGATCATCCATAAAAGGTGGTGGAATGAACTTCTTGATAGCTGGACAGACAGAATATACCCTTAAAGCAATGAATGAAGAAAATTCTCTAATCGTTCTGCCTGTCACTGCAGAGAGTAAGTGTGTCCGTAGCTTTACTGTTCCATTACATGTATAGATGGAAGGCTGATAATATTTTGTGGGATAAATAGACACCTGTTATTAGTATTTGTGTTCAGAGTGCAAATGGACATTGAAGTAAAGTGCTTAAGTGTTATATACCTAATGCTCAGTCACTCACAAGCACGATTAGTCTTATTGATGTGTCTGATTACAAGGTATATGCTATATAGTAAAGTGTTTATAAAGTAAGAGAGGAAATGGTTTACATTATTCAAGCAAAATTATAAGAGTTTTTTATGCTTTTAGGTTTTAGCAGTTTAAAGTTAATGATTATGTTGCATTGAAAGGTAAATAGAACTGTATCAATAATTAACTCCTATTTTGTAGAAAGTGGTGCTCTACAAGTTCCTCAGCAGCTTTACGTAAATGCAGACATTACTAACAGAGCTGGAAGACGCGTTTCTTTGGTGTGGCGTGATGATATTGTTGAATTGGACATCGCTGATGGTGCCACTATTCAATTCAGATATAAAGTATTGACGTACATGTTACCACCGCCAGTATACAAGTTCTTTGTGGTACGCTATGGGACAAATGTCAGTGATCTCATCAACAAGGACCGTTTTCTGGCTGTACCCGCAACAACAGCCCCGAGCAACATAACAAGTGCTGTTTGTTCATCAAGTAGGACTAACCTTTTCATTTTTGCATTTACTTAGGTGTAATGAATTATGTCACTACTGTCTATGTATTGAGTTTATCACTTCTTTTTAATAGATGCGCTAAAACACCAATTTTGTGTTGGTTAGCCTCTGTTCAATGCTGCAAGGGTTCCTCGTGCGCATATCAACTGCAAATTTTGTCATAAATGCTTCGTTTAGTCAGCTTGTTTGCAACTCAGCCAGTTAGTCGGTTATTAGTGAGTTTACCATTAAAGATTGTAGTGTCCACAACCAGTGATTGGTTAATCAAATAATGGTTGTGTGCTTGATAATTAAATACAACAATAGTCATACTAATCTCACTTTGATTGTATGCAATCTCTTACATGTAAGGTTCTCCCCTATAGTTGTTTCGGAAAATATGTAAATTGCCAAAGTACGAAGAGGCGACAGGATTAGCGAGCAGTTTACGTTATCCTTTTTGTGCTCTCGGATTTCCATTCTCATGCTTGAATTCTATCGTATTGCATTTTCCATTGCATGTCTATTCATTTGTTAACAATTTCTTCTCTAGGTGGCATTGTTGGACCTGAAATTGACTCATTTAGAGAGGAGGCTATCTGCCCACCTGCAGGTAGGACTCATATTAATTGTCAACTACATATCGATTTGTATTTTGAGCATGGTAGCCTACAAGTCTGAAGCATTTTAGGAATGTGTATCATATCTATTACTAGAAAATATGAATATTTATGCTCGACAATGTACTTATCATTGTCGTGTGCAAAATTACGGTAGAAGTAACCTTGCAATTTTGAAATATAAGGTTTACTCATGCAAATTGTGTAACTGTTGAGAACTGTATTGTATAAGAACGCATCATCATGATTCTTAATTTGTGTGATATTGTTAGAGACAAATCAGATATTTTTATTTGTTTCCTGTTTCAGTTGATGGGGATTATACATCTTGGAGTGCATGGTCACCTTGTACTGTATCCTGTGGGGATGGTTATCAAACCAGGTCAAGGATATGCAATTCTCCATCACCTGAGAATGGCGGAAAAACATGCATTGAGCAAGGGCTTGGACCTTCCTTCGAGCTGCAAATTTGCAGACAAGCTGAGTGTCCAGGTAATTGCTTTACGAAAGACTTTTCTTTGTTTGCAGGCTATTCATTAACAGTTATCGACAGCATGTTCGACAATTTAGTTTCCACTAAGCTTGTCTTTATCTCATCATTTGCAGTTGTAAGCAACTTGACAATGAAAGGTTTGATGCATATTCTTCTTATACCTCATCAGTCTCCCAAATCATAAATAAGATTGAAAAATGTAGAAGTGTGCTTATTGTTATATGCTAAAATACAAATAGCTTATAGTAACTGTGGCCACCTTCAAATTGATTTTTACTTCCCGCAGATACAACACCATTGAAACACCATCTAAGATTAAGGATTATTAACCGTTCAGGAAATTCAGCAAATCTATATTATTCGGATGGCGTTGAGTCAGGTAATGAACGAATTGGTCATGAAATGATTGAGGAAATTAAACCAAAGATTGATTTTGTTAATGGAGTACCAGCAAATTATACAGTAACGGCAACGAATTTGGCTGATAATTCTCCTTTGTATATCAATGGAAAGGAACAGATTGTTGCTGTGCCCAGCGCTCAGAAGATGGATTATAATTTGTACCTCACTAAAAGTAAAGGTAAGCGCTAGTTAGTATGTAGTGAGAAGTTCGAGATGCAACATTTATGGAGAAATATGAAGGTCCCTTGAGTGTAGCTAGAAGGGAAATTCTTTTTTGAGTGAAATGAAAGTTATAACAGTTTAAGAGTCAACGGAAAAATTTTTAATGATTTACCTGTTTTACTTCAACTCCTGTTGAGCCAAAATTAACATAACTTGCTATTATGCTGTAAAACGATTTTATTGAATTATAATTACATTTCCGTTCACAGGTGCTTTTTGCAAGTGAATGAATTAGATCCCATGTGTTGTGACTCAACTTGTATTTCGGTAGTTTCATATCTTAAGTATGTTAGGTAAAACCATATTTTTACACACATAAACACTTACATTAGTTCATCCTCAGAATTTTCGTTGCCCCTCGGCAACCTCCTCAGTGAGAATACTCACTGAGGAGGTTGCCGAGGGGCAACGAAAATTCTTATGAACTAATGTAAGTGTTTATGTGTTTAAAAATATGGTTTTACTTAACATACTTAAGGTATGAAACTACCGAAATACAATTTGAATTATAATTATAAAGTATATTACACCTGAAATAGTGTAAAGTGGGAAGTGGAAGTGCTCCTAGGGAAGCTGGAGAAATTGCAGAGGGAGAAAATATTTTCAAATTCTTCATCACCGCTTTATCACTCTTATACAGCATAGCATATTTATGTTACCTTTTGACAATACGTTTATTCATATTTTTGAGTCTTTCGTTTAGCATATAGTCAGCCTTCGAAGTCATCTTTTCTGAACCTTTTGTATATAGTGTTTTTTAAATTCTTTTTTAATTTTCTAGATGAAAATAATGGTGAAATGAAAGATTACTACATTGATATTTTATTCATTAATAATGCTTCTGGAAATGCTACGCTTCTGTATAAGGAGTTTGATGTGATTCGGGACAGAACTGTTCTGTTAGGGAATCCTTACAGAATGAAGGCAATAGTAAGGACAACTGTTAGTCCTTCATACAATATATCAGCTACTAAAATGTATAGTAGAGATCAGTACTATTTGAATGGATATCTGGCATATCCTTTTACTCCTTCAATTGGAAAACCGGGTCCTATGCACATGGTTTACATTACTGATGGACGTAAGTGTGTTTTCTTGCATGTTTGATAGGTTTTAAAATTGTCATAGTTGGAATCTATGTCCACAAGGATTACTTCATTAGAGGCTATCTTCATATTGTTCATATAAGTAATGACGATTTTGCTATTATTCATTGTGTTTGATATCTCAGCTTGCTTTGTTAATGATAACTGTATCTTTCCTCGGAGATAGTAGCGTGAGTAATTGATAAGTGAATTTACTGGTCGGAAACTGGTTTCGGAATTCCTTGAATTCCTTGAATTGTTCTTGAATTTGTTTGGTTTGGAAATGTTCTTGAAAAATGCAACTTTGTTAAGACTGTTCTTGAATTGTTCTTGAATTTTGGAATTTTTCTTGTGCAAATTTTGTTGTCCTCTTTTCAAGCTAAGGAAGTTTACATCCATGTTAATGACAGTTTCGAGTATATTTGACCTATAATATTTGACACTTTTGCTCCCACTTACAGTATTGGCAGGAAATGTTTTTAGAATCTTCTGTACTGCAGATTTTGGTGTTCTTGAAAGTTTTATAATGCTCTGAAAATGTTCTGGGAATTTTTCTTTACTATTTTTCTTGACCATTGGTGGCCAATATGATTTAGTTACATTTTCTGTTGAATAGTGATCGTAGCGGTTTTGTATGCTTAATGGTGATTTCGTCTTGATTTTCAATCTCTTCTTGAATCATATATTTCAGCATCTGTTGCATCAGTCATACCGAGAACATATTACATAAACTTGGAAGTAATAAATCAAGCTGGAATGTCTGTCTCTGTGAAATACAAGGATGAAAAGGAGTCGATTGATCTCCCAGCTGGAGGAGTGGGATTTGTCAAGTATTCTGTTTTGTCTGTTGTTCCACCTGACTCCATTGTTTATCGTGTCCATGAATCTGACAGTGGGGAAATGCTACTGCTTAATGGAAAGTCGGAGTTGTCAATAACGCCACGTTTGTCGAGTGAATCAAAGTATAGGATTATAATAACAAAAGAGGGTATGTATACTGCTTTATATCTTTGAAGTCCACAGCTGAATAGCTGTTTTTATTACAGACAATATGAACATAAACTTGTATAGTATGCCTTTTGTTTGCCTGTTTACCGTTCTCTACTCATCCTTATGTAAATGACTACAATATTGATATTTCAGATTGGACTTTAATCATTGCTTTTATCTCCTTCTCATTTCTTGTTCTTTACAGGACTACCTATGACTCCAAAGACCTATTATTTGAGTGTGACTTTGATAAATGCTGGAAAACAGATAGCACTTGTAAATTGGATAGAACATGATGGTCGTAAAATCTACATGGATGTTTATCCACAATCACAAAAGACTAAAGAGGCAGTGTTTACGTCTGTCACAAAGCCATATCCAGTGGAAATTACGGCTATTGGAAAAGAAACTAACACATCCTTGCTGCTTAATTCTAAAGCTGTAGTTACAGTCACTCCAAAGGAAATCAAAGAGACGACTACTATCACAATAGGAGAAGGTCTTGAAAACAGTTTATAGATCAGGCTTCATATAGGCATTTTTCTATGACACACCTTTACAGGATGATCTCTTTAATCAAGTTATAAATTCTTTTATTTTATCACCTTTAAAAGAGGATTATTGTATGATGCCTTTGAATTATGTACGGTGGACCCCATCTTTCTATGGCCGTTACACTAATACTACCACCTAGTTATTTGGAGCACTTTTTCGACCCGGAAATGCCACCTACAAAGTCTTCTAAAACGTTTGCCTATGAATTTAGAATTAATTTCTATTCTTTTAACTCCTAATGTTGTCCCATCTTCGTTAGTCCTGCAATAAAAATTACTACGTCCAATGCATAGGGATGGTAGCCGTATTACCTGGGTTCCACTGTAGTTTCTTTAATTGATTGGTACACTATTAACCAGGTGATTTGCTTAATAGTGCGCCAATCAAGTAATCATTGATTTGTCAAATAAGTGTCGTATTTTCTTTAGCTATAATTTCTTGTCATGATAATTGAAAGCCGTTTGCTGTAAGGACCTTTGCAGGGTGATAGTAACTTTTGTGATTTGTATTTGCAGAAAATGCCCAGAAAGTTTATTATCTTCATCTTAAATTTGTGAATTCTGGGAAGAACGTAGCAGTTGTTGCTTGGATGGATCCTGAAGGAAAGCAAAGAAGCCTTGATGTTAGCCCCGGATCGGTTGAGGATGAAGCTATATTTTCTGCCACAGAGGCTCCTACAAGTGTTGAAATAACAGCAACTGATAAAGAGACAAATAAACAAGTAACAGTTAACAACGTGAATAAACTGCAAGTAACGCCCTTGGAAGTTGATGAAATGATAACAATAAATATCGGTCAAGGTATTTGCTATTACACTCGAAATTTAAGTTATTATCTCACAAAAGTTGAATATATATTAAATGTATCCTGCTATTTCTAATATGTTGTAAAATCTAGTTGGATAATTTGTGAATCATGTAAGATAGTTATCAGTATCAAAGATACGAGTAAATTTAACAAATGGAATTAAGATTTAACTTTTTAGAGCTGTACGTTCCTTATATGTTTTGTCTAGTTGTTTTACCTTAGGTAATGATTTAAGAACCTAAGCTGACAATAGTCACTTGTAAAATTTCTCATTTCCATTACATTTTAGATACAACGACAATACCCACGAAAGCTTATTACTTGATAATACGTGTTACCAACTTAGGAACCAACGCTTCAGATGCCATCCTCAAATATAAAGGACCGCAAGGTCCTGAAGAGCTTGATGTTTTGGCTGGGCAGATTGTCACCAAGGAAATCATATTTACAACTTCCATGCAGCCTGCAACAGTAGAGGTTAAAGGTTATGAGAAAGCAACTAATTCTCATATCCTGATTAATGGCAAAAGTTCAATCCTAGTAATTCCAACATTAGCAAAATTTGTTAATGAGATTGATATATCCGATCAAGGTATGTTCTGCAAGTTTTGTTCAGTGATGTAGTGGTTTATCGTGTCGTATCGATTCATGTGAACTGTGCTGCTGACTGGCCAAAGATCTGATCCTTTTTCAAGATGAATAGTTTATGATGTTCTTAGAAATTGATATATATATATATATATATATATATATATATATATATATATATATATATATATATATATATATATATATATATATATATATATATATATATATATATATATATATATATATATATATATATATATATATATATATAACTATGTTGAGAACATAAAGTTACATTTTAGGGAGTGGGAATCAGTACACATACTATTTTTCCGTAAATGCAACAAATGCCGCGAGCAATGATGCTGAACTGCAGTGGAAGGGAGCTGCTGGTCAAGATCAGCTTGTTGTTTGGAAGAACAGTAGTGCTGAGAAAAACATTGTAGTGAGAACTTCCAGTATGCCGCAACCATTTCTCATCTCAGCATATGAAAAAGGCACTAATATCACTTTCTTGATTAATGGAATGGAGTATGTGAATGTTCCTTTGTCTTTGGCTAAGAAGACAACATTCTTGACAATAACGGATCGTAAGTTGATATATAATGCCTGACTGTATATGAGATATATTGAATCTACTAGTGCAGTAAAATTAATTGGTTGCGCTCTAGTGCTCGCTTTGCAGCGCATTACATCAATGGCGCAGAGTTACTTAGACTTTGAAATTTACTGCCGAGATTGCATACTTTAATAGATTTTTTCACCTATCCTATTGTTGCTTCTTTATAGAACTCATGGTGCTAGAAACTTTTCACCTTTAAGAGGTTCAAAGTATTTTGCTAACTTATATGTCACAAAGTATTTCGCACATTTAAGTACCCTGTAGTCACAGTGTTTTGTAAGGATGAACCTGTTGGTTTCAATATCCTTAAAATGATATCATCTGACTTTGATGATCTTGTACTCTCTTTCCGTTTTCTTTCTCGACCATTGCAAGTTTTCAATTCTCAGTCTGTTGCATGGAGATTGATGTCTGTATGTGCATCAAATTGTGTTTCATTATTTACTGCAGTTCCTTTTCTCTTATACATGAAATATGTCTTGTAGTAATAATGCTCAAGTATTAGTACCTTTATCTGTATATTCAATCCTATATCCTAAAAGTTTGCTCGGTATTTTCAGGTGAAGAAGGAAAGAAAGGGAAAATGTACTATATTTCACTCTCAATTTTAAATCAGTCTCCGGAAAATATAACTGTGTCATTTTTGGAAAACGGTGTATTTAAAGAGGAAGATATTCCTAGCTCATCAGTGGGTAGCATTGCAATGTCAATTGTGAGTGATGTCCAGCCTCTTGAAGTCGAATTTAAAGGATTTTTGAAAGGGACTGCCACTGCGGTTATGCTGAATGGAACGGATAGCTTGAGAGTCACACCAACTGAAACTCTACTTACTCTGCCTGTTGTTGTTCAATATGGTAAGCTTCCATACTTACTGAGTCGTGATGCTTCTTTTTGACACCACTGAACAAAGAAAGCAGAAATAGTGGATAATTACAAATCTATTTCTATATTAGTTAAGCTACAGTGTGACTTCATTTGTTATACTTTTTCCACTGTTCAATATATATATATATATATATATATATATATATATATATATATATATATATATATATATATATATATATATATATATATATATATATATATATATATATATATATATATATATAGGATAACAAAGAAATGACTCTCAGTCTTCAAGTGACAAAGTGACAATTTGTCGCTACTAGTTTCACCCGTTCGGGTAGCGAAAAATTGTCACTTGCAGATTCAGAATCATGTCTTTGTTTATCCTATCGCTTGACTGTGCATAGATTAAATTCAAAGTTTTCACATACACACACATACACATACACACCACACACACGCACACACACACACACACACACACACACACACACACACATACATATATATATATATATATATATATATATATATATATATATATATATATATATATATATATATATATATATATATATATATATATATATATATATATATATATATATATATATATATATATACATACATATACATATATATATATATATACATATATATATATATATATATATATATATATATATATATATATATATATATATATATATATATATATATATATATATATATATATATATATATATATATATATAGGAAAAACGAAAGAAATGACTTTGATTCCTTGATAGACAATTATTGCTGCCAATTTTTCTATATAGTTGCCAATATATATATATATTTATGTGTATATTAGTATATATAATAAGAACTTTGGCCATGAAGATTTACTTTGTCCTTTGGCCAGTGAACAGTATGAACACAAGATTTTTCACCGTATTGTGTTTCTGCTAGAAAACATAATAAAGTTTACTCTTGCATATTTTAGCATCATTTTGCTTTCATTAATACAGGTGAGGACACCATAAAAACGTACTATTTCTCAATAAATGTAACAAATGAACTTGGCATTGATGCTGAAATAAAATGGAGGGGCGTTTTAGAGGAAGAAGAATTGGTTGTTTGGAAGAATAGTGTTGCTATGAAGGAAACTGCTCTAACAAGTTCAACTAAGCCTCATGATTTTACATTAAGAGCATACGAAAGAGGAACTACGCACCCTTTGAAGTTGAACAATGCTAATGCAGTAGATATACCTTTGTCTCTCACAAAGGAAACCATTAACATCAGAATATCTAAAGGTAAGTATCTGTGTTATATGCTTAGTCGTTTTCTGACATACAGGTAAAGGAAAGAGCTAAAGACATGTAAGTTTTCTTCACCACTGTAAGAATATTAAGCACTTATAGGAGAGTTCCTATATTTTTCTTTTAAACTCTTTAACCTGACTGGCATTATTCCATACGTTCAAATACAAACCTATTTACAAGTACAGAGTTTGCTTTCTATCCAGTCATTATGAAACTTCTAACTTTAGTAATCTAAGTATCTACCTGCAACTCCAAGAGGATTATCACCATTATGCGAAGTAAAGCTCACATACTCTTACAAAGTCTAAATTAGTTCTTTGCAACACCATTATTCAATATCACTACTACATACCTTATCCAGCCATGCCATCCGTGAAATTACCATTCGCCCCAACGATCCTTCTTATTCACACATCTACCATTGTGATGCATATCACTGCATAATTACCCAGCACCATTTTCTTACAGATCAATTCCAGACACCTTACTATGTAAGTCTGTCAGTGACCAATCAATCACCCGATGATATTGAGATAAAGTATACAGTGAATGGACAAGAGCAGAAACAAGAGTTCCCCAAGGGTTCAGCAGGTGGTTTTGATGTAACAGTGCAAAGCGCAGCTGAGCCTGGTGCAATTGAATTCAAAACTTACAAGAAGGGTACATCAACGTCTGTGTTGATGAATGGAGAAGGCGGCCTGAAGATCACACCCACTGAAGCAAAGAATACAGTTAGTGTGACAGTGGGAGGTGGAAGTGCTGGCGGACAAGTGAAGACATACTATGCAAGTCTGTCAGTGACCAATCAATCACCCGATGATATTGAGATAAAGTACACAGTGAATGGACAAGAGCAGAAACAAGAGTTCCCCAAGGGTTCAGCAGGTGGTTTTGATGTAACAGTGCAAAGCGCAGCTGAGCCTGGTGCAATTGAATTCAAAGCTTACAAGAAGGGTACATCAACGTCTGTGTTGATGAATGGAGAAGGCGGCCTGAAGATCACACCCACTGAAGCAAAGAATACAGTTAGTGTGACAGTGGGAGGTGGAAGTGCTGGCGGACAAGCGAAGACATACTATGCAAGTCTGTCAGTGACCAATCAATCACCCGATGATATTGAGATAAAGTACACAGTGAATGGACAAGAGCAGAAACAAGAGTTCCCCAAGGGTTCAGCAGGTGGTTTTGATGTAACAGTGCAAAGCGCAGCTGAGCCTGGTGCAATTGAATTCAAAGCTTACAAGAAGGGTACATCAACGTCTGTGTTGATGAATGGAGAAGGCGGCCTGAAGATCACACCCACTGAAGCAAAGAATACAGTTAGTGTGACAGTGGGAGGTGGAAGTGCTGGCGGACAAGCGAAGGCATACTATGCAAGTCTGTCAGTGACCAATCAATCACCCGATGATATTGAGATAAAGTACACAGTGAATGGACAAGAGCAGAAACAAGAGTTCCCCAAGGGTTCAGCAGGTGGTTTTGATGTAACAGTGCAAAGCGCAGCTGAGCCTGGTGCAATTGAATTCAAAGCTTACAAGAAGGGTACATCAACGTCTGTGTTGATGAATGGAGAAGGCGGCCTGAAGATCACACCCACTGAAGCAAAGAATACAGTTAGTGTGACAGTGGGAGGTGGAAGTGCTGGTGGACAAGCGAAGACTTACTATGCAAGTCTGTCAGTGACCAATCAATCACCCGATGATATTGAGATAAAGTACACAGTGAATGGACAAGAGCAGAAACAAGAGTTCCCCAAGGGTTCAGCAGGTGGTTTTGATGTAACAGTGCAAAGCGCAGCTGAGCCTGGTGCAATTGAATTCAAAGCTTACAAGAAGGGTACATCAACGTCTGTGTTGATGAATGGAGAAGGCGGCCTGAAGATCACACCCACTGAAGCAAAGAATACAGTTAGTGTGACAGTGGGAGGTGGAAGTGCTGGCGGACAAGCGAAGACATACTATGCAAGTCTGTCAGTGACCAATCAATCACCCGATGATATTGAGATAAAGTACACAGTGAATGGACAAGAGCAGAAACAAGAGTTCCCCAAGGGTTCAGCAGGTGGTTTTGATGTAACAGTGCAAAGCGCAGCTGAGCCTGGTGCAATTGAATTCAAAGCTTACAAGAAGGGTACATCAACGTCTGTGTTGATGAATGGAGAAGGCGGCCTGAAGATCACACCCACTGAAGCAAAGAATACAGTTAGTGTGACAGTGGGAGGTGGAAGTGCTGGCGGACAAGCGAAGACATACTATGCAAGTCTGTCAGTGACCAATCAATCACCCGATGATATTGAGATAAAGTACACAGTGAATGGACAAGAGCAGAAACAAGAGTTCCCCAAGGGTTCAGCAGGTGGTTTTGATGTAACAGTGCAAAGCGCAGCTGAGCCTGGTGCAATTGAATTCAAAGCTTACAAGAAGGGTACATCAACGTCTGTGTTGATGAATGGAGAAGGCGGCCTGAAGATCACACCCACTGAAGCAAAGAATACAGTTAGTGTGACAGTGGGAGGTGGAAGTGCTGGCGGACAAGCGAAGACTTACTATGCAAGTCTGTCAGTGACCAATCAATCACCCGATGATATTGAGATAAAGTACACAGTGAATGGACAAGAGCAGAAACAAGAGTTCCCCAAGGGTTCAGCAGGTGGTTTTGATGTAACAGTGCAAAGCGCAGCTGAGCCTGGTGCAATTGAATTCAAAGCTTACAAGAAGGGTACATCAACGTCTGTGTTGATGAATGGAGAAGGCGGCCTGAAGATCACACCCACTGAAGCAAAGAATACAGTTAGTGTGACAGTGGGAGGTGGAAGTGCTGGCGGACAAGCGAAGACATACTATGCAAGTCTGTCAGTGACCAATCAATCACCCGATGATATTGAGATAAAGTACACAGTGAATGGACAAGAGCAGAAACAAGAGTTCCCCAAGGGTTCAGCAGGTGGTTTTGATGTAACAGTGCAAAGCGCAGCTGAGCCTGGTGCAATTGAATTCAAAGCTTACAAGAAGGGTACATCAACGTCTGTGTTGATGAATGGAGAAGGCGGCCTGAAGATCACACCCACTGAAGCAAAGAATACAGTTAGTGTGACAGTGGGAGGTGGAAGTGCTGGCGGACAAGCGAAGACATACTATGCAAGTCTGTCAGTGACCAATCAATCACCCGATGATATTGAGATAAAGTACACAGTGAATGGACAAGAGCAGAAACAAGAGTTCCCCAAGGGTTCAGCAGGTGGTTTTGATGTAACAGTGCAAAGCGCTGCTGAGCCTGGTGCAATTGAATTCAAAGCTTACAAGAAGGGTACATCAACGTCTGTGTTGATGAATGGAGAAGGCGGCCTGAAGATCACACCCACTGAAGCAAAGAATACAGTTAGTGTGACAGTGGGAGGTGGAAGTGCTGGCGGACAAGCGAAGACTTACTATGCAAGTCTGTCAGTGACCAATCAATCACCCGATGATATTGAGATAAAGTACACAGTGAATGGACAAGAGCAGAAACAAGAGTTCCCCAAGGGTTCAGCAGGTGGTTTTGATGTAACAGTGCAAAGCGCAGCTGAGCCTGGTGCAATTGAATTCAAAGCTTACAAGAAGGGTACATCAACGTCTGTGTTGATGAATGGAGAAGGCGGCCTGAAGATCACACCCACTGAAGCAAAGAATACAGTTAGTGTGACAGTGGGAGGTGGAAGTGCTGGCGGACAAGCGAAGACATACTATGCAAGTCTGTCAGTGACCAATCAATCACCCGATGATATTGAGATAAAGTATACAGTGAATGGACAAGAGCAGAAACAAGAGTTCCCCAAGGGTTCAGCAGGTGGTTTTGATGTAACAGTGCAAAGCGCAGCTGAGCCTGGTGCAATTGAATTCAAAACTTACAAGAAGGGTACATCAACGTCTGTGTTGATGAATGGAGAAGGCGGCCTGAAGATCACACCCACTGAAGCAAAGAATACAGTTAGTGTGACAGTGGGAGGTGGAAGTGCTGGCGGACAAGTGAAGACATACTATGCAAGTCTGTCAGTGACCAATCAATCACCCGATGATATTGAGATAAAGTACACAGTGAATGGACAAGAGCAGAAACAAGAGTTCCCCAAGGGTTCAGCAGGTGGTTTTGATGTAACAGTGCAAAGCGCAGCTGAGCCTGGTGCAATTGAATTCAAAGCTTACAAGAAGGGTACATCAACGTCTGTGTTGATGAATGGAGAAGGCGGCCTGAAGATCACACCCACTGAAGCAAAGAATACAGTTAGTGTGACAGTGGGAGGTGGAAGTGCTGGCGGACAAGCGAAGACATACTATGCAAGTCTGTCAGTGACCAATCAATCACCCGATGATATTGAGATAAAGTACACAGTGAATGGACAAGAGCAGAAACAAGAGTTCCCCAAGGGTTCAGCAGGTGGTTTTGATGTAACAGTGCAAAGCGCAGCTGAGCCTGGTGCAATTGAATTCAAAGCTTACAAGAAGGGTACATCAACGTCTGTGTTGATGAATGGAGAAGGCGGCCTGAAGATCACACCCACTGAAGCAAAGAATACAGTTAGTGTGACAGTGGGAGGTGGAAGTGCTGGCGGACAAGCGAAGGCATACTATGCAAGTCTGTCAGTGACCAATCAATCACCCGATGATATTGAGATAAAGTACACAGTGAATGGACAAGAGCAGAAACAAGAGTTCCCCAAGGGTTCAGCAGGTGGTTTTGATGTAACAGTGCAAAGCGCAGCTGAGCCTGGTGCAATTGAATTCAAAGCTTACAAGAAGGGTACATCAACGTCTGTGTTGATGAATGGAGAAGGCGGCCTGAAGATCACACCCACTGAAGCAAAGAATACAGTTAGTGTGACAGTGGGAGGTGGAAGTGCTGGTGGACAAGCGAAGACTTACTATGCAAGTCTGTCAGTGACCAATCAATCACCCGATGATATTGAGATAAAGTACACAGTGAATGGACAAGAGCAGAAACAAGAGTTCCCCAAGGGTTCAGCAGGTGGTTTTGATGTAACAGTGCAAAGCGCAGCTGAGCCTGGTGCAATTGAATTCAAAGCTTACAAGAAGGGTACATCAACGTCTGTGTTGATGAATGGAGAAGGCGGCCTGAAGATCACACCCACTGAAGCAAAGAATACAGTTAGTGTGACAGTGGGAGGTGGAAGTGCTGGCGGACAAGCGAAGACATACTATGCAAGTCTGTCAGTGACCAATCAATCACCCGATGATATTGAGATAAAGTACACAGTGAATGGACAAGAGCAGAAACAAGAGTTCCCCAAGGGTTCAGCAGGTGGTTTTGATGTAACAGTGCAAAGCGCAGCTGAGCCTGGTGCAATTGAATTCAAAGCTTACAAGAAGGGTACATCAACGTCTGTGTTGATGAATGGAGAAGGCGGCCTGAAGATCACACCCACTGAAGCAAAGAATACAGTTAGTGTGACAGTGGGAGGTGGAAGTGCTGGCGGACAAGCGAAGACATACTATGCAAGTCTGTCAGTGACCAATCAATCACCCGATGATATTGAGATAAAGTACACAGTGAATGGACAAGAGCAGAAACAAGAGTTCCCCAAGGGTTCAGCAGGTGGTTTTGATGTAACAGTGCAAAGCGCAGCTGAGCCTGGTGCAATTGAATTCAAAGCTTACAAGAAGGGTACATCAACGTCTGTGTTGATGAATGGAGAAGGCGGCCTGAAGATCACACCCACTGAAGCAAAGAATACAGTTAGTGTGACAGTGGGAGGTGGAAGTGCTGGCGGACAAGCGAAGACTTACTATGCAAGTCTGTCAGTGACCAATCAATCACCCGATGATATTGAGATAAAGTACACAGTGAATGGACAAGAGCAGAAACAAGAGTTCCCCAAGGGTTCAGCAGGTGGTTTTGATGTAACAGTGCAAAGCGCAGCTGAGCCTGGTGCAATTGAATTCAAAGCTTACAAGAAGGGTACATCAACGTCTGTGTTGATGAATGGAGAAGGCGGCCTGAAGATCACACCCACTGAAGCAAAGAATACAGTTAGTGTGACAGTGGGAGGTGGAAGTGCTGGCGGACAAGCGAAGACATACTATGCAAGTCTGTCAGTGACCAATCAATCACCCGATGATATTGAGATAAAGTACACAGTGAATGGACAAGAGCAGAAACAAGAGTTCCCCAAGGGTTCAGCAGGTGGTTTTGATGTAACAGTGCAAAGCGCAGCTGAGCCTGGTGCAATTGAATTCAAAGCTTACAAGAAGGGTACATCAACGTCTGTGTTGATGAATGGAGAAGGCGGCCTGAAGATCACACCCACTGAAGCAAAGAATACAGTTAGTGTGACAGTGGGAGGTGGAAGTGCTGGCGGACAAGCGAAGACATACTATGCAAGTCTGTCAGTGACCAATCAATCACCCGATGATATTGAGATAAAGTACACAGTGAATGGACAAGAGCAGAAACAAGAGTTCCCCAAGGGTTCAGCAGGTGGTTTTGATGTAACAGTGCAAAGCGCTGCTGAGCCTGGTGCAATTGAATTCAAAGCTTACAAGAAGGGTACATCAACGTCTGTGTTGATGAATGGAGAAGGCGGCCTGAAGATCACACCCACTGAAGCAAAGAATACAGTTAGTGTGACAGTGGGAGGTGGAAGTGCTGGCGGACAAGCGAAGACTTACTATGCAAGTCTGTCAGTGACCAATCAATCACCCGATGATATTGAGATAAAGTACACAGTGAATGGACAAGAGCAGAAACAAGAGTTCCCCAAGGGTTCAGCAGGTGGTTTTGATGTAACAGTGCAAAGCGCAGCTGAGCCTGGTGCAATTGAATTCAAAGCTTACAAGAAGGGTACATCAACGTCTGTGTTGATGAATGGAGAAGGCGGCCTGAAGATCACACCCACTGAAGCAAAGAATACAGTTAGTGTGACAGTGGGAGGTGGAAGTGCTGGCGGACAAGCGAAGACATACTATGCAAGTCTGTCAGTGACCAATCAATCACCCGATGATATTGAGATAAAGTACACAGTGAATGGACAAGAGCAGAAACAAGAGTTCCCCAAGGGTTCAGCAGGTGGTTTTGATGTAACAGTGCAAAGCGCAGCTGAGCCTGGTGCAATTGAATTCAAAGCTTACAAGAAGGGTACATCAACGTCTGTGTTGATGAATGGAGAAGGCGGCCTGAAGATCACACCCACTGAAGCAAAGAATACAGTTAGTGTGACAGTGGGAGGTGGAAGTGCTGGCGGACAAGCGAAGACATATTATGCAAGTCTGTCAGTGACCAATCAATCACCCGATGATATTGAGATAAAGTACACAGTGAATGGACAAGAGCAGAAACAAGAGTTCCCCAAGGGTTCAGCAGGTGGTTTTGATGTAACAGTGCAAAGCGCAGCTGAGCCTGGTGCAATTGAATTCAAAGCTTACAAGAAGGGTACATCAACGTCTGTGTTGATGAATGGAGAAGGCGGCCTGAAGATCACACCCACTGAAGCAAAGAATACAGTTAGTGTGACAGTGGGAGGTGGAAGTGCTGGCGGACAAGCGAAGACTTACTATGCAAGTCTGTCAGTGACCAATCAATCACCCGATGATATTGAGATAAAGTACACAGTGAATGGACAAGAGCAGAAACAAGAGTTCCCCAAGGGTTCAGCAGGTGGTTTTGATGTAACAGTGCAAAGCGCAGCTGAGCCTGGTGCGATTGAATTCAAAGCTTACAAGAAGGGTACATCAACGTCTGTGTTGATGAATGGAGAAGGCGGCCTGAAGATCACACCCACTGAAGCAAAGAATACAGTTAGTGTGACAGTGGGAGGTGGAAGTGCTGGCGGACAAGCGAAGACATACTATGCAAGTCTGTCAGTGACCAATCAATCACCCGATGATATTGAGATAAAGTACACAGTGAATGGACAAGAGCAGAAACAAGAGTTCCCCAAGGGTTCAGCAGGTGGTTTTGATGTAACAGTGCAAAGCGCAGCTGAGCCTGGTGCAATTGAATTCAAAGCTTACAAGAAGGGTACATCAACGTCTGTGTTGATGAATGGAGAAGGCGGCCTGAAGATCACACCCACTGAAGCAAAGAATACAGTTAGTGTGACAGTGGGAGGTGGAAGTGCTGGCGGACAAGCGAAGACATACTATGCAAGTCTGTCAGTGACCAATCAATCACCCGATGATATTGAGATAAAGTACACAGTGAATGGACAAGAGCAGAAACAAGAGTTCCCCAAGGGTTCAGCAGGTGGTTTTGATGTAACAGTGCAAAGCGCAGCTGAGCCTGGTGCAATTGAATTCAAAGCTTACAAGAAGGGTACATCAACGTCTGTGTTGATGAATGGAGAAGGCGGCCTGAAGATCACACCCACTGAAGCAAAGAATACAGTTAGTGTGACAGTGGGAGGTGGAAGTGCTGGCGGACAAGCGAAGACATACTATGCAAGTCTGTCAGTGACCAATCAATCACCCGATGATATTGAGATAAAGTACACAGTGAATGGACAAGAGCAGAAACAAGAGTTCCCCAAGGGTTCAGCAGGTGGTTTTGATGTAACAGTGCAAAGCGCAGCTGAGCCTGGTGCAATTGAATTCAAAGCTTACAAGAAGGGTACATCAACGTCTGTGTTGATGAATGGTAGACCTATCCTTAGTGTCTCTCTTGTTGATGTCAAAAAGTCGATTAGTGTTGTGATTTCTGATTCTTCAGGTATGCTCATTGAAGTTGTGTAAGGTTTTCTTTGTCCGTCGTGTAGTTACTATATAGCGCTATAGTATGGTGAATTGTAGTCTTGTTTTTTGTAGGCTGTTATTTTATTGCAGTCCTGTTGTTGTGCTGTTGCTTTTGAATGTGTTTGTGAATGTCATGCCTTCCTATGGAGACACGTTGTACAATACCTATCTTGGGTTGTATATAGGCTAACGTATATTGTCTTACAAACAGTTCTCTTTGATTCACCTTCTCTAATACGCCCCACAAAGATGTTGCGTGAATTAGAATTTAGTATCACCTGAATCAAGCTCATGTAGCAGGTGCATGTTGTACGCTCTTTATTTGTTTTTACCATGAATTCCACCTACATGACATTCGCATTCTTTCATTTCATTTGTTGCATTCTCATATCTTGGAAGCATTTTCACACAATCCCTTGATACGCTCTGTTGAGAAAAGAAATCATTTTGTAAAATTCGTCATTGTCAATTTTTGTTTTCGTTAACACGTAAGACGTAATGCAAGTAGGCAACGAGAAACAGTTATTGTTCCAATATACATTGGTGCGAATTCCACCTGCATGACATTCGCAGTGTTACATACAAATTAGAATTAACGACAAATCCAATTGTGAAACCCCTTTTGGAACACTTACCAGTCTTCATCTTCAGTGTAAAGGGAAAAAATATGCAATTTACATTGCATTGCATATTTTTACATTTTTACAATTCAGAACGCAATGAAATGTGAACTGCATATCTTTTTGACTGTACGCTCTGGATGAAGCTTGATAATTGCTCTGAATCATTTTCCACATCTGGATTCATCATTAATTCTACTTTGTATGTAACATTTCGAGTCTCATGTACCTGGAATCGGCATCACATTATGTAACAACAAGAACTATGCTTCGGAATATCCTACTTGTTTTGTGGTGTATAATACAACTGCGATTTGCTGCTAACATTGCGAAAGTGCCACTTAGAATGTTTTACAGACTTTTTATGATCCTAACTTGGATTTGTTGTGCAATCCATTTAAAGAATTTTTTGAAATTGCAGCGGCCACCGCGAGAAATTCACATAATACAATACCTGGCAAGTTATATGCTAATCTGCATGTTGGAAATCATGCTGGCAAAAAGGTTACTTTGGTCTGGAGTGAGGATGATAGTCCAAAAACTAGGGATATGGTTGATGGCGAGAGTGTAGATATCCTGAAGTCGGTGGATTTGTCTCAGACAAAAAATGGAAATATACCATCTTATGAAATTCAAGTCAGAGAATTTGATACAGGAAACAATCTAATGATTAATGGCCAAAAGACATACACTGTGACAACTACAGAGGACCCTAACAACACACAATTCATTGAAATCACCCCTGAAGGTTTGTTAAATGTTTATTACTTATAGGCCTACGGTAACATGAAGAATACCTTATTCTGTCATTGTGGTTCCCTGTTTTGTTCCGTTCTAGAGATCCCATGTTAGAGTATCGTAGGTCTCTTGGATTTCGATTTATTGTCTGCTTGTATCCTCCCCCCATAATGATTTGTGTCTACATTCGTTTCCTTTGTTGATCATTGCATGCTATGGGTTAGTTGGATTTTTCTAGCTACTTATTGTTATCTTTCACTTTTATTTACTTTAGATGCCATATACATGGTGCTTTTTACGTAAGAAAGTGCTTACTTTTGATGTTTACAGATATCAATATATTGTTATGGTCCCATTGTACAATTTCAATTTCAGATACAACAAATCAAATAAAGCAGGCAGCTCTTCCAGATCAGACCACTGGTGGGATGAAAGCATATCTTGTTGTATTATTTGATAATCAGCTGGACAGAGTTATCAAGATACTGCCATCGAGAAGCAGTCGTGGAAAGTATTTTGTTGAACCAAGAGGATATCTTATGGTGAATATCACCATAGATAGTCATGACCCATTTGAGAAAATTTCGTTCAAAGCCTTCGACCAGGATCGCACTACCCAGATATTGTTAAATAACAGCTTAAGTATTGAGCTAATACCTTCAACAAACCAAAGCAGTAGTCATAGAATTGTTCTAACTCCGCAAGGTACACCCTTTTGCACGATTTTATTAATTTTTATGTCAATTGAAGCATTTGGTTCTTTGTTTGCATCTCTATCTGCAATAAAAATGAGTTTTTTATTATCAGTTGCAACTTCATTTAAGGATTGCTTGTTATTTGACATTGACAGCAAGTGCTTATATTTCATTAAAGATGGACTTGCAGGTCAAAGCATGCATGCATTTTATAATCTTCAAGTTTTATATGTTTCAGAGCTATTTTGTTTGAAAATGAATAAGCAGAGGAATATTTGTATTAATGGTGTATTCGGTAAGCTACTCTCGATACGAGAGTCTCTCAAGTGTGATAGTTCACTGAAGTTGTAGCATTTCAGTCATTTTCACATGACCAGGACCGAGAGTCTCTCTCACATTCGACTTACTTTGCTGTGCATTACATGAAGTGCTATTTTATTTATTTTTTGTGGAATAGCTCTGAAGATCATTCCCAGCCATTCGTATGCACTTCTTGAAAAGCAAGTTGATCTCATTTTGGGTAATCCGAACCTCAAAACTCACGGCCCAATTGAAACAGTTTCTGGAGGTGGTATACAATTTAATGGAGAGTCTACATGGATTGATGGGCACTTCAAGAGTACAGATTGCCTCATTGACCCTGGCCTGTGTGAAGATGGCTTTTCAATAGCAGGCAAACTCATGTTTGAAGAGAGTGTGAAGTCCTACACTGATGCCCGTTATATTCTCGATTCTGGTGCTCATGGAGGAACATCTCGTGGGATTTCCATGTACTTAAAGAATGGAAAACTTCATTTCCAATTGACTACTAGCTCTAAGACTTGGACTGTAAGTTACACCTTTTATTGCAATTACATCAAAACCTTTTTTATCTGCATTTTTGCAAAATATATCTTAAAATTGTAAAGCTAAAGACAGGGCTGTCAAATCATTTGAGAACTTCAATTATTTAGAAGAAGTTCATTTTAATGAATTATCGTAGTAGATTTAAGGAAGATTTCACTTTTATTTGGGACAGCACTGGTGAGAATTACCTTTTTATTAAATACGTCTTTGCTTTTTAGATGTTACTTTAATAGAGTTGATTCTTGCCTGACGACGTCTTAAATATACTGTTTTCTAGGTTGAAACAGGGTTATCATCATCTGAATGGGTGTACATTATTGCAACGTGGAAATCGGACCTTGGCCTGTCAGTTTACTTTAATGCACTGCTGAAAGCAACCGATCCATCGGGCACTGCGATCACTGGATCACAAGTAATTGAGGCAAATCCAAACTTCAGTATTGGAAGAAATGTCAGGGGGCCATCGTTTTACTATGCAGAGTTTGCAACTAGCTCATTTACAACATTCAACAAGTTCATCCCAGAATCAGAGATTGTCAATGTATACATGTTCTTCTGGAGTAGTTGTTAGTATTATTTATTTTCGAATTTTGAATAAAATATTTCCTGCCTTGTTCAAAGATCTTCATTAAATGCCTCATGCCTCTATTTTCCTGTATCAAGCACTTGAGAGGTGTTTAGCAAAGGAAGCCTGTTTTCTAAGTCTCCCTGACAATTGTAACTGATATTTTGTAATTGATTACCAAGTTTCTTTTCCTTGCTAATTTGAAGCATTTCTGCTTCATTCAGTACGTATTTTGCATGAGATGATGGTGAAATGTGTGTTAAGAAAAAAGTCAATTGGTTTTGTTCTTATAACTCCATTTACGTTAGCCACTACAATACGTAATAGCCAACTTTTTAAATTTCCAGTTGTTTTCTCTCTCATCTTGTCTCATATTTTGCCATTGAAATGCAATGTTGATATATTTTTGCATTCTCTTGTGCTTATTATTAAGATACTGCAAAAGCATATTCTGCAATTTTGCGTGTAAACAACGATGTTGGAAGAACAGCAAGACTCATACCAGACAAGGGCCATAATGAAGGATTTATTGTTCAGCCCGGCAAACCTTTGGAGATAACACTTGTGGACTTATCTACTGATGGCCGCTCCGTCGCCCCTGTATACTTCACGTCCTCAGATGCAGAGACTGGTCTGCCATTACTTGTTAACAATAACAACCAGCCTGTTGCAATAACTCCTTCTGAAAGTCAGGCAGACTATACTGATATTGTCATCACTGTTTCAGGTATTTAATATAAAAGAAAGTCTCTTTTTTACGTAATGGTAGTTATTTATTTTATTGTGCTTCTATTCTTTGGAGATTCAATGTGTTCCGTTGCTTAAACGAATTATTCCTTTCTTTACTTTTCGACTTACATTTGGGTTCATGGCAAGAAAATAGTTCCTTTCAAGTAGTTTGGTTATCTATTAAGTAGCATTTCCTTTGTTGGTCGTTCCATGAATATTATCAATTCAGGTGATATTTATATTGACTTCCTAAGCACAATGGAGACATTCCAAAGCGCAACTATAGGTTTTTGTGTTCGTAGATATTATTTGTCTTCTTTCTGCAAAATCCTTTTGAACGTATGTCCGTCTTTCCTTTGAGTATCCAATTTATTGGATAAATTTTGACAAAGATGGTTGTCATAGCTTTTTTAATGATTGTACAGTAAAATAATTGTATACGAGGAAAAATTGACTCACGTTGCAATTTCAGGTATATCAGTTGTTAGTTTTCCTTTCGTTCATTTCACAATTCATTCCTATCATTCTATTTGAGATTTTTGATGTATTTTCAGCACCTGGTGTCAATCCTGCATACATTTGGCCTCTGACAGCGATTAAGAACGGCCAAGTTCCTACTACTCCACCTTTAAAAACCCATGGAAATATCCTAGTGTCCAATGATGGTTTGATTTTCGAGGATGAGTCCGCTTATTTGAATGCTGGCGACTTCCAAGGTATTGAAATATATGTTTTTCTGTAGAATTTATTTGAACCACGTTCATCTCTCAATATACAGCATCCTCAATCTGCTTAAATTAGAGACGTTATGTCTTGCTGAAATTATCATGATGTAAATCTTAATTCTATATTATCAGGCCAATGCTTTGCAAATCCACTCTTATGTGAAAATGGCTTTACTGTTGGAATAAAAGTGAAGTTTGATGATACAGCCAAAGAACTGAATCAGCCCCGATACATTATTGATTCAGGTGGCCAGAATGGCCAAGGTTTCACAATCTACTTGCAAAACAATAAACTGTACTCTGAAGTTTCTTACAACAACAAAATGTGGAGGGTATGTAAACTTGGTGTAAAATTTACACGCACTAGTAGTTTACCGTAGAGGACATCCTATATTAACAGTTGAGTATTGGAAAAGTTTCTCGAAAAGGTTTGGTAGTGGCAGTAATTTCATCTACCAATGAAAAAGGATCAAATTTTTGTGTCCAGTGGCGCTGCAAACCGAATTTTATTAATATTCTTATCATTTCAGCACTCACGTCACTTCTTGATGGAGTGTATAGACGATTTTTTTTTATATGAAAAAAGTTTATAAGAAAATGAGGCTCAAATGGCCAAAATCTTAAGAAAATCCTAAGAAAATTACAAGGCTCAAGTTCAAGAAAATGCTAAGAAAATTACAGTTCATCTTCTTTACATGCCAGAAATTGATATTGGCTCATTTTTGCAAACTCTCACACAAAGTTCGAGACTTATGGTGGCCCAACAAATACAGAGTAGCCTGTTTCAGCCAGTTTTTTCCTTCAGAAGTTACGAAAATCTTAAGAAAATCTCAGCCTCAAGTTCGTGAAAAGTTAAGAAAATTGAGCCTCAGGAAAAAAGTGTTTTTCATATTTAAAAAAAAACCATGTATGTATGTGAATCTTTTGTGGCTAATTTGTCTATACTGTTTTTTTGCTTTATTTAGTGTATGCTATATTACGTTAGGAATATTTCACTTTGTTACTACATAAATTCCCAAGTTTTTGGGTAGCCCTCTGATAATTATAGTACCATTTTGGATGCACTTGATGAACTACCATGGATTGTTTATTCCTTCCAGGTTGAAACAAATATCAACTTTAACGATTGGATATTTGTTATGTTCACTTGGAAAGCTGATACTGGTCTTACTGTTTACTTAAATGGTGGTGAAAGAGGCGTAGTTGCTGAGCCAATCGAAACGCAAGGACATACTGCTGAAAAGAGTAGTAACTTGGTCATCGGTCATAGTAATGTCATATCACCAGTTAAGCGTGCAAGCACAGTTTCTTCAAAGCTCTATTTGAGTATCTGCACCTTATTTGAAAGCCACATAAATAAATTTGAAGCAACAAAAATCTTCGTCTACTACTGGGGACATAGTAAGTGTGTAGTATTCTTTCTCGTGTCATTTTGAACTGGAACAGCCACTTGAGACCAATGTCCTTTCAGCTATTTAGTTATTTCAGCCATTATAGTAGTATTGCCGACTTTATGTATTAAAGTGCATTGTTGTTTGCAAACATGGAGGAGAGTGCTGTTACACACTATCGATTATTTGCCTTATTCTTATATAAGGAAATACGAGATACTTTTTTTAAATAACGTAACAAGAATACAAAACCTGATAAATCTTGGAATTTTTCTTGTCAACAGCTACAACAATATCTGCGGACAGATATATCAATGTAAATTTTGAAAACAAAGCAGGTGTGGATGTAACACTTTTTCCGGATAAAGGTGAACACCGTGTAAATGGATATCCAATCAAACCATCCATGACTTTAGAGCTTCGTTTGGTCGAACAAGGCTCACAGACCAATTTCCCAGTGCTATTTTCAGCGAAAAATTCAAACACTGGTGAAACTTTGTTGATTGAAGGAGAGACAACCTACGTAGCTACTCCAACTGAGACATCTGATCCTGTGTTGGACGCCGTCATCACTGCAACATGTTTGTATTCTCATTCTTAACGTTTTGTCCTGTATCGCCACATCCAAAAAAGAGTTTGCCACTGTTTTAACAATTCAAATAAGACTTCAATTGTGTCACTTTCCTCGCAGTCCCTGCTTGAAACTGCTTGGAACTGCTTGAGTCTACAGAAATACTATTGATTGGAATATCTTCTAGGGGGCAAACCACGCTCTATGGAAAATCGGCCCTCCTTATTGTCTTAAAACTTATTTCTGTCAGTAATCATCTTTCACCGTGGATGTCAAATCATGATTCGTTCTGAGTTAGAGATGTTATTTCCTTGATATGAACTCTAACCACGAGTCGTTTATATTGAGGACCCTTTTTCTATAATAATGGGGTGATGGCTGAATCAATGGTCTTAAGCTGAATACCGTAAAATCAGGGAGGGTGGCACGAATCAATAGCAGGTGAATCATGAAGTCATATAGTGATTTAGGAGGACCCACCATGGTTGGGTAGGACAAAGCAGAAACTGTTTTGAATTTTGCCCTCAAGAATGGCAAAAAAATTCTCCCAAATCAAACTTTGGATGAATAGTGTACGCGGTGCAAAGGCGCTGTGACTTTATTCTGATGAGAATACTCAAGAATGTATGAGAAGCTCAATAAGCAACAAGGTCCGACAAAGTAGCAAAGTGTGCACAACCCCCAAAGGGCCATGATCGTGTACTAAAAGAAAACTTTTACTAACGAGCCAAAATATAACTGACGGTTCTGCAAAAGTGGGGGTATGGAAATTCTCCACAGCTACTTAGTCACGCCCCTGTTCCTATTGACTCTGAGCCATTCCTTTACGTCACTACTTGTCCCATAATGCAATATTTACCCAGAAAAACCACCTATCAACCGGAGATAATTTATACTTTTTTCAGAAACATATCAATTTCAGAAGTAATTTTCATATAAGAAAGATATAAGGTATTGTTTTATGTTTAGTATCCTGCCCGGAAGACAATGGTGTTTTTGCCGATCCAGCGGATCGGTATGGATTTATCTCTTGCAACGGAGGTATTGCACAAAAGAAGCAATGTCCTTCAAATACTATTTGGAATGATGAAGCCAAAGAATGCAGTAAAGAAAAGCTCGGTATGGCTCTTCACAGTATTAATTATTTGCCCAAAATTGATTGCTATGTATCTTGCTAATTAATTTCTGGTGTAATTTACAACACTTTTAAACCCATGTTAACGCCAACCAGGGTTTAATTTTTTCGTGTAAATCATGGAAACCCGGTTTTTGCGCCAGATCCACATCACACGATGAAAAGCTAATCTGCCGCGTAAATCGCAGAGAGTTTAGCCGGGAATAACTTAACCCGAGTTCAACCCGATTGGAGAGGTGCCTTGTAACTTGCGCTTATGCTACCCCCATTGGCTTACTGACGTTTCATTCTATCTTTTCTAGTACTCAATGTTAAGATCTTCAACGATTATACCACTAAGACTATCTTGCTTGCAATTAATATAGAGATTGTGATGCAGAAAGATGGATTGATTTTTTTGGATTGAAGTAGGTATATTATGACTTTTTCACGATTAGGTTCTGGCGCAGGCGACGAAATGAAATACGCGAAGGTTAGCTTCAGTAACCTAGCTGGTGCTACTGTAGTAATTACTGCAGAAACTAATATTCCTATGGCGAATAAAGAGGTAGATTTGTATCCTGGATCTCAAGCCACATTAGAGATTCAGTCATCTATCAATGAGCCAGTGATGTTTGCTGCTAAAAATAAAGAAACAAATGCTATGATAGAGCTTAATGGACAGAAATCGTTCAAAGTGCAACCTACCAGTGATCCAACATACAACGTTAGTGTTCTACTAAACAGTGCTGAGTGTATGTATTTATTTTCTACAATCTTTATTGCATTTGTCTGTTCACTATTCATACTTCAACTTTGGCAGTTCCATTTTAAGCATGCCATTCTTATAGGCCATAGAATGTAGGTGCAGTAGTATAAATAAATTGATTAAGTATGCACGAAGCTGGTGTTCTGCTGTTCTTGACTTCCCACCCTATTGATTGGCTATTGTCTACCCTTCAATGGTGAAGTTGCAGGTAATGTTTTGTAAAGCATTGCTTTCATATGCCTATCTTTGATACCTACCATATTATACAGCAAGCATTGAAGCACTTTTGTGAATGGGTATTGGAGCAAGTTTTGAGACTTAGCTACACCATAATTTTGAATCAGAGATGGAGATCACTAGGCTATCACTGGATAAGTGCATGTAGTGTGCAATATGGATCTTGTTATTGAAGGCCATTTCAAAAATGGAATAACATTGATGTTGAAGTGGCTTTGGTTGTATGCAGTTCTGTAATTATGTTAACATTCTTTTAGCAAAGCATTACAACATTACAACGCTCACTGGTACTGGAGACTCCGCAGGAACAAATGCGAAGGTTTTCATAAAGCTCTTTGGATCTTTGGGCGAATCAGAAGAAATTCAATTAAGTGGACAGGGTCAGGAGGTGTTCAGACCTGGAGAGTATGTTGTTTTGATTCCATTTGAGAACTTTCCTCAACCTTGAGTTTAATTGAATGTTTTCATTCTAGAAAATTTGCCCGATTTACGCATGTATGTTTCTTTGATCAAAGCAATAATAATGCGATATCTTTTTTAGGAGAGACGTTTTCCAAGTCACGACAGGAAGTCTTGGAGAACTCCAGAAAATACAAATTCGAAACGATGACACTGGTGACAGTCCAGATTGGTTTATCGAAAAGGTAAATTGAATTTAGCGCAATTTTTAAGAGAGAAAATAGAATTGAATATGCTATATCACTAAATAAATCTTTTTGTATCACCCCACTGCACATTTCAATTAGCCTCAAGTGATATTTAATAACTATTAATTTTCTTTTCTGTCAATAATCAGGTGACTGTGACTGATCAGATTGGCCAAGCATTCAACTTTCCGGCAAATGTTTGGCTGTCTAGTGACACTGGAAAAAATCTTATTGTTACTCTAGTGAAAGGTAATTGCTTTAATAAGCTTTTTCACAATCTAGTCCTTCCGTAAATTGGTTTAAAAGGACAGATCCTGGCTTCTTTTCATATTGCATTAGGCGTCATTTAAAAGTAGCTACACACTTTTTCGTATGAATACCTTTTTTTTCGCTGAATCTCAATATTCTTAACTTTTTTATTTTTATCTTCAGAGCATTCTTAAATTATTCTTCAATTTTAGTGATTCTGAGCATTAGTAGTCGTATAGACTATATTCTTATCATGAAAAGTGTGTAACTGACACTCACCTAGAAGTTGCTGAGTTGCATTATAGTGTAACGACTCAGAAACCCGACAAGTGACGCTCACACTTGTTTCTTTTTTCTAAAAAAAAATAAAATAAGCAAGAAATCTAGGCCTTGATGAAGCTTGAACCTTGTATTGTTTTCATAAATTATTTATATATTTGAACGCTTTTGAGTCTTGATATTCTTATAGACCATATTCTTATAAGAAAGGTGTGTATGCTAATTTTCTACTTAGTACGACTGATTGATTTCTTCAGATTTAGGAGCTGTGGATTCTTCGGGGGGCACTGCCAGTGCACCAACATGGAAAACAGCCAATGTCGAATTATCTAATACCCTCTACAAAACAGTCAAGCTCAATGTATCAACCCAAACCAAGAACTTTATTATTTCTCCTGGAGATGACAGTTTTAAGCTCAAAATATCATCCACTTCAAATGAGGCTAAGATAACGGCAGAGGATGCAGATAATCCTGGAACATTATTCCTTCTTAATGGACAGAAAGTTTTCCCTGTCGGATTGAGCGTTGTTGGTAGTACTGTCAAAATAACTATCACAGACCGTAAGTTAGCCATTTGATTAATATTTTGCTAGTTTTTGACAGCAATGTTTTGCATGGTCTCTAGATTTGTTCTTGGAAATGACTTCTATCTTTATAAATTATAAGGAACCAAGCTGCTACTTTAGTCTATATTCATATATTAGTGAACATAGCAACATTTAATTCTCGACCAATGATCGGATTTATTTACGTAAAATTATTAACCAATAAGTTACTTCCATTTTTTATACCTTTCAATTTGGCACCAAGTTGAGAAGGAGTTTCTGTGGAAAGATCACTACTCAACTTTTGCCCCAAAATTTATTTACAGAGGCGAGCATTTATCATTGATATCTCGGAGCCCTAAGCTGGGAAACAAATGACTTCCGAGATATTCGATATTTCGAGCGGTGCCCATTGTTTACTTAATATACAAGAGGCTCTTACTGAGCCACCCTTGATTGTTAAATTGGTAAGAACGTATCTATGAAGCAGACTTAGGCTTGCAAGCGTAATCCTCAAATTGATCTGAGAAATGACAGTCGTGGTCGCTGTACAAACCAGTAATGACATGGCGAAGAATAGCCAAGATGATAATTCCAACATTTTGTCACGCAAACTTCAAAATAATATGTGAGCAATGCTGTAGGATTATAATTGATCGGAAGATAGTAAAAAATATCGTTTTTGGCATGATAAAATGGAAACTAGAAAAGAGAATTGACGTCAGGTACTGATCCGACAGCTGATCTTAAACATTCGGTAAAGTAAGACTTTCTAGCCCTAAGCTGTGAAGCAAAAAGATATATTTGAGGATTACGCTTGCAAGCCTACGTCTGTTTCATATTTTGTATATGAATAGATACGTTCTTGCCGATTTAACAGTTAGGGACGGTTCAGTAAGGGTCTCTTGTATATAAAGTCAACAATGAGCAACGCTCGAATTGTCCGTTATCTTGGAAACCATTCATTTGTCAGCTTAGGGCTCTGAGATATCAATGAAAAATGTACATATGAGCTTCCAGTTAAAAGCTCGCCTCTGTAAATAACATAAATTTTTTTCTGAGGCAAAAAGTTGAGTAGTGATTTTTCCATAGTAACTCCGTCTCAAACTGACGCCACAATGGAGGATATAAAAAATGGAAGCACGTTATTGGTTAATAATTTTATGCAAACAAATCCGCTGATTGGTCGAGAACAAAGTGTGGCTATATTATAGTAGTGTTTTCATGGTTTATCCATTTTCAATTCTGGAATATATTTATCAGGTGAGACTGTTCGTATTAACAGACTCTTCTTGTTGGTGTTCTATGTATTATTTAGAGTTTGTTCATTATTATTTAGTGTGTTCCAGAAAGCAGCTATAATAGTGCTTTGTAGTACCCTTTATCCGCAGTACAGTACCTTGGTCATTAATTGCTATTGCAATATAGTTTGCGATGGCATTTACCATCGTGCAGCTTACAGTTACTTGTTTACATAGTTTATACACTTTCGAGTGCGTTAGGCCTCTGTGTAACTGCAGTATGGCTAATGAGGACAATGAGCATTATCTCCTACACTGCCCCTGCTTTTATCAATTACGGTGGGGTCCCTTTGACTCTGTCATAGAAATCTTGGGGTTGGATATCGCAAACCTGGATTCAGAAACCTTGTGCAATTTGCTTCTCTATGGTAGCTCCGATTTGACCCTGGTTGAAAACAGGATAATTGCAGAAGCAATAATCAATTGTAGTAAAAAACAAACAGGTTAGCTTGATTTCTGGCTGCTACATGCTGCATCGGAAAGATGGAAGAATTTCATCTTCCTTTCGCTTGGGCGACGGTTTAATAGCCATAAACGAAGGCAAGGAATGAGACTACCTTCGTAGCAGCTCTTTTGGTAGTTCCACGCCAAGCCATCAAATACCCAGGTACTTGGCTTTCGTCAACACTGTACTCTCAAATCTCGATTTGATAGTGCATAACATATGAAAATGAAAGGTTTTTTCCATTGCATGAAGTTTCGTGGAACAATCAACTCCCCTCTTTTTATTTTTTTTAGCTGTTCGTATGTTTTTCTTTTCTCTAGTCTTTTTTGTTTTTTGCTGTTATTACGTTTTTGAAAATTGTTGGTGCTGTCTTCGGTGGAGACCATATGACCTTGTATCTTTCTACACCAGGGATAGCTCAGTATATAATAATTAACAGCTGTATATATCTCTGAATGAAGGAAAAAATTCTACAGACAAGCTAGATTTGTTCAAATTTATCTGTTCATTCATTGTTACTCATAAATATTCTGATTTGAGTAGCATATCAACTACAAAATACTTTATTACTACTTGTTGGAAAGTCTGATATCTGCAATTGATTGAATTTATCAAATATTACCTCGGTACCTTGGATTCAATAATTTGACATGTAACCGTGCAAATTCATAACTTGCATTTGTCAAATGACCCCTAGATGAGATAGACATGGGCTTTTGTGACCTGCACCTATGAAATATCAAGATATCAAATATTAGAAGTTTAGAGCATTGCAACGCCTACTTTCATATCATGCCTCAAATTCGGCAAGAAAAAGCTGGTTGCTCAAAGAGCGATAATCTTTTTATATTAATCGTTCGTAGTTTTCTATTGGCCGAGTTCTGTTAATTAGTTCACTAAATTTTTTTGATGCTTTACTGAACTCTCTTGTTTTTTGCAAGAAGACGTATCTATTCAAATAGCTACTTTTTCATTGCTTTTAACGCTACGAATCAAGGGAACTTTTGGGTTGTAGTATTTATTTGGTATGATTTCATTTTCCCACAAAAATCGTTAAAGATGAACCCATTAACAGTATTCGGTCTTGTTAGTCAAGTGAAGGTGATGTGAAATTTGGTGCAATCCTTTATTGAACTTCTAATAGACCAAATGAACTGTTAATGAGTTTTCTTTACTGATTTTTGCAGAAAATGAAATCTCAAACCAACTGACATCGAGCGCGATTGGTCAGAATGAAACAATAAAAGGACATAAAAAGACTGCTGGAACAACAAATCATTTACTGCGTAATTCTAACCTTGAACCTGTTGAAGAATCTGAGTCACTACTGAAGGCATACACAAATTTGACTTCAGGATCATATCTAATGCTCTTCATTCAGAGTTACCTTGACCGACGAGTTGAAATACGAGAGATCGATGGTAAGATCAACCCCGTTATTATTCACCCAAGGGCACAAGTACATTTTGGTCTGGCTCTCAAAGATAATAGTTCACTTGTTTTGATTGCAAATATTCTTGGTACAAATGATTCGGTCTATTTAAACCAGCATTATAAAGTCAGAATTCAGCCAGAAAATGACATTTACAAGCAAGCTCATATAGTTATTGCTGGAAACAGTGACAAACAGAACGAGAAATTGTCTCCATATAAAACTCAGTATGGTGGAGACAATCGCTTAAATATATCAACGCAAATTCAAAGCTTATTAGAAAATAAGATAAACAAGGACAATCAACCAAAGGATATTGTCTTGATAATTTCTTTCCGGAATACGCTTGGAGCTGTTGTTGAAGTCAGTGAGATTACAGGTGCTGTTGAGCCAATCCTATTATTGCCGTACGAAATTAAAACCATGCGTCTCGTCGTCAAGAGAACTTGGCCTCTGATTTTCCATGCAAGTAGTGGAAACAATCTTGAGCAGCTGCAGGTGAATGGGCAAAGACAGCTTAGAATCTATCTACCTTTGGAAACAGATATGGAGAAAGAAGTAACAATTACGGGCAGGCAAACTACAAGCACACAGAGGACAGAGGAAGTGAAAGCAGTTATGTTAAGTATCAATAATACATTAAGACAAGCTGTTGTTCTTTTCGATGTGTCCAATACAATGAGGCCATTGGTTGTTCCAGAAGCTAAAGTATGTCAAGTCGGTTTTTTTGTAAGAAATGCTAGCTTTGTCGTATTATCTGGTGTTACAATTGGCAAGAATGCTACAAGTGTGGAACTCAATGGCAAACTTCAGATAGCTGTACAATCAAGCCAAAATCCAGCAGAGCAAAACTTGATCGTTTTAACAAAACTATCCTCATCAGCTCTTGGGAATGAAAGTACTTCAGCTCATAGAAACACTCAAAGTTCAAGTACTACTAACGTAGAGGAAGATCATTCCACAAACGAGCACACTTCTATGGTATCGATTCGGGAAGAACGCTTCGTCATGCTAGACATTCACAACACTTTGGATTTAGCAGTCAAGTTTATTGAGCTGACGGGAGCTCATAAACCATTTATTGTTCCGTCGCGTACAGATGCTCGACTAGGCTTCAGTGTTTTGCGAAACGGCCCAATCGTATTGAGGGCTGTTCTCACCGATTCGAATGAGAAAGTTCTCTTGAACAAGCAGAACTCTATACGCGTTGAACCAAGCTTAAACACCACTAAACTTACTGAAATAATTGTATCTGGAAAAGCTGTAGGTAAATTTATTAACAAGAGACTAATTCGTCCAAGTCTCCCAAGACTGATATTAATGCATAAGTAGTCTATATTACATAAGTGTGAAATAAAAAATTTTTACATTAAGTGTGAAAATCAGCAATTTTGATCAGAGCTCCAAAGAACGTGGGGATTGTATCTTTGATTGGATAGTCGACATTGCATGCGTGTTTAAAGCTATACTAGACTGCACCAATTGGCCTACCCTGAAACTTAGTTGAAGTGGGAAAGTGCTCGAGTATGAAATTATGTCATATAATCAAGTGAATACCCAACTTTTCACTGTTTAACTTTACAAACTCCTTTGTCGATGCTTTTTCGCTAGCCAACGTCATTATCTGGGCTCGCTTATGGTTTGGTTAAGGTCCTGTTGTGTACCTCTCAGTTATTTTACCTTAACGTAATATACTATTAAGCTGAATTGGCCCCAAGTTTATTCCGTCATTAGCTTTTGCAGTATGAAAACCATTATGACCTGGACCATTATCTATTTGTACGATTTTGTCTTCTTTACGAGCCTTAAGAAACTACCGAGTATATGTCTTTTCACCCAAGCTAAAAATTGAAGAGATTAATGGAATACGCAAGTATGGATCATGTCGAAATCCAATCAAGTTTTAGTGGATTAGATTACAAATTGATGAGAAGATTGAATATTTCTTGGATATTCTTAGCAGACTATCTTCTCAACTTTGGGAATCCTTTTTTAAAAAGACTTTGTTGGGATTGCATCATAGTTTATGTTAAAATCCTAATCTGTCGGGAAACATGCTCTTTGCAACTCTGAACTCCTTTTTCAGCAAATGTGGATGCTAAGCATACGATATTTTGTATCAAATAGATTTGTTTGATATCCTCAGCTCTGGATGGAAGTTGATGTCCTTACGAGACGATCTGAAAAAATTTTTTCCATTGCAAATTTTTGAAGTAATTAAGTTTGAATTAACACTGTTTGTTGTCCAATATTCATCTCGGTTCTTTCCTATTATCATACAAACTGTTATGATCGAGTTATTATTCTAATTGCTATCATTAGCTTGATTCAGTCGAAGCACGGTTTGATTGGTTCCGTTATACTTAGTTTGAGCCTACAATTGTATACTCTGCGTGGCTATTTTATCGCACAGTGCATTCTCTGGCTAATATTGCCGGATAAATAATACCATTTATAAATTACAGAAGATATAGAAATATTGTATTCCATTCTGTCACATGCAAACGTAATTCTCGTCTGAAAACTATATTATTCGTACCATTTCAAAGTGACTTTAACACGATAAGCTTATTGCCATTGCTTATTATTTTTAGCTACTCCTTATTTGGTGCTTTATATGCTTCTTAGTAGTTAGCTCTCTATGTAGACTAACAATGCTAGATTGTCGATAGACTTTAGTCTTTTTAATATATTTTCATCATTACTGAATTTCATAACAGCTTGTCAAAGATCTTTCATAGCACTCTTGTTTGGTCTTATATGTGTGAATAAAATAAGTGATATTTTCAATCTTGCGTAGTGTTTCTTAAGTATCCTTGTTGAATATGCCCTCCATATGCATAAAAAGCCTATGTACACACAATGCTTTACGTACATTACTACATGATTAGAAGTGTTTTATTCAGTTTTGCATACGATAGACAATGCCTATTTTGCATACGATAGACATCTGATTAGTCAACTGCGGTACACGTTATCTGAAAGTTTTAAATCATAACGTCAAAATCTTTATCTTCGCTTTTGCTCGTTTCTTAGCTTTCTAAAGCTTTGGGGGCTCTTCATTAAGTAGATTCCACTAGATCTCTTAGCTACCGCTGTTACACAAGCTGATATCGAAGCGATTGAGCACTTGTCTGCAAAGTATATTGTTGCGCCTATCTGCGATCTCTGCTGAAAGTCTTGCTTACCTTCATTCATTCATTCATTCATTCATTCATTCATTCATTCATTCATTCATTAATTCCTTCATTCATTCATTTGTTCATTCATTCATTCATTCATTCATTCATTTTGAATTCTTTAATTTTACCTTCAGTTATATTCTTCAACTAACTTCCTTCACGATTTGATGTATCTTTCATTTTAGATCGAGTTCTCTCCCTAACCACACTGTAGAAGCCGTGACAAGGTTATCCGCTTCAGATTTATCCTGGGCTACATTATACTTGATTACTCTATGGGCTCTCTCAGTGGTCATTAAGAGTTTTTCCCTCCTGTCCTTTTAAGTGCTACTCAATCACATAACTTCTTCTTTCACCCATATATTACCTAATTTGATCTATGATATCCCTTTCATTTACAGTTAAATCTGGCTCTTCACACTCTTCCATGGTACTAACGGCATCATCCACAATCTCCTTTTCTGTAATTTCCATCTGTTGTTATGTTGGATTTCATAAGATCGACGACGATCACAAATGGGAGCCTTGAGATGCTCATGATGTACTGACAACATAAGCCTTTTCATGTCATTGATTATAAGCAATAATTCCCTATCATCGTGGATGTACCAAAAAGATTTGCTTCATGTGATTTTTGCAGACAAGCAGTATAGCGTGGTTCTCATATATCGGTGATGGTCTGCGATAATCGCCGACGGTTTGCGATGGATCACGACTTTATTGATGTCAATGTGTTCTAGCACCATCTCATTATCACACTCACTACCATGTATGATCACTACCTACATTGCCTTACAGCTCAATGTTTCTCTGAGTCGCTTTATGGCTTCAAATCTAAAAGTTAATCATTCAAATCCATTCTATTCAGTATTTTCAAGCTTACCTCTGCTTTTCCATTTACTATATGTTTTCTCCATATGCCCTCTGATTGTTACTCCTATTTCATTAGCTGGTCTACTCAAGTAAAAGCACTCATGAAACAATCATTCTTTCTTGCTTAGCTCTTTCTTTTCTAACTAGGATGACGGTTAGACCTGTGCTGCTCACGTACAGGACACTTACCGAACGAGGGACCGTCCTTGTAAAGTTTGGTCTCATTCACGCTCTTTTTAATAAATAAATATTGCCACTAATCATAATCATGAGGTACTCCGGAGGTTTAGCAATGACCGGCGATTTCTGTTGTGAACACCATTTGTATGATTTAAAATTCATAAAGACCTGGAAGCATTTGTGGCAAAAGGTAGCATCAATTCCCACGTTGGATCTCCACAGTCAAATGCAGTAAATTTTCCTATCCACTACTATTATGCCCCCGTATGTATTCTTTGTGCACTAACGTACTACGTTCACACTCAATATGGTAAACTGCCTCATTCTCTTATGAGACAACCTACAAAGCGGCGGTTCAACAGTTCATTTGTGCTAAATTAGGAGTAGTTTGTACGACAAATCTGCAAATAAAAGCTTGAGTGCAGCCTTTCAAATCTCTTTTCTGCATCTATTGGTAGACTTTTATTTGTATTCTTTTCGGTCATTTTTTCTATCGTGCTGACCTAACAGAGCCTTTTCATTCCAGTTTCACCCTTTCTTGTGATTTAACCTTTTCAACCTCTTGGTTTCATTGAATTTACGCTATTTGGCAAAATGTTCCTTTCCTTAGCTGTAACTAGGAATGACTTAGTATCGTTTACCTCCTTCCTTCCAAGGTTATTGCCTTCTGTGATAGCACAGCTCGTACAGCCTAACGCCCCTACCACCTTCCTTCTCGAAAGGTAAAATTGAGCAATTTTGGAGTGAAACTCTTTATTTACGGTCATAAATTTCCGACCTTCTGGTCAATCTCATCAAGCTCGTCTACAATCCGTATATTAATACATTTACCATATCTCATTAAAGACACTGCACACGAGAATTCATTGCTTTTGCTTTATTCCTTCCATGAAGCACACTTTTCATGATTACTTTATTCTATAGAGGTGCTCGTTTCAGAAACATTTTTTCATTGCACTTTCTTCGATTTTATCAAATTCTGTGACCCCTGGGTATTTATTTCCACCTTTTTTCAACTACTATGTTATTTACATTACTGGGTAAGTCTAATGCATCATATTTCATTACCTTTTCATCGCTTTAACAGATGTCTACTACACTCCTTTGTCCCAAACTCCAGTCCTATATCAATAGAAAATACATCTACAACGTAGACGAATCTAGTCATTTCACGTTGATTCTTCACATAAGTGTTAAAGTCATCCATGAATGGGAAATGGTTTCACTTTCCTTCACACTTAGGGTGCAGCCTGCTGAGATTCTCCTTACTACTTTTAAGAAGGGGGGAGTGTAGATCGGAAATAGAAGAGGAGACAGACTGTCTCCTTGTAAAATTCCTCGTCTGATTTAACGTTGACCAAGAATTCACCGCAGTGCATTAAACCCACGCTACTAGTCTTCATGAGCCTTTCAATAGTGTTTCCCAGGCCTACTAGATCAATAATGTCTTGAACCCAGGAATGGGACCATATCATATTCTTTATATTAATCTATCCATTCCGCCCCAGACTAGTATGTTTCTCTCTGAGGTCATTCAGCACTGTTCAGTCTATTAGAAGTTGTTCCTTTGCTTTTCCTCCTACGCCCAGTTTTGTTCATCTGGTACCTTACCTGTACTCTCGAGAAAGGTTGGAAAGTACTGGGTACGATTCCTTTCATAAGTTTTTCCACATCAAAAGCAAGCACGATATTGATTGATAGCTGTCAACCGCACATCCTAAGCACTGATCTTTCAGGAATAGAATAATGATAGTAATACAATAATAACATGAAATTCTCTAATTTTGGTTTTGCATGGTTTGTATAATAAAGCTAATTAAGACCAACTATTAGCAGCAGCACTCTAAAGTAAGTAACATACAAAAAAATTGTCGAAAAGAGACCACGAGGATTACACGTGGAACATAATTTCTTGATTATTTGCATATATGACAGTTCCAGTCATCTCCACTCCAACTTCATAAATGCATTTTTAAAAGAGCATGCCTAGGCTGTGTTTTTGATGTCATTCTGAAGGTAGTTTTCCAAAGATCACCGAAGAAACTTTATATACTACATAGAAACATAGAAAATAGGTGAAATACAGTGGAACTCTTTAAATAAATAAGGTAATCGAGAAATACCCCCCTCCATAAGATAAAACTTTGGAAATAAATTAAGAAGTCATGCAAACCAACAAGAACATAAACTAGTCAGATAGGGCCCATCAAATACACTAGTTAAGTATATGATAGTGATCAAAATGTGATAGTGAAAGTGGAAGGGTATTCCATAACTTGTGACAAAAATGTTGTTTTTAGAGGGTCGTGCGTTTGAATGTAGTGAACGGATCACCCCTGGTAGCTTGAAGCAGAAGAACCCTGGGTAAAATAGCTGTGAAAATGGACTAGCGAGATTTTATTCATAGTTCTATTAGCAAATGTCAGGACACTTAAATGAAATATATCTTGAAGTTTGACTATCTTCAGCGAATGAAATAAGGGTATAAATAGGACTGTAGGTAGCTTACATCTTATATATGTAAGAATTTTCTTTGTGAGAAAGATAATGGAGCAAGAGAGATGTAGGAGCCGAGGAAATAATTCCATAATTATGGAAAGATGAAACAACTTATTTATGCTGACAGGCAAGAGTTGGTAAGGGAATTCCTGGGCTAGAAAAAATGTCCTCTGGCTCCAGAGAGTTTTTGTGTTCGTCAGCAAAGATATCAAAGTACTTAACATACTTAAATTTTCTATATTTTTTGCCAAATTCGAGAGGGATCAAATCTACTAATTTCTGCTTAGGTTAGTGGAACAATGCCAGTTAATTTTTGTCAATATTCGATCTCAAGTTTGTTTCATTCCATCCAAATTTTAACCTCCTTAAGTTCTTTGTTGATTGTTTTCATCGGTCTAGTGTGGTCCTTTGTTTCAAAATAAATATTGGTGTCGTCAGTAAAATGCGAAAAAATTCCATAACATTGATGGTAGGTCATTTGTATAAATTAAAAATAGCAATGGACCCAGCACTGACCCATAAGGAACACCGCATGCAATTTTCATACAGAAGATGAATGGCATTTACCTGAGCCAAATTTTTTTGCGATCATGTAAATTTGATTTATACGAAGTTAGAGAACTTCCTCTAATTGCATAATGTTCCAGTCTACTTAAAAGAATATCGTAGTTTACGGCGTTACAGTGGCGTAGCGTGATTTTTTCGACTGGTTATTCTATCACAGGGTGTGGCTGGGTGTGGCTAGTTAACGTAACGTGGCATTCATTGATATGAACATAAATATCTATCAAAAAAATCAATCTCCTACCCCTTATTCATCAGTTGTTCATGGTCTCATAACAGAAAGGAACTGAAAATTAATACTAGACATAGGCTGTGTGATGTTATTGCAAGGCTTCACCCTCCCCTTATCAAAAATCCTCTTTTTCCAGCAAATGATAATTTGGAAATGAATTTTAGAATCAGCGATGTGACGATGTCACCCACCGCTGATTCCCCATAATCAAGTTAAATCCATCTAGCAAATCATGAACAGGGCCTATAACAACAAAGCCTAGAAGGTTCTGGAAGCCTCAACAAAAGAACATTCTTTCAATAGCAACTGGACAATAGCAGAGAATGACTAACAAGTCAGAATGTTGATAGGGACAATATCACATGACTTTGCATACCTTTGGATTGTGCAGATGTAGCAGCACGCATTATGTAAGCAGATAAAGATTAAGCCAGGAAACTTACATATATTTAGAAATATAGGGGGAATGCTTGATGTATCGTTATACCATTCGCGAAATAAGGAACTTGCTTCTGAACAGGAACTACTTGTTATAAAGTCAGCCTTTTCAAACCTCCTATTCAACATTTCACGTGTCGTATTTACTTCGTATTCGATAACAACTCTGCCACTCCAGATACTGAAGCTCACTGTTTATTAGCCTCTATGTGAGGTTTTAGAAGTATGAGGCTGGATGCTGGCCACTTCTCAGCATATTTTGAGATTGTTTTCGCTCATCAAGAAAATATTTATTCATGAAATGGAGCATTTTAATTGGTGGAAACACCCTAACGGGCATTCATTGCGTATTCGTGATGAACTTCTGTTTAACATGAAGTTATTGTTCGGTCTTCTGCATTATCTTCACAAATCTACTTGGTTCTAAACGATTCACGTCTGCACACTTACACAGCTTGAATATTAAGGCAGGTAAACACATTAAAGGAAGTTAAATTTGTCATTTGACTGAGCATTTGAGAAATAGTAATGTTATGGCAACATACTGCAGATTATTATTTTTTCTGGAAATTGTAAGGTATTCACTGAATACCTTCAATACAGTACCCTGACGCTACGCCGCTGCAGTGTTAATAGCTTTTCGCAGATCAATCAATATTTACCGCCCAAATTTATTATTATCTGCGGGAGGTTTAATATCTTCAGTTTACGTAACTAATGCATGGTCAGAGAAGTGACTACTACAACCGTTAACGAATCTCAACTCCGTTGTTATTCAAGTTTTTCATTTTGGCTATCATTCTCGTATACAATTTCGCGACGTTCTTCACTTCATGAATAAATAACCGAATAAATAAATAAATAAATAGATAGATGGTTATAGATAACACAGTTCAACAAAAAATATTTTTAAGGTAGGACCGGAAGTGTTTTAGCTCCTGTAAGGTACATTGAGGATGCTGAATCTGAGTATCATATCCATTTCTCTCCTTTAGCTCCAGTCTTCCTTCCACATGCTTTCCTTATTTGGAAAAAAATTTGCTTTTAATTCAAACAAAGCCAAACATCATACGGGAAAGAAACCCTAAAGAAGTTTTTATAAGATTGCTTTTTGCTACATGAATTAGGTCAAAGCTTCAAATAAGAGGTAAGAGGTCGTTGTTCATGATCACTCTCCAATGCATTATCTTTAACGGGATACAGATTTACGTTTTTGAGATTTTCTTGAATTTTCTGCCTCAGGCTCGTCACGTTTCATCTTCCAGCAGCAATCTGTGTCATCATTTTGATATCCCACCTTCCTTCGTATCCTTCTTCCATTTTCATTATGTCTTCATGGAATCGCTCGCCTTGTTCTTCACTTTCATCACCGAGGCGGTCTGGAAATCAATACAGGTGGCTGTGAAGAAATTGCACTTTGATGTTCAAATTGATGCTAAGAATCCTGAAATTTCCAAGCATGTTTTTTTACAATTTCTTTTTAATTTTCAGCTTTATAGCTTCCAACAGGTTCTTTACAATCTCCATAAATGACAACCATGCAGCTAACTCCACTTCATTCACAGAGACACAAAATTTTTGATTTTTCATCAACTTTCTAGTCTAGGGTCCATCAAATATGCCAGCTTTTAACTTTTCACTACTCGGATATGGAAAACTCTTACAAATATACTGAAAACAGTCTCCCATCTTTGTCTAGTGCTTTAGCAAATTGTTTCATAAGCAGTATTCTGTCACTTGATACCAATTGCTCAGCAATTGCATTCCTTTCCCCAACATTTAGTTGGTCCCTTATGTATCGTTATGCAGATAAAGAACTCCAATGAAACACTGGATCATATAAACTAATAAGCTAATAATCTATTCGATCTGAAATAAAGTAAATAAAAATACAAATTAGTAAAATGTAAATCTCTGGCCTAGTGTCATAACAATAAACATAACCAACAGAAATAAAACAAAAGATGAACTAGCGAGGATAATCAATATATCAACTTACTTAATGGTGATTCATCCGTAGAAGCCCTTTATAATTATCAGTAATAAACCGGCAGTAATCAGTCCTTATTCCTCGTAGCTTGCTTCCCGTGTAGCACAACCTTTTTTGCAACACGCGCTCGGAGTGTCCAAATATGGAAATCATCAATAATAATCATCATCAGAGTTCATTTAAAGAAACACCTTGCTCGCCAATCCTTTTTAATCCAGTGACTTGCTTCATCTCTGCTGTCCCAGAAACAAAGAAAGCAAGGGTATTTCGTGTAGCAACTTTGTTGTTGAGGCAAGAAGCTCACCATCTTTAAATCTACACATATCAACATTGGTTGTCATTATATTTGATATGCTACAATCAACTTTTTATTCTACCATCATGAGTACAATGTCACCACGAATGAATTCATCTGACCTAAATCTACTCTCGATCATCAAAAAGTTTAAAAGAGAAAATTGATTCATGCAAATAATTATCACAAGAAAATTGATAGCATTCTGCTGCCAAATGCAAGTTACCAATTACTAATAATGTCAAGCACATGAATGCCAGAATTCACCTCTACTTCAAATACCATATACCAAAGATACCTGTGACCTAGGTATGACCTGCTATAGTGCAAAACACATTATGTGTGCGAAACCGAGTGCAAATTGTAAAATTAAATCTGTTGTAAATTCTTCCATGGTTGCCGAAGAATGGCAGTTTATAGAAATTTTTCCATTTGAGACATATTACAGATCTGAAAACCCAGAGCTATTCAACAAAAATGAATACGATTTTGGTATTCTCCACCCCCAGATTACCCCAAAATATTCTTCACTTTGCAGACCCTACAAATTGTGTTGACCAGTGTATATATATATATATATATATATATATATATATATATATATATATATATATATATATATATATATATATATATATATATATATATATATATATATATATATATATATATATATATATATATATATATATATATATATATATATATATATATATATATATATATATATATATATATATATATATATATATATATACTATCCTTTCAGTAAACGTTTCGATCAGAATCTTCATCTTCATGAGTACTGATGAAGATTCTGATCGAAACGTTTACTGGAAGGATAGTATATTTATGGTTTATTCTCTTTATATAATTTATATACGTTGTGGATGCGGCTTAGGATTAGTTTGTATATATATATATATATATATATATATATATATATATATATATATATATATATATCTATATATATATATACATATATATATATATATATGTATATACGTTTTGTAGAAAGGAATTTGCAAAGTCCTGAATAGCAAATCACTGCCAATTTGCACTTTGTATTATTACGGTTAAGCTTCATTAGGGTGATAGCTTGCAATAGCCTTTTGTGTAGACTAATTCATTTAATCTTAACTAAGCGACGCAGTGAGTTTCTATCACCTTCTTAAGATTACTAAGGTGTACCGTAAGTAGATGTGTGCGATATTCAGTAACCAATGGTGTACTACCTTGCTCTTTGTAACAACTAATATGCATTCATTTTTCTTTCAAAGTCAAAGATGATAATGGTAACATGGCAATGATATCTCACCGTGAAAGCGTTTCATCGTCAAAGCCAACTCAAACAGTAACCGATTCAAGGATGGCATACAGCCAGCAGCAGTCCATTTCTTCAACCTCTCATAGTCCTTCTGTGATAGCAACGTCTGGAACAAAAGCAACTAGCAATGCAACAGGAGCAACACGCACAACTGGGAAAACTGGCCCTACAAGTATGGTTTACTTTGTTCGGATAATAGTTCTGATCTTAGGGGGAATCACTTTCGCGCTACCTTTTCCATATAATTGAATTTATAATATAATATAGCATATATATATATATATATATATATATATATATATATATATATATATATATATATATATATATATATATATATATATATATATATATATATATATATATATATACCTATATACGTATGTATGTATGTTTATATCTGCATGGGCCCGGCTTTTTCTTTCCAGGTTAACTGTCACAAGGTTGCTAGTTTCTCTCTGCTTCATTTAAAGCAGAACATTGAAATATGAAGTAAGATGATCGTGAAGTGAGCTTGAAGTCAAGAGTTTTCAAGAAAATTTGAGAATTAATTAATATTAATACAATGTAAATGTAAAACTTTAAGCGTATTTTTATTCTTCTTATAATTAAGTGCTTCTTTCAATAACTCTTTCTTCATAGTCATGTTTCCTGTACTGAATATGGCAGAGCAAGATATAACTGTTAAAGAAACCAGTGGCACCAATCAAACAATAGATATTCTCACAAAGGAGAAAGGCCTTGTAGCCATGACGCTATCCTTTGATAGATCTCCGCTTAAGTACGTGGCTGTTGCGAAGACTGGAAATGAAAGTTTGATGATTAGTGGCCATAGAGAGTATACATTAGATTTAAAGAAACTTGGCAAAAATGGTTCCTTTCCTGGCCTTTACGTTCACAAGGATGGTAATGACTTGCTGTATTTTTTTTACAGAAATAAAGAGCTGAGTGAATCCTTTTTCTACTATCAATCTGCTAGCACTAGATGTCTGCATAAATGTTTATGTATAAATCTGTGCTGATAAATGTGCCTTGTTGTGTGTGTTTGTATATTTATATGGAGGTGTATTAATTGTATTTAATCCATGATAGTTGCTAGAATCGTCATTGTCACTTTTCGCCCTTTCATTTAACATGAGATTGATCTCCCTCATCGCAGGACAAGATTGGAAAGCACTTATAAATGGTCAGGATTCGAACAAAAAGACATTCCATTTCGCTGCAACTGATATATCTGGTGAAGAAGTCGTTACACTTGAAGAAGCCGCGATCACTAAGTTGCGATTTGATGTAATTAAAGGGAGTATAATTCAAAGTGGAATATCTTCTTTTGGAATTAGTGCACCTTTTCAACTCAGTGCTACATCTAAAAATACTGAAGGAGTGCTTTTGATCAATGGCCAGCAAATATTTTATGCTAATGGGAGCAAAGATTCAAGTGATATTGTGAACCTCGTTATACATAAGAAAGGTATGGTGTCCATAATTCTCTAGAGGCCTTGAGAACAATATATATATATATATATATATATATATATATATATATATATATATATATATATATATATATATATATATATATATATATATATATATATATATATATATATATATATATATATATATATATATATATATATATATATATATACACTCAAATTGCTCCAATCATAAAGAAACTTTTAAAGACATAAATAGACCCTTAAGAAAAAATTCCAACTCGTTAAGAGTTGGAATTTTTTCTTGAGGGTCTATATATATATATATATATATATATATATATATATATATATATATATATATATATATATATATATATATATATATATATATATATATATATATCTACCTCTAATATATATATATATATATATATATATATATATATATATATATATATATATATATATATATATCTACCTCTAATATATATCTATATATATATATATATATATATATATATATATATATACCTCTAATATATATATATATATATATATATATATATATATATATATATATATATATATATATATATATATATATATATATATATATATATATATATATATATATATATATATATATATATATATATATATATATTTATTATGTATAGCTGTATTTATGTATATTTATATATATACTATGATACCGCTCAGCAGCTTTTCGTGGAGTGCCAGTCAGCTTTAGTATAGAAATATTTTCCGTACGAGAATGGTTGCTAAAGATCGCTAAAATTTAAGAATAATTTAAGAATATTCGTAAGTTGAAATTAAAAGTGTTTAAGAATATTCTGGCTCAGCGCAAAATTAGTATTTTTATAATAAATAAAATGTGTAAGAAAAAGGACTTTCCTTCTTTTCTAGTGTTCACAGCAGATGTTTAAACTTGTCTTGAAGTACTTGATAAGAAAGCGCAATTTAGTAGTGTAGTGACAATGTCCTCGTCTATGTGTTGTCGAACAAGTTTTCAACTAAAAATCACTCGAATAATTTTCGAAATTGGCCTATATTTGCAATGACGATCAGAATTTTTCGGTCTTCTTCAGACTTAATTGCAAGGGTCTGCCTATTTTGGAGGAAATGTGTTATGCATTGTTTGCCAAAAACCACAGCAATTCCTTGAATGATTTTGTAAGCTACATCTTAAAGCTGATGATGAAAGATCACATAATTGGAGTTAGGAGTGGTTTTCGATTTGGAAAGTATTTTCTAGATATCTTAACAGAAACGTAAGAATGAATCAAGAACCTACTAAACATCTTCAATTGATTATAACTTACGATAGATTACAATCAGATGTCCTTTCTCAAATACCGCATAGAAGTTTTGCTGTTACAAGAATTCGAGATTCCCAGTGATGCTAATCATTCTTGCTTTTCAGATCAGGACTGGAGACGCGAATCTTCCAATGGCAATTTGGCTCTGACTGACTCTATGATCTCTCAATTTATAATTATGAACATGCTACACAAGGATATAACTGTGGAAGAAGCATCCTCCAACCAGTTCATTGACATACAGCAAAGTGAAATGATGCAGCTTGCTCGCCCATTATCTAACAAGAAGGATGGATTTAAATTTAGTGCCTTAGTGAAAGATACCAATAAGTCAGTTATGATCAATGATCAAACGATATTTTCGATAGATATGCACGATTTATCTATGATGAATATTTTAGTTGTACATGATGAAGGTAAGTCTCATGACTTCTAAATACGCCTGATACAATTATTTTATACTGACTCTCTGGGATCTCCTGGATTGGTTACCTTTCTCCAATTGTTGCACAAGCTCATTTGTCTTTATCTCAGTGTTTATTCTGGTTATCTCGCCTGCATATTCTCTAGGCATATTTTATAATAGACTCAAGTGTTTGAAAACACTCAGAATTCTCATGCAGTCATATTACTATGACTAAAAATCTGCAACTTCCATTCTACTTAGTATTCCCGTCATCGAGCTATCTTCGCAACTTCATACAATATTAATTTCACCCATCCCTGCTATATTTTAACTGATAGCACTGTGCTGTGGCTGTAATTTATTCTGTATAAAGATTTATTTGCATGATGCAGAGAAATTCTCATAGTTAACTTTTTGTTATTTCAAGGGCAAAACTGGCAGCAAATTCAGTCATCTTTTCTTCAAACTGGTAGTGGGAGTGCAGAATCTACAAGTGACGCTAAAACCAGTGAAGATGAAGGATCTCCATCACTTCAAAAATCATTAGAACCTGCTGTATCAAAATACAGTCTACAAATAACAGCAGTAAACATGCAGCAAAATGAAACTGTTGTTCTTCAAGAGGTTACAGATGATAAAGAAAATGTGGACATTCCTGGAAACGCAACAGCAACATTAGGTCTGCTCATTTCAGGTGCTACGCGGCCTTTGAGATTCAGAGCTATTGTAAAGTCATCCAAAGAAGTGCTCTATATCAATGGCAAAAAAGAATTGCTTGTTGACCCTAAGGTTGCCAAAGGCTTAGAGTCCATAATTGTCATTGCCAAGAAAGGTATCTTGCCATCCTTCTTCTCATTGATGAAATAGCTCGTGATTTTTTAAAGTACGCCTCTAAAGGTAGTGTATGGCAGCCATATGAAAGAACTTTCATATAACCATAGCAACTTTTGGCAGACTGTTTAAGGATGTATTATCAAGTTACATCTGCTCTATAATATCGTGGAATACGCTTTCACTAGAAGTTGACTGGAAAGCAACGTGCATCAATCACTGCGTTTGATGGATCATTAGCTGTCCTGCATGATCTCAAAATCGGTCATAGGTTATACACTACTGTTTATTAGATGAAAAGTATTTCATATTTTGTTAGGTGCTACTTGGGAGCAAACACGTTCAGCTACACTTGATTTAGTGGGAAAAGAAAACCAAGGTCTTGTTCAAGTTGATGAAACTGCTACATATGATTTTGCAAGTGAGGCGAAGGCCCTACAGCTAAAGGTTGTTAACAAAGCTGCAAGTAGCATAAGAATTCAGGAAATATCCAGTGCAGGACAAAGACTGGATGTTCCTCCTGATGCCACTGCAACTCTTGGATTTTTGATCAGAGCCCGGCAAGAGCCTCTAAAGTTTAAAGCTTTTGAAGCAACAACTGGCGCAGAGCTACTTTTAAACGGACAAAGGATCCTACCAATGGATGTGGATTCAAATGGTTATGCGGCAATCATGGTTGTCCATAAACAAGGTAAGCATTGTCAATGTTAATTGTGCACATTCTGTCATTTACTAGTTAATAAAATTATTAATATATAATTAATATATAAGATATATATATATATATATATATATATATATATATATATAAAATAAACCGCAAATATACTATCCTTTAAGTAAACGTTTCGATTAGAATCTTCATCAGTACATGAGTATATATATATATATATATATATATATATATATATATATATATATATATATATATATATATATATATATATATATATATATATATATATATATATATATATACACTCAAATTGCTCCAGTCATAAAGAAATTTTTAAAGACATAAATAGACCCTCAAGAAAAAATTCCAACTTTTAAAACGTTTCGGCACAAGCCTTCATCAGTTATAACATTCCCGGTACATACAGCGCATATATAACGATAAAACAAAGGAACAATATCTAATTAAATTACGACAATAGAGCACTTTACACAATGAAACTGGATTTACAATGGATAGCATTTGAAATTGACTGTAAGGGGAATTATATTTAGCATAAGAGAAAAGAGTGTTGGAGAAGCTGATACCTACCGTCCCAGCGGGGTAGAAAGAAAGCCATGCGAGAACAAAGTGGGTGTGAAGTAACATAAAATGAAAAGGAAACCCAATATGACCTAGAAATGACGATATTGAGAGGAGGGAGATCTAGTAAAGAAAGGTACGACATAAATAATATATATATATATATATATATATATATATATATATAATTTTATATAATTTTATGTTATGGTTTCTACTTTTATTCAGTTATGCTTGTCTATTAAATTATTTGTGTCGCACCTTTCCTTACGATATCTCCCTCCTCTCAATATCGTCCTTTCTAGGTCATATTGGGTTTCCTTTTCATTTTATGTTACTTCACACCCACTTTGTTCTCGCATGGTTTTCTCTATACCCCGCTGGGACGGTAGGTATCAGCTTCTCCAACACCCTTTTCTCTTATGCTAAATATAATTTCCCTTCCATTCAATTTAAAATGCTATCCATTGTAAGTCCAGTTTCATTGTGTTAAGTGCTCTATGTATGTATGTATATGTATATATGTATGTATGTTTGTATGATGTATGTATATATGACGAACTGTCCATTGTTGTATCAGTAAGGATAGCCAATGTACCCATTTTCTGCTAGGTGACTAGTGAGCGAACATCCCTGACATGACCCAACGTCTCTCCACGGAACATCAATCTTCTGCCTAGCAGTAGAGCGGTTTAACCAGTCGAACCCTCGACCATCTTTGTATTGAGAATTCATCTACTTTTTGTCTTATCAGGATTCAACTTTGAAACTGCCAGGCTGGAGGAGTATCAAAGGACGACGTCCTCGGGTAAAGGTGCTTCAAAAACCAATATGCCATTGGAACCTGGTTTAAGGACAAGCTCCGTAGCAGCTAATGGGCAATCACTTCACTTTTCAGAAGGGGTACCAGAAGGAGCAACCAATGTAGAGACTGTTAATAACATCATACTGAATAAGATATCTAACTTCTCCGAAAAGAATTTACTTGAAAGTTCGCAAAGCTTTGCTAGTGGCGCTGGTCAGAATTTACCATCTGTTGGTAGGGAGGTAGAAGCAAGTAAAATAACTTTATTGGGCAAAAAGCCTCAGCTAGGAGTGCCAATTTATGAAAGTGCCGCACAAAATAAAGAACTGATGCCAGAAAAAATAGATTTTGTTATTGTGAATGGGGCAAATGGTTTTGCATTTCTTAATGAAATTACTGGTTCTGGACAAAAAATTGAGCTCCCAAGAAAGGACTCTATAGCTAACCTTAGTATAAAGACAAAATCACGATTTACACCACTCACATTTAAGGCAACTATGAAAGATAGCAGCCAACAGCTATTTGTAAATGGGAAAGAAGAATTAGACGTAGCATCAGAAGCTTTATCACCATATTGGCTTGTCATACATAGTAAAGGTATGTTGATGTACTGTAACTGATACTACTTCATCAATTTGTTGTTTCTTCTGTTACTGAAAGATACTCAAATTTCAGAATTTTATTCGTCTACCTTTAGGAGAAAACTGGGAAGCGATCAAGGAAAGATTGCAGAAGTCGCACGGCCTTAAGGTTGATTTGTCAACACCCGGAGTTACCAAGCTGATAGGAAATTCTGTCCCCACCCAGTTGAGAGTGATTCCTATTGCTTTTCGAAATATTGTCGGTAAAGATGCGGAATTGGTTGAAGTAACAGGCACCTTGTATAAGACAACTGCAAAGACAGATTCGGCGGGTATTTTTGCCCTTCCTGTCACACCAATAGGACGAACAGAGCCAGTGAAACTAAGAGCAATAATGAGAAATACAACTGAGACACTGCTGATGAATGGCGAGGAGGAGTTTTCCATTGACGTGAATTCAGCCTATGTTGTTATAATAATCCATAAGTCAGGTATGCTAATGCACCTTGAACTCACCTTTACACGTCTAATTATAATCATTCTGCTATCACGGATACTTTAGATTAACAACTTTGGTGTCTAATATCAATGCCAGACAACTGCATAGTTTATGTTTTTCTCTAGATTTATGGAAGTTAGCGTTTTTGACATATCTTCTTTGATTTCAGAGCAAAGATGGAAGTCTGCAAGAAAAAATTTCCATTATGCTACACTTGGAGATTATGCAGATATTGCTGGCAATGGAATGGGTAACTTTGATAGCTCTGAACTCGAGTCCTTGAGGTCTGGAAATACTGAAAAGAACATAACAGTAAATGAAACTGGTCAGTGGGATATTTTTATATATTGTTAATTTCTCCTAATTTTCTGAAAAGCTTAAGGTCTCAAAGTATGGCTGCGCTTAATAACTTTTGAAAAGATTCAAATGCACCCAGAAGTTATTATGTACTAAAGGACTACTTTTTTGAGGTTACTCGATAGCCTCTTCTGGATCTACTGTTCCCAATCAGTTTGGTAGTTGTTCAAAATCTGATCCTTGCTTCTACAGGCCTAATATGGGTGCTTGAAGATTTGTGTACTCTTAGATTCTTAGCATACAACCAATGCCTAATTAATGATTCACATTTTTCAATAGGAGCTGTAAAAACAGCACGTCATTCATAGGTTATTTGTTCACTTTTAGGTTTAATCTTATCAGTCTTGTCGAATATGCGCAACAATTGGCAGTTTAAATCCTAAAAAGTAGCAAACTGCAAAAACTTCATGCAGGTTACGTACAAAAGGAAGACGTAATATTTACTTCACGTTGTTCGTATTCTTAAAAAGAAGTAATTTAAGAAACAATCGTATTTTCTATAGACAGGTAAATGTTAGTCCCATGTAAGATTCCCTAATGTTGGGGAGTACCTGTTAAATGGACACTTATCCTGAGCCCTTCGGCATAGTGAGGTATGGTGGCCAGTTCCTTTCCTCATCGCCTTTAACTTCCCCAGTGTTTCCACTAGATACCCATTTGCAGCTGGGTGGACAGTGAGCGAACATCCCAACTATGACTCGAGGATTCGGCTTGAACAATCTATGTTTTGCTCAGCAGTAAGCGCTCTAGCCACTTGAACACTCTCCCATCATTTTCTATACAAGTTAGTAAATTATCTACACAAAGTCGCCCCTGATATTTTCGTTCTCAAAATCAAGTATCTATCATTGGAAAAGCAATCTACCATTGAAGCTCTTTTCTTGCTCCATACCACTCCTATAAGATAGTTATGACAGACTCTTGCAGTGAACATGCTGTTACATTGTGCGATTATTATTTCCCTCAGAAGAATAATCCTTCCTCGCAACCAATTCGGTTTAAATCTCCAACTTCGATCTATCAAATTTCTCCTATGTCAAAATTACCTTCGAACTGTACCTAGATAAACCATCTGTGTTACATATATACAATAGGGTATTTATCACAATACTAGGCAGTTCCTAAAGATTGTTCCACAAGAATTTACTACTAGACATCAAACTCAGTTAGTATCACAAGACTATGTCATATCTTGTTTGCTTGATCATTCTTTAAAAGTTCTTAATTCATTATGGTCCTGTGTACAAAGCAAAATATCAAAAATATTTTTCATTTCATTATTAGATACCTCAATAACATGCTAACTATACCTAACAATCTTAAAAATGGAGCCTCTCTCAATCAGAAGATTTTTCGTTGTTTTAAGCCTGAGACTCTTCTCTATGTTGTAGCTGGTTGCAAAGCATATCGTGCTTAGGGTGGTAAAACTTGGAGACTTAATTCGATTCTAAATTTTATTGCTTCATCCTTGAGCGTTGTAACAAATTCTCCCCTTTTTGCTAAGCTTCCTTGATTTCCATCATCCTGCATCATTACTGGTGATCGTTTACACCCTGATATGCTTCTTTCCACTGCTAATAACATCCTTTACATCGTTGAACTTACTGTTGGCTTAAAGACAAATTTTGACAAAAATGCAAATTTGTAAATATACCTATCAACCCCCTCGGTGCCTTTGGAAAAACATGCGACCCCTGTATCCAAATGTGCAATCTTGATTTTGATAAAAACCGCCTTATCCATTTCATCATTAAATAACTGACCATTATGATCCATCGTAAAAAACCATGGACTAACCAGATCTGTTTGCTAGTTATCATTGATTCTAGAAAGAACTCTTACTTATTACAGTCAACTATATGAATAGCCTGTTGGTATTGCAGAACTTCACTAAGCTTGAAAAAGAGGGAACAGTCTTTAAGCACACTGAAAAGCGTTTTTTGTCAGACACTCATCAGAGTATGTCAGAGTTTCCCTTAAGTATTTTTGAGTCAGTTTACATAAAGACTCAAAACCTAACCTTGTGTAAGCAAAAGGAGTTAGACACATTATGCATCATTTCACGTGTATCTGCATGTGGTTATATATTTTTGTTCACCTTTCGGTCATTATCCAACGTTTCATACTCTGACGAGTGTAGAATGTTCCCGCTTTTTCGAGCCATAGGGATGTTAAGCATGTTTGTATTGTTTGTATTTTTGTTATTTCATTTTGAATACTGGTTTTTCATGTTACCAGACAAGTCAAATATAAGTTTCCTTATTCTAGTACGATTTGTACTTGTATTTTTAGAATATGAACAAAAGAATAGAGTTTGAGAAAGGCTAATTCAGTTAAAGTTGGTTACCTGCATAGCTAATGAACTAATTCAGGCCAACACGATAATGCACGAATGTAAGGCATTGGAGCATATAAAGACATATAAAATAGAAGAGTAAAGCTTGAATAAAATTGTGAACGCAAGCGTAGCATCATAAAAGCCAGTTTGATAAATATACTGATTGCGGAGTCTCAGCTACTATTCCAAAACATAATTCTGTTCCTTGAATTGATAGACCGAAGTTGAGTTCTTGATTTCTCGTGGAATGCATTGCCATATAACTAATTGTTTCGGTTCCATGATTTATAGGATTTACGATGGGAAGAAGAAGGCAGTAGCATTCTTAAACCATAGGTGATGCTTCTTTGTAGGAAATTAAATGGTGCTGATCCGTTTTTCAGGAAAGCTGTGTCCTCTTAACCTAATAATTAGTAATTGCATAAATGCATAAATGTAAAATATGTGATGTAAGGGAATCTCTATTATACTTTTTAAATCTAAAATTCTTTTTCTGAAAAGTTAAACTAGGTAAGCCAATTATAGCTGTACCGCTCTTCTTGAAGTTACCGTTCAAAATGAAATTGCTGAAATGCAGTAAATCACATAAAAATACTATATCTGTTTTATAGACGCTGTTGTAGGAAGCGGCCAATTGCCAATGGATACTTCCAGAATAGCTATATGGAATTTTGCTGGCATCGAAGTAGAACTCCGATTGAATAGCAATCAACTAAAGAACTTTCCTGTTGGTGCTAGTGGAATAATTTCATTAACGGTAACGAAGGGCGTAACTAGCACACTTACGGCAGTTGATGTCAATAACGGTGCACAAGTTTTTTTGAATAATGAAAAGCAGATTGTTGTCTCTAGTGAGAACTATCCACAGAGCATTATCATAACTGCACAAAATAGTGAGTTGTTTTGAAACATCCTATGTTATTCTGAACCCATAATCTAATTGTGTCCAGTTCTTCAGATGCTACTAGTTTATTCGCGTTTGCCATATTCTTGTTTGCATTTCTTTTTAGCCGATATTGAGTACTTCATAATACTGATGAGAAAGCGCTTGTAACCGTAGCAATATGATAGGGATGTGTTAAAGACAAATCATGTGAAATGTTTGCTATGGGCGTCAGTCTGCTTGTTGCTGGTATAGCCTCAAGCACATACGACGCTCTTCTAAAGTCATATATTGTTTTTCAAACTTCTTATTTGCCAGTGTTAAAATGAGCGTACACTGTTTCTACTATATTCTAGAAATTTTTCTTGCAAGTTTCTTTCACCTTAAAATGGGGCTAACGTGTCCCAACTTTTGCTACTAAGCACAGCTATTGGCATGCCGTAGGTTTGATCATTATACTCATTTTTGTACTGCTGCTTATGTAGTTGTGAGCATTAACATTTCTATGCATGTAAAACTGCTCTTGATTTTTTCAGATTCAGGAAATACGAACATTACGATTGATGATAAAGTAGATCCATCAATAAAGTATGGAAAAGTGAACTTTATCAATCTTGCAAATAAGGAAGTTAAAATATTTGAAGTTTCTGGCATCGGGGAGCCGACGTTTTTATCTCCAAATTTCATCAGCACATTCTTCTTGAAATCCCCTAAAGAATCGGCTAAGTTTAAAGCTTTAGACCCGATCACCAATGAAGTGTACTTGCTGAACGAACAACCTGCATTGGAAATTAAACTTGATACAAACCCTCGTATTGAGACTGAAGTCCAAGTTACTGCTCCAAAAGATCTGACACAAGCCAGCAACAGTAAAGGTCAGTTTACCACTTGTGCCAGTTAAACTAATGTTTATAGGTCTGTGATAAGCTTATAATTTGCTTTAGTTGTGTTATTGTTCATTCCTTTTATTAGTAACATCACATGCAAACTGACCTTTCTTTCTGAAAGGCAGAATTCTTCAGCATAACCTTTATCCATTTGTCGTATGTCAATGATAACCCTAGAGTATTTACTACAGATAAGGAAATTAGGGTTCGGAATCCCAAAGATTTGCCACTTTCTGCCTGCCGTTAGAATCTCTTAGAATAGGAAGCAAACATCCATTTTCAGCATTTATTTGGAATAGTTATGGAATTCCACAGTTTGAGAAATGTGGCACAAGGTTTAGTAGTTATCATAAACAGCCTCTTTCTTAGAACCTTTACGGTAGTCCCGTTTGGAGTTTCGGTATTTCTCTTAGAAAGCTTCTTGACAACTCAACAAAGCAGAACAATTTAATATAGAAGAATCTCCTTTTTGAAATAGATCTACAAATCCTAGCAATGCTAGGCCAGTATCCTATCGCATTTTCCGATTTGAGGGAAATGTTTTTGTATTAAGTATTGAGTTTTCACTTCTATATATTTTAGATGTAACCTGTCTGGCCGTTACTGAACTTGGACCTTGTTACAGTGCGTTACAGTATGAAACACAGGTAGAAGCTGCTGAAGGAAAAAGTGAAACTTGCAAGAAATACCTGGAGGAAGTGCTTAGCAAGTGTGCACAAAAGAACATATCCCATGGAATCGACAGTTGCAAGAAGCATTGCAGTAAGAAATACTTATGCAATTACTGACTGTTTTCTTTTGTCCTCTACCATTTTAAGTGGGCATGATTGTGCAAAATAGAGAAGCTCTTGATTTCGTGATCTTTTTTACCAGTTGCTACATCTTGATGTTTGAAATGTCTTCAATAAAACTTTAGCGAGAGCATAAATGATCAAAATGCCGAAACTATCTAAATCATTCAGTAAATACTGGATTCCTCGTGATCCTTCTCTTTTGGTGCCATTCTACGAAATCTTCAACAATCTATGGAGCAAAAATTTTTCCTGTGCTATGAATCTTTCTTTTCCAATATATTTCTAGCATTCCACCTCTAAAATTGTGATTGATATAGTATGTGATAATAAGAATTTCTGGATGATAGTTTTTCTGACTCTTCCTAAGCAGAGTATTTGTAGATCTTCTATAGATTGAAAGCAAGCATATTGAAATACAATAAACGATTTAGAGCATTTAGCATGATGTTCTATAGCTACTTGTCTGACACTTAGATTCAAAGGACAGTGATGTATGTGAAAGAATCTGGAGTCCAAAAGTATGTTCCTCTTCAATTGTACGATATAGCTTTAACCCTGAAACACGAGCATGCCAAGTTATGAATTTTAACGGTTGCCTTGGGAATACAAATAATTTTGCTACTCCAGAAGAATGTGCAAAGTCTTGTATACCAGGTGAGGGCCTGCTAATGATAATACGTAAATCACATTAGCATTATTTCTGTCTTGAAAAAGTTTTTTATTCTATGCGCTTCATTCAAATGGTGTTGATTACTTTACTCAAGCAAACATTTACAGGGCTCTTTTCTCGAATTGGCTAGCAAGTATTCCATTTTTCTGGTTTATTACGGTTTACTTGTCTAGACATTTTCAATTCTACATTTACTCACAATGAATTGACCAAGACTCAACATGATTTTGGGTTTTTGATTAGATAGATTAAGGTTAATGTTATTGGTTTGCAATGTAATTTGCCTAAGCCTAAGCAATTATTATATCAAATTTGAAATTTCTTTTGTAATTGTGGTTGTCAACTATTGAAACATGTAACATTGTTTCAGAAACTGAATCAAAAAAGCCGAAGAGACATTCCTTGGAGAAAAGAATGCACAAAATAATTCTCAGAAACAGACTTACAAGACAATTACGGAAAGCTGACTGGAGTAACGACAGATCCTAAGTAAAATCCTACTCAACTGAAACAGTGTAGTATTATGCAGTGATGGTCAAAGTGTTACGTTTTTATCTGCTTTGGTCTATCCAGATGTCATGCTATTATGTAGGATAGTTTTCCGAAAAATGTGTAATGAGGCCTATTGAGGTCTGTCTCGTATTCCGAGTGAGACGAAGTGAGCCAGTTTTGGTCTCTACTTGTAGACAATGACTGAAGATACAGATTTACACTAATATCAATAATGAAAGGTGTTAGAATTGTGAACCATATTTTGTGTTGTTATGTTGAATAGAACTCTTTTAATGGTAAAGGAAATTTGCTTCCGTTAATCAACAATTGTAAGAATTCACTTTTATTTTCAAAGCTAAGTGTATTGTAATAGTAAATGTAATAATTGTATATTTAAAGCTAAAAAGCAAATAAACCGTACATTCTGAAAACAATCAAAGGACGTGTATTTTATTGTTCAGTACAAAACTTCAATACTCTGCTTTAGTATTGTAATAGAAATCAAGTTGTTCAACATAGAAAATGAAGCGTAGAAAATGCAACTCTTATGGGTGAAGTAGTCTGATTTTAAATGTCAATTTGTTACTGATGGACCTCTGAGCCAGTTTTCGGAAAGCATCAATTAATGAAAAATAAACTTCTAGGGTCTACCTATCATTATATCTTTGTATGATAAAGCATGCAATTTTGTCATGCAAACTTTTGAAATATCTAAATCCTATACATGTTTTTATTTCTAATTAAACAATCAAATAATAATCAATCAATTATAATTCAGTAAATAGTATTTCACTTAAGATTTAAGTTATTCTTCTTAATGCAATCATTACTTTATGTACTACAGCTATGTCCTCATTTCAAAAGCTATTTGTATTCTGATTTAAATGAGTATTCAAATCAATGTAGTGTTTAATGCTTAGAACTATTTATACCATCTATTAGATTAAGAATTCATGCGAAACAGTGGTTCTCATGTTGTCTTCATCTCGACTCGACGTATCTTAGAACTTACCATTTGACAAGGACTCAATTTGTCCAACGCTTAAGGCACCTTTTTCATTGCCTTGCCTGTTAATGGTCAACTGCTTCAAGTTTGCTCCCCCTGTCGAATTTACTCCAATAAGTGCATCTTTTCCTTTCCTAACACTCTCAGCCTCTTTGCCTATTCCGACTACAGTATGGTTATTAACAGGTGCTTTCCTCATCTCCTTTCCTGCAATATTGTATTGTGACTTTTACTGATGCAGAATTTTTGTACTTTTTGCCCTTCAAGCGATAGGACTATTTCTTAGTGGTAAGAAGTTTATACTTATTATGATCATGTGCACTTAAGAGCTATTTCTAGGGGCATATTTACCGGTTGGGGTTTGGCGACTGATACAACCCCTCCAATTTTGATAGATGATTGTGAATATGTAGATATGGTTGATAACAACAATCAGACTTGAACAAATGTTACTGCAGTTCGTAGCAGAAAATATTTATTATCAGTAACATAGGATACTCTGATGGGTAAAATGACAATAATAGCTATCAGTAACATAGAGTAACATGGCAGCGACGTAGCCTTAGGTCCTGCTGGTGATGCTGAGCAGGAACAAGAATTTGCATATAATAAATACACGCTGTTTATAAGAAAAAGTTTATAAGGAATTGAGGCTGAACAGTTCAACAGCTTAAAAAAATGTTAAGAAAATCACAAGGCTCAGCTTCCAAAGTTTATCTTTTTCACTTGCCAGAAATCGATATTAGCTCATTCTTTGCAAGCATGTTACAAAGATCGAGGCTTTTCTTTGATAGCTTTGGGTAACACTGATTAAGCTTTTATTTGTCATGCTCATCCAATGCTGTGGTAAGCGTTTCCATATCATGAAGTGATTTCTTATCTTTCTTTTGTTGCCTTTGTCCATTACAGTACCTGGCTGATTCGCCTTCCACCATATTTAGCCCTTCAAACTCGAGTATCAGATTTGAAATTTTCACATAAAAACTGTTCCATGCCGCAGGTTAGTATTTTCACTTCTTCCTAGCGTCCTTGCCTTCCAGTTAGTACGGAATCGAAAAGTGAAGATAGCATTGAGCGGAATGAACTCGAACAAGATCCTACAAAAAGATCTACAAGAAAAGCTGCGATAGAAGGCGAACAACTAAAACGCTTACGAGAAAAGTATTATTGACTATATTGACTACGCAATAATAGAGGGGAGTATGTATAAAATGAGACGTTGCGAAGGAGTTTTTTGTTTATTGTAATGTTTTGTTTGGTTTTTGATAAAAGAGGGTGGAACCATCTGTTCCAGAGAGAGTGATAAGATATTCGAACCCGTAGAGACGTTGTATTTTTGTCTCAATATCTATTATCGTGCAACGAAATGGTACACGCCCTCTATATCACCAAAATATGATGATTTCATAATTTCCCACTCGATTTCTTCTTCTAACATATCCAGCTCATCTCAAATTGGGAAAGGGATCTCTTCTTTTTCTTTCATCATTCTTCTATCCTGAAGCTCATCCTGCTAGGATCACCGCGATTTACAGAAATAATGTTTCAAATAACATTTCTTGTGTCTCTATGTGGGGTTTCACCGTTAATCTGAACTTTTCGAATGCTTTCGGCAAAACTCACTTTTGACTATCTACTTTAACCATACATACCTGCATTTTACGTGCGATGATAAATTATATTATAAAAAGATATGTTTTTACCAGCAGCAGGAGAAAATAATACAATGAGAGAACAGCAGCCTCGTATGTGTAAAAAGGCTAGTCCTAAAATGAAATATGGTTCGGCCATAGGACAGCATATGATAAAAATCCAGAATGCGCAAAAAAGATATAAAGGCGATAATTCTCGCATCATTGGGCAAGTAAGATTCTCCATTCATTTAATTGTATTGGAATCTGTTTATACAGACTCACACCCCGCCCCTATGTAAACAAAAAGAGCTCATTTTCTTCATTTGGCAGAACATTAGGTTCGTTACTCCTGGCGTTTCATTAGCCACAAGCCAATCAAAACAGGCAGAGTCATGACTAATTGATAATTTAATCCTAGTCCTGATAATCATCATCATAGCTGAACTACAATTCCACTGAAATCTCCATAGCGAGTAATAGTATTACTTTAGAGGTTCCCTTCACTTGAGAAAGATAGCTACCAAAGCCAAACAAATTTTCAGACTTGAAAAAATTGCAGGTTTGTTTTAAGAAAACCATTTGTTTGCCTGCGCTTCAGTTTTCTGAACTTTTCCCGAAATTGAGGCTGAGATTTTTGAACAATTTTCTGAACTTTAACTGGATTAAACTTGCTAAAAGAGGTTCCCATTATTTGTTATATAAATTTTAGGCAGAGGAAATAGAAGAGAACTAGATTTACAAACAGAGGATACACAGAACAGCACATGTTGCAAGAAGAATTTGAAAGAATATTGAATGCAAACTAAGTTGAGCATAGCTGAAAGGGGGTTAGCGTTAAAAGTAGCTTATTCAAACCTTTCTGAACTGAGAGTAAGACCATCCAAGTACTTAACACCATTTTCTGAACTGAGAGTAAGACCATCCAAGTACTTAACACCATATGCAGAGACAGTTGACTGGGTAAGATGTCAAAACATGTTTACTAGCAAGTTTGAGTAAGTGATTAGTGACCACCTGAAGTTAAGATATTTCTGTCAATGCTAGATTGGTAAAAGAATTCAATTTTCAACGCACATATCGACGAAATTGCGAATATGTCCCCAAAGTAGGGAGAAAGCTATGCGAAAATTCAGGAATTTTATGAAAATCTCACAAAACATTATGTTTCCTTGCTGACCCTTAAAGCCTGGCTTCTATATAGCCGTAAAGCTGCCTGTGGCTACCTGTGATCGATCAGCGGCACTCTGAAAATGTCAAAATGTCTGAACCAAATATTCAGAGCTAGGCCAGCCAAAATGATTGACATAAATAACGACACATTCAGAGGCGGATTGAGACCTTCTCAACATTCTCAGTTGAGAATGTCAGATTTTCTAGCGTCCAGATTTTCGAAGCTTACCAACCTGTCAACTCAAATCGAGTCTGATTTCTCAAGGTTGCTGACCCCCGTACCCACTGATATTTGCTGCACACTTGGTATACCTCTACGAAGTGGTAACCTAGCAATAGTGATTAAGTAATACATCGCCTTGACAAGTTTCAATAATCCTGAAAGGTATCTAGGCAAGTTGCGACAGTTTACGTGTAGTTTCCATGCCAATTTGAGAAGTTCCTTCGCATCTTGAGAATGTGCTACGCAATTTTCTTACTGCGTGCGCATCGAAACAGTACTGATTTTTGGTCACTTGAGAAGGTAGATCTGCGCTGGTTAGACGAGGTCCAAAATACATAGCAACGGCTTTTTCTTGGTACTCTTTTTATATGAGGTAGGCCTGGGCGATTTTAAAACTAACTCCTTGCGCGTCCTGAGGAGAAGGTTCACTGAGAATCTTGAGGATTCAGGGGGTGGGTATACGTGACTGTTTGGAATTTGCCGTGTACCCTGGCATGTGAGTTATCTGTTGGATGAAGTAGCTCAGAGCGGGAGAAAACTTCTCTTCGTTAGCAATCTATCTGAAATAATAGGATTGTCAGAAGAAGTCAAGCAGCTGTTGACGAAGAGAGATGTTGAACAAATTATGATGGTATATAGTACTAGTATGCAGCTTTCTCTAGATAAGTGTTGTCACACAGGATGGCTTGATCGCAAGTAGTAGTGGATACTCATACTTTGTCACAGTCATGCAGGCAGATTCTCTACTCCCGGTCCATTGAGTAAATGTGGATATAGGAGAAACTGCCCCCCCCCCCCGATAATGTATGGTTATATTTTTCCTTTTTGACTGTTTTATAGTCGTTCACGGCAGTCTGTATTCGCATATGCAATTATTGTTTACAAGATTGCTGGATGAATACGAGTCTGGCCGGTGTCAGTTGATATTGGGTATAAACAAAGGGTCGGAGAGCGGAGGGTTAAGGTCAAGCTAGGTTGTGTGTTAGAAATACTATAGGTCCCCACTGGACAGATATAACGAAGATTCATCTAAACTTCCGCTTACACGATCACACTTATGTTTGTAGACGCTGTAGGGGTATGTACATAAACCGATTAGTGTTTCTTCGTTGTATTCATTTAGACCCCGTTTACACTGGAACGGATCCAAACGGATCCGTACCAGTATGGGTACAGATAGGCTTCCCGTTTACACTGGAACTGTTGGATCCGTACCGGTGCGGATCCGCTATCCGTACCAGTTTGGGATCGCTCTCCAAAGTGTACCCGTTTGGATCCGTTCCAGTTGAGATCCAGTGTAAACTGCTGGAACGGATCCGAACTGGTACAGATCGTATACGAGACAATTGAATTTCTCATCTTGAGGCGGATTTAATATGACAGTCTGCCATGTTTCAACCACTTATCCCTGATTTCAACCGCTGCGCTCAACCACCGTATTTTGCTTGACAATTTGGTAATACTTCAAATCATGGATCCACGAAACCTGAAAAGAATACAAATATTTGCTTTGGTAATGAATATGGCAGCCACGTTAAATGCTTGGCTTCAGTCTGTTGCTTTGCTCTGTGTTCAGCATAGGATTCGCCAATGGAAGCTCGCATCGGAAATATTTGGACCAAACTCAGACCGACAAAGCAGTGAGGGGGGAGGGGTGAAAACTTCTCAATCGAAATCAATGATTCGCGCGAAAACAGCCGGTGACCTCGTTTTTAGCTCTCAAGCGATGCAGTTCCAGTGGAACTGTTCCATTTCAGTTCCCAGTGTAAACGGGGACCGATTTGGATCCGGTCCAGTGTAAACGCTAGCAAAAATTGGAACGGATCCATCTCGGATCCGTACCCGTTTGGATCCGTTCCAGTGTAAACGGGGCCTTAGAGACAACCTTCGAGAAACGCTTGGTAGCTAATCTTTGATACAGGGGACCTTGTCGCAGCAGAAGCTCATAATAGTTCAGCTTTGATATAGAGACACTTGTTCTAACAGAATGACATAGTGATGCCTTCTCAAAAACTAAATTTCCTAACAATAGTTTTTATTGAAGTAGAGGTTAGTTTTGATTCTGTAAGTAAAGTGCTTTTGAAATTTCAATAGTCCTTGATCTTTCAGGCATAATTATCAAAACTATGATAATTGTTTGGGTGTGGTCTTGGGGTGTGGTCTTTGGGCGTGGTTTTATATTTTGAACCTTTGAGAATGTCAGAAAATGTGCTGGATCCGCCTCTGCACATTGATTGATTATTGTGACAGAAATTGCATATGCACCATTCTTTGATAAGTTACTTCATGTGTAAATCAATTTCCCAACAATCAGTGTTCCGTAATTCTTCAAAAAGCCCCTCAAATAAGCACTCCTATCGAATAGGCCCCAATATGGAAGCCCTTTAACCGGAAGGTGTCGGTTATCGGTGTAAGCAGTTGCAGGGGGCTTTACGGTTATATAGAAACCAGGCCTGAAAGAAGGATACTAAAGCCTGGAAAACACGCTCCTTTTTCGTTCGTCAAATAGTTAGGGATTAGGACATTTGATGAATGGTGGGTGTTTTCAAGATCCTCTTGAGAAGTATGGATCATTGGTGTTTTATACACACAACAGTATGACATTTGTCTCGTTATTTTCGCTCTTTCCATCACGGGAAAACCAATACAAAGTACATGCGTTGGCTCTATTGCTTTTGGCATTTAAAGTTGACTGGAAAACACGAAGTCGATTACGCCTGGAACACCTAGATAGAGAAGGGGGAAGGGAGGCGGCAGAATGGCCAAGGCCCAAAGGTCTGAGATGAGCGCCAGAGTTATGAAATAAGTCTTTGGTGATTGCATCAGCTTTGAAATTTCATATTGATCCCATGAGAGGCCATATATTTTCATTCGACCCAGCCATAGAAATAGTAGAACTAGAAGGCACGCTGAGTCACTTGACACAGGGAAAATATGCGGAGCTAAAATGGTAGTGTTCCAGACCAATATGACCCCTTGGACCAATATGACTCTGAATTCACATTGGTCCGTACCTATTGAGCTATTTTATGGACAATATTCGGAGGTAGATTTGCCGTTTCGTCTTTCAAGTCGTTTTGCCGTGTTATTTCGTATTGTCGTGATTTATCTAAGGTCTCACTTCGTCATGTGGTCACAATCTTCCTACTTTGTAATATCGTGTTGTCGCAATAGCATTCTCGTCGTTGTGTAGCTATTCGTTATGTCGATGTGTTTGTCATGTCGTCATCCTCTGATCCACGGTAAGCGGCAATGTTTTCCCACTGTTTTGGAAGCACGTACAAACAAAATTGCTCAAATGCTGTACCGTAAAAGCTCTATTAAGCCCTTAAACGGACTTATTTATTTTTTGCAGTCCAAGAGGGGGGGGGTTTAATAGAGAGGGGGTTATTTGCAACTTTTGCTTGAAAGGGGGGCTTATTAGAGAGGGGGCTTAATAGAGCTGGCCTTCATCCTCGGTTGTTGAAATAAACCGCAGACGAACTTGCACTATCACTATAAAAAATTTTGAGGAATTCAATCTCTTCTGGGATTGTTCCAGATGACTGGAAATGTGCAAATGTGACAGCTGTGTTTAAGGAAGGAAATCGATGTTCAGCTCTAAATAATAAGCTAACAAGTCTTACGACAGTTTCCTGTAAACTCCTTGAATCTATCATTCGAGATAATGTTGTAGATCATATGAGAAAAAATGAACTTTTCAGTGTGGACCAGCATGGCTATATTAAAGGACGATCATGCATGACACAGCTTATTGAAGTTCTGGATCAATGGACCAACATTTTAGATTCTGGCGGCTCAGTCGATGTCGGCTACTTAGATATAATGAAAGTATTTGATACAGTTCCTCACGAACGTCTTTTATTAAAATTGTCCTCATATGGAATAGCGGGGAAGACACTAGAGTGGATTAAATCATTTCTGTCATCAAGAAGACAAAGAGTAGTTGTGAACAGAGAGGTCTCAGACTGGTCAGATGTCAACAGTGGAGTGCCCCAAGGGAGCATCCTTGGACCGATTCTGCTTCTCTGCTATATAAACAATCTTCCGCCAGTTATTCAGAATAAGGTATGTAGATAAAAAGTTTTTTTTTTATATATTAAGTATATTAAGTATTATGTTAGATTTTTAGTTTCCGTTGGATTTAATTAGTTGCTATGGCATGTCACTGTGTAACTAGAAGTGTATACCAACGATAAAGAATGTTTAAAAAGCTGAAGGTCTCTGCTGATGACACAAAAACCTACTCTGAAGCTGACAGTGTTGAGGATTGCAGGGATCTCCAAAAGATCTTGATCAAATCAGTGATTTGAGTAGGAGGTGGGATCTAAAGTTCTATCCGCAAAAGTGAAAAATATTGCGAGTTGAGAAGAAAAATCCTTCACTTGATTATTGTATGACAGATTCCGATGGCAATGAAATAATGTTAGATGTTGCAGACCAAGAAAAAGACCTTTGGTGTAACTATAGACAAGGAGTTAACCTTTAGACAACACGCTAATCTGACTGTTTCCAAGGTAAATCGAACTATGGGCCCCATAATACGACCATTTACATTATTTACATACACTGATGAAAGGTCTAACACTGGCAAGACCGATAATTAAATATAGCAACACACTCTGGCACCCACACTTTAAATCTATTGATACCATAATTGAACCTGTGCCAAGACGAGTTGCAACAACGATTCATGGAACAAAGAACCTAAGTTATCCAGAACGCCTTAGGGTTGTCAATTTGCAAACCCTAGGACACATGATTCAAGTATACAAATACCTAAGTGGAAAGTATGATGTTGATACCACTCAGTTATTCAGCATAGACCAAAGATAATTTCATATTACACGTGGCCATCAATTGAAACTGGTAAAATCTAGCTCAAGATTAAACATTCGGAAGAACTTTTTCACAGTGAGATGTATCAGTACATGGAATAGTTTGCCAGAAAAGGTAGTCCAGGTGCAAAATTTCAACATCTTTAAGAACAGGCTTGGTAAGCATTGGGAAGACCAGAAATTAAAACTGGATTTTTTTGTTTAAAGAGTTTTCTTTTATTTTGATGTTAAGAATAAAAGGCTGAGATGGTCCTACCGCAAAAGGGAATGAGACGTGCCTGGAATAAAATTTCAATTCCCTTACCTTTTTGGTTACTTAAGTTCAATAGTTCTAAATTCCAAAGAATTTCAAAGTTTCCCTAGAAGCTCCTTTCACTATGTGTGAGAAATTTCAAAATCCTGACAACCGATCCCTACCGCTGCTCTGGAGTCACCTCTAACCAAATTAATGGAAAAAAAATTAACAAATTTCGTTTTAAGTAGAGTAATGAACAAGCGCAGCACCGCTTACAACATTAAATTTTATATGTTTATATACGTAAAACATATATGGTTATGCAAATCTTGGACCGACGCTACCTAGAGCCCACATTGCCGAATTTGGCACCTGCAAACTCGAGACTTTTTGTCGCAAATGACAATGCACACCCAGAAATGGGTATTGTAAGGTGCTGAAAGGCGACAGGGCGTGGTTTATTTGGTTAACTTGAATGTCTTCCATCTATCATACGGATGATAATAAAGTAAAAAGTGTTCCGCTGACGTGCATGCTGTTTGGTACAGAACCTTTCCAGGTGAGAAACAACCGAAAATAATAATACTGGTTATGCTTTCTAGGCCAAAAATCAAGCAAATACTGCAAGTGCACAAATGAGATCAAATGCATACTTGCACACCTGACCTTTTGTGCGTGCACACTCGAGATCTTGTCGAAAAAGGCCATATCCTGAAGTGGGGCGTAGAGCTACAAACTTTCAGAAGTCAATGGTTTAATCACTTTTCTTTCTGTCCCCTTGTTGCTACAATCTTGCCTGACCAGTCCTCTGAGCGGGGAACAAAAGAGCGCTCCTTCTGGTCCTATCCCTTGACAAAAGAGCGAACCTGTCCCTGACATTACTAGTAACCAGTCCCTTATTCCTTCTAACGGCCATGATCCTTTGTTCAGTGGATACATTTTGCATGTTTCCCTGTTCCCTGGAACCCCTAAAGAGCCCTCATATATCGTAATCTGAAACCACATTTTGCATTCTACAGAAAGATCGCACCTGCCCAGTTACAGCCTGCCATTTTGGCTGAAGCACTTTTCCATCCTGTTCATTCTAGGTATCGTAAAATAATGGGGCCCAGGTGAGGTTGACTTCTAGTCGATTTCACTACTTATTGATGATTCTTATTTTATGTATCAGGTTCTGCTCTGCGTAAGATAAGAAAAAGATTAGAAAAGATAGAGCTGAAGGGACTAAGAGTTTCCGGATTTCTATGAACTATGACAAATGGCCCTGATGAGAACGAACCTCTCGCAAAGAGAGAGCGCTTTGATGAGGTAAATGGCGCCTTCGTGCATCAAGTTCAAAGTAGGCCAAGCCCTCAGAATGGTTTCAATAAAAGCTATGCCGTAGAGACAACAAGAAAGAAATTGAGAGAGGAGCGAAGAAGACTTCCTATTTATTATGGGAAAGGTCAATTGATTGATGAAATAAGAAAAGCAGCAAATATTATCATTATGAGTGAAACTGGAAGTGGTAAAACAACACAAGTTCCCCAATATATACTCGAAGCTGGTCTGTCAGGTAATGGAATCATAGGATGTACTCAACCCAGAAGAGTTGCTGCAATAAGTATTGCAGAAAGAGTTTCGAAAGAAATGGGGGTAGCACTAGGGACAAAAGTTGGTTTTACGGTTAGATTTGAAGACAATACTTGCCATCAAACAAAGATTAAGTATATGACTGATGGTATTTTACTACGTGAGGCTATTCTTGACCCACTTCTTATGAGATATAGTATTGTAATTTTGGATGAAGCTCATGAAAGAACAATTCACACGGATGTTTTATTTGGTGTTGTAAAACAAGCCCAGTCCATGAGAAAGATGAGGCAACTGAATGGACTAAAAATCATTATAATGTCAGCAACTTTAGAAGCAGAACACTTTGCAGAGTATTTCAATAAGGCCAAGATATTGTATATTGAAGGAAGAAAATATCCAATAAAAATGATGAATGCAGTTGAATCACAGAGTGATTATGTCCAAGCTGCCTTGGTTTCAGCATTACAATGTCATAAAGAGCTTGAGCCAGGGTACTATGATGTTTTTATGCCTTTCTTTGCTTGAATTTATTTTAGACTAGAATTATGAATGTTTGGTAATATGAACATCTTCAAGAAGCCCATGATGTCCCTCCTTAGAGAAATGTCTGAAGAAGTCCATCTGTGGAATTGAAGACCAAGACTTAGACCTTGATAGCACCTCTTATTATTGTTAGACCAAGGCCTAATGCTATCCATATACCGATAACCAAACTTAACACAGTGAAATATATAAACATTAAGTGTGTCATGGTTAGATGAAGAATTAATCTTATACTCATCCTTCCTAATGTAGGAATAGAAACTATTGCTTTCAGGCAGAGATTGAAAATCAAGCCTCTGGATTTTATGCTCAGTACAGCCCTTCTGTGTCTTATATATATATATATATATATATATATATATATATATATATATATATATATATATATATATATATATATATATATATATATATATATATATATATATATATATACAGGCCTTTCAATGAGACGCACGTAATCGCGCATGAGCGCTCAGGCACGATTTGTAGCTCACGCCAGCTTTATCAAAAATATACACCCAAGTGCTAAGGAAAGCTCACACAATTGACTCTTTAGCGCGCGCAAACAATCCCATGTGAGCGATTGGCAGCGCACACCTAATTTACTTATTGAAAGGCCTGTATATATAAATGTATGTATGTATATATAGATATATAATGTATATATATATATATATATATATATATATATATATATATATATATATATATATATATATATATATATATATATATATATATATATATATATATATATATATATATATATATATATATATATATACACCTCTATACGTATGTATGTATGTTTATATCTGCATGGGCCGGGCTTTTTCTTTCCAGGTTAACTGTCACAAGGTTGCTAGTTTCTCTCTGCTTCATTTAAAGCAGAACATTGAAATATGGAGTAAGATGATCGTGAAGTGAGCTTGAAGTCAAGAGTTTTCAAGAAAATTTGAGAATTAATTAATATTAATACAATTTAAATGTAAAACTTTAAGCGTATTTTATTCTTCTTATAATTTAGTGCTTCTTTCAATAACTCTTTCTTCATAATATATGTATAGATATATATGTATATGTATATATATATATATATATATATATATATATATATATATATATATATATATATATATATATATATATATATATATATATATATATATATATATATATATATATATATATACATACGTATATATATTTGTATATGTTTACGTTATGTTTGTAAATGTTATGTTATGTTTCAGTATGGGATGTTCCAAAGTATTTTCTATGTTTTAGGCATGACATTCTAGTATTTCTCACTGGACAAGAAGAAATAGAAGGATTATCAAAATTAATTCATGATTACTCTAAAAGTCTTGAAGGAGGTAAGATTAGCTACATTTTCATTATTTATTGACATTCTTAAATTTTGATAGCATAACAATTTGCTAGAATCAACTCCAATTGTTTGCTTAGTATTATGTATTGATGAAGGCATGCACCCCGGAAATGTTTGTCATTCTATAAATTCAATGGTTGAAGGCAAGTTTTAAAGCAATCATATGAAAGATGTGATGCTCAGTACAACCTGCCTTTGTTATTTACACACACCATTTAATTGTTGTGTATATGGTATTTAAGCTCATGAAGCTACAGTTATATACGTTTATTATGTTACAGTTTTTGTGCCATCTCTGAGTAGCAGATTCCTGATATTGACTACTTTCCTTCATTCTGGAGTTAATTTCTCTTCAGTTACCTTTATAAGAAAGCATGTTTATGTTAAGGTTGTTATCATAAGAAAGCGGCAAGACTTTTCTTCAGAGTTATCCTGTTATTTGAAAGATTTGACTGTCTCAAATTAGATCTCATAGCTACAGTTAAAATTTTGAGTCGGGGCATTTCTTCAATTTGTCAGCCATTAGGTATCCAAATCTTTGTCTCACATCTGCAAGTTTTTAACCTTCCCAACCATGCATTATTATCTTGTGGCTGTTATGGATCATAGACAGTTTTTATGAATCTGATGTGTTTAGTGGTAGACAGGGTGTTATAGACTCTGTTAGTTGGGCTACATTATCCAGTAATCCTTTGCAGAGGTTTTTCTTCATATTCAACCAAGCTAAGTGTATTTTGTATTTCTTAGACATTCAGAATTGTTTCATGGCTTTATATCTGATTTTACTTCTTTTCTAATGGTTAGCACTCAGGACTTTGAATCCAATGATCTGAGTTTAAATCTTTATGGGACTCCTCAACTATTAAATGTTGTAATCGAGCTTCTGTACTTAACCTTTGTAGATTAATAGTTAATCACAATCCAGATGGTGAGCATGCATCACTGTTTTTGCCACATTTGTGGTTACTTCTTCAGTTGGTGAAATAAGAAGAGCTCTTGGCCAAGATTTTGTGCAAAGCTATTGTGGACCACTGTATTTTGCTTTCAGTTAGCTCTCTTGGAGTTTTTTCATGAGTGCATAAGTCTAAAGAGTTTTCATTTGTCAGACAGTACTTCCATTTAGCTGATGATAGCAAGCCATTATCACTTGGCCCAATAACACCAATCAACTCAAAAAGTGAACCACTATATATAACTATATAACTTCAAGATGTGAAGAGTAAGGATCAACTACAAAATTCAAAGTTATATCTCTGACATCCTTAACAAAGCCTGTGGGTAACTTTTGTTGCACATGCTCAGTTTTTGCAATACATCTTTTAACAAGCTCCCTCACTTTTTGGAGACTCAGATGAGGGATCTTAATTCTTGACATGATGTTTGATCAAGTCCCTTGGTTAATATTGTATTACAGAAAGTCACCATTTACCTATTTACCCATAGTTCCATAAGTTATTGTTTGAAAAGGGACATGTTCTCTTCTCGATTAGCTTTGCTATTGAGAGAGCTCCTCCTTAAGAATTCCCCTTCATACAAGTTCTCTAGTGTTGTGAATTGTTCTTTTGTGTGTTTTATTACCTGTAGTTATGCTTATTGTTGTAAGTTGTTTAATAGTGGAGTATTTGAATGTTTTGGAATTTGAACTGAATACATGAATAAAAACTGATCTAAGGGTCACTCTATACGAAATGGGACCACAAAGTGAGGTTTTGTAGCCCACCATCTCAGATTTTGCTTATTTTTGCATAGTTGTTGGGACCAATGAAGTAGCAAAGAATATCAAATTTCAATGCAATATCTCCACTCGTGTAAAAGTTACACACCTTCAATTATATGCCATTTTCCGCCATTTTGTAATGATATCCACCATTTTGAATTTACTGTTATGTCTTTCCAGCCTACACATAGATCAACAAGACTGATTTTCTACCTGAAAATATGCTATTAATACAATTCAACAGTGAGGGTACCAAATATCACCTTCAGATTGCCACAAATTGTATTAAAATAACTTAGAACCACTGTTTTTGTGATTCAACTTGTTTTTGTATGAGATGAAGGTACACCCAGATATAAAGAATTTTTCCAGTGAAGCAAAGTATTTTGAAGGCTGAAACTTTCTACTTAGAAAGAGTGGCCATGCAGCAAGTCAAAGCAACAAAAATCAATTTGGAGAATTGATTCTTTTCAAATTCATCAAATCCTACAAGTGGTTGTATTTCTCAAGCATTGCATACTACATTACTTGGCTACCCAAGCTAATATGTAAGACCATGCCTGACTCCAAGATGATGCCTCTAGAGGGGACTTGATATAGAAATGTGCTAACAATGTAGGCCTGGCATCCAGGGACTGGGTGGGGTTTCTGATAGCATGGTTGACGCTCTTCTATACACTTCTAATATTGCCGACCTGACACCAAGGGCAATTTGAGACACTATTTAGTGAAAAATGTTAGGATTTTGGAGCAAAAACGCAAGTTTTGCCAATGAAGTGTTTTGTCAGGGGGACATTATGCCCCCCTCTTCTCTTAGAGTTCGTTGCCTAGTTTAGAGCACTTGCTACTGTTATGTCTGCCATATTGTCTGGTTGAGTAAGTATGGACTGGGGGTAAGGACGAATTGCAGGTGAAGAAGGAGAGAGGGACTGAAGGAAAACTTATGAATGTGACTATGAAATGTCCTGGTTTCTGATTCTTGCCTCCTTTGAATACAGTAAATGTTTCTTCATAAAAATTCTCAGAAGTAGTAACTGCAGCACTTCCTTCATTCGAATTTTTAACCATGTGAAATTATTGTTCTTATTTTCATTCTTCTTTCTAAATAGGGCAATTTCTTGCACTCGTTTTGAAGTTTCTTGGCCTTTTGTTTGGTAGGTCTACGTCAATGTGCTTCGTGTCGGCATAGAAGAGCTAGGCCCATTAGGCAAGGCCGTGCTTGCAAGCTCAAAATTGGAAACCTCCACTTGTGTCTCCAGTGCTGGTACTAATATGTTAAGCTTTCAGGTAAACTAAGAAGTAACATGTATATTACTAGCTCCTCTGGTAGACGTGACTCTATTGATGTGGGAAAACGCAGCTTCTGAAATAGGTTTCAAGGCGTGGACGAAAAATTCCGTATTTGTGTTACTAATGTTATTCGACAAATCCAATATTGGTTACGATAAGAACGATACAACGACTCCATGGTCTTGACTCGACCAATGTAGTAAGTGAAAAGAGCTATATTAGAGAAACCAGTATTTTTAGACGTTTCGACTCGGACTTGAGTCATCGTCATTATCATCAAATGGAAAGTATTACGTGAATATATATAACACAGGAATTCAAGGCGGTATGATACATGAGAACGCAGAAGGAAGCATGCAAGGACGTATATGGAAGCACTTATGAAGTAGTATTGTATACGAAAAGAGTAGACAGATGCATTCTTGTATGTTCATACATCATGTGACTTTTTACTCCCTGTCTCATATAAATTTACGTAATATTTTCCATTTAATCATACTGATGATGCCCCTGTCTGAATTGAAACGTTCGATAATACTCTTAAAAAAGCAAGCTCAAGAGTCAAATTATTGTACAGGATAAGACCGGACTTGACGCCTCATGCAGCAGAAACAATATACAGAATCATGATACTGCCGCTTCTAATTTACTGCAACATTTTTGTAGACATGTCACCATCTAGGAAACAACGATTTGAAAGCATCCAGATACGATCATTGAAGATTATAAATGGCAGAAGAAATAGTGTAAATCTACCATCAATAAACCATATTAGGGATAGAATGTGTGCAGTCTTTAAATGCTTGAACGGTCTTGCACCACCTGACTTTATGGAATACTTTCAGCGTGTAAAACACAGCAAAGCAACTCGTGGAAATGAACACAGTCTATTGCTCCCAAGAGTAAAGTCTGAAGCAGGATGGAAAACGTTTGCATTCCAGGGTGTAACAATTTTTAATAAAGTCCCCAAAAAACTAAAGAGTGAAACATCTATACTGAAGTTCAAGAGTTACTGCAAGGATATCAACTTTGATTTTTAACTTTTTCTTTAGATTCTATTATTGTAAAGACCTTTTTAAACTATATTGTTGTAACTTTTATATCGTAGGTACGTTAGTTTCACAGGTCCTTGATTGATAGCAGCAAATTCATTTTTGCTGAACAAGTTTACCTGTATAAATATGGTCTTATTGTTATTATTACTATTATTATTACCAGTTTCGCCAATATAGGTCTTATTGCTAACTACATTGACTGTGTCAATATCTTGTCATAAGTACTATTGGATTTTCGCATAATAGTAGTAACACAAATGCTCACTTTGGTCGTTGTCCTTGTCGTCTTGCAACTCTACTTTTTGTATATCAGCTATGATCTCCTTATGCTCTCTGAAATGCTTTTGCACAGAACCATATTCGTCTTTCTTTGGCTCCATCAGCTGCTTCAAAGTATTAAAGTGCCGAGAGGTGGTTCTCTTTTCAAGATTCCCTTTCATAGCTCTCCAGTCAGCAGCTTGGTCATCCTCATTAGTGTCCTTAACGATATGGAATACCTCCGATTGCACTGAACAATTTAAGGCTTTATTCTGTTTCTTGTTCCATTCGGTTCTTGTCCTATTGTTTCCTGAGGCTGGGAAAGTCTCGGATCCATCCATAACGGCACCTAACTCCTTTCACGAGGGAAGGCCTTCTTCCTCTTTCTCTAAATTGACCAGTCTATGTACGACAGCTTCTCCAGAGTAACTATTTCTTCGTCTTCAGCCATTGTACTGATTTGAGAATAATCCACTCCAAAAGATCTGAATCAACGATAGTAGGTTGTGGGATGAAACCCTCTCCTTCGAGGTGACAACGATTCACAGACTTTAACTCCGATATAAACCTCCAAGAATGATTCTAGGCCCATACCGCTTACTAAAAATTCGCAAGGCACAGCAACATCGATCAACTTAGAAGATATACCACCGTTCACAACTGAGTAAGATCATATTTTGAGGAAACAGCAACAATTGCAAAATTCAAGGCTATGCCTGTAGAGTTCATAACAAAGTTTTTGAGTAACTTTTGTTGTGCATGCTCAGTCTTTCCAAGGCGTCTTTTAGCACATCCCCTATGTCAACTGCTACGGTATGTTCCATTATTCCAGTTAAGCAAATTATAGCTATCACTCCTTATGGCACAAAGCTTTTGCTGTGTCTTGCCAGTGATCCTTGTAGTGGCAAGTCTTGTTACTGTCCTTGCCGCTATTAGTTATAATATAGGAATGTTGATTCTTTCTTTAAAAGTACTGGTCTTGTCTTTGCTGCATTAGATGCTATTTAAGTAGATCTGATGGCCGATGTTACATATTCGTACCTCTGAGTCGGTTCCCTCTTGATGTCAGCATAGAAAAATACAACATACCATCTGAAAATTCTATTCTATACTTCTGAAAATGCTATTCTATTCTATATTAAAGCATAGCACAATATTTTTCGACATTATCTGAGAGACAATTACAATCTTTTCGAAGCATTTTGTTAAGAAATAAAATCCTCTACTCTGCAGTTACTGTAGTTGGCTGTGCCTAACTCTACAGTACAATGAATAAAGTGTTTCAGTAGTGCCTACCTCTACAGTATTCAGTAGAATTTGCACTGCTAAGCAGCAAGAGTGTCTGTGAAAGACGTCTCATATGTTCAGCAAAGCAACTGAAAAGAAATGGATAGCATCTTGGTTACGTCTAAACTAGGGCAATTGAAAAGTCTAGAAAGTTAACATTAGTGAAACTTAAGTGAAATATTCTAAGTTTCTGGAATAAAGGCAAAAAGTGAATACATTCAATACATTCAACACCATTCCCAAAAGCACTGCTCTATAGCCTAAGAGATAGCATTCTTTAGTGGCTAGATTTGCTTAGGATTTTATCTAAACTTCTCTGAAAATAGTCTCAGAATTTCGAACAGCTATTTAGCTCTCCAATGAAGCCCGTAATTTCTATTTTTGACAATTTTATAAAGCTATCTGGTATGGTTGGCCCAGATGTGTCTTGCTATACCTATGTTTGGTTGTAGTTGCAAACCCTATATGCACTTATTGTGAACCTCGTTCCAGTCATTTACCATACCTTCCGAAGTGCATAGGTCCTAGGCCACCACTAATTGATATATGAATACTACCATGATGTTTTTGTAAATAATGTTGTAAGTATGGTTGTGTTTATACGACATATGCTATTAACTCCAGATCGATTGTGTCTTCCAATGTTTGTGCTAGCAGTGTACCAGATATCTGGCAGGCCGGATACCCCTGAGCTGGATTCTCATTTGCAGAAAATTCTGATTCAAATATCTCAATTCTGTGACGACATTGTATTTGGGGATTGTGGAGCCCTATTCCTGTTATTGCTGCTCTGTATGCTCTTGATATAGTACTTGCATCATTAGCTAGCTCCAAAAGCTTCAAAACAGTTCTATGAATTTTAATGGATTGCAGCTTCGATGCCCCAATTGGACTATTCATTCAGATCATCGGTTGAAAGACCATTTGTGGGCTTGTTTATGGAGAATCAAGATAACTGGTCTATGAATCTGTTATTGAATTTTCCTCCAAATTACCTAAGTACAATGTTTTGCACCTCTTATATTCTTTGAAATACAGCAACAGACTTGAGAATTCTCAAGAAAGAATCAACGAAAGGCAAAAATATTCCTCATTTCGAGGTGCTAAACTCAAGAATAGCCTCCCAGCTGAGACAAAGCAGGCATCCTCCATTTGTGTGTTTGAGCATTGTGTATGACGACTGGGGCCTTTCTGGTGGTCAGGTCGTTAGCATTCACGTTGCATTTCCGGCTCGATTTCCGTTCGTCCAGATAATTAGGTGTGCGGGAGAGCAGTGCTGGTCTCTTTATCAAATTGCGAAATTGTTTGCCTCAAGAGGCGGAGATGGTTTGAGCAAGTTCTTCGAATTTCGTACCAAAATTGATGTTTGAGGTGCTCAAACGCCATGTGCTTTTTGTTATTTTACAATTGCACTAAAAAGCGGAAGCATTCTTTGGCATACAGAAAGGTTATTCTCGTCTGATACTCATCGGAGGATGAAACGTGGGATAACGAAATATGAACCGAAATATACTACAAGATGCGTATGAACTCACTTGACAATATAGTCCAACCTCTCTAGATCGAATCCCCCCACCTTGAAAATTTCATTATCGTGAGGTTACTTAAGCATACCTCTTCATTTTAAAACACTCCCTATCTCGAGAACTCTTCAACTCGAAAAACTACGCTTTTAGTTTTACGGAAGAAAGTTATCCCTATCTTTAATTTGGACATTGTATTCCTGAAATATATTGTGAATAATTGACACAAGTAGAATTTACTGCCATAATAAACCCGAAATCTAGTCTATTCACCTCCTAGTTTCCCAGGAAGTATAAATCATTTGACAATCTATTACTTGAGCTGAAGAGTAAGCAACTGTTTTTGCAAACTGTGAATAAATTTCGCCTACCCTGTAACTTTTTGTCCCTTTTGTCTTCTAGAATGACTGTCTTCCTTGTAGCAAACACACCTCACGTTGCTTGCTTGTCTGTTCGCATAAAGTACACAACAGTTTTTGGTAAATCGCCTGTAATATCTAGATGTGTACAGTAGCTCATTGCAAAAAGTAGTTTGTGCCAAGATACATACCCACCGAGTGCCTGCATGGTACCCGGGGTATTTGAGAAAAGTATGACCCCTTGATGATGTTATTACAAATTTTGAAGTCGCCAAAGAATCATTTAATAGCTTTTGGGGCCCCTTTCAAGCTTTGGGCCTGAGGCAATGTGCCCCCTTTCCCCCCACTCGGCGAGCGTGCTAGGATAGTGTTTCAAACTGGTTTCACCCTAAATATGGTCAAATTGTTTTTAGTATCAATGTTTTTGTAATCAAATAAGAATAGCTGCATTTTGTAAGTTACAGTATTGCAGTTTAAGATAATTTTCACGGACAGAGAAGCATAGTGGTAGCTAGTCAACATTTTACTTCAGAAATGGGAAGTGTATTAGAGGGCAATGGTCAGTAGCAATGTAGTGACAACCCGCTGACTAGGTCTTATGACTGTTTTGTTACAGGGATCTCTTACGGACATAATGTATAATTCTTATATTATTTGGAGACTAAGGCATTGATAAAGATATTCCGTTAAGACAGCTTCCCCTTTTGACACGAATGCACCTGCTTTCTATTCTAGATCTTCCAAAAGTGACTGTTTGTCCTTTGTTTGCTGCTCTTCCTCCAGCGATGCAATTGAGAGCATTAAGTCCAGCTAAACCTGGACATCGTAAAATCATATTGGCCACAAATATTGCAGAAACATCAATTACAATACCAGGTGTGAAATATGTTATTGATGCCGGAATGGTTAAAGTAAAAGGTTTGAATCTATCATTTCTATCATTACACTATTTTCCTTCATTTCAATCTAATGCGTATTTGCTCTGTAGACTATTAATATGTGTTTTGAATCAGTTGTGGACGTTTTGGAAAGTTAGCTTTGTGTCTTTTCATAGGTAGGTAATATGGGTATACATTCTCTATAAGGGCCAATATAGGATATCCAACTGCTGCTCCATTGACAACTGGAACAAGGCTACTTGTACATTTTGCAAAGGGGCACATACTACATCTGAGTGTCATATCGTGACTGATATGCGTAAAAGGAGAAATGTTGGAGAGGTTTCGCAGTTTCACCGATACGGATACTGATACGAATATCAAATCTTGCGTCGATATCCGTGATAACGAACAATAAACAGGTTTTGCATATCCAACGGATACGGGTTTGTTTTTTGAACCCTCATCATCATCATAACTTTATTTACAGTTGGTTACGAAGATACTTTCAAAACATCTAAACAACCTAATTAAGACCAACTCTCAAAACAAATAAAAGAGTGAACTATTACACAAAATACTTAGTCACAACACCTTAAAAAATTGCATGTGTTGGCAGCACAGAAAAGATTATCATAATGGCTGAACAAGAAGAACTGCTTTGTTTTTCCGTAGAAAACAACGATATAGTCCTCCACCGTCTGCTTTTCCTATCAGAGGAGAGTTAAAGCACGTATTGCTGCAATACTCCAAATTTTGACATAGAGAATCAAACCGATCAGTAAGCCTTGAACGAAGCCTTGCAATACCAGGACATATTCGATTGCCAAATCATTGTATGTGCTCTGGGACAGATGCTCTCTGTATATTGCTACGTCATTTAGTCTATCCCAACAGATTGAGTGATTTGGTGACACTGTTTGGTAGGCCTAAATCCACATTGCCCCTAATAGGCAATTACAATTTGGATTTCATATATGACAGGCATGGCTATCTCCTTTCAATGTTGGACCAGCCTTGGTTTCAACAAGAAGCCCTAGAAGCATATGCTGCTGCAATTCATGCAAAAGGGGCACCTTTGACAAATTGTTTTGGCTTTATAGATGGTACAGTTCGGCCTATTTGCAGACTAATGATATACCAGCGTGTATGTTATAACGGTCATAAAGAGTGCATGATCTAAAATTTCAACCCGTTGTTCTTCCAAATGGCCTAAGTGGTCACCTTTTTGGCCCTCTTGAAGGTCGAAGACATGACTGTGCTCTCCTTCGTCATAGTAGCCTGTTGCATCAACTGGAAGAGAGACGATGGAGAGCAGCAGATGGGCATTATTTTACTTTATATGGTGACCCAGCGTATCCTAATAGAGACTTTCTCATATCCCCTTTTAGAGGTGCAGAACTGACAGATGAGGAGAGTGCTTTCAACCGAGCTATGTCTTCTGTTTGAGAATGTGCTGAATGGGAGTTTGGAAAGATTTGAGTATCTTTGCCTATCTAGACTACAAAAAGAATAAGAAGATATTTCTTCAGCCAGTGGCAGAATATTGTATTGTGGGAGCTATTCTAGCAAATTGTCACACATGCCTGTATGGAAATCAGACCAGTAACTAAGTACTTTGACCTAAGACCACCAACACTTGAAGAATACTTGCATTCTCGTTAGTCTGAAATATTAGATACCCTTAGATGTCTACATGGGCTCATCAAGTTCATCTTCATAAGTTAACAAATACAGAAGCAGTTTGAATAGAGACAAAATCAATCAATGAGTACAATTTATACACTTTATATGAAAACAAAACAAAATATCTTTCATTAGCATTTAATCCATCAATATACTTGACTCTAAATTTCATCAAAGTTAAATTTTGGCATTGTATTTCATCTTCCATATACTCTTTGGGAGCGAATAGAAGGGGGCATCCAATTGCAAACCTACAAGAATTTCACCAACCATTTCCACTTATTAGTACCCCTCCCCAATTTATGATTTCTAGCAAAAATTCAACCCTCTCCTTGAAATATACTGACCTTGCTATTGGGTGCCAAAGAGTAGCTAGAAAATAGTGCTCTATTGTAACTTTTCTGCCATTCTATGTAGCAAATCCATCATTGCATTTTCTCTTTCAATTCTTTGCTGTTCTACCTTCTTGTCTAATTCAAGCTGCTCCTTCTTTAATTTCAATTCTTGTTCTTTTAACTTGCTATCTGCCTCATCTTTTTCTCTAATATAATCAATGTGATCTTGCATCATTCTCTTTTTCCTCACTGGTGTTGCACCTCCACTGTAGACTGAATTGCTCTCAGCATGCTTTTTAGACAATTTTTCCATAGAGACCCTTCTCACATCAATGCCTTGTTTCTCCTTTTCATGCTCACTTTTCTCAGTCTCCTTAGCAATGCTTTCCTTCTCCTCCATGAGTTCCACTACTTCATTAGGCAGCTGGTATCTCTCACTGTATTCCTCTTCTGTCCCTGATGCTTTTAAGGATGTCATTGTATCCTTTTTAAAAGCATTTACTAGGAGCTTTATGCGGTCCCTTCACCCTCTCTCAGTAAATGTAGATTGTTTGTTGTTTCTGACACAAGTACACCCACTTTCTCCACAATTGGCAGCCAAGTCTCTTTACTATTTCTTAGTCCAAATGGATTTCTGGCAACTACTTCTTTAAGCAGAGCAATGTCATGCTTTGGAGAAAGTCTGGCAGATTTTTTTCCTTCCATTATTCAAGTAATCTCTGCTGTGAAAAAGGCTGACAAGGTTTTTACGCAGAACAAGGCAACTAAATAAGCTGAACAAGGAAACTTTCCATACATACTTGTGAAAAGTGGGGGCAGGGCATGCCCCCGAGTTCTACCTCCAAGTATTTGGGGCATTGGGTGTAATAAGCACTTAAATGTCTATAGAACGTCAAGAAAGTTTGTCATGGTGCGAGAAATTTAGCACTCATTGGAAAGTATGACCAGATTTTAGCTTGCATTTCATTTATGACGCTGATCAAAGCTGATTCAAGCAATTCGAATTGGATGTTTAGACCACAGATATTTACACTAGTTCCGAAGACAAGAAATAAATAAAACGTAATATGAAATTAGGAAATAAATACTTATAGTAGAGTATATATACGGAAGATAGCTATCAGTTAATAAATTCAAACTTGGTTGTGTCTCCAAGCAATTCACATTTGATACATAGGCCTACAAATATTGACACCTGTTCCTACTCCAGGAAATGGGCAAAATGCACTTTGAAAGTAGAAAATAAATACCTAGAATAGGGTATAGATACCTAAGATACCTACTTAACTTTTGCATGAAGTAGAGGAAATGTAACAACAATAAATCCGTATCAAGACTTACGAGTATCTGGCTCCGTATCCGTTCACGCCGGTCACTTGGCGGTTTTAATGACGGAAATGAACTACGTGTCTGCATAAATTAGTGACGTATCCGTTCCAATATCCGTATCCGTAATACTGCGAAACATCTCTATTCTCAAAAGAGAAGGACGCTGTTACTTATGTTTACGTAAAGGCGGGCATTTAGCGCGTAAGTGTCAATCATCCATCAAGTGTTTCACTTGCAAGGGACGTCATCATGTTACACTTTGTGAAAATAGAAATAGGCCTGGTCAAGTTGTTTATCGCCAAAGTAGAGATGAAGGAGATAGGTCTTCGAGTTTTTCAAGAAGGACAGCAGATCAAGCTTCTCAAACGAACATTGCTGAACCAGAAACATCATTTTGCGGCATGAATGTGAAAGGCATTTCTGAAGGAAAAGGTTAGTTGTTCCAAACGGCCTTTGTACTTGCTGCAAACCCAGAAGACCCTTCAGAGGAAGTGAAGTTGTCGTTAGTGATTGATTCTGGTTCGCAAAGATCTTATGTAACCAAAAGAGCAAAATCATTATTGGAACTACCCATTGCAAATCTAGAAGAAATTATGATAAAAGCCTTTGGAACAAACGAAGCAGTCATTCAGCATTGTGATGGTGTACCAATTTGCTTGAAAAGCAGACTCTCAAACTTCGAAACTGGTATTAAAGCCTTCGAAGTGCCATCAATATGTTCACACCTAGAAGGACAAGCTATTCGGCTAGCAAAGAGTCAGTATGTTCATTTGAATGGATTGAAATTAGCAGATTATCCACCAGACATTATGCAAGATTTATCTGTTGACATCCTATTGGGTTGTGACGTTATGTGGAAAATTATTACAGGGGAAATCATTAAAGGCAATTGCGAAGAAAGTCCTGTTGCTATAGGAACCCATTTTGGTTGGGTTTTATCTGAACCGGTTGAAGACAGTTTGCAGACAAGTGTGAATTTGGTGATTACAAGTGCATTAAGAGCAGACGCAAAGCTAGTTGTCGTTAATTATTTTGATTCATTATCACATGCAGATAGAATTATGGAGAAGAAAGTTGACGATTTGTTCAATCTGGAAGCTATTTAGGAATTTCAGGAATAGATTCCGTATACGAAGCATTTACAAAGGATGATAGATTCCAGATAATTATGAACTCAGTGGCAATAGATTAAGTTCTACTTTGAAACGTTTACGAAAGGACCCACCACTTTTACGGGAGTACGACAGAGTGATACAGGAACAATCTCAGATGGGTATTATTGAAGAAATAAAACCAACGTTGATAAGTCATATGAAAGATAGAGTACATTATTTCAGTCACCATGCTGTTGTTCGTAAGGAAGCCCTCACAACATAAGTCAGAGTTGTAATGGATGGTTCAGCCCTCCGATTCCTGTGGATAGATTATATATATGCAATTGACCACAAACTTGTTTGCTATCGCTTTTCAAAGGTGGTCTTTGGCCTAAATTGTTCTCCATTCTTGTTAGGAGCAACATTGAACTATCATATTCAGAACTGCAAGCTAGATGATTCTAAATTGAAAGAAACTTTGAGACAGTCAGCATATATGGATGATATGGTGATGGGTGCAGATACTGCTGAAAGAGCTCATGGAATGTATGAGAAAGCCAAATTATTTCTATTGAAGGGAGGATTTAACTTGCGCAAATGGAGAACCTCTGATAAAACATTGCAAAGCGTCATTGATAGCAAGGAAAATTCCCAGTCAGAACATGTGAAGAAGGTTGAGAGTGATGAATCGTCATATGTGCAAGCCACAGTCGGAGATGCGAGCCATTTAAAGCCAAATGAATGCAAGGTGTTAGGAATAAAATGGAACAGTTCTGCCGATAATCTAATCCTCACAATTGAAAGATTAGTGTTAATGGGCAAAGAACTGCCGCCTACAAAACGAAATCTGTTGAATGTTGCTGCATCATTGTTTGAACCAATGGGATTTATAACGCCTGCTGCAGTACAACTAAAGATTCTGCAACAAGAAGCTTGTTTGCTGAATTTAGAATGGGGCATGTCTCTTCCAGAATCGTTGACAAATGTGTATCTAGCTTTGCCGAAAGATGCGGAGAATGCTCTTAGTATTACCTTGCCAAGATGTTATTTTGATGGAGCTCAAGGAGACATTGAACAGTGCAGCCTATATGGATTTTGTGATGCCTAAAATAAGGCTTATTGTGCTATTATTTATCATGTACAGAAAACCGATGTTGCCTATAAAAGCAACTTTGTTGCAAGCAGATCTCGTCTTTATGCTAAGGGAATCTATGTCCCATAGCCTGCTTAAATCATTCTTTAACTCATTCTTTGCCCGTCTACCTAAACTCATTGACTCTGCCACAAACCCTACAGATTTACATTCAGATAGAGAATTTAATTGCTCAACTCTTAATGGTCCTGAGATGACCCATCCCAAACTGGTTTTTACAGCAACTGGCTCCCGTTTCCCCCTCGTATGACTTGTCCTTCATGAAATTTCCAAAGATAATCTGAGCCAATTAATTTTTCAATTTCAAGGAAATCTTCATGTCTTCAGTAGTCTGAAAAAAACTAAATTCTGAAGATGAGGATAATGCTTAGTTACTTCATCAATATGCTCATTCCTAATATTCGATATCTCCCCTATCAGAAATGCTTCAACACTTACCTTTCTTCCTCCCAGTAATGGCAATAGTGGTATCTCATAAATATTTCTGAGAGCTGCCTCTGGTTCACTCCTCCCTATCTCCTTTATACTCAAGTTCTCCTCTCTTGTTGCTTCAGATCCAGCCTTTGGACTGCCCTCAGACATACAAGAGTTCTCTGACCACCAGTGTGGAACAATACTCTCAGCTTTCCTTCCTTCTTTCCTTCGACAGCATCCAAGGCGTCTGTAAAGCCACTCTCTGTTTGGACGAAGATACCGTGGTACCAATCCAACATGCGACAGTGGGACTTAGGAACGGGGTAGGCGCAGTAGATTTCAGAACATCTATCTGCCTATCCTGTCCTACAGCATTGCTACAACTACCAACATTACATATCAAATTATGATATTTGTCTTGACAAAATTTACATTTTACCCTCTTCTGGTATTTGAACGATTTATGTCCCTAATTCAGGCATATGAAACACCTTGCAAACTTCATAAGTACCTTCTTTCTTTTGTCTGGTCCAACTACATAACTGCATTGATCTGTCTTTTCTAACCAATGTAAATTTTGCAGCAATGGTGAAATTGCATCTGGTGGATTGCACTATACAACATTGTAGAAAAGCATTTAGAACAACACAAAAAACTAGCTTCAGTATCCGTTAACTGGATTATTCTCTAAATATTGTAATGACATATGCAATCAAGTGACAGAATAGTGTCAGATAAGTTGCAGGGTTCGGGTAGGGTTCGGGGAAAGAAGTGGAGGGCAAGGCGTTCCATAGGGGACAAGTTCTTGGAACGAAAGGTGGTTTGTGGGATATGGTTTGTGGATTAGGCGGCTTTACCTGGAAATGGTATGATTGGGTAGAGCTACTGATTGTTCCAACACGCCTCACTGGATCGGGAATACTATTCCGGGCCTCCAGTGAGCTTAGGCTTTAGTTCCCCTAGTTATGTCAAACGAATATGTCGAATATGTCATTTTATATTTTCACTAGATATAGTACTAGGCATGGGCAACTGGAGTTGCACTGATTGACATACCTGTAGCTGCTATTGAAAGATTTAGTGGTGATGCTGTCCAAGAGCTTTCTGACTCATCATTTCCAATCAATAAACCATCACCATTGATACCCTGTTTCTCGAACACATCGCATGATATTTTTGTGCTTGAATCACTCTCTTGTGAAGCCTATTCACTGTTCTCAATTAGAGTTAGCGGCCTAGTATTTAGCCTACTACCCATGAGCTCATCTGTATGATCGAAGTGACTCAGGGTCTACCTCGATCTGCCAAATAATTTATCGTTGTCCTTCACTTTTCTGTAAGCTTTCTTATACTGTTTTTCACCTACTTATGGTACGAGCGGACAAATCTTCCGTCCTTCTCTGATTTTGCCGCAATTTTCTCGAAAATTGGCCTCTTCCTTGAGAAACTGTTCAGTTGATGCTGTATATTTTCATTAGCCCATATACTTATTAAAAACGAAGCCTTCTCGGATGCCCAAATGGATCCTCGATGTATTTCTTCTGAACTCATCAATTCTATGCGTATGTTGGTGTGGATTGGTGCCCGGTTGTGCATACTCCTCATAGAAACTAACTCGGGTTCGCCACATTTTCAAGTTTTCACTGCAGTTTCGAAAACTAACCCTGGCTCACGCTGGGTTAGATTATTCTGGTGCAAACCCGGGTTAGCTGTATTTACACTACAACCAGCTAACCCTGATTAAGCTAACCCTGCCTCGCCCTGGGTTAGTTTGTGTAATACAAACACGACTTAACATCAACAGAGTTGACCTTATCCCTCTATCTTCTACGTAACCTTTCTTCCTTTGTCGGAGCTTTGTTATATGCCTCAAGGATTTTACACGACATTACTTACTAATAAAAATTATATTAGACACAGTTATTGTGTGGCAAAAACTTCAGATTGATTATTAGCGTAAATTTGTTGCATATTTTTCTTTATTTGCTTAGGCTATAATCCGCATAATGGACTTGATATGCTCATAACAGAACGAATCTCCAAAGCCCAAGCCCGTCAGAGAGCAGGTAGAGCGGGTCGGGAGTGCCCAGGCACTTGCTATAGATTATATACCGAGGAGCTGTTCAAGTCACTTAAGGAATCATCAATTCCAGAAATACAGAGAACAAATCTAACCAGTGTTATCCTCAATTTGCTTGCCATGGGAATATCAAATGTCGCTAGTTTTGATTTCATGGATCCTCCAGATGACGATTCAATTCAAAATGCCTTGGAAGAGCTATGTTTTTTGGGAGCAATTGAATCTGTTGAAAGTGAAAAGGTACGTTGTTTGTTGTCCTAGATACAAGATACATATGCATATACTATATACTATAAATATATATATATAAATATATATATATATATATATATATATATATATATATATATATATATATATATATATATATATATATATATATATATATATATATATATATATATATATATATATATATATATATATATATATATATATTTATATATATTTATATATATGATGTATATATTTGTAAGGCCAGCAGGATTTAGAAGAAATGAAAAGTGAAAGTGCGAGAAAATAAGCGACCCGAGCGGGATTCGAACTCACGACCCCCTGACTTTGTACGTCAAGTGCTCTAACAACTGAGCTATCGGGCCACGCTTCCAACTCGTTGCTGAAGGGTAGGTCATTTGCTCATAATTATATATATATATATGTGGATCAGTACTTATGAAGATTTTAATAGAAGCGTTTACTTACAGACAAGTGTAACTGAATTAGCCTTTCTCAAACTCTACGCTTTTATTCATATTCTAAAAATACAAATACAAATAGTACTAAAATAAGGTAACTTGTATCTGGCTTGCCTGGTAACATGGAAAACTAGTCTTCAACGTGAAAAAACAAATCTACGACAATACAAACATGCTTAAATCCCTTATAGCTCGTAAAAGCGGGTACATTCTACATTCGTCAGAGTATGAAACGTCGGATAGCAACCGAAATGTGATCTGAAATATGTAGCCAGATGCGGTTACATGTGATATAATGAATAATTTGTCTATTTGACCCTATGATTGGCCAATTAATACCTATTCACCATTGTTTAATTGAAGAGTTTAAATGAGACAATGAACTCTTTTTGTCTACTCAAGACTGGGTTTTGAGTCTTAATGTAAACTGATTCCAAACCACTTATATATGTATATATTTGTATGTATGTATACAAAATATTTGTATGAATGTGTACTCAATGATCATTGTCATCATCATTATCATTATCATGATGTGAGAGCTAGTTTCTTCATCTCAGACCACTCATTTGTTAGTGTGAAAACAAATTATATTGTTCAAAATGCATCAAGAAAACCATTGTTTTTCGGAAAATAAAGGACATAGATATTGCTAAATTCAAAAAGGATCTATCAGAAACCTTGATGTTTTAGTGTCTCAATATCATGATTGCATTTCTGAACTTTTGAACAAACATGCCCCAAAAATCACCAAGTGCATTAAAGAAATCCCAGACTGCCTTTGGTATACATCAGAATTGAACAAACTAAAATGTGAAAGGAGGAAAGCAGAATATAAATGGAGAAAATCTAAGTCTGAACAAGATCACGAGGCATTCAAAAGATGCAGAAACAGATTCAGGAACAAGTGTGAAACAAAGAAACTAGAATACTACAAAAATAAAGTAGAAAACTGTGAGGGTGACCAAAAGAAACTGTTCAAGGTTTTAGAATCATTAACAAGTAGGAAAAATGACACTCCCTATCCTGAACATTCATCTGTGGATGAATTAGCTAACAAGTTTGGTCAATTCTTTATGGAAAAAATTGACAAAGTTAGGAATGATATAACAGAAATATTGCAAAATGAAAACCTGGGTGATCATCATAATTATGAAAACTGTGAGACATTTAGCCACAATGAATTCAGAGAGTTTGCAGAGCTCAACAGTGATCAGGTAATGAAGTTAATTTCAAAGTGCTCTCCAAAATACTGTCAGTTAGATCCAGCACCAACAGCAATTATTAAGGATTGTTTGGATATTCTGTTGCCATGTATCACAAAAATTATAAACTTATCACTACAGACTGGAAATTTTCCATCAAATTGGAAATGTTCTCTTGTAATTCCACTCTTGAAAAAACTTGGTCTTGATCTTATTTTTAAAAGTTACAGACCAGTCAGTAATTTACCATTCATTTCTAAGGTGGTGGAGTCTGCTGCAGTGAAACAGTATAGAGAATATTTAGAAACAAATGACCAAATGCCTAAAAGAAATGCTGCATACACAGTATACCATAGTACTGAGACCATTTTGACTAGAGTACACTCAGATATCTTACAAAATATGGATAACCAGAGGGTGTCTTTGTTGGTTCTGCTTGATTTAAGTGCTGCTTTTGACACCTTGGACGTGAATACATTGCAGCAAATCTTTCAACATAAATTCAAGATCAGTGGTCAGGTCAGTCAATGGTTTCAGTCGTATTTTACAAACCGCAAGCAAAGGATTTTGATTAAAGATGTGCTGTCAAATGAATTCGATGTCAAGTATGGTGTGCCACAGGGAAGCTGTGCAGGGCCAGTGATATTTCTATCTTATCTGTCATCGTTATATGATCTTATTGCCCAGTATGATGTCAATGTAGGGGGATTTGCAGATGATAATCAACTCTATATATCTTTCAAGCCCAACAGTGAAAGTGAATCTGAGGCATTAAATGAAATCACTAATTGTATTGCTGCTGTGAGAAAATGGATGCTACAACATAAACTAAAAATCAATGATGACAAAACTGAGCTCATCATTATTGGTGGCAGTAAACAGTTGCCAAAAGTTTCATTAGACAGCATACAAGTAGGTGAATGTACTATTTCTCCAGTACAGAAAGTAAGGAACCTTGGTGTCATCTTTGACGAAAACTTATCAATGAAAGATCATGTCAGCAATGTCTGTAAAAAAGGATTCTACCAACTGTATAGATTACGGCAAGTCAGGAAATACTTCAACCGTAACACCTTTGAAGGTTTAGTTCACGCTTTTGTGACATCACATATTGACTATGGAAATGCTATGTTATTTGGACTGCCTGATGTCACAATCAAAAAACTAGAGAGACTCCAAAACGCAGCAGCTAGATTGATTTTAAACAAGAGTCGGAGAGATAGTGCCATAGAAATGTTGAAAGAATTACACTGGTTACCTATCAGGTATAGGATCTTGTACAAACTTTCATTACTGGTGTTTAAATGCATGAACAATATTGGACCAGCTTATTTAAAGGAATTATTGATCAGTAAAAAAGCTCCAAGAACTCTTCGATCAACAGAGCTATCCCTACTTGGTATTCCAAGAGTTAAAACTGAGACATTCGGGAAGAGATCATTTGAATATGCTGCACCTCAAACATGGAACTCTTTGCCTCTCCATATCAGACAGTCCAAGGACATAACTATTTTTAAGAAGGCATTAAAAACTCATTTTTTTGGACAAGCATTTAAGTTTTAAATATCTTTTTTAAGTACTTTAATTTTTAGAAAGATTTTGTAATTCTAAGTTATTTTGATTATTTTTTGATTTGATGTAATGCTTTACTTCTATTACTTGTATTTATAAATTGTATGCGCCGCAGAGTATTTTATAATATAGGGGCGCATTATAAAATCAATTATGTATGTATGTATCATTATCATCATATGTCATGGTGGGAGACCTTCTCGTATGACATTGCCGTTAATTTGATGGGAATTCATTTTGCAGAGATTTGGACTTTGGGGCAGATGTCAGTGACCTGTTGCCATCTGTCCAGCCAGGCCCCTTAAGTGAAAATCAGGCTCTGCAGCTTCAGTCTGCAATTTCGCTGTCTGTTGGGGAAACAGAGTGGATTGAGTGTAGCCTACTCAGTTACCTCGTCCAAACAGTTTGCAAACAATGCAGACCGTAGGGTTAGTCCAGGGCCGGCATTTTCAAATTTTGTACTTGAATAATGATTTTAACGGTTAAAAATGGTTCAGGAAGGGCTCCTTGTATACCTTATTGGCCCTTTTATCGCCGGCCCTAATTTAACGCCGTCCCTTTTTACGCCGGCCCTTATAACGCCAGGGAAGGAATTTTGTCTAACGCCACTTTTGGCCACAGTTAACGCCATTCAAAAATGTAGGATATTGAAAATCGATAAGGTTATTATTTACGCACTTTTCGTATTTTTTTTTTGTTAACGCTGCTAATCATCAATCAAAAGAAGTTCAGTACAAGTCCGCGTAGCTTCTTCGAAAGTGAATACCTCTGTCATTTTGTTTACTTGTTCATCGACAAAATTTTTCATTTTCTGTAAAATTAGTTTGTTTTGGTGAACAAAGTACGTTATAATGGAATCTCTAGCCCTCCTTCTGGAATAGGCGACGGCGTAGGCGTAATACTAGCAACAGTACCGGTAACTGATCCAGCAGTGCTAAGAGTTACACTGCGGGGAGATACCAGGATTGGTACGCAGAGAAGGTATTTGAGCAACTGAACTGCGGCGTTCAGGCACATGATGATCGAGTGGATGCTCGACTATCAATTGTCAAACCTCTCCATGCAGGATAATTATTGATATGTACAAACACCGAAAAGAGTCGCAAGGACTTATATTGTCGGGGTTTAGAAAGGCGTACATATCTGATGCTGTTCGTGAAGCCTTGAGTTTGGTACAATTGTGTGAAAATCCGTTTCGGGAAATCTGAATAACTGTTAATTAAAGATTCCAATATCATTCTTCTGTTTGTTGTTGAGTTGGTAGTATTAACTGTTGCACTTGAACACGTTCTAAAAGAGATCTTTGTTTTATAAATACAACGTTGGTACCTTTATTATTTCTGAACCGATTGAATGTATTCCTGATTCGAGTATACTTGTATATACAGTATCAGCATCTCCACCCCTTTCCCCTTTCCTCTTCTCTGATGACGTAATAAGTGAATTGTCCCAAAAATGAGAGTTGAAAAATAACGCCGCTGCCTGGAGGAAAATCGTGAATTTTCGGTCCTTTTTACGCCGGCCCTTTTAACGCCGGCCCTTTTAACGCCGGCCCTTTTAATGCCGGCCCTTTTAATGCCGCGTAAGGAAAATTAACGCCATTAAGGACCGGCGTTAAAAGGGCCAATAAGGGTATACAGTAAACAATGCACGCTGTTCCATATGTGGAGTATCTTGGAAACCATTCATTTCCAAGCTTAGAATTCAGAGATATTAATATAAAGTGTACTTCTGAGGTTACAGTTAAAAGCTGGCCTCTGTAAATGAACGTAAATTTTGCTCTGGGCCAAAGGTTGTGATCAGTGATCTCTTTACAGCAATTCCGCTTCAACATAGCGTTACAATGAAGTATGTAAAAAGTGGAAACAAACTTGTTGGCTAATAGGTTGATGTAAACAAATCCGCTGATTGGTGGAGAACAGAATGTGGCTATGCTTTCCAAGGGCATATTTTCCGGGGTTTGTGGGATAGCGACATCTCTACTGTTTTTGATAAATGGTAGGTTATTTTTCAGATAGTCAGTAGAATCAACACTTACACAGATTTCAATACGGCTGGTACCAGAAAAATTATTATTAGAATCAATAGGTACTCTTTTGAGTGAAATGACAGTAAGTATTATTAGTCACAATAAGGTACTCTGGTAAGTGGTCGTAATAATTATTGGTAACATTAAGATACTCGGGTCGATTAAGTGGTACCAATACTCATCATTAAATGTAAAGGCAAGCATTGCGCCACTGGGGAGCTTTTATTTCCTCTCGATGTGAATGCTAGTTGCCGGGTTTCCCGTTTCCCTGGGAGCGCTCCTGAGAACGATACTGTTCAGTCAAGTTTAGTCTGGGAGATTCTGTTTTAGCAATTCTAGAGAGTAAAATAGACAATTTTCTCCTTATCAGGCCTCAACACGGTGGGTCCAACTATTTCACTATTCGAGGTTATCTGCCCTACAGGTATAAGTTTTTGGTGCTGACCCTTTCAGGTGCTCTGTTTGGTTAAATGGCAATAGTCATATGCAACTGTTTCGGGAAATCATCAAGAAAATCATATGGCACGTTAATTCGAAAGATCTGTATTTTTGCCTGGAAATTCGCCTTTGTACACACTCCACTCAAAATAGTCGAGATAGGACACTGGTTATATCATCGTAACGAGTTTACTGTTTAGGACATACTTTACTAGTAGAAACATGTGGTTGTTTGCATGAAGATATGATCTGTAAGCTTAGTTGTCCTAGGCGTAGATACCTGTTTGAAAACTTTTGCTGTGACTCCCAAACCAAACGCTCTGTGTCTCTTGAATTAGATGTCAGATAATTTGTAAATTTATTACAGATATTTAGGCCCACCATGATAGGGGAAATGGGACGTCACATCCCCTAGAAAGCACTTTGCCTGCAAAGCTTTTTGTGATTTTTATGGTATTTGATGACTTTCAATGCGATATTCGTCTTCTTTTGTGAATTTTTTATGATTTCTGTGATTTTTGGGATTTTTGTCATCGATTTTGTGTTATTTTCTGAAATTTTTGTTTGATTTTCCGCAGTGTATGAGATTTTTCCTAGTAATAGAGGCCTCTCGCTTTCTGTACTCTTCTATGCACTTTCATTCCCCTCCTCCCTTCGAAAAGTGTTGGTGTTTGTGAGAAGTACATGCGATAATGGGAAAATTTCATATGCACGCCAACTTTAAGTGTCCAATAGACGAATTACTATTGTTCTAGGGGAAGAGGGTTTTTTGTGTATGTTGCAACAATAGGAAATAGTAGGGGAATGAGGTTTTGTATCAGTTTTCCGTAAGTTACCGAAGGACTTTTGGCGTGTATTGTTTATTTCGTTAATGGAATATTGTATCTTTTCAAAGTCTACAGAATTATCTTTTGTAGTTTACGAGCATTAATCAGTAATTTAGCTTAGAATACCTTTACATATATATACTCCTTTTCAAAATATCTGTCCATACTTCCTACCATTTCAGTTGACAGACACTGGTAAACTTATGGCAAATTTCCCATTGGATCCAAAGCTCTCTAAATGCATTCTAACTGCTCATGATGAAGCTTGTACAGAAGAGATGCTTATAGTTGTAGCTATGTTATCAGTGGATTCAATTATGTATTCACCTTCAGATAAAAGAGAAGAAGTGAGTAGAGTGCGTCAAAAGTTTATATCTTCTGAAGGGGATCATGTAACTTTGCTAAGAATATTCAAAGCTCACAAACATGTAAAAGGTGATCAAAGTTGGTGTGCAGAGCATTTCATAAATACGAGGGCTATGAAAACAGTTTACAAAGTACGAACGCAACTCCGCGAGCTTTGTCAAAGATTAAAGATATCGCTGACAAGTTGTGCCAAGGACTTTTCAAAACTTAGAAAGTCATTGGCGTCTGGTTTATTTACATGCTCTGCGGAATTACAGAAGGATGGTACATATCAAACTATTGCACAGAAACAGCCAGTACAAGTTCACCCAACCTCTTCGTTATTTAAATGTAAACCGGCTTATGTTGTATATACCGAGCTTGTGAAGACTTCGAAATGCTTTATACGAAATTTAACTGTTGTAGATCCACGTTGGTTAATTGATAGTTGTCCTAAGTATTTTCGCAATTCTAGTATAATTCCACAATCAATTAGCAGTTAACCCTTGTAATTTAGCGTAAGACCTTTTAAGATAGAATTGATGTCAGCATTTTGCGTACTTCATAACACTTATACTTAGCACGACTTTCTTGTTTCCGTTCTTTATTTGCACTCCAGCTTCCCTGCTGGGTGTTCTTCTCTATTGCTTTTGCTTTTTTAATTTTCTTACCTCTATAATACTCCTGCTTTAACCTTCACTGCTTCCTTGGTTGTTTCCTGGCTGCTTGCCTCGTTGTTTCCTGGCAGTTTCACTGGCTGTCTCCTGGCTGCTTCCCCGGCTGTTTCCTTACTGTTTCCCAGGTTGCCTCCCCAGCTGCGTTCAAGGTTGCTGATAAAGCCCCAGTCAGGCTAATCAAACGCTTCACATGACATTTAGAAAGCAGATGTTTGATGAAATGTTGGACCAGTTTGGCCACCTTGCGTTGTCACATACCATTTGCTTGTTAATGCTGGCGCTTCAGGTATTTCAGAGTTCCAGCATGTTTAACGAAATGATAGGTGGAATGTTCCTTCTGGTTGATCACCTCCTTATATCATGACAAAATAGAAGTAAGAATTCCGATAAATTTATGGTGAAATATTTGATTAGTTTGGGTGAGGCTTATTACAGCTTCATCTACTGATTCCACTCCCTTTCATACTGTCAAGACTGTACCAATTGTACTCTCCTTCGCAGCACCCAAAACATATGCTAATTGCCAACAGTTCCAAAATACGATAATTTCAGTAAAACTCCACTAGAGCATGAAAAAGCAGGAGCATTCTTTAAAAATGAAAAGTTCTTTTTCGTCCGACACTAGTCAGAGTCAGTGGCGGCTGGTCAATAGGGCACTTTGGGCAATGCCCCCCCCCAAGCAAAAGGGCACAAATCAAATATCTACACAGTAGTATATAACAATAAATGAAGTACCCTAGGGTTTAAAATGATCTACTCACTGCTATTGTTGATGTTGAGCCTCGATTCAATCAAAATTGAAAAAGGTTCGAATGAAGATGATGTCATTTGCGGGGCAGAATTTATTTTGCCCTTCAAATCGGCCGTTTGACTTGCGCACTAGGAAACATCAAAAGCCAAATGCCGCCAGAAACGCCGTACGATTGGCAGAAATCCACGAAAGTTGGGCAAATTCAAATCTGCCCTTCCTGATACAACAGCAACAACCATGAGCTTCGATGCTTTGCCGACGCAGGGCAACTGGCTATGATAGAGGTGTGTTCTATTTGAGTTCACGAGGCATTAGTCAAACTACTTGCTGTCTCTGGTAGTACTAACACAACCTTTGATTCTGCCATCCTTGCTGCATTGTATAGTTATGAATACTGTCAGGAGTCTTCAAATTCGTCCTTTCAACCAGTTAACTCTGGAAGAAAAATTGTAGGTGAAGCGTCTGGGCCTGATAGGCCTGAGGTCTTGACGAAATTAGGGTTATCTTCACGTCGTTTCACGAAAACCTGGTATTCAAAGCACAGTTGGCTTACTGGCTGCAATCAGTCTGGAAAATTATATTGCTTCCCATGCCTACTTTTTGGAGATTCTCAAGAAAAAGCTTGGACCCAGTCTGGTGTGAACAACTGGAAACATCTTTCTGAGAAGGTTAAGCGACATGTCAAATGTAGTTCTCATGTTGAGAATTGCTTGAAGCTAGCATTCTTTGGCAAAACAAATATTGCCGAGCAGCTAAGTAAAGCTTATAGGGACTCCATTATTCAACATAATCTTGAAGTTGAAAATAATCGCCATATTCTGTCAAGAATTATTGACTGTATTAAGTTTTGTGGTGCTTTTGAGCTAGCATTAAGGGGTCATGATGGAACTCTTACTTCAAATAACCCAGGTATATTCCTTGGTCTAGTTAACTTTACAGCAGCTCTTGATTCTGTTTTGAGTCAACACTTAGAATAAGCCACTGTGTTTAAGGGCACTTCTAAAACTGTCCAGAATGAGGTGCTGGATATTATGTTCAAGACTTTGCAGAACATAATTCAGAAAGAGATAGAGCAAGTTGATTTTGTGGCAGTGATTGCAGATGATACAACTGATGTATCAAATCACTTGCAAAATGTTGTTGTCTTTAGGTATATTGTCTGGCAAGGTTGTTGAGAGGTTTTTTGGTCATTCTGTTACTTACTACAAGGTAATGCTGAAATTATATCTACTAATGTAATCAGCTGTTTGAATAGTATTCTTCTAGGTGTTCATGACAAGCAAAAACTTGTTGCCCAATGTTATGATGATGCATCAGTAATGAGTGGCCAGCATAGAGGTGTTCAGAGCATAGTAAAGGACGCATACCCCAATGCTCATTATTTTCATTGCTATGCCCACCAACTTAATCTTGTTTTGCAACAGGCTACTTCACAAATTGATAGTGTAAGAGTATTTTTTTTGCACGTCTAAATGCATTTTCTGTTTTCTTCTCTCACTCTACAAAGAGGGTATCATGCCTTGATGCTACTGTTCCCGTGAGAATTCCTAGATCTGTGCAGACCAGGTGGAATTTTGAAAGTAGAATTGTTTCTTCTGTCTTTGAGCATAAGGATGACTTGAAAGAGTGCTTTAAGCTGACAATAAATACCTGGAAGAAGGACAAAGCTAGTGTTCTTGATGCAACTGGCCTTCTCCTGTGGTTTGAGGACAGAAGCTTTATAATCTATCTGAGATTTTTCCACCAGTTGATGCCACATGTAGATATTCTCTATGCCCAGCTGCAAAAGCACCAAATCAGCTCTACCTTCATTCAGACATGCTTAAGAAATTTTATGTTGTCAGTCCACAATGTCAGGGAAAAAATCCCAGATATCTTTCACAATAACTCCTGTGCTGTAAATGAGGAGCCTCTTGCAGAAAGGCCTAGGTGTGAATGCTTTGATGAGGAAATGTCAATGATATTGAAGGAAATGTGTGATATTGTAATATCAATTTGCAGTTCTAGGTTTGAAGTTGCTGGACATCTTGTTGCAGCCACTCTTGAGAGTAGTTCATTTCCAAATTTTGAGCAATGCTTCCCAATCAAGGCTGTAGAAAGTGCTGCAATATCATTCCCTTTTCTTGATGATACCAAGCTACATTCTGAGCTCTCTGTAGTTTATAGCAGACCAGAATTTTGGCAGTGCTGTGGAACAGTTCCATTACTTCAACTTCTTGTTGAAAGTAACCTAGCTGGAACTTTCTCTGAAACTGTACTTTTATTGAAAGCCATTATTATAGTTCCAATGACATCCTGTGAAGCAGAGAGGTGTTTCTCAACTCTAAGGAGAGTGAAAACTTTCTTGAGAAACACAATGTCTGAGGACAGGCTCAATGCTTTGGCTATGCTTTCCATAGAGAAGAACCTTATTAGGGACTCAATTGACTTCAATCAAAATGTGATTGATATGTTTGCCCAGCTCAAGAATAGAAGAGCTAAATTTCTTTTTAAGCAGCTTAGGAGCCTAAACTTTGATAGGTATGTTGAGTCAAATGAACAAAATTACATTGAAGATGGATTATATGTTGAAATATTGGGATAGATGTTGAGTTTCTCTGAAGCATGGGTAACCAAAAGTCATGCCCAGCTGCAAGTTTGATTTGCCAATTTGCTGAATGGGTGGAGACATGCACATGTGTTTGTTCAATTAGGTGTCAAAATTCTCTCATTATCAGATTCTGAACACTGTGGACAGTTGCCTTGTGTCTTTTGTCCTCTATGTCAATATATTCTGATTAACAGTAGAGCTGAGCCAAATTGATCAGTAAGGCTTTATGTAGAATCATTACATGACTTCATGAAATTATTGAACTGTGAAGGTGAGATTTCTTCTTAATCTTTGAAGAATAGAATAACATATTGCTGAAAGTGGATGATTACATGTAAGTACTTGTAGAGGCTTTGCTATAATAGAGAAGAACAGCTAGATAGAAATATCAATCCAGGTACCAAATCTTGAAAAGGCACATGAGTATAAAGTAATCCATTGGCAATTTACATTTCTTTTGCCTCTGCTTGCCAGATCTAGTGTGTTCAAACCATGATAGTCAGTATATCCAAAGCATGAGATTTGATAGCTCAAGTGGGTTGTAGGCAGGCACTTAGTAGTTTCTATTCATTGACCTCAGTGGCCTACAGTAAGTTACTTTTTCCATTTATGTACACACTTTTGATACATTGATAATTTTGATATGTGTGGCTGGACGTGTATGGCAGGAAAACAATGTATTATTCAGTGGCGGATCCAGAGGGGGGCTAGGGGGCCTTGAGCCCCAGTCAGATTTCTAGGTTTAAGAATGTAATATTCGTTCACTTTAACAAATCTTCCTACATAAAGATACTACAAAGGACACTTCGCAAGTATTGCAGCTCTTTTGGGTCGGCAAAAGTGGCAAAATATAGAAAAACAAATGTTAACAGAGCGTCTGTATGTATTTGCGGACTACCATTGACCGAAATATGTATGAGGTCTCCAATCTTTTGTCAGGATCTCCATCAAGAGACAATGGCTATTCCGAGCCCCCTTTGGTCTATGGAATACTCGATTTCACCGGGGCTCAAAGCGTCGTCGAAAAATTTACTGACTGTATGTGACGCAGCAAGCCTTCCAGTGCCCAATCGTTTGCAAGTATCTTGATCACGAGACAATGAATATTCCGAGCCCCCTGGTCGGTAAATTGCAATGTGTTTTAACAGTGTATTCTACGGGCGAGGAGGGCTCGGAATATTGATTGTTTTGTGATCAAGATACTAACAGACGATTGGATACTAAGCGATTTCTTTAGTCACGTGCAGCCAGTAAATTTTTCATGGACGCTTTGAGCCCCGTTCAAATTGAGTATTCTATAGACCAAGGGGGCTCGGAATATCTTTTGTCTTTGAATCATGGCTTTATTGGATATCCGATGCGTCTTTGGGTGCATTCCGGCCAGTAAAATGCACTCGATGATAAAAAGTGCTAACAGGCATCTAGAACCAGAAGGGGTCATTCAATTAATACGTACGCTCTAAATTGCCTAAAATTTGACCCCCCTCCCCCTCGTACGCACACATACGCTTGATACTCACCCCCCCCCTTTTGCGTACGTACTCTTGGTTGTTTGACCCCCCCTTTTCTCTAAAAGAAAGTCTCTAGACGTCTAAAACCACGTAGAAAGATTTTTCAAGCTTTCACGAGACATTAAAATGATCACTTCAAATGTATTTCACGAAAAATATATAATTCTGTTCAAACAAATGGCCACGTAGGGTATAATATGGCGCCACAATGGCCTGGTCGGTTGACGGAACCCGAGAGGGCTAGGTAATAGGGGCTCTCAAATATACATAACTCATCGCATGTTTCCTAACTGGCACGCTAGACAACGTCGAAAAACTGGGTGTTCAGCCTTGTAAATGCCACTAGTTAATGCCGCTATTACAATGGGAGAAATATCGCTGGGTTCCAGTTTATTCAAAATTCCTAGGGGCCACATTGTTGGATTCGGCCTGCGGGCCGTATGTTTGACACCCCTGTACTAGAAGTAATTTCAACTGAATACGTACTTCATTAATTAATTGTTTGTGAAGGGTCCTTTGCAAATGGAAATATTGCTGGATGTATGCAAAAAGCTGATAATTTTTTGCTTTGCGTACGTACTTCATGTGTCAACCCCCCTCCCTCCCTTATACGCATCCGTACGCATTTGCTTGACCCCCCTCCCCCCCCAGATTTCATGCGAGTTCATCAGATACGTGTTGTTTACTGACATCAGTGCCATGTTCCTATTTCGAACTGATCGTTAGATACTTTTGGAGTAACAAGTGAAGGCAGCCGAACGCATTATTGGTGAAGAAAGCTTAAAAGGTAAGCGAATATTGGTAACAGGAATTATGTGCTCAGACTACAACAGTAGTGAGCCATTTGTAGCGCCGTAGCGCCGTACCCAGCTTTGAACGAATGTATGAGGTGGAATACGTATATAAATATTGCACTTTGTTAAACTGTTAACTTTGATACGTGGGGCTTCTGGTTAGAGCTATTGTGTCTGCGTTTAGGCAGGATGACTTGATAGCCGCTTGCATCTGTAGGACCCTGTTTGCATTTTGTTGTTGGCAGTGAGGGACTCTCATGACTAGTTTAGACGTCATTACTTGAGTCGAATCAGTTACTTGTACTTTATCTGAAAAGCCTAAAGTCTGCGAATTGATTTGGTTCGACATAACTGCACGGTACATAAATTAAATCTCCGTCTTGGATAAGGACTGCCACTTTGTTGTTCTTTGCTTCCTTTTCACCTCAGTGACCCATGCGTAGTGTGTTAACAGAATCACCATGAGTCTCAGGAAGTCGTTACACTAGCAAGTAAATTGGAGCTTTTAGATCTAGTTGTTCTGTGCGGTCGGTTGATTGAATTGAATTGGCAATGCACATTTCAAGCCTATTTAGATACAGAATGTTGTAGATTTAAAAATGATTTGCTATTCTGAATGTCGGGCAGAGAACAGATAAGCAGAACCATCACTTCAGGTACTGAACATCGTCCAGATCTTGTGGTGAATTATTAGGACAGGGCTGATAAACTTTGTAACACATAAATGTGATTGATCATCAAATATTTCGCTCTATAATTTCATTGCCTAAAGCCTACTTCCAAACTGGCCACGCCCACCATACCCACCACGCCCACACTCGTGATGTTCAGCCCCTGTCAGATTTTAGTCTGAATCCGCCACTGTTATTTAAACTATATTGTGAATTGAAAAATTCCATCATCAATTTGGTTTCACCTTTTCTTTAAAGATATGGTTATTTGTGTATTGCCTTATTATGAGTTAAAAGCCTATCTAAATCATACTAGCATGCTAGTTTATCTTTACAATGCAAGTTTGTTTTGAGAGAAAAAAGTAAAATATATAGGAAAACTTTAAGTTGTTGAATTTTTAATGGGATGAAATTTAGGGTGTGGTCACATGGGCGTGGTCTTTTGTAACGGTGAGGATTTTGCGAATGTCAGAATTTACTCTGGATCCGCACCTGACTCGAGTGATTATTTCGTGTTTCTTGTGAGCAATACAATGAACCCTATGAATTTAATCAATTGTTTTATTTTACAGACACAGTCGCTTTCGCGGCTTTTCCCAGGAAGTTGTTCTCTATACCATACAATCTGATTATTTTCTTAACTTTGTTTTTGTAACGTAGATGTACAAACAATACCCGTCGGCTCTGTCGATACTGTTACATTGTTTGGTTCGATTCAATTACGACTGCTTAATATGTTTTTGAATGCTTGCAACTACAGCAAGCTGGTTTATAAAGCTGGTTTACACGAGCAACAATATCAGTTGTAATAGGATCAGATTACATATTAGTGCTTTTTCAACTCGTATGTATTCAAATAAGCTTAAACGCTTCGTGACCGTTTAACAAGGCGGCCTAGATCATTTATGTGTTATTGTAAGCGCTCGATAGGAAACTTTTGTTGCGCAAATTAGCTGACAGTCGATTCTGGAGCCGGAAATTCACTTCAAAAATCAGTTTTGGGAATTGGAGAAGCTTCCACCAAGGCATCTTGGTATGATTATTCTTTTTTTATCCTTGGAATTACTATGATAGATTTTCTGTATTCATTTATTTATCTATTGGAATATTGCCCTGACTTAGTGTAGTCTCAGCAAGGAAAAATCCTATCGATAAAAGAGAGCTAATGAAAGTGGGTAGATGGTATACATACAAGGATGATGATCATAATTTGATCGTTGCCAGATATGGTCACAGTACCTTGCTACATTTTCTTCTTTTCCTCTGATTTTCACGTCTGGAGACTCTGCAATGAACATGACATCAGTAGCCTGGATTTGTCTACTTTTGCAAAGCGTATAGCACCAGATGTAGGTACACGTGATATGATGGATATACAATGGTGTACCCGCATCTGGTTATATATTTCAGTTCACCTTTCGGTCGTTATCCGACGTTTCATACTCTGACGAGTGTCTGACGAAAAAGCTTTTCAGTATGCTAAAAGAATTCTCCCACCTTTTCGTGCTGTAGTGAAGATCCTATCTGTAGAGAAAGTCATGAAAACGTTTGACAATAATCATGTCATTTCTAGCATTTCGGTCTCATAACACACCAAAAATAGCGCATTGAGAACTTACGAACCAGTCTTGTACTTTTTCATCTCAATCATTTGCACTTGCTACAATGAGAAAACTGTATATTTGAATATGCTGACTTTGATGTTCGAAGAAAATGGACAGACCTGTATGCCTTAATATAATTGGCTATCTTAATACTTCATGAACTATTACAGAGATGATTGATATTTTAACTCATTCATATTTATGCTACATATTAACGTATCCTTGTTTAATGCTTGTTAATGAGGTAATGATATAATTTGCATGCATTCCTAACCTTTCTTGTTAAAATCTAATAAAGGTCCCTCTCCTCAACATTTGAAGATAAACTGGGAGCTGTCATATACAGGTGAGCATCAACAGTGCTAGCTAAGTAACTTTTGTACTCTCTTAAACATATAAGGTTTACACCCTGAACCGATAGTTTTGAAATAGGTATCCCGCAAAAGATATAAAGAAGGTAAGTGAATGTATTAATAAAGCTAAATTTTATTGATTCCTATCAATAGTTGATACATAAAAATGGTATGTAATACGGGTTTGCTTTCAGAGTGCATGATAATCACAAAAGCACACCATGATTTCGTTTCTATTAAATGGAAAGAATTTCTTTTCACTTAAAAACTCACTTCCTTGCAGGAATGATCAGGTTTAATAATAGTATTTTAGTAACCGAGTGGTAATGGGAAAAGTCCGTAATCTAATAGGTTCCGTCCTTTTCGTGCTTTCATCGGTTATAATTGTCTATTGCGTGAAGAAATTAAGTGTATTTTGAAGTAGGTAATGCTTGAAGTAAAGTATTCGAGCTGTAAAATTTTGTCAGTTTGGAACTGATGTATGATAATACTAGATTTTATAGAAATTAGCGAACCTTAAAGCCAGAGTTAATTTTAGACTTCAAAACTAATTTTCAATTTCACTAAACGCCTTTTTTTATAAGGAACCACTTTATAAGGAACCTAAATTTAGAATGCTGAAACATTTAAAAAGAACCTATGCTAATAAAGGAATATTTCCTAAGGAACTTTAAATTTAAAAAATGTTCATAATACCAAACAATCAAGAATTAGGTAGCGGGTACCATTCATTAGCAGTTAAAACTCGCATAGTTTATTATGCCTGTGTTAAGTCTATCATTTTGCATTGGTTTTACGTCATAGTCAAAATCTAAGGCAAAGTTTAGGATGTCGATGGTTTACTTGTTTCTGTACCATTTTTATGGCAATAAATGTGCTTTGAAACCTAAGGAACTGTTAAGGAACTGTCAGTACTACGATCTGACTATTGGAGGTACAAAATTGTGGAACTTTTGCTGATGTGCCAATTTGAGTAAATCTTTTCCTGACTCCTGACGAAGAATAAAATAAAGGCATGTAACATAAAATAAGGTCAAGTTGGTCTTTTGTGAAAAAGTAGCTTTCTGACTGTCAATGTAGAGTGATGAACGTTCAAAATGGCGATAATTCTTGGAAAGAAAATAAATAATTTAGAATTCATCAGTTTAACTTACAACCTGGTTTGGACTTTCTCTAGAATGCACGATTCTCTATAAGAAACCTAGCTCACGGCCTAGTACGAAACGTTTGATAGCTATCAAGCCTCATTAAACGAACAGTTGAAGCTCTAGCTCTGTTTCTTTTATGAGGCTTTCTTTCGTAGATATAAAAGAACCGATTTTAGCTTTCTCTGATGTTGTAAGATATTGGAAACTGTATCATGAAAGTACCTTATTATGTTACAAATTTCAAGTCTTGGTAACATTGGGCAAATAAATTTTTATTTAGATTATACATAATATGTATAATCTACATAAAAATTTACTTGGCCAGCGTCATTTATTACATGAAGTAATGCCTCAGGTAAAATTATAGGCCTGCAAGTTTAATAGTGTCTTATCACAACCTTTTGCTAAGAGATCCTCTGCTTATCTGACAGTCGCCTTTATTGTTACATAGACAATGGGAATCAATTCTGTTGATTATATGTAGGTAATGACGCTGTTTGACTGCGGTACATAGTTCGAGTTAGTCGTGTTAAGTTAAATCAACCAACACACGTATCAAATTCGTATCAATAACCACAATTAGATAATCCCATTTGCAATTTGCTCATAACGTTAGCAAATTGTAAACATATTTAAGTTATGAATGATGGCTATTCAATCGCATTTCTTTGCAGAGGAGTTTTCATGACACAATTTCATTGCCATACTATTGCTCGTAATTTCACTTCATGATTCTCTCATGGGAATTCAGAAGTTACACACAATCCGCTAATACTGTTCCAGTAGGGTCTTGGTTCCAGCCTCTTTTCGTTTCATATGCAATGATTTTTAGCAGGGCTTCAAAAGTATACCTCAAGTATGTAAACAAAAGGCATTAGTAAACTTTCATTCCTTGTTTTCTTCCTTCTCCCAACTTATACACATGAGCCACCGGACAAATGTAGCTTTCCTGCAAAGTGTCATCCAGCCTAGCAACAGTGCACATTCCACTGTGTAAAATAACACGATTTTACAGCGTAACAAATATACAGAATTTAAGTCACGAAAACTACAGTCTTGTCTTTAGTTCTTTTATACAAACTCTCGAGACGGTAGTAACTTTCACTAATAAGCTCGATACGCTAACGACAAAATCCCAAGAAACAGCAACGCGACAACTCTAAACCGACGACTTTGACTGAAACTCACGACAACTGTTAACGACGATTTCACATAACGATTGACTTCACAGAACATTACACGCTTTATTTATGACAAACACATGACGCAACAGGGTAATTATAACATACAATGGAGCTAAGGGGCAATGGCATGGTAACACGTACATAACAAACAACAGTGCACTAAGATTAGACAATACGTCACGGACAAGCAACATGATCATGGTAACTGTGGGGGTGGATGATGTAATGACCTAAAATGCTGATGGCGAGACAACAAAAACGGAACAAATGGGAACAGAGAACCAACGTTACTTAACATGACGAAATCAAAGATAAAAATAAAACTAGTACTATAACAACTGACAATTGAAAGTGGCGGAGTTTATATCAATAGCACCTCAACTATATCAGTACCGCCTCTGCTTTTTCTGTGTTTTTACTTTGTGTCAAAAGGATGAGTGTCAGTAGAAGCACATTTTTGACATGTCTCCTTTCTAAAATTTCTTTCTTGCTTCTGTGCTATAGTATTTTTCCTTCTTGCTTCCTTCCAGTTTTCATTTCCTTGTTAATTCCTTATAGAACTCAATTTTTATTCTGAAAGTGAAAGGAAATTTCTTTCCAAAAAGAAGAACCGAAACATTTGCTAGGCTTTAAGACTGAGATCTATTACACTGTATTGGTCCTATTGCCACCCTTGTCAATAAGCCGCAACATAACATGCCAGAAGACAATGTAAGCTACTGCTTATATTCAATGAAGTATGGTATTGCATTATATCAAAGTAACGTATGACTTAATAATTAAGTATGGAGTACTGTATCACAAACAAAGCATAATGCCTTCAAAATCAACAGAACTGAGCAGATACAAAAATATTGATAAAGGATAACCATGGTTATAATTATTAGGCAATTCTGAACTTAGCAAAGCATTACTGCAATACAATGATATATGAAGCAGCAAATGTCCTTTGCTCCAAGGAAATAAGAGGCGGGCCAGCTACAAAGTTTCTAATGAAATACAGAATTGTTAAGGTATCTACTAAGAAAAACTTATTTGCAATGATCTGTTAAAAAGCTGTTACGGATGGCTTTTCATTGATTTGAGAAGCTGTACTATATTCAATCAATTGGTGTGCAACCCTGATTTTATTACCTTTCTTGGGTATATTCTAATCTAGAAAGGTATGTGAAAAATCCATAAGGGCAATTGCAAGAGGAGAAAAGCGTGTGATGGATAGAGTGATGTAGCTTTCCTTTCCATTCTGCTGTGGTTGCTTTTTGTGACGAGCACGAAATCCTAGCAATGTTTCCTATAACATTAGAGTGTACAAAATAGGGATTTCCTCCTCAAAGTGACAAATCTTGCTAGTTTACGTCTTGTACTGTGGAATTATGAAAGTTATAGAGCAGGACTGGGTATATTTGAACTTAGAGAACATATAAAAGAATGATTTGTACAAATAAGGAAGTTGAAAATAGCGATAATTGTCAACATGGCAACATTGTAATAACACCTTTGATCATTGTTAAAAGATCGAATCGATTAGCTTGCTAGTTTATTTAAAGCACATTCATAAATGCCAAACATTGACGTAGCGAATGGTCGTGCTGGCCCTAATGAGCCGAGTAAAAGTTTTCCGGAAACATAAACGCGGTTTTTCTAGTAGAATAATCTGGAAGTCCATTTTCCTCAAATGAAACTATTTGAGAGATAAGATCTCGTGTACCCTGTATTTGATCGTACTCAAATCTGAGAGAACAAAGGAACTTGAGAGATAACATCTTAAAACCCTGTAAGTAGTCCTGATCAAATCTGATGGCTCAACCAAGCTTGGCGTTTCTCAACATTTGGTGCTCTTATCGGCCCTACTTTAGCACTTCAGTGGGTAATCTATTTCACTGTACACTCTCAGGCGCGCAACTAGGTGTCTTCGAGGGCTGGGGTACAGTCCACGTAAAATGGCGCACCAAAAACTATTTCGAGAGAATACGGCTTGGAAATAATATTCCCAGCATTTAGAAGAGGCTGCGGCGAAGGAGATTTTTTAGGGGAGCGGGGTACAGCTATTCCAGTCGTGGTGATTACCAGTCTACTAAATAACCTTAGGGGAGAGTTGTGAGAAGGCTCAATGCTTCCTTTTGTGACATAGAAGGACCCACCATGATTGGGTACGATGCGACAGAAAATTTTTCAAATTTCACCCCTCTAGACTGGCCCAGAAAGGCATCTGCCAGACTACAATTTGGCTGATTAGTGTAGGGCTCAATCGCGAATCCACGAAAAATCTACAACGAAAAGCAAACTAGAGAGTAAGAAGCCTCCATACATCAAAGATGACACGCTTGATGGATGAGGAACAAAGCAACTTTGGATAAACATCATGCCCGCTGACAGTGATGGGGCACGTTGGGCAGGCCCTCCAATAATTTCTGAGATTGTATTTCGAGATTTGTTGAATAGCTGTCTTATCTAAAAACGTGGTACAATGCCCCCCTCCAATCGGTGCTAGCTCCCTTTGGAATATCAACAAAATAGAATAAAAAATTAGGCTCCAAGCTTTGGCCGTTTAGAATTCTATGGAGTAAATGACAACGTTCGATTTTATTTCCTTCATTAGAATCTTCCTTTCATATGAGGTATAGGCACGGTCAGTCTCTGGTTGTTTTCACAGAGGGACGTTGGAGAAAATCAACTCTCCCCAAAGCAGAAATATCATGAGGAGTAAGTGATGGTCGTTATCTGTTTACAAGTGAGCCGAATCTAATGAATAGAAAGGTGATGCAAAATATGTTAGGATGCATAAATTATGTATGGGCACTGAGTCAAACTTCAGAACTCTAGAAGGGGCATCTCCCTAATCCCCTTTGGCTACGAGCCTGACTTAAAAGACAGACGAATTTTTAAGACTTCGCTTCTTTCAAGTCTAAGGGTGACTTTTGCCAGATCTATTCAGGAAAGTGCAATAAATAGTTCCAGGCTTTTCCAGGAAAAAGGACACTTTAATGCTTTTAAGAAAAAGGCAGGGGTCTGGACCCCCAGGATCCCCCCCCGTAGTTGCGCGCCTGAATCTGTGGTAGAGCGTGCTGAAGATGTAGAGCAGGACCATGGCAAAGTGATCCTAGCGATGGGCAGGGATTTTCTTTAAATGACTAAATGAAGGCCTATCTTAGTCTTTTATTGCAAAGTCCTAGCAAATCCACGATGGAGATTCCAATCCTCTATATATGTATATATAGAGTTTACAAAAACATCTAAATCTAGTTCAAAGTCATCATCAACATCATCTTCCTCGCTGATGTTAAAAGGAGGAGCAGCTTCGGTTAAATCTTCTTCCATTACTTTGAATGGGCTTTAATGTAAGCTTCCCTTGTCAAGATATTGCATTTGTGCTTGCAGCAAAGCACTTCCATCAGAACACTTGTTGCCTTCTTATCAGGGAATCATGTCATCTTTGCTACTATCAACTGGCAACCATATAGGGGCGTCTATTCGAGGGGCGTTTATTGAAAAGAAACCTAAAATATGGGGGCGTTTGTTTGAGGGGAAGCGTTAAAAAGAAGGGAGGCGTTTAACCGAAGCATTACGGTATGTTATGGCAAATAGTTTCAAATGCTCTCCTGAGCACTGTGAATACAGCAACCTATCATTTTCATGTCATCACCAGCGCTTTCCACTTCTCTAGAGAAGCAAAGTTTAAAACTGATACCTTTGCTAGCTTTATCGCGATTTGATTGGCTTATTTGTTTCAACTTGGAACTAGTGCGGAACTTTGGTTCTGTAGTTTCCTGGATTTCAATATATTGCATATTTTATACCAAACGGGTGATCGGCAACAAGTTCGCTCTTCAGCTATTGAAAATTTTGCAAACAAATTGTGACAGGCAAATCTGGCAAGTGCCTTTTTAAGTAAGAGGTACATTCCCATCAAATAGCGGTTATTGGATGTTTTGGAATGAAGAAATAGATTTTGCAAGAGGTAGATCCTGTTGGTTACATTTACATAATCTTCAAGGGAAGTTAATTATGTACTTTCAAGTCATTCATTTTGCCATGCGTTTGAATAGCATAATCAGCGTACAGTATCTATATCAGGGAAGTCTGAGCATATGTTTGAGTGGGTGGGGTCTGGGGATGAGTTGCATGTCCATATGGGAGTATGCAACAATTGTGGTAGCGAAGAGAGAGTAGGGGGTCATGGGCGAAGCCCACGGAAATCTTTTTGACGACGCCCCACAGTTCAGTAAGAAAGGTCCTGTGTGACCATAGATATGCATCCTGTCTAGGTGGAAAATGGTAGGTAAAATCATTAAGAAGTTTGCAAGAAAATTGAATAGACCTCTTTGCTACTCTATAAAGATTGTTGCCTGATAAGGTAAAATAAAAGATAGATACGTTTTCAGAGCAATGAGGTCATGTTAAGGGCTAGGTGACCAAGAGCACAGAACCCTTCTCTTGACGTTACATGTTTATGAGACTTTTAGACTAGTCTATAATACCACGCTTTGAAGAAAATTGGGGTATTTATTAAATTGAAGCACTCAATACGCGAGGTGCCTGTATTGTCCTTACAGCAAGTATGTATATATCGCTGACAGCATGTCACATCTTCTGCCGCTCGCTTCACTAGTACAGCCAGTTAGTCTTGTCTATATTTGATACTGTTTATTCTCAAAGTTATTGGGAGAATCTGTTCAAGTTTTGTTGCATTTTTGGTACTGAAGGTCCTTCATAGAAAATCCATTTAATAAAGCATAGCATGAACATCTACAAAAGGATATCAATGATATGGGTAGTCCTAAGTCTTGACTTTGTACATTCTGGATATGTAAGGGATGCATTATAATCTGACTAGAACTCTCTTATGGTAAAACTCTTGGTCTATGGTTAACTGCGCAACAGAATATGCCAAAGCATAGTTTCAAGCTCGATCGGGCAGATATCTAGACAATACACTGTCAGCCCGAAAGGCTAAATTATCTCTTTATTATTCATCTTTCTACTTGTTTTGTCTCTATGCTGAAACATATCAGTGCAGCGGATTATCTCGATTTATATGCCTGGATATTGATGGTAGCTACATCTGACGTCACAAATCTGTCCTACTCTTTTTTTTACCGTATAACTGGTTGCATTGCATTGCCTGCTATGCTGATTTCCCGTCTTGCTCTTCCCTCTCGCTGATCATTGGCTCTCTCACTTTTGATCTTGCCTTAGTGTTCTATTATGGTTGCGCAGCGTTGTCATTCAAGTTCATAAAATAATACAAAAGCAATGCAAACTTAAGGAACATTTCCAATGTCAAAACGAAAATCAGAATAAATTTGCTGATATAAGAAAAAAGTTATTTCCACCATAAAAATTGCTTTCTCTCTTGGTGATTAAGTATCATGGTCAACTTCGTCAAATAAAATATGTTCTTTCGGAATTTCAAATTGAAATGTCTTCATCGGTCCATCGTTGCCATAGTCCACAATACTTAGCAAAAAACGTCGCCTCGTCTCTCTAGTAAATAGAATGGGACTGGTTCACTGGACTAATTGTAACAATAGTGCAAAAGATGCAGCTATCTGATGTTGAAAGATGGTAATGTGACGACGAAGCGGTAAGGAAGTCGATCATCATGGAGGAAAGCAGTGCACAACTGGACGCAGACAAAATGCTTTAGCATTTGTTCCATTTTTGCATGCATCTGTTGCTTTCACAGAACCTCTTTCCCGAGATCGCACATTTTTCTCAGCTCAAAGACAAAGTTCTAGCGAATGATGATATCACGATATCAATGACTCTCAGAAAGAAATAAGAGAATGATTATGCATGGATAGTTTATATCAGTGAGCATTATTTAAAGATTTCAATGCATTGCATTAGATCAAATTCAAGCTGTTTTCAACACCTTGGTCCATAAGGATCAAATCACTACGCACACGAAGATAGGTACGTATAGTAGATTCTACACTAGGTATACAGCCTATTATACATGACCGTTCTCTACTTTTTGATTAAGCCAAAGAACTTGCTCTTGTGAAACTGAGTCTTGCCAGCGATCGAATAAGGCTACAGGCACATAAATACCGGGAGGTGTGGGGTATGATGCTCAGTCTTTTATCTAATAGGGAAATCTGAAAGCAGTCAGAAAATTTAATGCTTTTCAGAAGCTAGACGGACAAATTTGAATTATTCGTGAAAACTGAAGATATGACTCAAAAGACCCTACAAGCCAGTGTTTCTTTACCCTTTTTACTCCTGCACCCCAAGAGCAATTTTATTCCGACCTCACACCCCATACAGCACATATTTTGCTCAAGGCCGCGGAGTGTAATAAAAATATAAAGTTTCTGTCAAACCGGCTTACTATGGTGAGACACAGGCGCTTCTTCCGCCCCTCGTAATGATCTCGCACCCCTGGAAGAGAATCCCTGTTGCAAACTGTAGCTCAAAGAGAAGCTCTTTTTTTGTTTTTTCTTTATCCGTATATAATTGACAACCAACAAAATACAGGACTACACCACGGGGAGCATGGAAATACATAGCAACCCTGTGGCGATTACGAATAACTAGTAAACTAAAACTACAAACACATAAGTAAGCCTATCTGCATAGCATGGTAGTTGCACGCATTGGGCAATGGTTAGTGAGAAGTTAAACGTAAAAAGGTGTTACATGCAGACATGTCGAATTAAAGTTATGAATCACCATTGCGGGTTCTACCATGCTTTGCAGACAGGCAAATAAGAAACTAGAAAATAAATTAAAATTTACATACAAAATAAATAAAAAATGTATCGACAGCTAATTAAATTAATTAATAAGAGAGGGGGCACTCACAGTATTTTACCTCTATTCAAAACGTTGGGAAACTTGAATATATTCTAAGCTTGCACTAAGAATCTTTGCGTTCATTTCAAATGAAAGACTTTCATGACCATAAAGGAGAATATTTACTAACGCGTCATTTGAAAGATTTCCCATACCATGTGGCAACAATATTGCATTTACACCATTGAGAAGATCACGTCTTATATCATCATACATATGGCAGAGCAAGAAATGCTGCTCCCTATCCTCGACACCATCATTTATTGGGTATAGCGGGTTGGTAGTGTCACTAAAATTGTGCATGAACTTATGAAAATTTAGCCTGCCAAGGCCAACACGTAATTGAGTTAGGATAGACAATCCTCTAGGGTTTTGGACACCAAAAACTGACTTAGCAGGTGGACGGATTATGGAAAATAATCTGCTCTTAAAGATAGCTATAGAGTTGGATTGTCTTTTATCTTGATCGAGCCTATCCCATTCAAGCAGGCACTTTGGGTAGAAGCTGGATTTAAAACCTTTCGTTCTGGCAAAAACTTGCCCTTTTACAGCACGCCGTCGGAGCTCATACGTGGCTTCCTGTGGATTAGGAATTGGGTACCTCGTGTAATCAGGAGTCAGATTTTTGACTATTTTGTAAAAGAGAATTAGACGCCTACTCCAACGTCGAAAATTTAACGATTCCCATCCAAGCTCATCATACAATTTATCACGAGAAGTTCCTTTCCAAGCCCCTGTCACTGCTAGGGCAGCAGAATACTGAACGGATTCAAGTTTTTCCATTTGATGTGTTAAAACAACGCTATGGCTATAGTCACAGATATTGCCTGGGATGTGATATATGACATCACCGTAATCTAAATGCGGTCGAATGTAAAGTTTATATATCTCATGTAAAGTGTGCCGTGGTAGATATTTTGAAAGGAGTTTAAGCAATGCTATTCCTTGCCTGCATTTGGAAATAACAGCATTGATATGACTAGTAAAGGATAATTTTGAATCTAATATGATTCCAAGGTGTTTGTGCTCTGAGACTTTCCTTACAGGGACACTGTTAAAGCATATGGGTGGGTAGTTGGAAGGTGATATCTTTCTAGAGAAAGTTACCTCCACTGCCTGCTTGTTTGGGTCAGGATTGAAGGACATTCCCCATTTGAGTGCCCAAAGACTAATCAACTGCAGGTCATGATTCATGTTGTCAAAGAGAAGCTTAAGGAAATTACAAATTCATAGGAGTTACGGCTCGTCGTGACGTGACGTCGAAAAAGGAGAACACCGGCAGTTGAAAGCAATAGGTTCCCTAACCAGTCACATTCTATTTACTATGTTTTAATGCGGGATTTTCGCCTTGTTTGCATTTGTGAATGCTTGAAATATGGGTACGGAAAATAAGACAAATCATGAATATAATGAATATTCAGAGGATAACGGACAGGAAATCTTTATTCGCCAAACAGTTACAAGCAACTTCAAAGCCGAGTTGAGATTCTCGATTTTCTTCTGCAAAGAGGGCCTTGGCAGTACCCTGGGAGTTTTTCGCAAACTGCATAGGTGAATGAGACACCAAATTCGTCGACTATGTCGTAACTGTAAATGAAGTTAGGAAAGCATTTAATGCAGAGCCTCGTGTTAATGTTTTCCAGTAGATACTCACAGTTGCTTTGGGTAGCTTTTACCGGACGCTGCTCACCTAATGAGCTTACTTAGGCACATCGCTGCCGAGATTGACAAACCTGGCACAGTATGCATTCTGCTATACATAACAGATGAAAACAGGGCAGTCTGAAAATCAGGGGCCATAACTGTAAAACTTTGCAAAGGAATGAGGACGGAAATTTGTCCCTCCCTATTTCACCAGCCTTAGAAATTTAACAGTAGGAAGTTAACCTCACACCAAAGACATGAATGCTCCAAATTGGCTCCATCATCTTTTTTCTCATCTTTCTCCATTGTCCTTCGTTATCATCAAAGGTCAAAAACGACCCCTCAGGGACTATGAAGGTCATGATTCTCCCTAAATCTCTTTTGCATAGTACCGTAGCCTAATGACTGGCCTGGAGCACCATTTTCTGCATTAACTGCCCATCTAACTTCATCTGAAGTCTTGTCACAGTCAACGAGTTGGATATCAAAGTGTTTCATTTACCTATTCAGTTTGCAAAAAACTCCCAGGGTACTGCCAAGGCCCTCTTTGCAGAAGAAAATCGAGAATCTCAATTCGGCTTTGAAGTTGCTTGTAACTATTTGGCGAATAAAGATTTCCTGTCCGTTATCCTCTGAATATTCATTATATTCATGATTTGTCTTATTTTCCGTACCCATATTTCAAGCATTCACAAATGCAAAAAAGGCGAAAACCCCGAATTAAAGCGAGGCGTCGTTTCTTACAAAGCATTGTGGGCTATGGCAACAATTGGCCGGTGAAGACATTTCAACTTGAAATTAACGAGAAAAATATTTTATTTGATGAAGTTCACAGAAAGAAAGTAATTTTATGGTAGAAGTAAATTTGTTTCTTATATTGGCAAATTAATTTTGATTTTCATTTTGACATTAGAAATGTTCCATAAGTTCCATGTTCCATTTTGCTTTTTTTATTATTCTATAATTTTAAATGACAACTCTGGGCCACCAAGCTCTATCTCTCCGAATTAATAGTAGGTGTCGCAAAGCAATTTCAATATATCGTTGAAACCTGTAAAGCTATGAACTACAAGCCCCTTCTGCATAACGTAAAATTCATAATATTATAACATGGATTTCATAAATCATTTTACTAATTCTCTTGAAATACCAGGAATATTTGTCTAATATGATATTGAGCATGATGAAGCTTTTGGGTAGTAACAATCTTAGAAGCAAGACACAGGTATACAATGAGCTGTTAGGCTTCTAAGAATTTCACTGTAATATTTGCTTTTGAAGTGATTGCTTCTTCGCAGTATCTTTGATATCTCCGTAGTTTTGACTCCATTTTGTCAAAAGTGCATACAAGCCAATTATTGATTTCTAGTAAGTTAATGAGATTCATAAATGTACTAATCTGGGTTTGCTACTAAACGAAAGGAAGTTTACAATATTATTAGTATTCAAGATTTGAAAAGTGAAAGTGCGAGAAAATAACCGACTCGAGCGGGGTTCGAACTCGCCTCCCCTGACATTGTACGTTAGTGCTCTACCAACAGAGCTATCGGGCCACAATGCCAGGGGTCGCGAGTTCGAATCCCGCTCGGTTCGGTTATTTTCTCGCACTTTCACTTTCCATTTTTTCCAAATCTTGTTGCTTTCACAAAAATATTTAAGACTTGCTTACAGTTTACACTTAACAGGAGTGATAACCAACTGCAGCTAATATTCGTAAGGTGGCACTAAAGCAAAATGAAACGTCAACCATAAATACCCAGCATCTATATTAAATTCTAAGCAGTCGGTAGTCACAGTCCTACATCTTTTATATTTCAAATTACTTCTTTTGCACGTAGGAATTTTTCACAATCTATTTCAGCTTCAAACTATTTCAGCATATCAAAACCATTTACATAGAAATGTTGTAGATTTTATCACGTATGTTATATCTCCATTTTAAAATTTTCTTAAATTTTGGACAAAGTCTATTTGTATTCTCAATGTCTTCATCTGCAAATAATTTCGCTTTCTTTCTTTTTTGTGTGTACGGCAATTCTTCCATAACTCCGTGTGTTTTATCAAGTCTCACGCAAATTTGGTACTTTTTATGTATTTCAGATAACCTGCCTTGAGCTGCATTTAAGGTTGTGCTGAGATACACTTTTTTACAAGAACGTTTTTTCGCCTTAGAACTTCTTAACTTTTTGAGCAGTCGAGTATTGCTTTCTTATAAGCTACGTTCTTATAAAGCAAGCACATGTTCTTTCTTTACGAAGTCATGGCATCAAAGCCATCATTTTGGATATATTTAGATAAATAGGAATACGAATACAATTGTCTTCCGATCACTACTATTCAATGTTCTATAGCTTTCAAATTGATTTTCGATAGTGGTCCGTCATTTGCCTTACTTAGTACCGCAACTGTGTAATGTATGAGCCCTCGTTCGGGAGCGCAATTGTGTCATAGACACCAGGCAGCGCCTGCACACGGATTATGTCTTCAACCTATAAAGATAGATAAGCTTAGAAGTAGATAAAATAGAAATATTAGGTGTATTAATTGCGAACAAAGTGGTACGCATGGTAACATATTTACATTTTCACGAAAATATCAGCCCGTAAATTGCTCTTCAAATTGCATATACTTCAATTCCGTAATTAAGTGAGTAGGTTTACTTAAAATGAAAAGTGGACATTACACTCAAAAGTGAAGCCGAGGATTTGTCTTGTCTGCAACACTGTCCATTTTGATCATCTAACCGATTTGTAATAAGCCACTTCATTAACGCAGAACAGTAAACGTGAATACGCTTATCCTCACTAAATTCAGCTCATTGATAAGACTATCACATATGCCACTGATAATGCGATTCGATGTCTAAGAATAATCTTCCTCTTGGGTGCTAAAGCACCATAGTGAGTTATTCTATGGTCAGTAAACATGGAATTAAAGAGACTTGTAGACTAGTACGCTATGTGAGCTCAATCATCAGTTGTGATATAGCACAACTGGAAACATACATATAACGCAGAAGTTCATTCGTTCTGTAAAATACATTAGATTGCATACTCGATCCTTCACCCAGATATATATCGAGTTGGAAAAAGAATTTATCTTCAGCATTCCTATCACTTGCAGTATCATGAAATTGTCTCTAGCTAAGCTGATTACCATATAAACCCCTTCTATATGCAAATCAATTCATATTTCAGCATCATATGAGCAAATGTCCCACTGCTTGTTAACGGGTACTTCTCTGGAGTTCCATCTTAGATTATAAAAATTCGAAAAACAAAAAATTGCCAACACAAATGGCCCATTCAGATGGATCATATCGTAGAAAATTTCGATAAAAGACTTTTAGGTGACATTGATTAATGCCTGTTTCATTCCACAATTAGGAATTTAGGTTGAAGGGCTGAAGAAATTATCAAACCATTTGTCGCACATTAGCTAACTTTTTTGACAAACCTGTTGAGTTGTTGAATGGTAGGAGATACTTTAATTCGTAGCACTTAATATAACTACATTAGATTTTTTCAGTATTCACCGTTACGGCCTTAAATTACTAGTATTTTTGCTAGCTTTAGACAAAAGTAATTCAAGCGAAGAGTATTTCTAGGAGCAATATAAGGTGAGAGACACCTACAAGTAGTTGTGATGGCCTACGATACTTTGTAGTATGTGATCATGGGATGAAATGGTAGTTTTATTTGCCGTTTTCTTCTATTACTTTGTAAAGCTCTACCACCCAGGTATTGAGCACTGTATCACGGAATTCAACGCTACGCTGTAATATATATATATATATATATATATATATATATATATATATATATATATATATATATATGTGTGTGTGTGTGTGTGTGTGTGTGTGTGTGTGTGTGTGTGTGTGTGTGTGTGTGTGTGTGTGTGTGTGTGTGTGTGTGTGTGTGTGTGTATGATAACTGCCTCCAGAACATCAAGCCAGAGCAAAATGTAATGAAATTTAAAACAGTTGAAAATAGTTTTTTAATGAATGCAATCAAACAGCTAAAAAATGGAAAGGCAGCTGGCCCAGATAAAGTACCAACAAAAATTGTCAAAGATGTTGATGACCTTGTGTCAAAGCCTTTGTCGATGATATTCAAGTCATCGGTAGAAAACGGAATATAACCAGATATTTGGAAACTTGCAAAAGTAACTCCTATACTTAAATCAGGTGCCAAAAAGGTTATAAACAATTATAGGCCCATCTCGGTTATTTCAATTTTCTCTAGGTTGCTGGAGTGGTTGGTACACGATCAGATATTTGACTTTATTCTTGAAAATAATATAATTACTATGAATCAGTCAGAATATAGTTTATTCATGCGATAAAGATAAAGTTTGATCTGCAATAAGAATCAAACAGAATTATTGATAAAGCTTTGGATATTAATGTTCCCAAAGAACGATTTACCATATGTGTGGTCTTGTTTCTTCTTTGAGGATCTCCTAAAATAATTCCTAGAGTCATTGCAGAAACCTGGGATGAATCTTTGGCCCTCTTGTTAAATCTCGAAAATTAATGAGACAGGACATTACATCTAGAGTTTTACTATGGAAATGAAATTATAAATAACTATGTTATTGCCAAAAACTTTTTCAAATTTCTTAAAAGCAGCCGACAAACAACAAGATGATCAAAGGTCACAGAAAGAGGAGAAATGCAAATACTTTGGGTACTTAGTTCTCAGTATCCTTCGAAACCAAAAGATCAATCTAATGAGATTTGCGCATTTGCCTAACCCGAAATATTGTACTCTTCTTTTTTTCTTCTTGTCACAAAGCAGAATATCAATATCATATTACTATGACCATTACAAATAGAGTATGTGATGATGAACTAGAGCTTTTACTTCTTTGTCGGTGAATTTGCCGCAATCATTGATTAAAGTAGCAATCGGTTTGTACGAACTTTCTCTCAAGTTCCCTTCCACATGTGTGTGACGAGGTTCGCAATAGAATATAGCCTACAGTTTTGCACTGATATGCTATTAATCTAATTGGAAGGTATGAAATATTGGAAGACAAAAGATTCAAGTAGCAAAAGCACTTAGTTTAAAGGGATAACTTGTTGGCTAAATTCATTAATTGGAGAGCCACTCAATTTGCACAGATGCAAAAAGAAGCTTTAATTAACAGTTAGCTTAGAAATTCCCACCTGGTTGAAGGTGACAGCTTTTTTGCATCATCCCAGCCGCCCATTGACGTTAATGTCTATATTTTTATATTCCTATTAGGGCTAACTACGAAGTTAAATAGTAGCGCTACCCTTTACCTTCCCATATGGTATAAGCTATATTACTTGCATTCGGTATTAAAAGGATCTAAATGCTCTGTCTTAAAAGGAACCATTTTATAAGGAACCTACAGGTAGAATGCTAAATACTTAAAGAGCTTATACTTCTAAAGGAAAATTGCCGAAGGAACTTTTCAATTTCATAAATTCTTATAACAGCAAACAATCAAGAATCCGGACACTGGTTCCATTCATTTGCAACCAAAACCAGCATAGATTGTTTGCTATGTTTATGTCAAGTGTCTCTTGTTTTATTAGTCTTACGTTTTAGCCAATATTAATGGCAAAATTCAGAACTTCAGTGTTTACTTGTGTCTGTACCAAATGCAAGGCAGAAATGTGGAATGAAAATTAAGGGACTATTAAGGAACGTGTAGTTCTAAAATTTAAAGCAAACTTTTCCGTATCAATTTTTAATTTATTGCTGCAATAATACACAGTTTAAACTAGGCCTAATATACAGTGAAGAATCTAGAGTAGAGCATCAGGGAAGGTCATGTGGGTAAAATTATAATCTGGCCCCTGTATATGGCCGTCTTAAAACGATTTCTACGTTAAGATGGTTGGAAATTTTGGAGACACCATTTGCATTTGGTAGACCAAATAAGTGTTATTAAGACTTTTATGTAAAATATAAATATAAAAAGATTATAAAATTTAGCCGATGAAACCAACATTAGCTATATACATCTTAAAAACCGTGCAATTTCACGTGCTTCACGTACTTGTTCTTATGTCAGTGAATTTAAATCCATTCTTAATTTCAATTTCCTTTCATTCTATTTGCAGATTATTCAATAATCTACATTCTAGAAAAAATGCAGCTCTATACCATAGATTTTTGCCCTTTTTTAAATTAACTTATGATTAAACTGAGCTTTCCTTCTAATGTGTCAACCATGCGTTTTGTCTGAAATTTAGGTAGCTGAACACGAAGGCGTCTATATATGAGGCTTCTAAATTATACAGATATAGGCGATCAAGGTCTGCGATTCATTCTTCATCTCAGGTGTTCTCTAAAAGCTTATATTAATCTAGTTTTTCCATGTCACCATTCGCTTACACCTTCTAAGTGAGTTATTCTCTGGCATCCTCTGCCTTTTTAAGGCTTATTTTAAGTCCAAGCAAGGTGCTTAAAACCTTCCTGTTGGCCTCCTTCAACATTAATTCTTTTATTTTTCTTTGAGAGTCTACGAACAAATAACATTCCAGTGGCCTCTAATCTATTCTTCAAGTCTTTATTCATTTTAAGTACTGAATACAAACAACTTTTTACAACCCTAAATTTTGTTGACATCGTGAAGTTTCTGTTCTTAGGATTGATCTCATTTTATTGACACTGCCTGTAGCTATGGCAAAATTTCGTTTTATTCCTGTTGTACTCTTTCCATCATCTTCGATATTCAAATACTTGCATTATCTTTCTACATTTAATCATAAGATTGCAAGTATGGTCTACTGCTTTCTTAAATGCCACCATTCATTCTGTTTTCTTGATATTTCAGGATAGCCTTTTTAGTTCACTCTAAGTCACCACAGTATCGATGACCGATTCAAGATCTTTCCCTAGGTCTGTCATTAAGATTGTTACATCATCATATCTGATAGTAACAACCTCTCCTTTTACTTGAGGCCTGGACTTTCCTCGATCTACAGAGCTCACACCCTGTGGCGCCTAGTGTTTTAAGCTAAAGCTATAAAAACTGACTTCATCAAGTCGTCTGGAATTTTTACAATATCATAAGTACTGTCTTTTAAAAATTAAGATATCATTTCAGTACCCAATTCTTCTCATATGCATATATTGCTGAAAATTCTTACAACATTACAAATAAAAGCTGCATAGCCAAAAGGATTAGCTTCGAAATTAAATAGTACCTTGTCAAAAATCGGATCAATCATGCAAAAGGAGAGGCTTGAATGATTACTTTTGCTACAAGTTCACTGTAACTGTAAAAGGAGTTTGAATTCGAAATGAATGAAAGACCTATTTAAACATAGACTGATGTAAAAGAGGTATCAAATTAATGATTTTGTGTTGTCCTGTGATATAGAATTATCCCCTTTATATATCATTAAAAACGTTTACCAAGAAAGGAAACTGGAACAGTACATACTCTTATAATTGTTACACCAAAACTTCTTTTACTCACACGATTTACTAGTTCGAGTTCCTACTATACAATTACAAATATAAGAGGATGGATTAAGAGGGAGAATGGGCCTCTTTTAAATTAACACAAACCCGGAACTGCAATAAATTAAAAGTCTTTGAAATCTTGAATATGTATTTCAATCCATTATGTTGAATAAAGCAGACAGTTGATGATAAGATTTGCATACTACACCTTGAATTATTTATGTTGGAATAACATAATAATAGGTAAATTGGACACTTCAACTGTTAGCTGGAAATTTTACATAATGAACAGTAATATCAATAAAAATTTGATTGCAGTATTGCCTTTGATTTTACTTTGGTTTTTTAAAAGATTGTGCTTAGGTATTGTCAGATGCTGAAGGGGTTGTTTTCGTGCATAAATAATTCTTAAAAATGTGCTGGTGGAGGCAAATGTATCCAACTCAATAGTTTTCTGACTTTAAATCTTCGCTGAATCATTGAAGAACCAAAGCATATATGTAGTCGTAATTATTTTGATTTAATTAAACTTACCACCGTATACACTATCATTACAACCATCATTTAGTAATTTGTTACCAGTGTCATTGCAAAAGTACTGTGTAATCAACATCGGCTTCGGACCGCTCTTTTGCCATAATAGATGTTACCTTTGCAAGCTAAATGAACTGGAACAGTCGCATGATATTGGCTGCTTTTTCATCCCCCAATGACAAGATTATCATAGAAATCCCTTCTACATGTGATCACTTTCGTATGCTTGTCAGTAGCCTTAATTGACTTCCCCCCAATCCTTTCCAAGTAAATATTGGTGTTCTACATGAGACTAAGGGACAGGTCATAAATTACTTATGGGGAGTGGGTGAAGACACCCTCGTATATTTGATGGAATTTTCGTCTCCCCTCTCAGATTTATGTAAATATTTTGATCCCACTCCAGGATTTCAGAAGAAACTCCACAGTCCATCTCTTGAAATGCTCTTTATTTTTCATCCCCCCGCCCTCTGAGTTTGCAGAATTCTGGTCCCCCCTCCCAGATGTCTTCCGCCCCCTTCCCTGGAAGAATTAATGAACGGTCCCTAATGGGGCTCTGTAAAATGTAATATTCAAATATTTTCACTTCATTTGTTCAACATGAAGCAGTATAAGCCATATTAGAGATTAAGACCTCAAATTTCAGTAAGGGATGAGGCCCAACAACTTTTAAAGTTCTTCCCCCTCACCCGTTTTAGTTACCCTGTTTCACCACTGTCAATGGGTAAACGTGTAAGCTCTAAATAATCGCAAGCATAGCAAGGCCTTGGTCATCGATTTGACTCGAAAATCAGACTATATCACTGGCAAGAAGTATTGTGATTGTTGTTGGTGCACATGAATAAATACCATCCTGTGCAGATACAAGGACAACTAACTTTAATTTGGTCCCGCAAATTACCCCTACCTCGAAGTTTTTTCGTAAATATAAATTTGGATTCGTTGATTTGAATTTGACTTTGCTAATTTGAACTATTTTTCGTTAATTTGAGATTGAAATTGTTCTCGTTAGCTTGCAGTTGTTTGGCTTGTATGAGCCACCATATGTTATGACGGCAGGCCACCGTATGTTATGACGGCAAGCTAAAACAAGCCTGATGCAGTTGCCAAAGGGTTTAAGGGGGCTGCAATTATAGATTCCCTAACGAAAGAGAGAGTATGAAGCCCCGTCCGTATAAAAAGGTTACGTTAGTCAAGAGAAACTGCTGTTGACATATCTAATTTCGTTGTTGGAAAACGCAGCTTAATGATGAAATTCAGTACAAGAATCGCGACAAGAAGTAAAGACATTTTATTGTCTTTGTAGATGTATTTTAATGTCGACAAATCATTCTAAATACGACATAACCGGTAGACCTAAGACCTAACAAGACATAATCAGTAAAATTTAAGACATAATCAAACGTTTCGACTCAATCATGAGCCATCATCAGTGAAGGGATGGAAGTTGCGAAAATATGGCCTTATATAGCCATGTGGGCGTGAATCAGGTCACGCACTAAGTATCTAATTTCTTTTGAAATAAGTTGTGGCACCCAGCTCTATGCTGTCTCGTGGATGCGAAATTAAGACTGCGGGAAAAAATACAAGATTAGTGCGCCACTTGAAAACTGGGATTTCAAGTCTCGCAAATTTCATGCACCACCAAATGTATTAAACCTTAAGTAATACAGATTTGAAATATCAATATTAAACTATAAAAGGGAAGTCGCAAACGAAGAAGACTTCAGAAATGTGGGTTCTAAAGAAGACTCCTCTGCTACAATGGAAGCTACGGATGGAGGCAGTAGGCTGCCACTTGTATCAATTCTTCACAAATAAGGACCTATTTATCTGATCAAATTTTCCTTTCAAGTTTGGGGGTACAGTATAATCCGGATATAACGTACTTCAAGGGACCAACTGATTTGGTACGTTATAACCGAAGTATGTTATAACCGAAGTAAAAGGAATACACTAGACTTAGTAGAGTATAGAATGATATATGCTTTTGGGCCTCTCCTGTAGCTTTTAAAGATTGAAATAGTACAACTAGAGGCTAGGATAAGCGTCAAAACATGGAAAGATATTGAAAGACTAACATAAAATTTAGTAGTGGGGCAGTTTCAATAAGGTGCCCCCGAACGATAGTGGGGCAAGGGGACTAACAGGATCAAAAGGGCACCGACTAGAATAAGTACCTCTTTGGGACCTAAGACACCTCTTTGGAACATTTTCATTCCTTCGCTTAGCAAGGGCTATATTTCTCGCAACCATACAAATATATCTCTCCTCCAATCAAATAATTTATGTAGCTTACTGTATCTCCGTTGTACCATATCAATGTCTGAAAAGGATTCTTTTGCATTTCAAAAAAGGGCACTTTTGCTCCCCCTCCTCCCTCAAATAACAGATAGGAGGGGCGCTTTGTCCCCTCTGCCCCCTTTCCAGCGTCCCTGGATTTAGTTGCTATGTTCATGACTAATGTTTATCTCCTGTAAGGTCTAAAAAAGTCTGTAAAATGCTTCTGAACAGTCTCTTAAATCCAAGCGTTATGTAAAGTTGCATCAAATGTGTGGTTGCTTGGTACACGAGTAGTATGCTTACGTAAAACAGCTATTACAGGTAATAGTTAACAGTTTTGATGATTTTTACGACTGATTCGGAAAGGGAAAAACAAAAGCCGCAAGTAAGTATGTTATAACCGAATATATTTGTCTCGAGGGGTCGAAAAGAGGGTACGTTATAACCGAAAGTACGTAATAACCGAGTACGTTATAACCGGAGTATTTTTATAAGGGTTTGTATGAGCCTTTTGCCGGGACCGGCCACTATGGTACGTTATATCCGAAGGTACGTTACAACCTAGTACGTTATAACGAGATTATACTGTATTTGAAAGGGGCTCCGCAATGACAAGATTTCTTTTGCTTTATTGGATAGGGGATCATTATTTGATGTCCATTTATAAGGGGTGCTGAGAAAAGAAAAGAAGGGTAAATTGCTCCGTGTCTCGAACCTGAAATGGGCCTCAAAATGTTATAAAATTGTTTTTTACTGATAGTAATAACTTCCAAATTGCATAATGGTAGTACCAAAGATTCAGGTGGCTTCATTTTCCCCTGCTCTATGACTAGTTTCCACGGGCCTGTCCGTAGTCGAAGTGCTACGTCATTATCAAAGTCTTTATCAAGAGAAGTTTAATTAAATTCCTCAAACTGCCGGCAGTCGGAAGGAAATAACAAATAGAAGACACTACTCTTGGTAAATATTAACTGGTTGGTCACAAAGCTTTTCCCCGCAATACGAATTGTAAAGTAACTTAGAAGGAGAGAATACTTTCTCTACCTTGGCTTTCCACTTATTCACCGTCTGCAAATTAGCACTGTAAAGAACATTTGTGATCATTCATGCAAAAATTTACTGTCTAACTAGTACTTAGCAAATAAAAAAGTAAAAATTGTTTCATTGTATCACTTCGATACAATGTATCTGCCATCCTTCGTATATGGCGGTATATCGTGTCTAATGGATCAATTCAAAAGCTCCTTTTGCATATAGCTATTTACTTCAAATTTTGTACGCTCATATGAAACTCACTCTTTGCTCTATCTTGTCATTCTGCTACCAGGCCCTCGTATACTAATCCATATTATTCACCTTTCGAACAGTCGTGTAGTGCTAAATTTTTAACAACAGGAGCTCACAACAGAACTCTCTATCTAGAAAATTTTGAGTCAACGCCCTGTAGAAATACGAGATATCGTCTATTTCATTTCTTGATATTTCAAAGAAATTTCTACTAAATTGTTTCTGAACTTGCAATTTATTTCAGAAAATCAAGAGTACATTTCACAACGCTAAATTTCAAGAAGGAAGCTGTGCCCGAAAAGGCTCTTATAAGTTTAATAAGGGGGGGGTGCGCCCATGAGCTCCCCAGAGCGATAATTCTTCTCTCCGACAGTTGTATCTGCATACGTCAAGGTGACCTAGATCCCATGAAATATAAGACTTCAGTTGGATTATGACCACTATTTCATGCTTCAATCGCTAATATTCTGGACTAAATCAACTTGTATCATTTGATAAATCAATAGCAAATGTTACGCGATTAACTGATGCAATATGCCATACACTCCCGCGACAAATTTATTCGAACACCTTGCTGAACATGGCAGCTTTCAGTAGTCAAGGAGCTAATTTTTGCGTTGAGTGTAACAAAATTGGAGTTTAAATAAAGTAATAACACTATGGAGATTTATTATTGGAACTGATGAAAGCCTTCAGGAAGTGCCGTTAAATACTTAGCCCATAAACTTTCAAAGATCACATAGCAAATTACAGTAAAATATTAAGGATGTTTCAAACAAGAGTATAATATTTCAACTTTTCTAACCCAACAAATTTCTGACCTAATATAGGCAGTAAGGTTTATGGTAAACTGGCTTTTACCATATTGATGAAAAAGAGCTTCGTTAATGAATCAATTGACGGTGAGTCATATTTTATTTAAAGATCCTCCGTATTCATCAAATAATAAGACATGGAACATAATGAGAATATATGTATTTTGAGAACCAAAGCGTTATGTAAGGTTGTTTTTCGAACATTATTGCTAGAATAATTTTAAGGGCTGTGCTCTTATAGTAGTTGTAAAAGGGAAAGATTATTAAATAACATACATATTAGTATTCAAACCTAGGTCTCTCACCTTACACTGGATTTGGTATACAACATCCTTAAAATCAAATGCGTGTAAAGAATGAACTAATTTTGATTTCTAGCACGTAGAAAAAATGAACTTTAGACCTTGGGCCTTGTAATTTTCTGAACATTTTCTTAAGATTTTGGCCTTTGAGCCTCATTTTTTATTAAAATATTTTCCTATAAAAACGTGTAATAGCTAAGTACTGTTTTTCTGGTAACACATTGTATCTCTAAAATTGAAATTTTCCTTGTATTTTACATACCAACCTCTGGTAGTTTTTTTAAAGGATACTACATTTTGCTTGCTTTTTTACACATTTATGCAGTACAATGACAAAATTTTACAGATACGATGCCATTGGAAGTATGATAGGCATGACTACCCAAATGACCTTTACCAAAAAAACAATACAGGTGGCAAGGACTATACAAAAATCCTATTGGTCTCTTGTTAGAGAGGAGTAGCTTAAGCAAAATATTCAGAAAACTTACAAGATCGAAAAACTTGAACGAATCGAAAAACATATAGTAGATTTTGATAGCAAATTGCATTTTCATTGAATATTAATCAACAATCCTTTACGCAATATACTACATTAGAAGGCAGATAATGTTTAGAAGCTTTTGGAGACTAAATAAATTCTCTTTGAGTAAAATTTATTGACGTAGCATAACTATTTTTTTGCAATAAAACTATGATGATATAGATCTGTTATAGGCGACTTGTCGTTATTGCAACATGGCTAATAAACGCTAGTTAACTAAAGCCATGAATGCAATAAAAACAGAATAAATTGCAAAGTACCAAGTTTAAAAATACTGTAAAAAGATTGCCTATAGCTTCTATGAATTCAAATTATATCTTGCTAATTCTCTTTCATGATAAGAACTAGCCCCCCCCCCCAAAAGAAAGATCTCCTAATCTGTTACTTTCATTATCAAGTATAGGGTTGCTCTCATGATTTGATTTACCATAAAAAATTTATGGAACCAACGAGGTAGGCGTTCTCTTTTACTTTATGCGCTTCTGAAGTAACAGAGTACTTGGTAAAATACTCAAGGATCATATAGTAAAATTTATTTTGTTAATAACGTTTAATAGGGAGGTCTTAGTTCAGTGAAGGAGCCTCCCGTGTTAGGGCCTAAGCCCAACTTCTTAAATGATGAAACCAGGTTTCAAGAGTCTTCATATGCAAGTGGTAATACTGTATGCTCATATTCATGATTTCATACCAAACAGGATATTTCGCTATAAAGCAATTTGGGAATAACATGAATTAACCTAGGCACTGTGAAATGAGTTGAATAGCACCTTGTCTCCCTCATACGTCAGTCCTGTATTATGTTTCTTTCACAGCGTGTGATTCTATCATAATAGTGCTCTCGTATGCGTAGAGACTTATTTACACCTCAAAATGTTTCAAAGATCTACAACTAACAACCGGACTATAAAGAAACGGGGGTTCACTTACTGGTGAAAGCGAGCACAGCAGAGGAGATAACATTGTGAGTTTCCCTTTGAATGGAATCTCCTTCTATCAAACTAGTATTTGTTTGTCAAATGAGAGATGTGGTTACTTGCAATATGATTAGCGAATTTGCTTGTGCCAGCTTCAATCAATAGTGCGAGTTAAGGAGGCACTGCAAAATAAGTTCACCACAAGCTTCAAATTTGTCTAAATATCACCATCTAGACACAATTAGCTCCTATATGATTTCGACTTTTCCAGGATTCCAAGTTATGGTGATTAATTTGGTCAAACCAGTGCGTTTGGTGAAGAACAGTCTAAGCATATTAGTGCTTGAGTTTACCTCCTGATCATCGCAGTTATCAAATAGTCAGGGGGGAGAGTAAATAAGAATATTCAGTGCTTTCACTTGTTTTGTTGATTGGACAAGCGGCTCATTTAAGAATATTGTGGGATTTAATAGAATAATAAAGAAATCTCTTTCCTTACAGGCCAGCAAAGATCATTGTTTACTGCTGCGGTCCTTCTTGAAGACCTTTGCATAATGGAAGTTAGAATGTTATTACGTTCTTCATACTCGGAGAATGGGGAAAGGGGCGAAAGAGGCATTCAAAATGTGTAAATGAGGCTAGTTAATCTGCCGCTCATGTCTTATGTACATGTGTAAGTAATGCACTAATTGTAGTCAAAATGAAAAACATGGATAGGACGTTCATGTCGAGAGGCTACGTTTTGCAAGATGTTTTGGGAGAGGGAGCGTTTGCACAAGTGCTTCTTTGCAAGAATATCAAAGATAAAAAGCTGTATGCCGCAAAAGTGATGAATTTTGAGGGCAATAGGAGACTTAAATGGGAAGCCGAGAATGAAATAGAGGTAGGTATGACAATATTTCATATAAAGTTTAGCCAAGAGCAAGTGCATTTTGTTTAGCTTCATATTACACAAATTTGGGTTATTCTTTCCGTTGTATAGTTGTTTGTGCCAAGTCCTATTGCCCTTGTTGAACATATTTTGAAAAATGAAGCTTAATGCATGTTAGCTCATGCGCACTATTTCTTATTCAAGAAATGCTTCGACATTTTTATAGAATCTAACAGCATCCCCTCTGATGTAGATTCTTCCTGATAAACTGGTTAAAATACATTGTACGGTTTAAATTTTGTTTCATTTATTTTGACCCTAATTATTATTAAAACACATTAGATTCTCGCACATTGTCGAAGGAGCTCAAAATTTGTTGAAAAGATTCATACCATTGCCTCGATGATAATTACATAATATTCAAAAAACAAATATAAATGTTTTAGTTTATTTGGTAAATATACATAAATGTCGCGTAATGATATTCGAGCAACATCAGTGTTCTTTCTAGTGTTTTGCTTAGAAGCAATTTTCTCGAATCATACTGAAGACAAGTTGGCACACAGATTTAATAACACTGAGCTTAGGCTAATAAGGTTTCTACTATGGTTAGCTTAAAACATTCAACCTATTAAAGATCAATGTTTATAACTTCAGTTGTTCTAAGTGTTAATTGAACAAATTTATCATCTTGTAAGAGTCTCATGTCAAGCAATAGTGATGATTATATTTCTGATACTGTATTTCAGGCCCGTAGCCTAGGGGGATAGGGGGCATGATCCCCTTTATTGCATCGAAATTTTAGTCAGTGACCTCGACAAATGCATTCCAACGTGTTTTGAATCATTTTCGCATTTATCGGGTTATCCTAGCTTGTAAACAGACTGCCACATAAAACGCTTTATAGCAGCACTTATAAAGTATGCACACGATAGATGGAGTTTTAAATCCATTTTCTGTAATCCTCCTTTGCCATACATAATTTTTCATAATCGTTTCCACAGTGGGCAGAATTTGTATACCCCAACGTCGGGTAGTGACGACAAGAAGATGTTGTGATTGCTTCCCTAATATGAAAGCAAGATGCTTATTGAGGACTAGCTTTGACTTGGCTTTTTAATTAATTCCAATGGAGCACAATACTATTGAGTCAAAAACGCGGCCTGGGAGATGCCTTTTGAGGCATTTCTTTAGGGTAAAATTTTAAAAATTTTCTGTTGCGTCTGAGTCAACCACGGTGAGTCCTCCAACGTCATTCAAAGAAGCTATCTACCGAACTAGGTATAAAAATGCAGTACAGCTGATGGGATACACTATCCTCAGTAATTGAACTATGATTCAAAAATATGTAATTTATTGTATTTTTGAATCTCATTGGGTTGCTTGCAACTCCTCCAAGGTTGCTTTGCATATTGATAATCGATACACTCGAAGTCATTGTGTCCTCATGGCCATATTCCATACCAAGGGACCTAAGTAATGAAGCTAGAATATACAATTCATAATGACTATTTCTGGTATTGGATACTTTCTACACAGATGACCTTCTTAATGCAAGAATAGGAAAGATAAAAGAAACATATCTGCTTGAATTCGAGGCAGAATAGTTGCATTCCAATATATTTAGCGATTCAGAAATGAAGACAATTATTTTGCAATTAGCGTACTCGCAAGATAAAGTATTGTTGAGTAATAACCGTCTATGGAGATAGCTCGTGCATTGTAACTAATGGAATGGGGCTATTATAGTTGTTTTGGAAGAATAATGAACCTTATGTTGTAATAGTGTTAAGTGACAATTGCAAATCGGGAAATGTAGTTGCTCACTAGTCAGTTTTCATATTTTCATTGCTTAATACTGACAGAAAACAGAACTCTGTTATTTTAGCAACTATCTCCTTCTATAGCGATTTCTTAGTCTCTGTATTAAAACCACCAAAGCAGGTTTTCGCATGCTTTATGTGTTTCTGTTTTCTGTAACTATCGTAGTTTTCCTGAGAGGTGTAGCTTCTTTGCAATGGAACCAGGCTCATCATAAAATATACTTTAGCATTTCGTAATGAATCTAGTACTGTCAGCTATATACGCTATACATTCATATCTATTTTCCAAAGCCCCAGAAAGAAACTATGTATGAACTCATTTCATAATCGCATAAATGTCTAATGTAAAAGTTTATAGAGGCTAGTGGGTTATTCTACTGTATGGCTTTGGATTTTTGTATACTGAATTCAAAGATAGAAAATTGCCGCTGATTGTGAAGGCTCCAATATCTCATTAACTAATCGACCTCACATCGAACTCTGACATAAGTTCCTTATCCACAAAATTGCCGGTTTATTATCATGGAATGAAAGTTGAAATATGTTCAAGAGTGCATTTCACTGTGAACTTTGTAGTTATACAATATTACCCTTGACATTAATTTCCATTCGCTCAGAAAGTCTACAGCATCTTAGTATTAGGGCCAGTATTTCGGGTTCATTTTAATTGAATTTCGCATCGCACACCGACACAACAATGCGCGCTTTGTATCCAAAAACCTGTATTAAAACGCCTACTGTACTCAATATCTGAGCCGTACTTTCATGTACTGAATTTGGGAAGATTTAAATGTTATAATACACCTTGATAAGCTAGGCAATCTTAAGCACAGTGGAGCTTAGCTTGGCTCAACGCTAGCCACAAAGCAAGTCCTGTTTAAACTCATAGCCACATTGACCCTAATTCTTAAAGTCTTGAACGTTTTTACTCTGGTATTTAATGAAGAGCAAAATAGTTGTATGCCATGGCCATTCTGAGAATTGATGATTACAAGTCAAGCTTGGCGAAACATTTAAACTGAAAGATTTCAGAATCTTATCTTATCTTAAAAGAAATTACTGCGGGCACTTATGAGAACTGATATACTTATTAGATTAATGAAATGGTGACTCTAAGAGAAAATAGCATGGAATAATGGTTTGCAGTTTGCTCTGTGATGTATGAATCAGATTCTGTCCTCTCTCTTATTCCGTACTGATATTCTTGGCATTTTCCATTTGATCTCTTACTCTATTCAGGATGCATAGTTTTCAGATAAGTTTGAAAGTAAAAATGTGACCATATTTGGTGCATGCTCAGATAAACTGGACCAAATTCAACAATGAAAATTGAACATACGGATAGGAAGTCCTCTATAGGTAACTAGGACTGAACCAAAGATTACACAATTTCGTGACTTAGATCTGAGATCTGTAGAAAGCTATTGGATTTCAACGCTCATGGTAAATGATTTAATCTGAAATATTCACGCATTGAAATTTCTTTTTTCTAAGATTTTACTTCATTTTGATTCTCGTTTGATATGTTTTAATCTGTAATTCATCGAAATATGTCTTGCTTGCACGAGGCCATGTAAACAAATAACGTTCATTGCAGGTTGAATTACTTTACATGCATAGATAAAAGAAAATGAAGCGAGTAGCCCGTATCGATACTTAAGAATCATTCCACAACGAGCTTTAAACCATAGCTGTTCTCTAAGCAAAACACTTTGTTCATTATTAATTTTAATTTGGAGGTTTTGTATTTAATCTGGAATTGCAAAGTGAAATACTTTCGTTTTAGACAAAAACAGAAAGCAGAGCGTGCTCTGTTTTGTTATTGTTATTATTGTTGCATTGGGTAGATTAGGAGAATTTTGAATTTTTATCCAGAATTATATGATTCTTTTAGGGGGTTCAGTCCTGCGTAGCTCAAGGAGAGGTGAAGAACTTTGCTAAATTCATAGAATTTTTGGGACATAGCCCCCTTTTATTTTAAAGCTGGTTGGAATGTATCTTTGATCTTTTTCCTTTACTCACGATCTGCAAATTTATTTTGTTTTGCTGGAAGGATTTAAAAGATGAATTGATGAATTACAAATTTAATGGAGTATTGCTAGCTGAATTGGATTAATTTTATTCGATTATAGAGCACGTTGTCTAGAAAAAGTTTCAAATAGTGAGTTCTGTTTTGAGTTCCTTTTGCTAAATGTTTAGAACTATACTACTGAGTGATAAGCATTTCTTCAATTTCTTACATGCAATACCTTTGTAGGTGAAACTTTTACTGCATTCGTACTTAAATGGGCACTTTTTGAGGAAAATTCCATTCTCAAGGTGCAGCCAATGATCAATATTTCCTTCATTGTTACGTTTGCAGCTCTGTATTCATTATCTATGGTAGTAGTAATGATTATAATGATCATAGTTGCTATATATATCGTCCAATCATATCGTAGATGAATGGTGATGATGATTTTAGTAACGACAACAACAATGATTATAATAATAATTATAATTGCGATGACTTCAATACTGACAACAGTTATTGCGGAGGCTACAAATAAATTTATAATTATCTTTTCAATGAAGAGTTTATTCTTGCTCTTGAATTCATGTGAATTTCTAAAATATCACTTTTAAAAGTGACCTCAAAATCAACAGGAAGATAAATGGATGCTAAATCTTTAATAGGTAGTGAAAGTTCATTCATCAATTATTGTAAAAATCGTATAACCATCTATGTTTCATTATCTAAACGATTGTTACGGGTACAGAAGCTAAACACCGTATGGATGATTTTACGGATGATTCAATGTTAAGTTTGGCGAGGACTGATTGTTACGACCAGATTGATGCTATGAAGCCCACTACAGTAGCTAACTTATTCATCAGATTTTCTCAGTGGAGAGACAAATATACTGCGACTGATGCAAGAGTTATTGTCGAATATAAAATAGGCCATATTATTATAATATATTTAAGGAACAAATTAAGCTAAAGCCTGGGATAACACATTTTTGTACTGAACACTAGCCTACCACATTTCCTCTACAAAACAACGCTCTCTGATAAACACCACCCTCTAAAACCCGCCGCACGGCTTGCTAAATATTTGTGATAAATGCCGTCCTCTATTGAGCGCCGTATTTTATTAACCGCCGCCCTTTATTAAACGCCGCGTCTGGAAAAGTGACGTTAACCAGAAAACCGACCAAGCAAGAAATTACAAATTGTTTACATGAGGTTTACTTGCTTCGTATCAAGACATTTTTTCTCAACGAAGTTCGTCCACAGCTATTTACATTCTCTAACATTTGCCATACCGTGAATACATCGTGAGTTAGAAGTAAGACGTTTGTCCCACTATCTCCTCATTTTCATTGTGTAATAAACGCTACCCTGTAATAAACTCCACCCTCTACCGAACGTCACTAGCAAAAGTTGAGTTTTAGAAGAAACACCAAGGCGTTTTTGAGAAGAAATACGGTACTTATGTGGAGACTTTCATAGGATAATTAAGCTTTTGCGCCTTGAAAGAAGAAGTGAAACTCATGGGTATTTTATGATAGCAAATTACTTACACAAAATGCACTTGTGCATCCAAGCAGACAGTGATGTGGGCAAAATTGCTCTCATAGTGCCGGTAATTTGTCACTAGTGATCCTTTTAGTGTTAAATAAATTCTATATAGCCTAAGCTTTCAGAACTGAGGAAAGGATATTCTGATCGCTATAATAAACAATCCGTGCTCAAAAGTTAATTTTGAATGTCAGATTGAGATAATAAAATAGCCCAAAGGTATTTAGGAATTAGTAAAACGATAAGCTAATTTCTTTCAACGGAACCCATCCGTCAGTGAAAGCTAAACATGCATTTTGTTGCTTTTCCCATATTGGAATCATAATCCAGTTGTGCGTTGATACCCATAAATGATTAGGCAACGATGCGAAAATAAAATGCTATGATTAAAAAGAATGCCTAAATTATACTTAGTTCTATCCAATTATTTAGCCTCTAAAGATAGTTTATAAATGTAAACAGACTCATCATTTTCCACATTGCGTTCCAGATTAATCATTCTTCGCTTTCTTTTCCATAATTTGATATGGAAGAGAAGGTTTTATTGGCATTATCTTTCCTTTATTGGCTATTGCCTTGTTTTATGACAGAAGATCCCTCTTCATGAGTGTTTCAAGACCGTGACCTGTACAAGGCGTAGAATATGACTTTCCTCCAATCTTCTACTCCCCTTATTAAGTTTCCTTGCTAACCTACCATGTACAAACTCTGATGATTTTATGTCGATGCCACATCATGCTTTAAAATATCACTTATAGGCAACAACTAACAAACTCCTGGCAACTATGCTAGAAGCTCTTCCTAGCATTATATATTTCATATGACCATATGACTGCATGTATTTTCTCAAGCTATCTTGTTTAATGCCAGGGGATATTCTGAGCTGAGTTTGCTGCCTTTCTGGCGACAGAAACATGTAATTAGAGTCGCAAATTAACTTCGCAAGATGTGAAAAATTTTTTAGATGAAAGCCAGAAATATAATATATTATGCAGAGCCATGTTTGCAATGATTGTAATACGAAGTAAGAAGCCAATACTCACCACGATAGCCACTATACAAGTTCCCGTAGAAAAACAAGAAAACTTCTCAAGAGTTCAATTTTTGACTAAAGTTGTAATATTTACTTCAATAATTCCTACCTCATATGTCAAAAATTATTCTAGACTGATGAGAAATAATCTTTCAATTTGATTTTTAAATTTTAGCATTAATTTGACTCCCAATTAGCTTAAAGTTAGGAACATAGATTTGACATTCGATAGCTCAAACCCTGATGGGAAAGCGAAATTTTATCGAGTTATCAGTCAGTATTGATATGGAGAACCTAGCAACTTCTCAAGTTATGGATTTTCTACTCAAGAGCGCTTTGTTGGAGCATAAAAGCATATCTCTACAAATACTCTTCAGTAGCGGTTTGTTAAGCTAGGAAAAGGGTCCCTACATATTTTGTACTGCACCAAATCTAAGAAGGGTGTGTAGAAAGAAAAAACCTCTTGCAGTTTGAAAAAGCAGTTGTTGTAAGACTGCGGTAGGTTAATCTCTACTAGAGAGCCACATTATTCCCGCAGTCAATGTAATGGGGTGCTTGGGGTCAGTTTTATGTATGATGTATAAGGAGGATTACAATGAGATTTGAGATATCATTACGATCGTATAATCAGCAAAGTAACTACACTTTCATAATTATATCTAGCTGCTGGATTTTGGAATGAGTAGAACGAAGTCTTAAAAGGAAGTGGAACTCAAAGAAATGAAGAGAATGAAGAAAGTGAAATAGAATGAAGAATCACTATTGAAGTTGATAATCCAGCAAGCTCGATGTCAATGGTTGAGCTTGAATGGCCCCGGGATTCCAATTCCGGAAAGATGTCATACTGTGAAGAAGCTGTCAATATTTCTTCAAGTCAGCGAGGATGTTGTCAGAACATATTCTATGAATGCTCTTAATGAAGCATTAGTCTACTATTGGCTTCTATTTATTCTTATTCAAGGAACAGTTGGGGTTTATGGCTTACGAGGCTCAGAACATCTCAGGCATGCTTTCCTATAGAACAAGATAGATTTTGTTACAATTTCTTTAGTATGGTAGTGGCCGCTCCTTAAAACATTTAAAGAGGGTTTTTGAGGATGCCAAGAGGCTTGAGAATACAGAATCCATATCTCCATTGGAACCCACTATAAGAAGGATTAGTGAAGAATTCAGCACGAAAAGTATTGGTAAGGGACGGATCACTAATTGTTTGTGGGGATTTTTTGTGGGATCCTCACGGTTGCAATTTCCATGATTCTGAAATTGTACTTTTTTGCAGTATATTATCTCTAAACGTACGCCCCAGCGTTTACAAGTATATATAGTAGACTCTCTCTAATTCGAATCTGAAGGGGGGAAATCTTTTGTTCGAATTAGAGAGAGATTAAAATTATAGAAAGTTTCTTTCCTTAATTCGAATCGCAAAAACCGGAGAGGTAAAATTTCGAATTTGAGAGATAAATTCGGATTTCAGAAAATTGAAGATAAATTGGTGAGACAGAGGAAGTAAGATGCAATGTTTTCCTTTTTATTGTTGGTACTTTCATTTTTATTTTGCTAGGTTCAGCTCTTTTGCAAAATTTCGGACTTTTTCTTTGATCAGAACACCACTGACAGGAACCTTTTCTGATGTTAGCCTTGTAAACATTTTGATAATAACTTAATTGGCTTGATTATACGTATCAACTATCACCCTTTTCATCAGAGCACTCCCTTTCTGAAAGGCTTCAAAGATTTTATCTTTATTTTTCTCCAAATGGAAAGTGCATTTAATGGGACACCAATTTTTACAACTTCTATTTGGATTCGCTCTTCTCTAGCTCCAATAGACCTATATATTTTATTTCTGGGCTTTGTTTCTTGTATAGACATTTCGCCATGTTAATTCTAATTTGTTCGATTATGGAAATGTTCGAATTACTGGGATTCGAAGTAGAGTAGATACAGTCATCTGTAACCTCCATTTCACATAAAGTCCCGTGCACACGCGAGTAAGATGGAAAAATGCTTAAGCTCAAAATGGCAGCAGTAACTGCGAAGGCGCTGCGTAACGTGAGGGCAATAAAGTGCGGCTAGGACGTCATACTTAAATTGTATCTTATTCACCTTTTACACCAGAAATGCTATAGATGTTGTGCGCATATTCCTACAGGAGTCAATTAACATCCAACAACGGTACAACCTTGTTTCACCATGCTACGCTACTGAGTACGATTCCACAGAACGTTAATTTCATTTCCATTTCCGGTCACAGGCTGGCAACCAAACTATTTCCAACAGAAGTAGGATTAATCCGAAAGCATAGTATTCAGGCAACTATATGACTAAGCCTAGTCACCCTAGTTATAATCACAACTCCAATTACAATCACATATGGTTTATATGCTTTTAGGGCCTATTCTATACATCAGAGGTGACTTCATAAAACTGAATTTTACTCAAAATTTTGACAAATGCCACTAAAAGTTATGTTCAATACCGTCTTGTATTAGTGTTATACTTCACTTATTAAGGGGTGACACACCTGGGAAAATTTGCCTCTAGCCAGGAAATGTTGTTGAACATATGATTGGTTGCATAGCATTACCACAATATTTTTAACAACATCTCCTGGCTAGAGGCAAATTTTCCCAGGTGTTCCACCACATAAGTAGTGAAGTACAACACTAATACAAGATGATAGTAAACATAACTTTTTATGGCATTTGACAAAATTTTGAGTATACTTCAATTTTATGAAGTCACTTGAGATCATGTAAAATATAGGCCTGAATTGCCTATAAACAAGCATTGAAGGACAATAGTTGATATCTTTTTTGATAAAGTGGATTGATATGAGCTGTAAAGCTATTGGTTTTGTTACCAAGACAGATTAAGCCTAGACAATGATACGAAAGGTGTCCCTACCTAGCCTCTACCCGAATATTGTCTAGGCCAGAAGCGGTCCTAACTCTGGCGTTCCTGATAGGGTGGTCATATAATAAAATACTGCGAGAGATTGCATGCAGCTTTACCCTTCCAGTCGTTCGAATCTGAACACCCTTATAATTCCCACTTTAGGAAAGGACCCAAAGTTCTAAATGTCGTCGAATGTGAACCTGCTACAGATCGCGGAATCTTCATTGAAGTGTTCTGCTTTCATTTGATAAATGATAGGTCAGGAAATGCTGAAGTAACAACGATAACAACGGTAATATGCTCTAACAATCCATTTTCAAAAACGCAATAGAGCATCTGGCCATGCTGCCTTGCAAAATGTTGTCTATTTCCATATGGTGCCTGTTGTCGAGTGAGGTTGATTGTCGTATCCATGAAGGGTGCTGCGCATTTTTCGCGCACGTCAAATACATTTTTCCATCGTGCTGCACACGATAGCGGGTCCGTGTGGCTCCGTTCCCAAACTGGTACAGATAGGCCTTCCGTGAACACGGGGTCACACGTATCCGATCCCGATTGGTTCCACTATCCTTGCCAAAGAGGTACGGATAACAAGAGCGTGCTTGTTTGGATTCGATCCAATTGGCTCCCGTGCGAACAAACAGATCCGATCCAAAGAGAGTTCGGATAGCGAATGAGGCTAATTTCGTATACAAAGGAAGCAATAGCAGGCGATCATTTTATGCTTTATATGCAAACTAAGTGGGGAAGTTCCTTACCATGACCTTAGATATTTCCATTCGCTGGCCCATTGTTCCCAACTAGCAAATATCCTTTCAGTTAAATTTGTTTTAAACTTTTATATTCAGTTGTCTCTGTAAACCACATCTGTGCTAAATTATTTAGTTCTTCCTTCTTCTCAACACAGTCAATCAATGTCTGTATGATCTTTAGTACTGATAAAAGTTTTTGATTTGTTGCCTTTATCGGCCTGTTCAGTAGTCATTTTAAACCGAAAATATGAACAAATAGTGGTGCCAAATATTGGATTTTACAAACTCTCCTGGTCGCTTCATAATAACTGGATTCAGGATCCCCTTGGATCTGTTCTCATGTGCACGCAAGTTATTTCGACACTATTCATGTTAGAAAGCAGCAAAAATTCTGGATCGGATCCAAGCAAGAACGGAGCCAAATAGATCCGCTCTCGTGTGCACAGCATCAAAGTCTTGGGTTTTTCTAATAAGGGCTACTGATACAATGTCTTTCCCTTTTTCATTAATTTCATCTCAAATCATATGAGGTTAATCTGTTTGAAATAACCACTGGCTATTTGGCAAACAAGTCTAACTTTTCATTTCACTGCAATTTGTCATGTTCCCAGGCGTCAGATATAAAATGCTGCTTGTTTATGGGTATAGGATAGCGGAATTTTTCATTCATTGGCTATTCCATTTTATATTTGCTGTTCTGTATGTTCTATTTCAGATAATGAAAGATCTTCGAAGGCATCCCTACATAGTCTCGTTGTCAGAGGTTATAAGAGAATCAGAATCAACAACTTTAATTCTTGAATACATTTCGGGTACGCCATACTTACACGGCATTGCAAAATGGTCAAACTACACAGAGTCAGATGCTCAAACGTCAATGAAGCAATTATTGCAAGCAATAAATTATTGCCATAAGCATAAAGTCATACATAGAGTAAGTACAGTGTTCGTAAATTTCAATTCCATAGCTTTCCTAGATAGATTATGCTAGAAATATGATAATTTCTGCACAGTATAAAATGGTATAGTTGTGTTTTAATGTAGAATTTGAAATCTAAGTTACTTTTTATCTTGGCAGTTATATAAGTCGTCATTTCAGCAGAAGATAGCTTGAAGGAGCTCCTGTTCACAAACTACAACCAAGAACCCCAATATTAGTGCTGGGTTTAGTTGTCTTCTTCAACACCATCTATCTCTGATTCGAATTTGAGGAAGAGATGAAGTTGTGAAAGGAACTGTCGTTCAAACATTCTCACTTTATACCACACTACGGTCATATAGACTGTTATATCCATCCTAATAATATATTCTAGTATTTTGTACATATCTGATCAATAATGTTAAGTCATCTATGGTATTGTTACAGGATATATCTCCACTTAATGTTTTATGGATACAACAGCCAACATTCTCAAGACCAGATGTTTCTCCGTGGTTAAAACTCATTGATTTCAATTTAGCGCGAAAAATTACAGGTATAATTTAGATTTACTTGCTATCTTAGTTACAGAATAATTTACTTTCCCAAATTAACTTTGAAACTGCTGAACCAATAAATCCATACGACTACATTCAAAGTGTGTCAATTTTATATTGTGAATGATCAGTTTTGTCATTTTCTCAAGCAATAAATCAACACTTTCTATATTTTCTCGATTAATTGGGCTTTTCTTTGTGGAGATATCTGTTAATCATAATTTAACTTATTTCTCTTCACTACAACGCTAACGAAATGCAATATATAGGAATTAACTTTATACAATTCTTCCAAAGTTTCTAGTTAAACAAATCTGTATTCTCGTCAGTCATCGTTTTTTTCTAGATAGCAAAGCAGTAGTTGAGTGTGATCCTCTTGGCAATGATCTGTTCATGTCACCAGAGGCATTAAAAGATAAATCTCAGGTTGGGTTATCTAGCGATGTTTGGCAATTGGGAGTCTTGCTATACTTTAGTTTGGTAAGCAAACATATTCTATAAGTCAAACATATCTTGCGATTCCTCTGTCAAGCTATTTATGAATTATGAATATTTAAGGAATACTTTATCATAATCAATGCATTTATAGATGATAGTTCCTCATTAAGCACCAATGAAACAGAAAACTCATCAAGTATTTCCAGTCTCTTTATCGTCATCTTGTGATTGGGAATCTTCAATGTTTTATAGCTACCTTCAAGGACATTGCTCCTAGAAACACATAAGTATTATTCCTGATCCACTGAGACATGTTTGAATCATAAGGAACTCTACCTTAATCTCTTTTCTCTTCCTTCCCTAACTCTTAAGCCTTGTCTTCTTTCACATCTGAAATCAACAAACTTGATTTCTTCTCCCTCGCTACCTAGCCTTTCTCTTTCTTCCAATGTTGTAAGCTTTCTAGTTAAGGCCCTCACGGCTTCACCCTAATAAAATATCAAATGCCTCTAGTAAGAAAACCCTTCTAGCTATGATGGTTACTTGTGTTTGTATTTCGAATGGTTAAACTTTAATTCTTATCACCATAAGTTTACACACGATAGATCAGGAACATATAGATAACACCAATCAGATAAACAACATAAACCGAACCTAGATGTAAGAAAAAAGGAAGATTTTGAAGAGTTTAACTTGTTAACTTATATCTAAGTTACATCTAACGTAGGGCACTCGTTCTGAATAGTCTTTTGGTACTACAAAACTTCAATATAGCTCGAAAAAGTGGGAACATTATTTAGGCATACAGAACAGCCTTCTTCGTCTGATACTCGTCATAGTATGAAACATCGGATAAATACTGAAAAGTGAACCGAATTATATAGCCAGATGCAGATTCACGTGATATGGTGAATAATGCGTATAGTTGGCCCTATGATTAGCCAATCAGTACCTACTCACCATTGTTTACTTGAAGAGTCCAATTGAAAAAACGAACTCTTTTTGTCTATACCAGGCTGAGTTTTTAGTTTTTATGTAAACTGATTCACCTGTGGGTTCGGGGCAGGTGAGAAGAGACCCAGCGCCCTAAAAGGTCACTAAAAGAGGTTGGCGGCAGGAAGAATATCAGACTGTAAATTCCCTGCAAATCTTACGTTCATGCGGACTATAGTGGACGACAATCAACAAGTAGCAAGATAGCTGTACGGCTGTGAGAAATGAGAGACGGCTCCTTATTACTGGCAGATACTGCTATGGAAGACAGCTTAAGGAAGGACAGAACAAAGACCGAAAATGGATGTCTGGAACATTGATTGTAGGGAAATTGACAGGGAAGGGAAATAGTTGATTTGATGGAGAGAAAGAGGATGGAACTGCGGTGCTTGCAGGGAGACTAAATGGAAAGATCATAAAGCAAGAGAAGTGGACAAAGAGTATGAATTATACTAATCGGGAATTTGATAGCAGAAGGAATGGATTGGGAGTTATTCTTTGTCCAGAACTAAAGGAAAAACTATTGCAGGTAAATAGAGGGACAGATGGAGTGACGTTGCTGAAAATAATGGTCGAGAAGGTGGTGCTGAATGTAATCTGTCCATATGCACCTCAGGCAGGATATGAGGAACAAAAGAAGGAGGGATTCTGATGCATATCCCAGGAACGGAAGAAGTAAGGTAGGGATGAGACATAAACTTACATATAGGCGAAGGGAGGCAGGAGGAGGACATATAGGCGAAGGGAGGCAGGAGGCTGGAGGCAGGAAGTCAGTGGAAGGAATAGCAAAGGGAAACGAAATGAAGAAGGTGAGAGGATCGTGGGCTTTGTTGTTGCAAACCAACTTGCAGTGCCAAATACATATCTGAGAAGAGAGATAGTCAATGGACAACAATACCGTTGGGGGATATCATGTGCAGTAGGAGTGGACGGAAATGGGTGCAGGATTGTAAAGCACTACTAAATGAAGCAATGACTAAGCTACAAAAGGTAGTCATTTGTAGAGCAGTTCTGCAGATGAGGCCAAACAAGGACAGTTAAGAATAGTAAAGGCACGCTGGTAGATGTTGAGTGAGGAGGAATACGGGGAGGAGTCTAAGAAGCGTGTCTAGACCAAGCAGTGGGTACTAAGGAGAGCCCTTCTTGGGAGGGATTAAGCATGGCATTTAGGACTGCAGTTAAAGAGGTACAGGGGCAAACTTTAGGAAAAATGCGGAAAGGAAGAGGACACCAGGTGGCGAAACACAGAGGTGCAAGAAGCTATACAGATGAAAAGATAGATAAAGAAGAAAAGGGACCTACATAGATGTGATCAGAAAATTTGGGGTCACGAATTGGCGAACAAGGCAGCAAAACGATTAGTGGCCAAAGCAAAAGTGAAGCTTACAAAGACCTATATAACAGCTTTAAGGACTTGCGAATGCTACAAGTATAGCAAAGCATAAAAATAGAGAGTCATAGGACATATACCAAGCAAGATTAGTAAAGTATAACAACGGGAATACATTACCTGATGGTAACATTATGTGACTGAGATGGTATCCCAGTTGAGTAGGCCCAGATAATATCCCAGTTGAGGCTTGGAGAGTGTTTGGTAAAGCAGGAGTTAAGTTGTTAATAACAGTTTTCGAATCACTCTGCTGACTGAAAGGATGCCAGAGGATAGAAGAAGTAGTACTATGATCCCCGCTTTTAGAACAAAGGAGATATTCAGGACTGTGGAAACTATCAAGGCATTAAGCCTACGTCACACGTTCGCTGAAAATCTGAGTGAGAGAGAGTGATAGACAAGAGGCGACATGGAACATTAAAACTGTCAGAACAGTAGCTCGGGTTTGTGCCGGGGCTTAGTACGACTGACGCTTGTTTTACTCGAAAGCAGTTGGTGGAAAGGTATAGAGAGGGACGAAAAGAACCACATATTGTCTTTATTTATTTGGAGAAAGCATATGACAGGGTACCAAGATACGAGATATAAATCTGTTTGAGGTTCAGGAAAGTGGAGAAAAACACATAGAGCTCATACAGGACATGCCCCAAGGTCGCAGGACATAATTGAGATGTCCAACTGGTGAAACCGGACGATTTTAAAGTAACGATAAGGGCTACATCAAGACTCAGCTCCGAGCCCATTATTGCTTTTTACACTTATGGATTATTTCACTAAGGAAATACAGAGAGAGGCACCATGGGTATGCTTTTTGCAGATGATGTTGTAATCCAGACAGAGACCATTGAATGGAGTGAGCAAAGTCTGGAGATGTAGTGGGATGCAATGAAAAAGAGAGACATTAGAGTATGTAGGAAAAAGACGAAGTATGTGAGGCTTGCTGTAGTTAACACAGGACACGCTAGAGGAGCTGGAGCCGATGCACCTCCTCCCAGATTCCCAAGCCTTAGGGTAACGCATTCATACAGAGTGGTCAGGGAGCAAAGGAGTACAGTTACCAGTCTTTAAAATACCTGGCTGACTATACTTGTTTCTACAACAAGCTAAATTCTTTCCAGCTACATCTGCGACAGACTGCAAATTACAACGGGTCTAGTAGGATTCGGGCCAGACATTCAAAAACCACTTCGCAGGGATTCATGAGTGCTGGTGTTGTAAACAAAGGAAACTGAATCCACCCAAGGGTCCCAGTCATGTTGGTGTTCCAAGACATAACCTGTAAGCGTGTCCTGCATTGCGGTTCAACAAGACCATCAAATTGAGGGTGGTAAGCTGATGTACGAGATTTATGTTACATTAAATATTAAGCAACATATTTCATGCATTAAGATACTTTCGAATTTTCTGGCCTGATCCGAGTGTAAGGCAGTAGGTGGCACAAATTTACTGAAAACGTATGATACTAGAATTATAGCAACAGTCCTAGCTGTTTAATCTTTGGTAGGAAACACCTCTGAACATTTGATAAAGGGATCCATAATAATGAGCAAATGCTTGTTCCCTTGTGTGGCTTCCGGTAAGGGGCCCATATAGTCCATTGCTCAAATTGCAAATGGCTCAATAACGGTAATAGATTGCAAGGAAACTTTGCGTGGATAGGATGTAGTTTAGTTTGAGCTCGAACCTAACAATGTTTTACAAAATCTTGTATCGGAGAAGTCATATGTGACCAAAAGTACCGATCTTTAGCCTTGAGAAGAGAGCGTTTTATCCCTGAAAGAACCAGAAAAGGGACTACAATGAAGACATTGCTTGAAGGATTAAACCTGATGGCCAGGTATGACAAGTGAATAATGTTGCAAGGAATGATTAGCAGAGAGATTTTTGATAAGCAGCCCAATAACTAGGTGTAGGTCATCCCAACAATGCCAAAATACTAGCAACGATGGTTTCCTAGCCTTACAAAGGAAAGGGGCTTTAGCATATCAACTAGTTTTAACTTGATAATGGTGGATATGTATTGATCTAAGAACTAGGGATAACTAGATATTGGTAATGGAATGTGAAGTAGGGCATCAGTATTTTGGTTAGCGGTACCAAGGTGACGCTTAGCAACAAAAGAGAATTCCTGGAGGGCCATTGCAAACCTAGGGAGCCGTCCCCTTGGCTCTATAGATTTGAGCCACCGTAAGGCACTATGATCAGTGACCAAAGTGAATTCTTTTCCCAATAGGTATACACGATAGTGATCGATGGCAAAGATGATGGCTAAAGCTTCTTTCTCAGTAGTAGAATAGGATTTTTCACAGTCTGAAAGGAACGACTAGCATATGATATCACGTGTTCTCGGCCAGAGTTATCTAATCGAGTAAGAACAGCACCTGATCCCTTATCAGAGGCATCCGTCTGCAGAAAAGGCGTTTGTCATACTGAGGATAAGTGAGAATGGGGTTGCTGCAAAGTAAGGGCTTAAGTTGAAAAAAATGTGCTCTTGTACGTCAGTCCAGGAAAAGGAGGAACCTGTTTTGTTAGCTGCACAAGGGGGAGGGAGCAGACAAAACTACATAGTTGGTTATAAAATTAGGGTAGTACCCCGCCAGTCCTAAGAACAGCCTAACCTGCTGCACGTTTGTTGGCTGAGCGAGAGCAGCAACAGTTTCAATTTTCTTGTGGATCCGTGTGAATACCAGCAGATGAAACAACACGGCCTAAATACGAGACTTTATTAGCGCCAGAACAGCATTTAGAGGCTTTGCCACGAAGGTTATGTTGCTTGAAACGACCTAAAACTAACTCAAGCCTTTCACAGTGCTGCTATAAAGTTATGGATGGAATTATTATTTCGAAAAACACAAACACGTATCATACTTAAGGCCATATAGTACAATCTGAATAGGCCTTTGGAAAGTGCTACAACCATTAGACACGCCAAATGACATTCTCAGAAATCCCCATAACCCTTCAGGAGAAATAAAGGACGTTTTTCACGATCTTCAGGTGACATAGCTATCTGCCAATAATCAAATCTAAGGTCTAGATAACTGAACATGGTTGATCCATGGAGAGAATCTAAACACGTTATCAATTCTAGGTAGGGGTTTGAGCATTCCTTTTCGTCGCAGCATTTAATTTATGGTAGTCCACAAAAAAAGAAAATTGCCGTCTTTCTTCTCTATTAAAACTATTGGGGATGCCCATTGAGAAGTACTTTGTTGGATAACCCCCTGTTCCAGCAAGTCAGAAATCTGCCTGACAACTTCCTCTCCATTATGCACATGGGAATCGCCTCGGGTATTGCCGTATGGGGCAGTATCACCAGTATTGATTTTGTGAGTTATCACGTCAGCATAGCCAAGACTTTCATCAAATACATCTGCGCATTCAAAAAATTACCTGGCGATCATGTTCATTCAACCAGGGACTGACAGCCGCCTTCAGCTCTTCTTTAAGGCTAACCTTATGGACAGGCTGTCAAGAAAATGCTTTAGTATGATTAGATAGAGAAGTGCCCTGTGTATCCAACGAAGACAGAGCATCAAGTAGAGGGCAATACTCACCTGTTTGTTGTCTAGCATGTATAGTAATATCGCAATTAGAGATGTTCATGATTCTAAGAGATACCTGTCTAACCACAGCCAGGTTTACAGAACTCACTACTAAGAGTACTTGGCAAGGAGTTTTACTGCATAGGTGCTACCATGCCTAGCTGATATTTAGCACTTTTAGGAACTTGTACGAAGGCAGAAACCTCGGTTTTACCTGGTAGACAAACGCAGTTCACTAAAGTAAAAGAAACTAGACTCTTAGAAGGGCATTGGAGAAACAAGTGGAACTTACTATGGACAATACCGTTAAGATTCCGAGGTGGAGAAATGGAGATAGAAGCTCATCTCTAGGGGCAATGAGGGTGTTCCCAAGGTGACCCACCAACAATAAGTACCAGTGCACTCTCTAATTAGTGCCAACCCATTTGAAGTTAGAAAGTCCTACGCGAGAACGCATTTCAAGGGGGGAAATAAATTATCGAAAATTAAGAACTTACCGCTATATACATCGCCACTGCCAAGAAAGGTAAGAGAGGCCTCCACAACCCCATCAGCTGCCAAAGCCAGGTGATTTATTCCTAAGCAGCTCTGAACTGTGTTTTGGATAAGTGGCTTAGGCCGCATCTGTTAAATGTGTCTCGAGATAGAAACGAGATCATGGATCCTGTATCAATAAAGGCGGGAAAGTCTAAATCCCCGAAAAAGCTGGAAAAGAGGGCTAGTTGGAGACTTGAAACGTAGCTGTGGATGACCCAGCAGAGAAAATATAGGGGTGACCTTCAACTCAGCCCTATATTGAGACACACTTTTGAAGTTTAAAGACCTACCAGAAATTGATGAGCTTTGTGAGGAATGAGCATGCCTATTGGCGCATTGGTGTTGTTCATGGCTCCAACCCGAACAATGGGTAAATCGTAAAACATAGGGACAGGAATTCACACAATGGTCAAGTCCATTACAATTAAAGCAGTGACTACCTTTGTTCTTCCGTGATCTGGTATTCTGCCAGGGCTGGGGGCGAAATCCATCATGTGCACTGTTTTGCAAACGTGGAGCAGCAAAACGGTATGTGAAAGGTTGGTGGGATGGCTCAGGAGTAGGAGATGACATCATGGCTTCAAGGTGCTCGTGACAGTTTGTCAGAGCCGTAGCTGCAGCAGCAAGTTGCATCACAGTGTCCTGAAGGGTGTTAAATTTGCTTGCCAGCCGCTGGTCGTCAACTCCAGCGACCTGTTTGGCTGGAAAGATCAAAGCAGGGATACCGGCTTGACCAATGGCCCGATAACGTTCTGCGAAGTTTGCTATTTCCGCTAATGATGGCGTCAGATTGGCTTCCAAGAGCTTCAGACGCTTGCCTTCGGCAATACCATGCATAAATGTCCTACTTAATAGTGTCTCTCGTGCAAAATCGTTGAAGGAAGTATCAGCTTTTGAAGTAAGTCCTTCAAACCCAACAAAAAGATAGTGGAGCGCTCGTTTGGTCTGAGAGGGCGGTGCTCGAGTGTCGCAAAACTTCTTTCGTGATCAACTGCAGGGCAGAATGATGCCAGCATTTGTTCTTTCAAATTCCGACACGAGCCTTTTACCTCGTCAGACAAAGCATGGAATATGCGGCAGCAGGCCCTCTCGGAAATGCTGGTAGGACTTGCAACTGCTTCTCTTCATTTCAGTTATTGGCAGTTATAGCAGCATTCGAATTGGCGAAACCATGAAACAATATCGCCAGAATCAAACTTCTCAGAGCGAACTAAAAAAGTTGCCATTCTGGGTGCACTTCTCCGCTCTCCGCTACATCTCTCATCAATCATCATCATCATCATCATCAAATTATATTTTTACACGAAACCCTATCAGCTACGTAATTATAAAGAAAATACGTTATATATAAAAAAAATAAAATTACAAGTAAATTTAAATGGTATTGCTGGTCTTCCCAGGGATCGTGCTTAGGGAAAGGATGCTAATTTTGCAGGTATTCCTTTAATTTCTTTTTGAACGTGGTAGTCGTGGAACTCATTCTTATTTGTAATGGGATTTCGTTCCACGCCTTAGCACCACAATAGAAAAAGCTCTTTTTAGAGAATTCTAAGTTTTGCCTTGGAATGTCTAGGTCAAGGTAATTCCTTGTTGAATAATTAGATATTTGGGACCTAGTGACAAGTCTTCCTTGCAAACTGTCGGGGCAGAGACCATTTATTATTTTGTAGATCATAACTGCCCTGTCAAATTTTATCAAATTTGAGACAGAGAGCCAATTACACCTCCACCCGTCCTTTAATCTTGAGCCTTCTATTAGTGTGCGGGCTCTATTTTGTAGGCGTTGAAGGTGATCCAGTTTTGTGTTTGATAAATTTCCCCATAGTTCATCACTGTATCTCAAATGACTCTCTAGCAGTGCCTTATAGACCTGATCTAGTTTAGATTGCGGGAGTATGTTATTTAGTCTCCGCAGGGACGAGAGAGCATTTTTTATTTTACCTTTAAGGTTTTTATATTGCTCATTCCATGTCAGGTTCTCATCAACCATAATTCCGAGGTATTTAACTTGTTGAGCTCGTTTGATTGGCTCTCCATTTACGTTTACCTCTAGTAGACCGGGAATCTGGTTGGTTTGTCGTTTGTGACCAACAACCATATATTCTGTTTTAGCAGTGTTCAAGCTGAGCTTGTTCTGGCGTAGCCATTCTGTAATATTCTCTATCTCAGCCTTTAGGTCATTACAGAGATCGTAAATATCTTCGCCAGAACAAGTGACACTAGTATCATCCGCATACATGTTTGGGGTGCATTTTTTGAGGCACTGCTCAAAGTCATTGACATACAGGATGAAGAGGAGCGGCCCCAAGCATGATCCCTGGGGGATACCACAGTGAACTGTTTTCAAACTAGATTTATGGCCATTTAAGACACAGTATTGTTTTCTACTGGTTAAATACGATGTGAACCACCGAAGAGATGTCCCTGCAACTCCGTATTTGGTTACTTTAGCTAGAAGAATCCCGTGGTCCACCGTATCAAACGCCTTTTTAAGATCTAGAAATACGCTGATATTAATTCTATGCTTGTCAACATTAGAGAACCATGAATCTGTTATGTTAAGTAGTGAGGTTAGGGTGTTATGCATCTTTAAAAATGCATGTTGACATGTAGCGAATTTCTTTTGCTCTTTCATGTAACTCGAAACTTGATCATGCCCTAGTTTTTCCAGTAACCTCGAGAAAACAGATAGTACGGATATAGGCCTATAATTGCTCATGTCACTTTTTGAACCTGACTTGAAAATAGAGGTTACCCTTGCTATTTTCCATATATCCGGAAAAACACCTGTTTTGAATGAAGAGTTGAATATAGCAGCGAGTGGTTTGCATAAAATTTCTGCTGCATCTTTTACAAACTGTACTGAAATCTTATCATAACCCGAAGATTTGTTGCATTTCAATTTTTTGATTTCATTTTTTATAAGGTCAGAAGTAATGGGTTGAAATTCAAAATTAGGGGCTGCGAGTGCATCTTTATCATTAAAGTATTTTAGTGGGTTATCTGATTCTTTAATTTCGATTTTTTCAGCAAGTTTAGAGCCTATCATTGTGAAATGGTTATTAAATGCTTCCGCAATTCCTTTCTGCTTTTCAATTGGTTGACCCTCATACATGACGGATCTAGGAGTCGTGGAACATTGACTTTTGTTCAATACTCTGTTAATCGTTTTCCACATCTCCTTCGGGTTATTTGAATTTTCGTCAATCAAATTGCAGAAGTAGCATTCAACAGCTCTTCGGAGTTCACTAGTTACTTTATTTCTTAGGCGTTTATACTTAGGCCATAACGAACGATCTTTTTCAGCTTGTTTCTTAGTCCGATCTCTCTCATGCTGAGCTCTATAGTGTTCTCAGAGAAAGACTCGGCAATGGCAACATCTGCATCTCATTTCAAAAATAAATATAACCGAGGAGAACGACGTTTGTTAAGAAGTCCGTTCTTGGTTGCAGTTCAATATATGTATATATAAACTGATCCTAAGCCGCATCCACAACGTATATAAATTGTATACATAGAATAAAACACAAATATACTTTTCTTTCAGTAAACGTTTCGATTAAAATCTTCATCAGTACTCTGATAGAAACGAGATAGAAACGAGATAGAAACGAGATCATGAAGATAGAAATAGAAACGAGTTGCCATTCCGGGTGCACTTCTCCGCACGTCTGGGTGCACTTCTCTGGTACTGATGAAGATTCTAATCGAAACGTTTACTGACAGAAAAGTATATTTGTTTTATTCTATATATATATATATATATATATATATATATATATATATATATATATATATATATATATATATATATATATATATATATATATATATATATATATATATATATATATATATCTACCTCTAATATATATATATATATATATATATATATATATATATATATATATATATATATATGTATGTTTATATATATATATATATTTAAAGGGTTGCCGCTATGTCAATCACAGCAGTAGTAATCAGTGGCTTTGGCGCGGGTAGGTATCTTGTGGAGAATTGTTGCACCCCACTTAGGTGACATACGGTGATCGGGATTCCTTTGAAGTCGAATTGAAGGATGTCTCTTTAAAATTCCTTCTGCCTAGCGCTTTGTCTTATAGAATTACTACTACAAAAATGCTATAGTTCTTCTTCACTAGTTGTGCGCATGATGGCAAAGACATACACTCTAAGCCAAAGTCAACAATTTCTTGGATTTTAAGCTCAGATTTTCGATTTAGACCGTGTCCCTTTATGCAGATAATATATAGAAAGCCCTCGGCGGAACAAGCCCGTGGTTAGGGATCCTATCAAAGAAACAATATGTCTAATTCAGTAGGACTCATGGTTTGATATCCATCTCCCCTTATGATTAGTTTAAGGAATGAGTTGTAAGATGATAAGGGAGTGACGCTTTCCATTAGAACTACAAGAGCTCCCTTAGGATTGGCAACTACCCTGTGGCATCCAATTGCCTCTGACCACATTTATCATTTTGAGCTGTTTTGCTGATGGCAATTGTCATGACGCTTTATATTTAGCTCCTACCCCTAAAAAGGACCCTGCCACAGTGCCATTGGGCTAGATAAAGACAAATACATATTCACTAGATATTATGTCTGAATTTTTGAGCTATAAAGGGAACTTTCTCTGGTGTAATTTAGCTAAATCCCTTGTAGGTTGGTTATCCACCATTTTGGTGCGATAACTACATGCACCTTTTGAAAAACATAGAGGAAGGCTGTTACAGTATGCATACAAAATATTGGAGTTGCATTTCAATAGAAGCTCAAGATCTTGTAAAGAAAATGGTATGATTTTGTTTTCTACTCAGTTGCTTTAAACTCAGAAGTAAACTAACGTATTCGTTCTACAAGGAGGAGTAGAACAAAGAATACACGTATTCTGTATGATGTCAGTTTCTAAATTCCAAAAAACATATTGTACAATTTTAAGATCATGCATGATATTAGGGAAATAAATATTTGCTGAATAATTATAGCTCTTTCCAATACCTAACTCTAAACTTCAAGCTTTAATACTCTAATGTTGTTTTTTCTATAGCTTACTGTGAAGCCCTCTGTGCGAATAACGGCATCTGATGCACTGAAGCACCCATGGTTTAGAAAGAACATAAAAGAGGAGATTAAAGATAGGTCTAAGCCGAGCATTGTGCAGTCAAGAATTATTGTTTATATCAATAGGACGAAACCATTTAATAGGTAAGTTGAAGATGGTCAGTTATTCTAGCCCTTAGGCAACTTTTGGGTTGCTCATGCTCCCAGCTGTAGTTTTTGGTATTTGTAGCAACTTCTTCGGTGGTTAGAAAGGTCACCACCGAAGAGGTTGCTATAAAGATCAGACAACTTAATCCAAGAAAAGCCTCTCCAGCTAACTGCATAACTGCAAGAATTCTAATGGAAAATTCTGAAGTATTTTCTGTTGCCATAAAGAATTTTTTCAACTCTGGTTTACCCAAGGGTACTTTTCCCAGAGAATTGAAAGCAGGAGATATAAGTTCGCTCTTTAAAAAGGAGGATGCCTTTATGAAAAAGAACTACCGACCGATTACAGTTTTACCATCGGTATCAAAAATTCATGAAAGATTGGTGCAAGATCAAATGCTACCTTTCGTCCAAAGTTTCCTATTCTCACTCCTTTGTGGATTTCGAGGGGGCTACGGTACACAGAATGCACTGCTACGTTTTGTGGAAGCCTGCAAGAAGACTATGGACAACGGGGGCGTTGCAGGAGCTGTCTTGACAGACCTTTCGAAGGCCTTTGATTGTATAAATCATGAACTATTGATTGCAAAATTGAATGCATATGGCTTCAGTAGATCTGCCTTGCTGTTTATCCATAGCTAACTCACCGACAGGAAGCAGAGGGTAAGGGTCAATGGTTCATTCAGCACATGGACAGAAACCGTTCTAGGAGTACCACAAGGTTCGGTATTGGGGCCCCTTTTGTTTAACATATACCTGAATGACCTCTTTATGTTCCTGGAGGAGATCGAAATCTGTAATTATGCAGACGACACAACTATTTATTCGCGTGGTCCTAACATCGAAAATGTCATTATGGATTTAGAGAATGATGCCCTTGAAATAACTAAATGGTTTCCAAACAACTACATGAAGCTAAATGAAGACAAATGCCACTTAATGATTTTTGGTGCAAAGGGAGTAATGAAACAACAATCAAAATAGGTGAGGCCTATGTGAAAGACAGCACAGAGGAGGATCTACTTGGTATAATGTTTGATCAATCGCTTTCTTTCAAGCAACAAGTTAAGGCTCTTTGTAAAAAGGCCAGCCATGAGCTCCGAGCTCTAGCTCGAATATCACGATACATTGACACTGAAAAACTACAGCGTTTAATGGCAGCGTTCGTTTTGTCTCATTTCAGCTACTGTCCGATTGTTGTGATGTTCCATGACAGAGCTTTGAATCATGGAATAAATCATATTTCATGCAAGGGCATTGCGCATTGGATGCAAAGACTACGAGAACGATTTTGGTTTTTCTCTTGGAGCAATCTAAATCGGTGCCAATCCATGTAAGAAATCTATAGTTGGTCATGACCGAAATTTATAGAAAAAAATACTGTCTGAATCCACCATTCATGAAGGAAATTTTCATGCAACGAAATATTAGCTACAGTCTAAGGCGTGGCGGTGACGCTTAACTACCAAAAGTGCGAACAACGTCCTTTGGAGTTGAGCCCATTGCATACGTTGGAAATAAACTGTGACAGATTTTACTGCAAGAAATAAAACAATCAAACAGCCTTTCTGTCTTCAAAACACAAATTAGATGTTGGAATGGTGGAAAATGCAACTGTAGGCTTTGCAAAGTATATATACTGAAAGTTGGGTTTCTAACAGGATAGGTTTTTAGCACTTTTTCTACTGTAATATGTATTAATAGTTTTTACTGTAAGTATTGTATACTGTAAATAGTAGGCTTTAATTAGCTTTAATTTAGCTATTCTTTATTTACTGGCCTACTTTACATAAATATATGATATGCTGATATGATGGGCCCTTATAGCATAAACAGTCACCCTAAAGCTGGCATTACACGGTGCAATTTTTCACGGCAACTTGTCTCGCAATTGCTACTAAAGGGATTGTAATGCATTTCCGTTTGTGGTGTTACAAATAGCACGATTTTTGCAATTTGCTAAGATATCTGTAACTTGCAAAGGCTCAAGTCACTTTTTGTGAAGAAAATCTTAGACTGCGCATGCACCTAATGTACGATTACGTTGCAAGTTACAAAGATTGATGTTACACTGTTCAATGGCTATAGCAATAATCGCAATTGTTGTAAAAGTAGAACAGAGTTCTACTTCAGGGAATCGTTGCTAGAGCAAAAAAGCTGCGCTGCTCAGCAAAGAAAAGACATGTTACAAGGGACAATCGGTCTGCAACTTGTATGGCAATGGCGTTGCATCAAGTTGTAGAACAATTGCACGGTGTAACACTAGCTTAGCATGCTAGTGAAGCTGGAGAAGAAAGGCTCTTACTAATTATTCATATCTGTCGGAGTTATGGCTGTTATGGCTGCTAAAAAGAAAGGCTTTCGGTTGCTGAGGGACTCAGTACAAATGCTCCTGTCTGATAATGAATCAGATTTGTTGTCAGAGATAGAGAGTGACCCTGAAGAGAACAATGAGTAGGCATATGATACAATTGGGAAATACTTTCGTGATTATAGCCTAAAAGAGATGTAAGGCCATGATATTGACCGACAGCTGTAAAATGTAGCAGTGGCGCAGCGTGACTTTTTCGACTGAACATTCTATCATAGGATGTGGCTCGGTGTTGCTAGTTAACGCCATGTGGCATTTAATACCACGAACATTAATATCTAGTAAAAATAGCGGGCAATGCCAACTGTATAGTCTATTTTTTGAAACTGACCCTGTGAGCCACTCAATTCTGTCAAATGATGCATGGGTAAAATGGCGAATAAAGTGTAAATAACAGGATTTTACACGATAACTAACCGTAAAATAACAGGATTTTACAGGACAAAGAACCAAATAGTTCAGTACGCAATGAAGGTTCCTTTCTCAATGACAAATGTCTTTAATCCATCAACGATAATATTAAAAGCGAATTTCTATCAATGACAATATTAACTGCGACAAATTAATAATTTTCACTGACGACGACTATAATACAACAATAAATGATGGCGACTTTCCAATCAACTCGATGCGCTAACGGCAAATTACAAAAACACACGGCACTCAGAAACACACGACAATGATTTTGACTGTATTTCAACTCCTACCGACGACTTCACATTACGACTTACTACACAGAACATTACACGCTTTATTTATGATAAAACACATGACATAATAAAAACATTATAACACATGACGGAACTACGCGGGCAATACCATCGCACTTTAACACAACAAAACAAAAAACTGTGTACTAAGAATAGACGACACGTCACGGACAAGCAAAGCAACATGATGACAGTAATTGTGGGAGATGAATAATGCAACGACTTAGAATTCTGATGATAGGGGGACAAAAAATGGAACAAATAGGAACAGAGAACCAACGTTACTTAACATGGCGAAATCAAATTTAAAAATAAAACTAATACTATAACAAAAGCACCCTTACAAGGCTGTGTGATGTTAATGCAAGGCGTTGGCCTCCCCTTATAAATAATTCTCTTATTTCAGCAAATGATAATTTTGAACATGATTTTGGAATCTGCGATGTGACGATATCATCCACCGCTGATTACGCCGTAGTCAAGCTAAATCCTCATAGCAAATCATGAACAGAGCCCATTACAACAAAGCCTAGAATATTCTGGATCCTTCCAAGCATTCTTTACAATAGCAACTGGACAATAGCAGAGAATGACTAATAAGTTCGATTGTTGATGGGGACAATATCACATGACTCTGCATACCCTTGGATTGTGCAAATCTAGCAGCACCCATTATGTAAACAGAAAAAAGACTAAACCTGGGAACATACGTATATTTAGAAATGTAGGGGGAATGTTTGATGTCTATCGTTACACTATTCACGACATTAAAAACATTTATAGGCTCCTCCTAACACCGCACAATGAGACATTGGGAAACTTGGCCTACGTGCGACTGAACCTCTACGAGCTACCTACCTTTCACTTGTATTTCTTGCTGCTGCTACCACATGACATAATTTACTTCTGAACAGAAATTGCTTGCTAAATAGTCCGCCTTTCAAATCTCCTATCAAAAATTGCACGCGTCGTATTTACTACGCATTCCATGACAATGGCTGTGAATAAATACTGTGTAACAGATTGTCATTACTTTACAGTACAAGAAACGTCTATATTTTTAATCTTTCTTTATGAAAACCCTAGAAAATAGTAGTTATGTGTGAACTTGGATTTCCAGCTGCTTCCTGTAAATCAATCCTATATAGCCTAAGTTATTCTTGGCACATTGTTTCGCTATTCTTGACACGTTGGTGAGGCTAAATTACCTAACATGGTTAACTTTCATCATGATATATTCGATTAAATTTCTACAATATTACTCATTTTCATATCTTAGAGCAACAAGTAATCCAGACTGGAAGTTTCCTATATCAACCACAAGAATGGCTTATGTGCCTGATAAAGAATTCGACCTTTTAGCTTTGCAGATTAAAGAAAATAGCAACATCTGAGTGAGAATGTCATTGGTTATGTCATAATACTAGATTTTTACCAAGCTAACTCTATCAATGGTTTCTTCTTTGTGTAAAAAGTAAAGCATAGTGATTTCTATGATTGCAACTGAACTGACATTTGTTTGATTAGATTTCTGTTGCATGGTAATACAACAAGGCCTTTAAGTAAATATTCCTTACATTTGAGCAGTATCGGATCTAGCTAGATGTGATTCGGGGGACATAGAGAGAAAAGTTCTGTAGCCACGTCCTGTATATTGCCAGACAGAACCCTGTGAATAGGGCGATCTCTTTTTGCACTTGATAAATAACGTATTAATTTTTTTCAATATTAATGACTAGAGTATGAATCTTCTGCTGCAGCCACAGGGTAGTGGGCGAAAATAATGATGGGATCTGAAGATGAAACCCCCAGCAAAATTTTAGGATCATATCCAATAGATATTAGGGAAATGCCCGTTTTAGACATAGAAATACACTCATTCGAGATAGAAAAGAGCAAATGAAATCATTGATATGCACTATGCCAACTTCGATCGCTTTTAGGACATATATTGAGCGAATACAACTTAACATAGCTTCAAACTGTAGAGACATTTACTCCGCACAGACTTCCCATTGGTTCACTAGTCTTCCTTACACATGTCTTAGAAGTATAATTTGGTTTTCTTGGATAAACAAGATTTGTGAGCTGTCTGCCTTCATAAAATCCACTCCTGCTTTCGAGTATACCCTAGTGTAGCATATTGACAAGCAAAATTAACATGTATTGAAGCTAGCTAGAAGTAATGAAAGTACGCTGTAAGAAAGTAAAAATTCTATCAAAGTCAAAAAATATATTGATATTCTTTTAACATATGTATATATGTTTGGTAAGTATATGATATGTAAATATTTTCAAGCAAAGGTTTGTAAATGTAACATACAATATTAAATAGACATTATGGCTTTCAATTGCATGCAACGACTTCCTTGCTTTCCTGTTTCCTACCTTTTGTACTTTCCTGGGCCACAAGAATATCTCAAAGGATGATAAGTTGCAATATAGTCCAAAATTTCTTTCATCGGTCAAATCTGGCGATTTTTCGCAAGCAGTTGTATGATACTACATTTATTCATCAACAAACTTCAGTTTTCTATGAACATTGTCGCAGGCTGTTACGTTTCGTTCTTACAGTCTCTTGAAATTTAGAGACCAGTGACTGCATTGCCATCAAATTGTTTATGTATTTAGGAAAGCATTTCATTGCATGAATTATGGCGTCCTATACTGCCACTGCAGCATTCTAGAAACTGAAACAAGATTGCATTTGTATCTTGCCTAAACTTCGGAAATAAAAGTTCAAGGTACTTTGGGATCTTTCAGATCTCGAGCCAATAACAACATGGAGTCTGCATGGCTTTTGACGATGATTCCTACTGACCTAAAGATGCTGTTATTTTGATAGCACCTACAACTTCAGGTTTTCCCGGCTTAAATTATATGCTTGAGGTGAATAGCTTAAAATCGATTAATACCCGGAGCATATGAGATCTTGTAGTGACGTAAGAGGACCCGCCATGGTTAAATTTGATGCGACAGAAAATTTTAAATCTCACCCTCGCATCTAGAAAGACTAAAAAGGCATCGCTCGTCTAATTGTTAATAATTGTTAATAGGTAGGCAGGCCAGGTATCCTTGTAAGTTTAGTACTGATGAAGATATTTATCGAAGCGTCTATAATTTAAGCGAAGTATACTTTTGATTCGTACTCATATATATACAGTATATATATGTATATATATATATATATATATTTATATATATATATATATATATTTATAAAGAGAAATTCAAAAATATACTTTCTTGTGTAGTAAACATTTCCATCTATTATCTTCATTAGTACTAACATTACAATTTAGATTGTAATCGAGACGCTCAACAAGAAAATCCTCAGCCCACGTCTAAGCGTTGTAAATAATCAGAATATTAGCGAAAGAGATGTTGGAAGAAGAGGGCTGCACCTGAACAACAAGGGAGTGACTAAGTTCGCCTCAAATCTGGCTACAAAGCTTCAGAGTCTTTGATGCTTGTTGCTGGACTAAAGGGGCGGATGTATTGGTGCTACCATCCCAAGGAACTTCCAGGGAATATGCCTGCTTAAATGGAAATCAAGCAGACTCGTGTCACCAGCATCTAGGGTTTAAAACGGGTATAGCGCTTGCCTCTCTGAACATAAATGGGCTCCATAATTACTTTGATGAGGTTCAGCTGCTAATTAGGAGTCAAGGTATTCATCTTCTTGCACTTAATGAGACTAAGCTCGATCCTAACTACCCTAAAGATTTAACCAACATCCCTGGCTACCAACAGGAGCGTCGAGATAGGACAAGAAATGGGGGTGGTGTTTCTATTTATATAAGAGACACTATTAAATATACGTTGCGTTCTGATGTTCCTGCAGATGATTTGGAAATCATTTGCATTGACATTAATCCATCAAAAAGCAAATCCTTTTTAATTATTGCATGGTATAGACCACCCAGTGATCCTGTTTCTTCCTTTCATAAGCTGGAAAAAGTTCTGCTGCATTTAGACAGAGAAGGAAAGGAAATTATCCTTCTCGGGGACACCAATTGTGATCTCTCATTTAAATAGGCTGGACAGTCCATTGATAATCAAACAAGACATTTGACCTGATTATATGAACTGTTTAGCCTAAAACAGCTTGTGGAGGAACCAACCAGGGTCAGTATAAGCACTTCCTCCATAATTGACTCTATAGCTACAAACTGTACCAAAAACGTCTTAAAATCCGGAGTGCATAAAGTTACTATGAGTGATCATTTTATGGTATACTGCGTTCGTAAATTTAACGGAGCAGTAATAACAAAGCCATAAAATGATAAAGACTCGAAAAATGAAAAAATTTAAGGAGTCGGAATTCTTATCTGATGTTGGTGGCATAGCTTGGGAGCAAATGCTAACAAAAACAGATGATATAGATGCGCTTGTTGATCATTGGATTGGCATATTCTCTTTCACAATTGACAAGAATGCCCCGATAATTTAAATGCGTGTGTCAGAAAAGTACTGTCCTTGGATCGATAAAGAACTTAAGGGGCTAATGCGGAAAAGAGAGAAGCTTAAAAAATCTGCAGTAAAAGTAAATCCTCGCTTATAATGGACTCATACAGGCAAGTTCGCAACAAAGTTAATGCTCTGAATATCCTGCGTAAAAAGGAATACTATAATAATAAGATCTCAGCATGCAAGGGAAATGTTAAAGAATCTTGGAAGACCATCAATAAACTTCTCAATAAGAGGTCTAAGTCAAGTAGCATTGATAATCTTGCGGGATCTGGTTCTGACACTGTTCCCAAAGAGGATATTCCTGATGTAATGAACAGTTACTTCAGTTCCGTAAGCAAAGAGCTTGCTTATAAATCAGTGCGACACCAAATGCCCTTCTATCAGGAAATTTCAAGGTAAACAAAACTAATGCAAAGTTTCATTTCAGAACTATTCAAGTGCAGGAAATCAGAGATGCATTTGCCAAGGTTAAAACAGAAAAAAGCTTCGGAGTTTGTAATATCTCAAGTTTCTTTTTGAAGCTTGCTCTACCCTCAATTGAAAATTCCCTGACTCTCTTGTTAAATACGTCTATCGAAACAAGTGCCTTTCCCGATTTATGGAAAATTGCTAGGATTACTCCCATCTTAAAAGAAGGAGACAAGGCTGATAAATCAAACTATCGTCCCACATCAGTCTTACCAGTAATTGCTAGGCTATTCGAAAAGCTTGTAGCAAATCAGGTATACCAACATATGGCTGATAACAATCTGTTTACATCTGGCCAATCTGGCTATAGGAGCCTTCATTCCACTGTAACCCATTTACTGAAAAACATTGATGATTGGTACAGTGGGCTAGATCTTAACAAGCTTGTGGAGTTAGCCTTTATCGATCTTAAAAAAGCATTTGATACTGTAGATCATGAGATTCTTCGCAAAAAATTAGAGCACTACGGTATTCAACGGTGAGAAATCACATGGTTTAGATCATACCTGTTCAACCGAAAACAGTTTTGTCGGTTAAATGGGATCAGTTCCAAGCTTGAGAAGATAGATATTTGTGTGCCTCAAGGGTCCTGTCTGGGCCCCCTGCTTTTTCTTATTTATATAAATGGTTTACTGCATGCTGTTCAAAATTCTGTTGTCTCCATGTATGCTGATGACACGAGTCTATGCTATCAAGCTTCGGATATAGAAACCTTAAACGAAGCTATCAATAACGATCTCATACAACTGGAAACGTGGGTTAAATGTTGCAAAAACAAGTTCTATGCTTATTTCTACCAAGCAAAAGCATAAAATCCTCAAAAGTCGTGGTGAAGATTTGAAGTTGAAAATTCGCAACAAGGAGCTTGAAGTGGTACAAACAACAAAATACCTTGGTGTGACGATCGACAATTCTCTAAACTGGAAGGAACACATAAAATCAATTTTTACCAAAGTTTCCAAGGCTATTGGCTTTCTAAGGCATTCAAAAAACGTTTCTACCACAGGAAATACTTAAGACCCTATACAAAGGTATTGTTGAGCCACACCTTCGGTACTGTTGCTCTATCTGGGGTTGCGCTTGTTCGAATGAGCTTAATCAGTTGCAAAAACTTCAAAACCAAGCTACAAGGATCCTAACAAACAGTAGCGTTGACACCCCTGGCAGAATACTTATCGACAGGTTGGGCTGGAAGACAATTGATCAGCTTATAGCTGAAGAATCGAAAACAATGGTCTATAAGTCCATGCATGAAATGGCTCCGCCATACCTCTGTGATCTCTTTACAAAAAACTCAACCAGCTCTTCGTATGTCCTACGAAATACAGCGACAGATTTGAAATTGCCCAAGAAAATGCCCTGTAATGGGCAGAGAAGTTTTTCTTATAGAGAAGCTAAAATGTGGAATGACCTTCATGCCAACACTAAGCAGGCATCTTCTCTGGCTGTTTTCAAAAAGCTTATTTAAATTTTTCATGCTTTTCTTTTTTCCTTTCCTATATTAGGTTTTATCTATGTAATTAAGCTTTTAGCTTTTTCTTTAACTATGTTTTAGATTTTAGATTTAAGATATTCATTGTATTATAGTTTTTTAAGTGGAGGTCCCCTTGTACATCAGCTCTGGCTGAAGGGCAACCCTCTTTAAAGGAATTAAAATGAAAAAATGATATGAAAATGAAATGAAATGACATGAGCTCTGACTGATGAAGATAATAAATGGAAACATTTTGTACATAAGAAAGTATATTTTTGAATTTCTCTATGATTTATTTATATACTTAGTTAGTGCGGCTTTGACTTATAATAATAATATATATATATATAATATATATATATATATATATATATATATATATATATATATATATATATATATATATATATATATATATAGATTTAGATATTTCTTGAGCTTAGATTTAGATGTTTTTGCAAACTCTATATCTACACACACACACACACACACACACACACACACACACACACACACACACACACATACATATATATATATATATATATATATATATATATATATATATATATATATATATATATATATATATATATATATATATATATATATATATATATATATATAGATTTAGATATTTCTTGAGCTTAGATTTAGATGTTTTTGCAAACTCTATATCTACACACACACACACACACACACACACACACACACACATATATATATATATATATATATATATATATATATATATATATATATATATATATATATATATATATATATATATATATATATATATATATATATATATATATATATATATATATATATATATATATATATATATAGACCCTCAAGAAAAAGTTCCAACTTTTAAAACGTTTCGGCACAAGCCTTCATCAGTTATAACATTCCAGGTACATACAGCGCATATATAACGATAAAAACAAAGGAACAATATCTAATTAACTTACGACAATAGAACACTTTACACAATGAAACTGGACTTACAATGGATAGCATTTGAAATTGAATGGAAGGGAAATTATATTTAACATAAGAGAAAAGGGTGTTGGAGAAGCTGATACCTACCGTCCCAGCGGGGTATAGAGAAAACCATGCGAGAACAAAGTGGTCACTATTTATCCTGCTCTTTTAATTTTATGTTATGGTTTCTACTTTTATTCAGTTATGCTTGTCTATTTAATTATTTATGTCGCACCTTTTCTTACGATATCTCTCTTCTCTCAATATTGCCCTTTCTAGGTCATATTGGGTTTCCTTTTCATTTTATGTTACTTCACACCCACTTTGTTCTCGCATGGTTTTCTCTATACCCCGCTGGGACGGTAGGTATCAGCTTCTCCAACACCCTTTTCTCTTATGTTAAATATAATTTCCCTTCCATTCAATTTCAAATGCTATCCATTGTAAGTTCAGTTTCATTGTGTAAAGTGTTCTATTGTCGTAAGTTAATTAGATATTGTTCCTTTGTTCTTATCGTTATATATGCGCTGTATGTACCTGGAATGTTATAACTGATGAAGGCTTGTGCCGAAACGTTTTAAGAGTTGGAATATTTTCTTGAGGGTCTATTTATGTCTTTTAAAAATTTCTTTATGATTGGAGCAATTTGAGTGTATATATATATATATAATATATATATATATATATATATATATATATATATATATATATATATATATATATATATATATATATATATATATATATATATATATATATATATATATATATATATATATATGTGTGTGTGTGTGTGTGTGTGTGTGTGTGTGTGTGTGTGTGTGTGTAGATATAGAGTTTACAAAAACATCTAAATCTAAGCTCAAGAAATATCTAAATCTAGTCCAAAGTTATCATCAACATCGTCTTTATAGATGATGTTAAAAGGAGGAGCAGCTTTGATCTTTGAAGGGCACTTTTCCGGACCAAACTGCTTTTCTGATGAAATTTGTGGCTATATTTACTTAATGCAAGAAATAAGGACATCTTCTGGCTACCCATTCAAGAAATTAGCAGTTGTTTTAATGTGTTCAGCTCAGAATCTAATTTTTGGTTTTTTGAGCAATTCACAAGTGCCCTATGAACCAAAGTTCTGATAAGGTTAATTTTCCTTCCATTTGGGATGAAAGAATTCCAAGGGATGTATTGACCAGTAAACGTTTGTTTCCTGTAAATGCTGTTGGGAAATTAAGAGCCCCGTTTCTTCACCAATACATCTAGAAAATTCAAGGAGTTGTTTTGTTGCTTCTCTACTGTAAAGGTTAGGGCTGTATGTAGCCGGTTGAGGTTTACATGAAAACGATCACAGTCCAGCTCAGAACCTAAAATGACAAAAGTGTCATCAACATAACGAAGGTAGACACATGGTTTTTCGGTGTTATCGAATAGTCTACTTTCATTGAAAGCCCAAGAAAATATTTGCTAAAGCTGCCCCCAAAGGGCTGCACATTGCCACCTTGTCTAATTGCTTATATATCTGGTTGTTAAAACTAAGTTCGACTCCATGCGTAGCAATTGTCATCAATTCTTTGAGTCTGTCCTCAGGGAATGGAGGGTAATGAGAGTCATCTAATGTCAAGAGCACTAATTGCATTATTTTCCATTCTGTAACAGTGAGAATCCCAGTGGATACTTCAATTAAGATTGGAATTAAGAGTGTTTTCTGGGGCAAAACATTTACTCTATATCTTGTACCATTAGTCCTAATACAAAAAACATTATTAGAGCCATTGTTAGAGTCATTGCAAAGTTTTTAGAGCCGTCAATATCCTCTTTCTCATACTTCACCAATCTTCAAGAGCTTCATATTTTTTCAAAATTCATGACAGTTTTCGAGTTAAACTACTATGCTTTTTACATGAGTCAATTAGTAAACTAAATCCCTATTGAGTTCATGAGTTTTCCTTTTCAGACGCAAATGTTCATTGCCACTTCAATAGACAATCTAGTCGTGGCGATTTATTCAGAAATCACAAAATACTCTTCAATATCGGCTTACGTGCATTCAGTATATGGGGCAAAAGCATGGAGAAAACTCTTTGAAATGCTATAAGGCTCTGCCTCTAAATTTTTATTCAAAGATAATCTTATATAATACTTTCAAAACTCAGAACTCTATATAAATCTGATTTATCCCGAACTAGATAATGCTTGATTTTACATCTTTTACAGGTAAGCAAAATTCTTACACCAAAAGTGATGATCTTCTTGCGCTTGCCTTCGAACTAGTAGAAGGGCCCCTCCTTATGAAATTACCATATGTGAAAGTTTGACATTTTATTAATAATTAATTGTTTCAGTTTGTAATTTGGAATCATAAAATTGCAATGGATTGACATAATCGTAATTGAGACAAAATATTCGGTGTTGTCGTGGGCATTGTCCATAGAATGGCCAATAGCATAGTTCCCTGTAAACTTTCTAGAACTGTACCCCTGTCTGAAGCCACTCCTGTCTCCGTGCATGCAAGATTCAACAAAGTCTCCTGTCTCACCGACCACAAACAATTGATTGCAAACTATCTATATGCTCCAAGAAGAAGTTGATACTAGGGTTTTCTTGGACGCAGCAAATGCTCTAAAGAATCATCACAACATTTCAATCCACACGTTTGATACAGATGCACTGGTATTGGCGGTAAGCTTTTGTCATACATATTATCACAAACAAGTGCAAATATGGCTTGCGTATAGCTCAGGTGTTAACTTTACGTATATACTAGGATATCAACTATCGAAAAGCCTTGGACCAAGAATGGCTACAGCACTACCAGGCTTTCATGCATTCAATAGCTGTGATACGATGTCCTGTTTCTCAGGAAGAAGAAATAAAACTGCATTCATTACTTGGAGAAGCTATCCAGAAGCTACAAAAGCTGTCTTGGAACATTCGAGCAGTTCTTCGATTATTAGTAATAGATGCAGCGATGGTAGATTAACGACAGAACCAGCCTATCCATCAATGTAAATGAGGGCAGAAAGCAGCTTTTTGTAAAGAAAGGCAACTCATTTGAAGCAATGCCGCCATCAAAGGAAGCCCATCTCCAGCATACCAATGGATACTGCTGGGGACAGGCATTATAGTCTTGCCCTAACTCCCTTTCCAAGTGAATGAGGATTTGCACTCAAGAATGGTATATGGAAGCCGTTGTTGACGGTTCTTCCAGATGTGGATGGCTCATCTTGTGAACTAATACGGCACAACTGCAAATTAGGATGCCTTGGTTCTTGCTCATACAAAAAGCAAAATGTCAATGCTTCAGCTCCTGAGGTTACTACACACGTGATTCAACCAGAGGCAGCTGAAATGCTCAAATGCTCACATGTATGAAAAGTTCTACGAAATTTGTTCTATAAGAGTCATAGATAATTTTAAAACTGAATTCAATAAGCCAATCCACCGATCTGATGTGTCACATCTTCTAGATCAAACCCTATGAAGCCTTCATGGAAAGAAAACAGCATGCTCACAATCTGTGAAAACTTTCAGGAGGTGTTTTTGCCATGACTTCTCAATGTGAAGGACAATTTTGAACTATGGAGGTACTTAGGAAACCTTTAGTATCAACTTAAGGTGTTTCAAGAATGACTAACGAGTTGAACCCTTCAGTTTTGTTATTCCCAGCTGATAAATATGTAATTAATTAACTAATCAATCAGATGCCCCCATATCTAGATATGACTAGCCTCAGAATACGTCCTTTCTGCAAAATTTAATGCTTTTAACCAGAAGTGCATAGTCATTTCACCTACCCGCCTTACTGTTAAACATAGTTTTCAAGTCTCATTGATAACAAGTAAGTTCTTCATGCCGCCATTTTATCAATCAATGCCATTTCAGCTAAACTTAGGCCCAGTTTGGCGGCTTTTACTACCCCTCAGAAAAACCGGGTGTAAAATGAGCCTTGAGATATTCTAAATCTTTGGTTAAAATGAGTACTGTGCTAGACTTAACAGAATACTGCCGTTTTACTCAACGAAAGATGATCGTGATTGCAAGTTATGGGCTCGTATAATAGTTCGCTGTCACTACTCCATATTGAGGAGAGGAGGGAGTTCGAACCAAGTAATTTTTAGATGTCTAGTCGCTATATTCCCTTGAAAAGTAGCAAATTAAGTACTCACCGTATGAAACAAGCTTCCTTCTGTAGAACTTCTAGCTTGTAAAGCTAATGGATACTATAACCGCATCAAAACTGGATTTAGACCTATTTTACCTAATATTACCACCCTCCAGACACGAAAAACTAATGTAAAGTGCTCTGAATGATAGTATTCAATGTATTCGAAATCTGAGGAAGACGATTAATTCAGTCAAATATTGCCATTGTACTAGTTACAAATTATTCCGCGGTCGCAAGTTACTAGATTTTGAAGTTGGATCTACACATGGTTTGAGGCACAAACTATGATAATTTTCTTCAAAATAGAAATCGAATCTCCTCCAGATAATCCACTCACGGTACATGCGTTGCAGCTAAATCAGTTGGAGTTCATCAACTTCACGCAAAGCTCTTAAAGTACACGCTTTCAACGCTGCTTCTCAATTTGCTAACTATTCTTTCACTTGATAATTTATAAGAGAAATTTCTTGTCATTCTAGGGCACCGCCATTCATGTAAATGAAAAAGGACGGGGAAAATCAGTTGAAAATTGTCTTACTCAGTTTGTGAATTATTTGATTTTTCTGTCTTCACGCATTTGGAAGGTGTTTAGCTTGCAAAAGTTCTACAATTTTTCAATTTTCCAAGAAAAAATGCACTGCTGGCTTAGTGATAGTGGATCTCAGGGCATCCATCAGCTGTGTGCTTGAATCTATGCCTAGTTGTATGAAGATCGATTATAGCAATCCAATATAGCATTGGAATGGTGGTACCGGAACAGAGGTGACGTAATGCATGTCATCACATCACTTCGAGGCTCATTTCCAAATCGAGGTTTATGTATATCCCCTTCCGAGAAGTTTGAACTCTAATATGTTTCACTTTAGAGCAAGCTTCTGTAACTGGGTTTACACTTGCAAAGGCGAAAATACAGCGAGATATAGAATTATTGAAGTATATATCTTTCAGTACTGCTATCGTATTTATGACTGATCCTTTAAAGTGGAGACGATATCTAAAGTGTGCAGAGAGAACGGTTACATCATGGACGCACAGGTTGTTTTTAGTTGTGATGCGAAAGTTTTTAAATATGATGGACACTCTAATGGATATAGGGCACTCCTAAATGAACCCTGTCACATGCGGCTTATCTCCACGGAGCAATTTCCTGGTTTTAGGACAATGCAGATGCTGCAGATCCTTACACCTCAATCATACAAGGTAAACAAGCTGGCCTATGCAAATCAAATCGCTTAACTTGCTTAGTAGCAGTAGACCTTGGTATAACTCTGATTAGTTGCATGTGACGGAATTACATCAACATCAAATTGCATCAAAAAATAACGAGGCCAATACTTAATCTAAACATAACTATTCTCGATGTTTACTTTCACCAGAAGTTGTTTTGTATGTACTCAGAGCATGGTGTCTGCCACTTCAGGTAAGTCAGGGGGGGGGGGGTATCAAGAATGTCACTGGAAGACAGAAAATGTCAGCGAAATGTAAAGGAAATGAAGCACATCCTTCAATGTTGCCAAGGAAGTTTCAGGGAATTTTGACTAATCTACAATGAATTTTTAGATAGCCTTTCAAGGTGTCTATCCATTCTGGTGTGCTATATGTGTTACTTGCTCTGTGTTTGTTTCTCAAATTATTCATGGCTCTGTTTCTATCAGAGGCGTACAGCACATTCATTCAGATTACAATATTAAAAGTTAAATGCTCAACCACATCAAAGAAGAGAATGATAACATGACAGGAAACTGTCAGGGAAAATCTATAGAAGCGATACGGAGGAACATGACAGTTGCATGCACCAGATTGTTGCTTTGAAAATCATCTTCACGCAGCTCATTATTGTAGTATGTGCATTAGTGCATGCACAGTATGTGTCTGTATAATGATTTCATTTGTGCACACCTGACAACTGCCGTCTTGCAGGTACAAAATCTCATCGAAAAACTGCTATGCTCCTCAGTGTTTCATAGAAGCCTATCTAGTAGCATGGTTGAGTTGGCAGACACCTCAAAGAGAGTTCGTTCTAGAATGAATTAGTTGTAAATCCAATAAGTTTGATTGCTTGGTTGATATACATTCAGATTTTTTTGTCACTTCCCTTCAGATCTTAACTTATGACTGATTTAGTTCATTGCTATGAATTCTAGCACTTACAGTACTTGTTTGATTGATTATCAGCTCATTCTTGAGATTGATTTCAATGGTGAAGTTGCTCTTCAACAATCACGTGACATGTCTCAGAACATATTGATGATAAAAACTTCCCATGGGACTGAATGTTACATGTTTGTAACAGTTGGGGAAGTTGGTAAAGTTCTTGAATTTTCACAGTGGTTGTGCAAGTTCACAAATACAAAAGGTAACATATATATGTATGCTTTTTTATGAAGTTTGATATGAAATGGCTGTAAACAGTGCCATATTTTGAAAACATTATTTGTTATTCACCCTTACCATTATTTAGCTCTGTAACAAAATCAGTGGTGTCAAACATATGATTAATGGGCCAGATCTTGGCTACAAGATGGTTTAATATGGCAGCAACTCTTGTAGAGCAATAACTTTTGATAATGTAGACCACCTGATGTAGACAATCTATATGTGTTAGTAACCATGTGGTTGGAGTGCTTGACTGATGATTGGAACATCAATGGTTCAATACAAACCCTCAGATCATACTTGGAATGCTCACTCAATGTCCTCCCAACCACAAATGGTTACCTGGTGGCAGCACTTGTGAAGTTAAAGGTGGGGAGAACAGGAACTGGCCACCCTAACTCACTATGCAGATGGCCCAGGATAAGTTAAGTTCCCTCTTTAACATGTGTACCCAAATGTACAGAGTCATATATGAGACTGACCTTTACTTTTTTGTAAAGTAAAAGCCCTTTTGCTTCTGTGAGGTTAGATTCAATTTATCAACTAATATCTTACTATGCCATTTGAGATAACCAGCATTGGCTACAGTATCTTATGAATCTTTGGGATAACATGCTTTTGTGAGCAAGTTTCTGTCAGTAGTGAAAAACATATCAGCCCAAAGTATGTTGAGAATAGCTACCTTATTTTGATGTACAAGGAACAGTACCACTGGTGTATTTGGACCACACTGTACACAAGAGATATGATTTTCCTTTTTGCTTCAATTTATCAATAGTTTTCCTGATTTGCATCGAACACTATACTATTGCCTCAATATTTTGTCTGGGAGGTGCCTTTTTACCATTCTACAGTTTAAAACTTTAATATTTTCTGCTTCATTGGGCCCAATCTTTTTGGGTTTTTCTATCTCATTTGACAAAGTTGCCAATACCCCAGTTTTAAAGTCATGTCATTAACCTTATGCACTTGTGCAGGTGCCAAATTTTAGTGGAAATTGCAAATCTTCATTAATTCAACTATCTGGCTGTAAATGTGCGTTTGAGGCATATGTATGCATGTGTGCATATGTATATGTGTGTTTTTTGGTGTGTTTGGGTGGTGTGCTTTAAATATAATTTCTACAATGATAAGTAGGTATTAGATAGATCTTTACTGCTTTGAATCAAGCATAGGTTAAATTGCAAGCTTTAAATCTCTTTGTAAAGGAAAAATTATAGCTGGTAATTTTAAAAGGAAATAAGAATCAGGACAATGATGAAGAGAGTCCACATGACTTCAGTATATTCCAATATTTGACTATTCTGTAAGTAAGACTGTTGAATTGCAACTATACATCACTCTTGGGTCCTTAACCCTATAAAGCATGCTTACGATCAAGTTATGTGTGTTGAGACCACAGGATTTAGAAAGAATGAAGAGTATAAGTGTGGCAAAATAGCTGACCCAAGCAGGATTCGAATTCGTGACCCCTGGCTAATCCAAGGGCTATATATATATATATATATATATATATATATATATATATATATATATATATATATATATATATATATATATATATATATATATATATATATATATATATATATATATACATATATATATACATATATATATATATATATATATATATATATATATATATATATATATATATACATTTGAAGCTATTTGAGTGTATAAATATATATACATACATATATATACATTATATACATATATATATATAAAACATATATATATAATATATATATATAATATATATATATATAATATATATATAATATATATATATATATATATATATTATATATATATGTTATATATATATTATATATATATGTTTTATATATATATATGTATATTATGTATATATATGTATGTATATATATTTATACACTCAAATAGCTTCAAATGTATATATATATATATATGTACAAATTCTTTATTTGCGATAGGAATATCCTTTTCAGCGTGCTCGACATGCTTACAGAGTGCTCCATATTTAAAGTTGGCTGGTAGTAGTAACTAAGTTCTAATTAAAATCAACTATTTGACCAAACCAGAAGACTACCAAAATCTACTCGACAAGAACGTAACAAAATCATACAAGAAGGCTAGCACTAAAAAACCAGACGACGTAACCAATACAGACAAAGATATTGCAAATAAACTAAAGCTCGACGACCGTATCGAAACCACACCACGCAATGCACCATGCATCACACTAAAAGATCATAAAGATGACTTTACGAACAAGCCCTAATGCAGACTTATCAACCCAACTAAACCTGAAATTGAAATAATCAGCAAACAAATATTGGACCGTATTAACAAGAGCATACTACAATCTACTAAAGTAAACTTATGGAGAAGTACCACCGACACAATCAACTTGTTTAAAGCCATACCTGACAAATACAACCACGCCTTCATCACCTTTGACGTATGCGAATTCCATAACCGAAAAACTACTGGCTAAAACATTAAACTACGCATCAACGTTGACCAGTATCACCAAAGAAGAAAGGCATATCATCATCCTTGCAAAAAAATCCCTGCTATACTACAGAGATTCTCCATGGACTAAAACAAGCACCAATGATATGTTTGATGTGACTATGGGATCATATGACGGAGCCGAAACATGTGAGCTTATAGGCATATATATGCTATCATTAATCAAGCCCATGCTGCATGATCAAATTGGATTATACAGAGATGACGGCCTAATAGCTTGTAATGCAAAGTCTAAAGAAATAGAAAAAATCAAGCAAAATATTGCCAAGATCTTCAAGTCAAACAGTCTAAAGATCACAATCGACGCCAACAAAAAAATCGTTAACTTTTTAGACGTAACCTTCAACCCAGCAAATGGCACCTACAAACCATACATAAAACCTAACAACACACTTCTTTATGTACACAGTCAAAGCAACCATCCACCATTGTTACTTAAAAAAATACCACTAAACATTAACAAGAGACTATCAAACATTTCATTTAACCAGGACGTCTTTAATGAAACTATTGCACCATACCAAAAAGCACTCGATGAAAGCGGATACAATCATAAATTAGTTTATAACCAAAATACTAACAAGACAAGGATCAAACCAAGAAAACGCAACATTCTCTGGTACAATCAAACATAATCTACCAAGCAACAGTAACTAGAAACACATCAAATAAAACGTATATAGGACTGGCTACCAACTTTAAAGAAAGATATAGAAACCACTTGACCTCCTTTCGACACCACAAACGAAGAAATGATACAGAACTGTCTAAACCTGTATGGAACTTGAAAGATAAAAACAAAGCATTTAACGTAAGTTGGAGAGTCATAAAAAAATGCAAACCTTACGATAATATTAGTAAAAAATGTAATCTATGCCTTTGCGAAAAATTTATAATTATTTGTAAAAAAACACCTATGTGGCCTTAATAAACGCAATGAACTAGCAACCCCGTGCCAGCACTGAAATAGATACACACTAAGAAATTTCGAAGCAACTGTCATTTAGCAACCTTTTTCGACTTAAACTCGTCAGTATGATGTTAACGGTTATTCATTGTAACTTGCTGATGATTGTGATCATGTTATGATCATACGAAGCAAATTTGTAGCAACAAACAATGAGTGTCTTTGTTTCAAAGTCTTGATACAATTATTGATACAATATATTTATATATATATATATATGCATGTATATATTTATCTTTAATGTGTTTATTTACCTATATATTTTGAACTTTGCTGATTTGTTTGCAATGGAAAGTAGACTGTTATCTTGTAGTATGTATATTATGTATCCATATTTGTTATATCTGACTTCTTGATTGTGCTTTTAAGGCATGAGTGCTCAACCTCAAGAGTTCTACCCAAGCACCCATCATATGCAAAGAATGTCTATGCCCATTCTGCCTCAGAGTGCATTCAATCAAGCTGATCAGTTGAGGGCATCAGACATGAGAGCATCAAATATGATTCCAGGTGTCCCTTATCCTCAGCAACAGGGTGAACTTCAACAACCTTTCTTTAATCTAAGAAATCATCATCCTTCTTATCACCAGAGAACGTTTTTTGATGGTTTTAGAGAGAAACCTGAGGATATTACATTGGAGAGGGTCTCCTCTTCACCTGTAATTCCAAGTTTGGAGTTTAATGATTATAAGGAGCAAAGGATATCACACAACCTTCCTCCCAGACTAAAGTCACCAGTGGGGGCAAAACCAAGTGAAGAAGTTTGCTTTGTTAATACACAGGCTTCAGGAAGTGAGTTAACTTTGAATGCAGTAAATACCATCCCTGTGTCAACAGAGCCAGTTAGAGGTAAAGAATCACCAATCAAAGGAGATGTTGTGGAATCACAAAAGGTCTCTCAGTCCACTGGAGATGTATTGAAAGAAGAATCAACAGGTACGTCTTTTACATGATTTTCCAATCAAATGTATGAAAGTAATAGATGCTTCCTGTAAATTTGAAAAGCCACAGCTCTTGGCATTCAAATACACCTCAAGAAATGGAAACTCATTGTCCAAATTCCTCTCATTGTGAGGTTTGATAGTGCGAGGATAGGTGATACTGAAGTTGACAGCAAATTGTTTTGTTGATTAATTTTAAAGAAAAATGCCAGCTTAACATGTTGGTAAAATATTTTTCTTTTCTTGCTTAATTTTGCCCCCTAAAATTTTCTTCAAAATTATGATGGGAAGATGTCATGTGACACTGCGACGTAGAAATGCACAGTATATGATTTTCAGATAACGCGCTCGTAAACAAATGTTAAGAAAATATCACTTTAGTCTCTGTAAATGATATGTAGATTTTATATATTTCTTGTAAATTACTAGTAAAACTATTAAGATGTCTCTCTGCGTTTCCCATGGATGTACACGGAAAGTAAGAGCTGCGGCGATGACCAAGAGAGAATGTAGTATCCGTTAGATTTTCAGAGGATAGAGTAGTCATAAAAGTCTGGATTGCGGATGTAAAACGCGAAAACTTTGTTGAAAGTTGGCATTCAAAGGTTTGCTTATATGATCGTTTCTCAGATCTCCTAATCTAGGTAGCTCTGTATCCACTTATCTTTTATAAGGAGTAATTATAATATTTATACAATTTATTTATAGTTGGTTTGAGGGATAGCTGAAACTAATGAAGGCCAACTTTACGCTACTGACAGGTTCTATAATAACTAAAATGAACGGTATTGAAAGAAAACTGTATCTAGCACCTAGACATTGTCCTAGAAGTTCCTTAGTTTGGATCTACAGTATTTGACAACATTTCAGTTCTAAACGTTTCTTGATAATTCCTTAGCTCTGACCGCACAACCAGTGCTATAGATATTATGGCTGCGTTTACACGAGTACTTAAGAACGGTTCTATATGGAACCTTTCCGTAGAGGTACGGGTAGGCCTCCCGTTTACACGATGTCTTGGGACCGTTCTGTGCAGAACCGTTTCTTTCCATGCACTCACGCTTGGGTAGTTCCACATTTATAGCCTACAAATGATCTCCCATTGCTTCATTTCTAAGCCTACCTGAAGAGAACCGTTCTGGATGTTTACACGAGAACTTTTTGGTACGGTTCCAAACGGGACCTACTTTCTAGGTGGACCCGTTTGGGTACGGCTCCAGTTCTGTTTGGAACTGTTCCATCAGTTGCCGTGTACACGCAAAGCCTATCCGTACCTTTTTTGGGTACGGTTCCATTTAGAACCGTTCCCGTGTAAACGCAGCCTATAAGTAGTCGGTGTCAGGGCAGGTTTAAAAAGTTTCCACTGCAGTACAATTTATGTCTTTAACCTCATAAGCAATACAAAAGAAAATGCTTTCCGTTCTGCTTTCGTTATCACTGGAATTCTTTTCATTGACTTACAGAATTTTTAAGAACCTTTCCAACCCCCCCCCCCCTCCATCTATTCGGGACTTCAGAGTAGGTTCCTGATACAGCAGTTCCTTATGAAAGCAACACGTATAAATGGCGTTGAGAATAGAGCCTCAGCCTCATGCTATCCTCACATAACCGTATATCCTTGAATTGTCCCCCTCGAAAAAGCTTCTATACTAAAACTTGAAATCGTTAATAAACCCCCTCGAATGTGCCCCCACTGTAGGGGATGAATTTGGACTGTTATTTTACTATTATGAAGAAAAGGCGTTATTTGTCAGATAATGTTAAAAGACCCCATTTAACGTGCCCTCCCCTTCAATAGCTCCCATGCTATATATATAGAAAATAAGCAATCCCCAGTGGGCTAATTCAAGAATTTGCGGTATTTGTATAAATCAAAATTGACAGGCCTACATGTGGTGCTGGCAAAAAGAGAATGCGTTCAGAGAGAATGCATTCTTTGCTAGTGTTACTCGGGGGCAACTTGTGTCGACGGTTGTCTGTCTCATGTAACATTTGACTGGTATGCAGCGCAGCGTTTTCTACTCGTGTAACGGTTGCCTAAAGCAGGACTCTGTTCTACTTTTTGGAACAGTTACCAGCTGTTTTCCAGCCATTGCGCCATGTAACATCGCATGGATTTTTGCGCCTTGCAATGCATAAGTGCGTTAGGCGCATGTGCACTTTAAGGTTATCATCACTGAAAATAGCATCATCGATTGCAAGTTACAGAAATCGTTGCAAGTTGCAGAAATTGTTTCCACGAAAGATCCCTACAGCTAGTGTTACAGGGGGAAAGTTTTCATGGCAACTTGCGTCGCACTGGTAAGAGAAGGGGTTGCAAAGAACAGGGGCAAAGTTTGTAATAGCAAATTAATAGGCATTATCAATAACCAATCAGAAGCCCGAACTGTAACATCGCTTTGTTTATATTTTGCATGCCACCCCCTCTAACAATGGGGAAAACATAGTCATACAAAAAAGGCTGTTGTCAGTACATACCTGCTTGAAACTCTGCCAGTGTTTGGTAGCAATTTTCTAAAGAGATAAGTTATGAATTCCTCGCGGCCGTAAGCGGTAGCTTCATGGACTTTTTCTGCGGCGACCTCTCAATTTGACTCTTCCTACAATGTAGTTCAGATAGGTCTAAGCACCCAGGGAAAGTGGCCCCAACCCAAAAAGAACTGTCCATAATTCACATCATTACCGCAGAATTTTTGAAGGGAACCCTTTCTCAACGGCCTCTTCTTCTCCTTTTATATCTCATTAGACTTTTAAAAGCTGCAACGTACTTGGTTTACGCTGTACCCACATACAGCAAGAGGGAACACTGAGTAATCTGGTTCGAGGACCGATCAATGACTTTGTCCCAGTTAGGGGTGAAATTTCAAGTTAACTTTATATCGCTACAAAGGCTATTTTAGAGCAGTACTCTCCAGTCCGGAATAGAAGGGGGTGGCAATAAGCGGGGGGGGGGGGGGGTTGGAAAAAAGTCTCAAAGTAAATAAGCGGGGGGGTTGCAATAAGCGGGGGGAGGTGGAAAAGCTCCAAGGTGAATGTCTATGGGGTGGGCTGTTATTAATGGATGTGGACAGAAGTCCAACATATGCACTGGATAAAAAACTTTTAACTTTTTGAAAAACAATTTATTGCGTTTATTACATATTTCTAGCATGCTAAAAATGTGTCTATAATCGGCGTTCAGAATGACATCATCATTGGCACAACTGTCGGCTGAGTTGTCAGTGCTTCTTGCAGCAATTACGCATTTCACGATAGCATTTTTTCAGCACAACAAACATTCACAACGAGTTACTTTCTCCGGACAATTCTTGGTCTGGTTGGGAAAATGTCCTCTTGGCTCAAAATTAATAAGCGGGGGGGGGGTTGCAATAAGAATGTCCTGGTGTTCATTTTTCGAAAAAATAAATAGTCGGGGGGGACGTCTATTCCGGACTGGAGAGTAGACACACTTAGGTTTAATTTTCTACATGAGGTTACTTTTTTATCAGATGTTTGTTTATTCTCCAAGCTTTTACTGTAGCTCACCACATAGAATTTTGTTCCGGACGTGACATGGGGTATACCATTGCTATACCTAGAGTGTTCGAATAAGTTAATAAAAAATATTATTTAACATAAATTTAGCTGTGCATTTCAATTTGCAAGTGTCACAAATATCAATATGTTCTTTCAGAAGTGGAAAAATGCCTACAATTTATGTCGCTCTGCTCAACTTTCTAAAGAATATATAGGATCTGCTGGGGTAGAATGGGTAACCCGGGGTAAAGTGGGCAAGTGAATATTTGCATCATTATTATTGACTTATGACCATGACAAGGCAAAGTTTCTTTTTTCTAACTTGGTAGGATACCTCTCTATAAGAAATCACATAAATTATGTTTGAAAGAAAGACAACATGTGATTAATTTGCGAAATGGTCAATTACCCATTTTACCCCGGGTTACCTACTTTACCGCAGCAGACCCTATAAGTTTTTTATTTACCTCCAAAGTAATCCATCTGTACAATTACTTTTGTCAGAAATGTGCAATATTTATAATTCTTAAGCTGATGTGAAATAATTAAAAAATAACTGATTGGTGCTTTCTGAAATATTTTTGATAAAATATTGTCACGTCCGGAACGCTCTGGATATGACAAACTACTTTGTGCAGAAGTATGCACTTTCATGAACCCTATATCATAAAGTAAAGGAATCGGGTATTATGTATTCAAATTTACACCATCTGAAATGCAATTTCAAACCTTAATTCCATTTTAAAAGCTAGGAGCTTAAAAGAAAGATAGGAACTGCTTTATGATCGACATAGCTATGGCCTCTGATAAGAATATATCGATTAAAGAGATAGAATAGCTGTCAAAGTACAAAGATCTTGAAATTTGAGTAGTGGGAAATGAAAATATTGTTAAAAGTATCCATGAAGAAGATTGGGCTTTTTTCGTAATCAACTGATGAGTGAACAAGTAGCAGTTCACCATCAACAATTTTACAATTAACCATACTGAGTAGAATGAAGTTAATATCACTTATATACTTGACATATTTTGGTCTAGAAGTTTCCTGCTATGTTCAGTCACAGATATACTTGGTGTGATTAGGCCATTTTGATTAGGCCTTATGTGTGTTCTGGAATGTTCAAGAATTGAACGAATGTTTTAGTATGGTCTGGTTGGAGTGTATTCTCGTCAGATGTCTACAGTTTCAATTGTAATGGGAGCACTTGCAATAATAAAGAAAGGCTTTGAGACTGACGTAAATAGAATTACTGTACACATACGAATTGAATGGTTGAAGAAAACTGCTCTGCTCCGAAGCACTCACATCTTGAGAAGAATACGTTCAGATTGCTGCTTTGGAGCCAAATGATAAAGCACATACTTATGGTCATTGGCATATATGTCAACATTATCAGGTAGAAGTCCCTTAGAAATGGTATTAGCATACACCAGCTGAAGTTGTTGAAGGAAAAGATACGGTAATAGTAAGAGGTATGCCTATTAGCCCAGATATGCTTTATCTGCCTATGCCTTAATCTGTCATCTACTACCACAGATAAAAGATTACGGCAACCAGGCCACACACTATAATTGAAGGGAAGCTTACAGCCGTTTTGTGTACGTCAGTTTCTTTGTAGTGTGGTCTTATTGTTAGGGCAAATCAGGAACGATTTATTGGGGGCAAATGTAGAAGGAGAGCTATCTAGACTACCCCCTTTTAAGAGTTCGTTTTCTCACTTGGACTCTTCAAGTAAACAATGGTGAATAGGTGCTAATTGGCCAATCATAGGACCAAATAGACGCATTATTCATCATATCACGTGCACCAGCATCTGGCCATATATTTCGGTTCACCTTTCGGTCGTTATCCGACGTTTCATACTCTAAGGAGTGTCAGACGAAAAAGCTTTCAGTATGCTAAAAGAATGTTCCCGCTTTTTCGTGCTATAGTGAAGTGCTGTAGTACCAGCGGACTTTTCACGTACTCCCTTTTAGTGCAGAATTGCGCCCTTGGCAAATAGGGAGCTCCATTTTTACAGTTGAAAAAGAAAAATTTGCCCTACTGAAGTATCACGATTTTACTAGCATTCCCTTTTCATGTATGCTGACAGATCTGGACAATCGAAAATCTTTCGAGCTTTCTATGTAGTCTCTTCACTTGTGACAACTCAGCTACTCTTTTGCCGAATTCAGAAGTGATTTACCAACTTAAGGCAGAAAATTTGGTATTGGTATCACAGCCCACACCTCATGGTAAACTCATCCTTGCATACTCTATTCCTATAGCTACTCTTAGAACACAAGGAATCAAAGTAAATTTCTGACAGAAGTGACAAATTTTGTAAGTTCCGAATTGAACTTTTGTTTGAGGGTGTGACAGAACTAGCCTGACTGACAATGGTTTTCGTGTGTTAACACGATTGGTTTGAGAAAAATGAAAGAAGCAGGGAAAGGGAGGGTAACGTTACTTTGTTACGTCATTGTGTGGAGGGTGATGAAGGCTTCTGCTACGTTTCCGAAGAGGAAGGGGATCCTAAACAGTACAGGATTTGCGTTACTCAATTGTTTCCTGAACCCTTAACTCTTCTGTCATAATCTAGCATGTCTTGCCTGTTGTCTTCTTTCAAGCTGCTGAAGGTTTCAAAGAGGCATAATGATAGCGAAGTAAGTTCTAGTAGAAATATGTGCCCGCCTCTATTTTGCTACATTCCTGTTGGACGTGAATGGCAGTCTTTTCCTAGCATATGGCAACAACCTGTTGAATGATGCTGAAGTTATTGCTGTTTTCAAATGTGTCATTGGTCATCAATTCATATGAGACAAATGAAGACAACATAAAACAACGTTTTATTTCACTTTGCAATTTCTTCCGTGCAACAGTTCTATCCAACAAGCTATATATCAGTTTCGTTTAAGCCTAAAAACTTAGCAAAAGTTTAATATTCACATCGAAATTTGCTAGACTCTCAATAGGTACTGTGAGAAATATTTTGAAATTTGGAAAACAGCTTCAACACTAAATCCTTAGATAGAGTGGTACAAAACGCTAGCTGAAAAATTACAGCACTTTTTATCGTTCCATCCAACTGGTTATAATATTTGCGAAATATCTAAACTTCGAAAGTAAACTGCCTGGCTTTGAATTTAGAAATTTCAGCATACCTTTTTGATGAAATGGAAATGTGACTCACCTTCGAAGGAACTGAAAAATTTTTGTTTGTTCTCAAAGTATCGATTTCCGTCCAACAGGAAATGGAGGCTTTGAAGCCGGTCCCTTGCTAAGGCTCCTGAAAGCGTTCTCCGTAAGTATAGTGGTACACTTTTTGATTTGATCCAGGTTGAGGCACGTTGTGTCTGAAAAAATCAGACTTCAAGATTGTGAATGGAGCCCTAGTGAATTCTCTTTGCTGGGCTAGTTGTACCCTGTACTTCGGTTCGTGACCCTTTGGGTATCCTGGACAGTTCTTCCTTTATAGGTAGGTATGACTCAGCGCATGTGAAGGCAATCCATCTATGAGAAGGAAGGCCCTAGTATAAAACCAGGAAGGATGGAGTTCCTTTGTGGCTCTTGGTACCTGAGTCATGTCTTAGTTGGCAATCTATCTTGTGTTGCTTTGTACAATAGACACACTATGGAAGGAAAAACCCTACGGAATAAGCCATACATACACCCACTATCCTGAAACAGAATAAAGTATATTCATATGGCATCACACTCAGTGATGGGCCCGGCCGGGGTCGAAAAATCGGCGACTGAAGCATATTCCTCAACAGAAAGCCTGCTTAGTAACCAGAACCGGGAAGACTCCAATCCTGTCCCTTCAGATATAGCATCACAACAAAATAGAACAAAAGAAAAAGAACTGAAAGGACTCGAGAAGAATACAGATTTGCACTGCTTGCTTAGTAACGTGGAAACAAACTGTGCAGCTAGAAAGCACCAAATTCGGCTAAGCCACAACAGAGATATCAGAACTTTCATTGATGCAAACAAGCAAATGTCAGAACAAATACAAAGAATAAATCACTCACTGGTATAGAAATTCAACATAGTAAGGAAGAAATTAGACTGCTGATCATCATTGAAAATATAGAATATACCGCAGAAGTGCCAAGTATTAACGAAGAGCTGCATCAACACCAGTAACAAGTACTTTAGTTGGATAGATGTCTGAGAGCTTAGATTGGCTAAAGAAGAAAGAAATGCATCAAACTTTATCTAGTGTTTGACGAAAGTAGAATAAAATTGTGAAAATTCCCATCTTGTGAAATATATGTTTGGAAGATTGCTATCCTTGAATTGAAAGGGACCTTAAGACATATGCTGTAAAGCTAATTTTCTAAAAGTTTCACCTTTAAAAGAATCTCACAATAACAAGATTGCTGCATTCAAGTGTATTGTAGAAGAATCATTGTGGGCAAACAACTACTTTTTATATGACAAGAACGATATTGCTGGTGCAGTGAATAATTGTCTCTGCTCAGTTGATATGAATCGTTCATATATAATTTTCCTAGCTGCAAATTGTCTTCTGCCAAGTGACTCGTGTAAACGAACTAAATGTGTAAATCTGTTTCACGATTATTAAGATGATAAAATCAGAGATGCATTCCCAACGTTGGCACATCACTCAGCTTTAGAATCAACAAGAATCTATGCTTCACCTTTTGTATCATATAGCATAACACCCCAAATCATGCCCTTGCTTTTCCTTTCGACGCATTATTGGCGAGTATAGCTTTCGTTTGCAAGCAAGGTCTTACCAATTGTATCATGTGAAATGGCATGTAAAGTCCCACTGCTCTTTGTTATTGTGCTACTTGAATGTTGTACAGCCCATTCTTTTTTCTATTTGGTCTATTCCCGTTACATATCAAGATTTGAGATACAAGGGGGAAATTTGTAATTGTAGGCATTTCTATTTGGCTTGAAGTGTGAGCATATCTGTGAGAACTGGATAACATATAACAGTTTGAATTACTATGTTTTTGTTTGTGTAATGTTTTTGATTATGACAATCCAATGTCTAAATGTCACCGTCTTTATGTGGTAATTTTGCAGAAAATTTGTGCCGTATGCTTGTGGACGCAATAAAGGATGGGAGTGAAGAGAAGTCCAGCAAACTTGCAGTGATACTTGCAAAAAGAAAATCCAAGTTAGCAATTCCAGAAATCAATGATGAAGTTGAGAATAAAGGGGTAGAAACGTCAATCAAGGTGACAGTCCATGTAGAACATAAGCAATGCAAATCTCCGACGTTGATAAAGCTTGACGTAGATCCAAATAAAACTGATATCTTCGCTTTGAAAAAGTTGGTAAGCACTATCTCCCTTACAGATGCTCTATGTCTAGTATTCTGAAGAAATTCAAAGTTCTTTTTGTATTTATCTTTTTTGCATGTTTCATCACCAAATATTAGGATTGGGCTTTATTTTAAGCAAATATAGCCCATGTTATTTGTGCTATTTTCTAGTGACTGTTTTTAATGCTGTTTGTTGTTTGTTGTTCTTTGCAAAGCCCTTTAAAATAATACCTTTTGTGCTAATCTATATGAATATTAATTGTAACATCATAGCAAATAACGTTTTCTAATGTCTTCTAGATGCATAGAAGGTACAGATTTCCCAGTAAAGCTCAAAGGTGGATTATTGGTAAAAGGTTGCCTAAGGACAGTGAAACTTTGAAAAGTCTAGATGTGAAGACTACTGGAACTGTGATATTTTTATATTTGCTTTCGGTAAAGGATGCTGGTCTGGGGATGGAGTGTATACCAGCTGTAGAGGATCGATCTAGTGATAAAGCGCCCAGCTTGCCTCCACGCGATTTTCAACCTGATGGACTTGCAGGAGTTCCGCCTCTCAATGCAAGATTTCATAAATATGCTACTGTTCCCATCAACTCACAAAAAGAGCTTGATTCCCAACACAACCCAGCTAGGCTTCCTTTTCCCCAACAGGAAAGATCTATCGATGCAGTTGAAGACTTTGTTATAGAGAATGAACAAATGCCAGCTGCCCAGTTTGCAGATAATCCACACGCTACGTTACCTAATTTGGATGGTTTGGGGGCTGATAGAGCTCATTCACATCCGCAGCCCATATTTAAGCGCCAAAATCAAGGTTCACATGTTTTTTTGATGATCAATTTGATACTGTCTGTTGGTATAATCTTACTTGAACTAAACCCCTGCACTGTAATACTTTGTCGTGGATAGTTTTGAATCAGCTTCAATTATTTATGCAAACAGCATTGTTGGGAAACTGTGTTTTTCAGGCAGGAAGATATATTATTTCTGGTAGTAGCTGTCATTCACTTGGTTGAAAGGAGCTTGTGTCAGGAATCAAAAGATTTATGTACTTTTAGAAGTTCTGTCCGTACGGCATATTATCGACTATTCCCTTTTTAGTATGTGTGATGCAATCTTTTCACCCAATATGCATTGTAATAGACAGCGTTCGTGCATTCTTCTTTCCAGGCTGGACATGCCCATTCTGTACTTTCGTTAACATTCCAACCCGACCTGGTTGTGAGGTATGTTGCAACAGTCGGCCAGTTGACTACAAAATGCCTCCTAATTTTGAAATCGATGAAGGAGAGAGACAGCGTTTGGAAAATGAAGCCCTTCAAGACCAATTAGCACACAACGTAAGTGATATCTATCTATCAATAGGAAAGTCAATATTACACAAATTCCTAGATTACTAGATCTTATGATATATAAGATGAGTTGAATACATTATGTAGAGCTATGGATCTATTTAAACATTGTAATAATAAATAAATAGTACGAATTTTCCAGCGCGATTAAGCTATCAACATAATATTACTGCAATGAATACTTGTCCTACATAAGAAGAAAAGAGAAGAAAATGATGTAACAATATGGCTAACATTTTATACTTCACAATCCATTAAACACCCATACGTATGCTAGGTTGATTGTCGTAGGCTAGTTCATCCTTAGAAATTATATATCTTTCCCCTTGAACGTTCCTTGCAGTCGGACGTCCATGCGCCTATAGGTAATCTGTTACAAAACCTTGCCTTTTCGCGCAAATTCAGGCTGATACTTGGCATACTGACTAAATATCTGCTGTTTCTTATTTCTTTTTTATGTGCATGCCGTATGAAGTGACTTTGTAACCATATCAATCTTAAAACAACCTATACAACACTGCCTTCAAGGATTGCTATGTATGGAAGTTATCGGACTTTGTAGAGCATCACATATATCGTTATTCAAGATGGTATGAACCAATACACCTGCTCGTTTTATATGTTCGGTGTTTCGGGTGACAAGGTACTACATACCTTTGAGCTCGTGCCACTTAGCTTCATAGCACGGCCATGAAGAGCAGCTAACTTTCTGGATTGACTGTCCATTAGTTTTGAATTTATGATTCCATAATGTGAAAGAACAGGTACAATCATTGTGACACAAAGCTTATATGCAGATTTGATATCTAAGAAGCATCCTGGCTTCGACAAACAAGACTTAGCCTGCTAGAAATTCGTTTGTAGCTGGGTTCAGAATTGGTGTTTAGATTTGACTTTGGTTTACTTCCACTCATTAATTTCTGTATGAAGTTATAGTTTCGATTTGTGTCCCCCTGTATCGAACACTTACCTCCTCATTTGGTCGCTTTAGACACATTGGAGTCCTAAAAATCAGCACCTCCTTTTATCTTTCTCAGTATCTAGAATGAGCCAACTCATATGTATATATTTTCCTTGTCTTTTCATTCGTGAGGATTTTTCTCCGATTTGTAGCATACTTGTCCACACGATGAACAGCCGGATCATTATCATGTTTGATAATATTTGTATATGTTACATTGATTATATCATTAAAGAATAGAACAAATTGTCCAAGGACTGAGCCCTGTGGAAAATCAGATTTTAGACATTGAGCCTCTAGTAGTACAAAATTTCAGCTATGGAATCTCTCTACTAGTCGATTAGATGAATGATGATAAGCTGTGGTCTGAGTACCTCTCGTTCCCATGAGAGCCCCGTTAGGGCTACGCATAGTGGGCTTATAAGGGGGAAATAGGGTAAAAAAATTTTCTCTACTTTGGCTTTTGGCATGCACTGAGATGTCTACTGATCTCAATTCATGCTATTTAAGTTCATTCTGAGGGCATATAATGATGCAAACTTGCCTGCAATTACCAATATTCACTCTTCGAAAATAGAAAATCCCAATTTGGTACCATGAATGCTGAAGCCACGATTGCAAACTAGTTGTTATAAAAGTGACTTTTGAAATACACCACCATAGCAAAATTGTTGCCTAGATTCCAAATTTATGGTCTAAATTGTCCTTTAATGTTGCACCTATTAGGTAGAGGCTCTGAACTACTACCAACTCAATATTTTGAGTCCACTTTTATCTATTTGATCATAGATTTTACTGTTGTGGGCCGCTACGGATATGGGGTCCCCAAGTCAACTTTTAGAGGGAACCCTCAGCTTTCAGAGAAACGGTGGATCATTTCTAGGGATTCTCTGGGAGGCACATGGCAGCATTCAGAAGTCAAACGCCGATTCTTGCCAGTGCTCTAAGCCAAATATTCATCCTATCTCTATCACAGGGGATATTTCCTGATAGTTGGAAAATTGCAAAGGTCGCTCCTGTTTATAAAAGTAGTCCAACTGATGAGCAGTCAAATTACAGACCCATCTCTGTCTCACTTGTTGTTGCTCGTCTATTCGAAATGTAGTTTTTGACCAGATGTACTCCTTTCTTAATGATAACAAGCTCATTTGTTGAAATCAGTCAGGCTTTAGGTCGTTATAGTCAGTTGTCGGTTGCCTGCTGAAGTGCACGAATGATTGGTATCTATACATAGACAAAGGCAGTATTACATCAATCACATTTATAGATCTAAAGACGGCCTTCGACATTGTAAATCATGAGATTCTTCTCGACAAGATTTACTTCTATAGAATAGAAGATAAGGAATTGTGCTGGTTTAGGTCTTACCTTTCACACAGAAGCAGTGTTGTAGGGTAGGTGGGCAGATCTCCACATTTGAGGACGTAGCATGTGGGGTACCACAAGACCCATTCTTAGGGTCTCTTCTCAATGACCTACAACTATCTTTAAATCACTCTGAGGTGAAAATGTATGCAGATGACAACTGCATCTCATTTTCTTCGGACTCGGTCTCAGACATAAGCAAACTTTTAATTCTGATTTCTGGTTAAAAGGTACACCGACTTCTGTTTTTCCACTTAGTGAATCAACCCCCCCCCCCCCCCCAATTCTGCAGTACTGTTTTCTGTTACTAGGATGACTGAAGCCAAGAAGGTGCCCACTGCTGAATATCAGAGTACTCTAAATTTTTGCAGAGAAGATCATGATCAACAGTGTCAAATGCTTCTTTGGGATCGATGAATACTGAGACCACCATTTAGCCATTATAGGGAGAGTTGAGATTGGACGGTAATTTGATTTTTCAGTCTTATCTTCACCCTTAAAAATGGGCAACCCTTAAAAAGTCTGGAAAATGGCTAATTTCGAGAGAAGTGTTAAAAATGAAAGCTAGAGAGCTCTCGATAAAATGCATTGCAAGCTTTAGAAAATAACTAGATATTTTATCACTTCCAGAGCGATTTGATGTTTTGATTTTAACCATTGCTTCTTTGATGTCTTGTACACCTATCTCCTTAAAATTAAAGTACTTATTATGAGGGTTCAGATTGTATTTCCTTGTGACCATTGGATTTGGTACAGCTTCAATCTCGCTTGCGAGGTCCTTGCCAACTGAACAGAAATAGGCATTCATAGTATTCGCTATATCGTGCCTATTAACAATATCCCGACCGGATTCTTTCATGTCGATCTTTTTCGATTTCGATCGCTTGTTAATGACCTGGTTATCTGTCCTCCATTACTCCTTCATGATACCTTTAGCTTTAGATATTATTTCAGAAAAGTATTGCTTTTTTGGATCAGAATTAAGTTTGTTTATGTTGTTTCTAATATGCTTATAAAAGCTCACAGGAGGTGGCGTTTTGTTTTTAATAGCAGCTCTCTTAATCTTATCTCTGCTTTGCATTAGCTTTTTCACATTTTTATTTACCCGTGGGCAGCACATCTCAGAAACCCGAACTGACTTAATAAGAGCATGCTTGTCAATAGTAGAGGAAAAATACAGAGGACCAATGAGCGACAAGAATATCAACGTCATCAGTTTCATTCAAACCTTGCTCCCAACAAATCCCAGCGACAGTGTTAAGGAATGCATCCCTGTCAAATTTTTTCATTAATCTGGTTGTAACAATTTTGTTATCCTTTTTCAATGCACCTTCAAACTTACGAACGCGAAAAACCATAGAGTAATTACCCTTTATGATCTAAGATGGAAGATCTAGTTAACGTGACCCTAGTTGGTTCCTTAATCAAAGCTCATACAGACTGCAAATATGCCTAGGATTATTATCAGTAGGCAATCCAAGGGCCCTTATGGTGAGATCACAGTTTGTACCCCCAAGAAGGATAGTTTCCTTTCCCTCTTTGTCGAGATACGAGAGAACGATTTCAACCTTATTAAAGGTCCTCACACTGCGCGATCTGCAGCACGACATGATGAAGTAATCATTATCATCATTATCATCATCATTATCATCATCATCATCATCATCATCATCATCATCATCATCAGCATCATCATCATCATCATCATCATCATCATCAGCATCATCATCATCATCATCATCATCATCATCATCATCAATTTATCTACAGTTGGCTATTTTCTATTTAGCTGAAAGAAGCTAATTAAGGCCAACTAATGCTAAAAGTAAAGATAAAAAAGTAAGAACGATATAATTACAAATAATTGTTAAATACGAACTAATCCAAAACACCTAAATTCTTAATAAGAACTTTACATAATCTGCTGTTGCAGCAGACTCCACCCCACTGTTTTATTCTCCTTTTAAATTGTTGCAAAATGTTGCTGTCTGTCAGACTATTGAACAGTGAGGACCATAAGGAGCAGCCTCTAAACTGAATGTTTTCTATGCCGTATATTGTTGTTGTTACTTTCGGCAGTTGCAAAGTATGTGGATTTCGCAGGCAAACAATAGCTACTTTTTTCTGCAAAGATATCCTTCATAAAAGTTGGATTGAGGCTGTTCTTTGTCTTGAATATTTCTATCATAAGCAGCTGCAAATTGCATCGATGAATAGTCATGGATTTATTTAAATTATTTGCACTATATTTGCATGCAATTCGCAAAGCTGTCTCATAGACCTTATTTAACTTGGATTACCCCTTCTGTCGTAGAAAATCCATGCAAGTTTACAGTATTTGAACTGCAATTTAATGAATGCACCCGTTAGCAGTTTTAGTTTAATGGAAATCTATATAATAAGATAGTTGAGCAAGCGCATGCATTTTTTGGTGTACCTTTTTGCATAAATCTTGGGCGTGTTTTGTGAAGCTTAACTTTTTGTCAAAAATGACATCCAAGAGTTTTGCCTATTCACTTTCTATGATAGTGTATTTGCCAATGGCAACAGCTCAATCTTTACTTTTGTTGCCAAATATCATAAGGTGGCATTTCTCTTTATGTAATTCTCTGAGAACCATTTCGCAAGTATTAAACTCCCCGTTTTCAATCTGTTAATTATAGTATCGAGGTCCCAGTTGCATGCTTAGATAGTGGTGTGATCGGTATAATTGCAAAGGCTGGTATTTTGCACAAATAAGAAACTGAAGCTAATAAAAATATTGAACAGAAGTGGTCCTATAACTGACCCTTGCGGTACCCCTATTGAGATATCCCTATATGCACTATATGAACGATTACTTTTAACTCTTTGGGAGCTCTTTGTTACATAGTTTTTAATGAGCTTTTGAGCATCCCGACCAAGACCATATGCAGCTAATTTCGCTATCAAAAGATTGTGGTCCATGCAATCGAAAGCGTTGGTACGGTTTCTTTTTAGGTGGCTGAATCTCCACAAAAATTAGTTCAAGATCGTCAATGGGGACATCTTTTCTTGGTTTGCATACCAGTGAGTCCCTGGTATAAAGAGAGACCCCACCCCCTTTGCAAGTCCTATTAAGACGCTGGTGTTGGTAGCCAAGTACTGCCAGCAGTTCATTGGGGGTAATGAGGATCAAGCTTAGTTTCATTCAATGCAAGAACATGAATAATTGAACTATACAGAAATTGTTGAAATGTATCAAAGTGGCCTCTAAGACCTTTGATGTTAAGAGAAGCAATGGCTAAGCCTTTCTTAGAAACTAATGGATGATTATAGTAGCCTTTGCCCTCATCTAAATCGGAGTCCCGCCCACTTTTGCCCTTTTTAACATCAAACATTACATAACTTTGCTAAGATATTACTTGCGAGCTTTTTTATACCTTGATAATTTAATGAAGTCCTCTTCCACCAATGTCTCTATTACCAATGTTACCATTATCGATGCGACATAGATTCAAATCAACTAATTTCTTGTGGAGGGAATCCATAATTTTACGAGCAGCATGGTTCCCCATTCTTTTAACAGGTGTTGAAATAATTAGCTCACAAGTTGGTGGCTCATTTTCAATGCCTGATGTGAGATGTAAGAGTGCATCTAAAATGCCGTCAGGTTGTGCCCCGGAGATCTTAGCATCGTTAGTTCCAATGTGTAGAATCAACTTGCATGGTTTTTCTTCAACAATGGCTTCATATAATAATTGTAAAGATGATGAATTTTAGATCTAGGGAAGCTTCTTACCTATACTGACCGATTGCTGCCAAGTCTTTTTTCTCAATGCCGCTAATCATGCTGTCTCCAAGTATGAGAACGGCTCCCTTTTCCCACTCATATTGTTCAGGTTTGTTAACATTGGCTTGCTCAGTTGTGCATCTCTTGGTGTTTAATTTCGAATTGCTTTGATCTACAGATGGTTTTCTAGTTTTCTTCATGTTCTTGGTTCCCAATTTTGGCTCTGGTAGGTCTAATAAGGATGGAGAAGGATTCTTACAGCTTTGATTTACCACTGATTGCTGTTTACCTTTGTAACTGTGTTGTTTTTCAGTGCGCGGTTCTTTGTTTATCCTACCTTGTGATACCCTTTCTTTACTGTTACAAAGCTTTTGCTCAATGCTGTATTCAAATTTTCTGCGCATTTCATTCAAACATTCCTGTCTTTGTTCTCCAACCATTTGCTGCACTGTCACCTTTCTTAGAGAGGTCCTCGTGAAAATTTAACGTCACTTGTTGATCCAAATCTTTCTCTAGCTTTGATAATTTTATCATCAAAATAAAATTCAGATTTTGCAGCTCATAATTAACTTTCCTTTCAAAGCTTAGTTGATCACAAAGGCTGAATTATAGTTTAAAATTCCCCTTTTTCCAATATGATGTTATTGTCTAAATTTTCACTTTCGTGGTATCGCATCCTTCCAATCAAAGCCATTTGAGGTTCAAGAGCTATAAATAATAATAATAATAATAATAATAATAATAATAATAATAATAATAATAATAATAATAATAATAATTGTCCTGGGTGTGACATTAAACTGCATCCGGTTGTGGAGTTTCGACGTGGGATAATGAGGTTACCCTTTGCCACAATTACCTCCAGGTCACCCTTGAGCAAGGTGTAGCACCTGTTGGCTCTCCCCGAGACCATGAAATACCGGGTTGGCATCCGGCGGGGGTTAGTCTGTCTCACGGGTAGGGGGGACTCTTTAGCCTTGGCAGGCCACCCTCCTAGTGATGGTGTCACAACTAAAAATACCAGCTGGGAACTTGCTACAAAGAACATCCTCTTATGAGTGTGATGAATCAAAGTAATGATTTAGACAACAGCGTAAATGAGACTGGAACTAATGGTGAAGGTCTCTCGCTCGGCAGGTGTCCCATGGAAGAGCAGCGTGGGCCCGGTCGTTATCCTACTACTGCCAGAACTGGATGGTCGAAAAGTATGAATGTAGCAGTAATGGAGTGTTATTTTTTGAGCAAGCCTGTAGATGAAGAAGGAAAACCAGTGAGAGGCTATAGACGTAGAATGCACAATATTTGGAATGAGAGACAAACCTTAAAAGTGACTGAACAGCGACTATGTGACCAAGCTCGCATAATTAGAAAGAATGGTTGGCTAACTCAGGTTGAGTTGGATGATATAAAGCAAAGACTTTCAACACACGAGGAAATGATAACAGAAGCTAGTCACGTGGTAGAGGAGGGCAATATAGTTGAAGTAACAGAGACGGTGCTTGAAAGAGAGCCTGTGGCTACTATCCTAGAAAATCATGGTAGGAAAGAAGTAAACTCAAAAGCGATAGGAGAAATTATTAATATAATGAATGAAGGGAACATGAATACGCCGATAAATCTTAAAAAAGTAGATAGGAGAGCCTTGAATGAACTTGTTAATGAGATAGATAATGTGCTAGCTGACATTAGAACGGATAACATAAGTGATACAAACAAATTGATACGTGCTACTGCGGTGTATGTTGCAAGAGAATTTGGCTTTGGGGAACGGAACAAAGCATACAGGATGAAAGAGCCTTGGTGGAAAAGAAGAATAATAGAATCTATAAGCAAACTCCGTAAAGATATCAATATCCTTGAACGTAAAAAGAGAGGAGAATCAATAAAGAAAAGCAAATATAATGAAATTTCTAGGAAATACAATGTCACGAAAAAAGGTGTTAGTTTGGTGATCGAAGAGTTGAAACAGAGATTGCAAGCCAAGGCATTCAAATTACGTAGGTATGAGCAAAGAACGCAACAATATCAGATTAATAGAATGTTCCAATATGATCAAGCGAAGGTTTATCAAAAGCTTCAATGTGACAGCAAAAGAGAAATTTCAAAACCAAGTGCAGATGAAAGTAAAAAATTTTGGTCGGAAATATGGGACAACAAAATCCAACATAATAATGCTGCAAAATGGTTAGAAGAGCTTAGAAATAACAAACGTAGTGTGGTACAAAATGACATTGAAATTACAACTAGCATGGTAAAGCAGCAAATCAAGAAGATCCCAAACTGGAGAGCACCTGGCCCTGATGGAGTCCAGGGCTTTTGGCTTAAGAAGCTAACGTCACTACATGAGAGAATTGCATCTCAGTTAAATGACTTGTTACATAACCAGACAGAAACACCTGCATGGATGACCACTGGAAAAACTGTATTGTGCCAAAAAGACCCGAGAAAAGGAAATGCAGTTGACAATTATAGGCCCATATCCTGTTTGCCAATGATGTGGAAGCTGATGACAGGGATCATTTCTGATTCTGTCTACAAGTTTTTGGATGAGAATGAGGTGCTACCAGAAGAACAAAAAGGCTGCAAGAGGAATAGTAGGGGTACAAAAGATCAACTACTGGTGGATAAAACGATACTCGCAGATTGTAAAAAGAGGCATAAGAACCTTACCATGGCGTGGGTTGACTACAAGAAAGCCTACGACATGGTTCCTCACAGTTGGATATTAGAATGTATGAGGCTATATGGAGTATCAGACAGTGTTACTAACTTTCTGAAAAGATCAATGAGCAAATGGATGGTACAACTGACGTCTTGTGGTGATATTTTAGGGACTGTAAACATACGGAGAGGTATATTTCAAGGGGACAGTTTGTCACCATTACTGTTTGTCATTTGTATGATTCCCCTTACTGAAATCCTCAGAAAAGTCAAAATGGGATATACTTTGGATGGTATTAAAATCAACCATTTGTTCTCCATGGATGACTTAAAGTTGTTTGGAAGAAACGAAAATGAAATTGACAGCCTAGCATCTACTGTTAACCTTATTAGCCAAGACATAGGCATGCAATTTGGAATTAAAAAGTGTGGTGTGGTACACTTGAAACGTGGAAAATTATCGAAAACTGCAGGAATTGAACTTGTCAATGGTGAAAAGATCAAGGAAGTTAATGATGAGGGATATAAGTATTTGGGTATATTGGAACTAGACAGATTGAAGGAGGAAGAAATGAAGACTACATTTCAAAAAGAATATTTCAGAAGGGTGAGACTGATAATGCAATCAAAACTTAATGGAAGAAATAAGATCAAGGCAATAAATACCTGGGCGGTCTCCTTAGTGCGCTATGGGGCAGGAATCATAATGTGGAAGAAAGCCGAATTAGAATCCATGGACAGAAGAACTAGGAAACTCATGACAATGAATAAGGAACTTCATCCAAGAGGTGATGTTGCAAGACTTTATGTTGGAAGGAAAAATGGTGGTCGGGGATTGATTAGTTGTGAGACTTGTGTTAAAACTGAGATAAACAATTTGGCTTGGTACATTAAGCACGTCAGAGGTCCTATCGTGTCAATTGTAAGAGATCTTGGGACAATAAATACCGAAGAGGCAATAGCTCCAAGAGAATATAAGAGTAAGGCGAAACGGGAATTGGAAAATCAATGGAAGGACAAACCAATGCATGGGGAATTCACTAGGAAGACAGATGGAATTCATTGGGAAAAAAGCTGGTCATGGTTAAGGAGCGGAGACCTGAAAGGGTGCACAGAGGCATTAGTATGTAGTGCACAGGAACAGTCTCTGCGAACTAATTACACTAAGTTTCATATCGACAAAACAAGTGATACGCCTTTGTGTAGAATGTGTGGTGATAAGGGTGAAACAATTAGCCATCTAGTAAGTGAATGTGCAAAACTAGCACAAAGAGAATACAAAAGACGACACGACAACGTAGCGCGATATATTCATTGGCTGTTAGCGGAGAAATGTGGATTTGACAGAGCTGCAAAGTGGTATGAACAGAAGCCGGATGGAGTGTTAGAGAATCAAGACTTTAAGCTGCTGTGGGATTTTATGATACAGTGCGATAGGATTATTCAAGCAAGAAGGCCAGACATTATTCTAGTTGATAAGGTAAAAATGGAAGTAAAGATAATTGATATTGCAATTCCCGGTGATAGTAGGATTAGAGACAAAGAACAAGAGAAAGTTGAGAAGTATGAAGAGTTAAAGGAAGAAATTGGAAGGGTGTGGAACATGAAGAAGGTTACAGTTATCCCTGTTGTGATTGGTGCACTAGGATGCATATCGCAAAGATTTGATAGCTATATGGAAAAGATTGGAATTACTGTACAGTTGCAAGTGATACAAAAGACAGCACTCCTAGGAACAGCACGGATTTTAAGAAAGACATTATCTATGTAAGCCATAAAGTATGAAAAGGTGGGTCCTTTATCAGCTTGTTGCTGATTGTTCCCTCCTTACTCATCCAGACCTGTTAACATCTTATTGTCTGTGAGAAAATAAATTACCCATAATAATAATAATAATAATAAGTCAAGGAGGCGGTGGAGCAAAGAGATAAATATGATAATAATGGAGTGTTACTTTCGATGTAAGCCAGTTGATGAGAATGGAGTACCTGTGAGAGGCTACAGACAGCGAATGTACAAAGAATGGCAAGAAAGAGGCCCGTTTACATCAACGGAACAGAGAATAGCGGATCAGGCTAGAGCTATAAGAAAGAATGGTTGGTTAACAGATATGGAGTTGGAAGGAATAAAGAGGAAGGTGCTAAATGATGACATACAAGAGGGACAAGCAAATGTTGAAAGACAGGACTTAAATTTAACCATGTATAGTGAAGAAAGTAATGAAGTTAATAATATAGAAGAGAAACCTGCTGATGATAGTTGTCATTGGGAACAAATCAGACAATATCCAGAATTAAATGATGATGAGAATGGAATATTGAATAGACTACTTGAAATAATGTCAAACAAAGAATACACGGAAATTACTTCATTTAAGAAGATAGATAGGTGGAAGCTGAATATTATTACGCAAAAAGTAAACAAAGTTTGTACTTATATTGAAACTGATAACATAACACAAACAAACAGTTTGTTGAGGGCTGCGAGTACGCTGGTTGGAGAAAGATTAGGACTAACAATTAGAGGGAGAACTTATCAACAGAAAGAGCCATGGTGGAAAAGAAGGATCGAGAGGAGTATCAAAGAACTACACAAGCACATTAGTATACTAGATCGAGAACGAAAAGGAGAACTGAGATCGAGGATGAAGTACCTAGAATTAAATAAACAGTACAAAATTGATAAAAAAGGAATCTTGACAGTGATAGAGGAATTGACACAACGATTGCAAACCAAGACAGCAAAAATTAAAAGGTATGAACAACGAATAAACCAGTTTAGGCAAAATCGCCTATTTAGTACAGACAAGAAGAAATTCTTTCAGGAAATTGATGGAACTAGTAGATGGGATAAGGTAGTACCGAATGCAGAAGAGAGTTTAAGATTTTGGGGGGATATTTGGAGTGATGGTGACAGACACCATAATAAAGAAGCGGAATGGTTGAAAAATTTAAAGGAAGAATACAGTAATGATGACCTTGAGCAAGAGAATGTGAGAATAACAATAGAGCAAGTAAATAATGGGTGTCGGAAGTTTCCAAATTGGAAGGCACCTGGTCCTGATGGAGTGCAAGGGTTTTGGTTTAAAAGAGTAACATCATGTCATGAGAGGATAGCAAGACAATTGAATATGCTGATTATGAACAATGATACACTACTTCCAGAATGGATGACAGTAGGTAGGACTATTTTGTGTCAGAAAGATCCAACAAAGGGGAATGAAGTGAGTAATTTTAGACCAATATCATGCCTACCACTTATGTGGAAATTGATGACAAGTATTCTGGCAAACAATATGTATGCATATCTTGAAGAAAATAGTTTGCTTCCATCAGAGCAAAAGGGATGCAGAAGAAAATCTAGGGGTACGAAAGATCAACTGTTGATAGATCAAATGATTTTAAGAGACTGTAAAAGGAGACACACGAATTTAGCCATGGCCTGGTTGGACTATCGAAAGGCGTACGATATGGTGCCCCATTCATGGATTCTTGAGTGTATGGAAATGTTTGGTATTGCTGAAAATGTTAGGAAATTTGTAGCAGGTAGTATGAAGAGATGGAAAACAAAGCTTATATCATCGGGAGAGTATTTAGGGACAGTCAATATTAGAAGGGGGATTTTTCAGGGAGATAGTCTGTCCCCTCTACTTTTTGTTATTAGTATGATTCCTCTAACTTTGATACTGAGAGGTGTTAATGCTGGATACGAATTCAAAGGGAAAAAAGCTAAAGTTAATCATTTGTTTTTTATGGACGATTTAAAGCTATTTGGTAGGACAAAAGATCAGATTGATTCATTAGTAAAAACAGTGCATCTATTTAGTGGCGACATTGGTATGACATTGGGTGTAAACAAGTGTAGCGTAGTAGTAATGAAAAGAGGAAAATTGACTGAATGTGATGGAATTCAATTACCAAACGGAGAAGTTATAAAACAAGTTGAAAAGGCTGGATATAAATATCTGGGAGTGCTTGAGTTGGATGGTGTTATGGAGAGTGATATGAAGGAGAAATTTTGCAAAGAGTATTTTAGAAGGTTTAAAGTAATATTCAAGTCAGGTCTAAATGATAAGAATAAATGTCTAGCTGCAAATATGTGGGCTGTATCGCTTTTGAGATACAGTGGAGGAATACTAAGGTGGACCAAAGAGGAATTGAAAAGAATGGATACAAAAACACGAAAGATCATGAATATTCATGGAGCATTACATCCCAAAAGTGATGTAGATAGGATTTATGTCCCACGTGGAAAAGGTGGCAGAGGTTTGATCAGTTGTGAGGGATGCATTAGAGGTGAAGAAAACAGCTTAGGATGGTATATTAGGAAGAGTTCAGAATATATACTCCAGTTACTAAGTGAATCAAATATTATTGATACGGAAACATCAACAGAGCCAGAAGAATTTAAGAAAGTGGCTATTGATGAGTTAAAAAACAAGTGGAGAGAGAAGAGAATGTATGGACAATTTGTTCAGGAGATCAAGGAGGATATAAATGAGAGTAAATCTTGGAACTGGGTGAAAAAAATTCAGATCTTAAATCAAGTACAATTGCATTGATTTTCTCGGCTCAGGAACAAGCGTTAAGAACTAATTACACAAAATTCCATATAGATAAAACATCTGAATCACCACTTTGTAGATTGTGTGGTATCAAAGGGGAAAGCATCTCGCATCTCATTAGTGAATGTAGTAAACTTGCCCAAAAACAATACAAGGAAAGGCATGACAGTGTTGCACAAAACATTCATTGGGAATTATGTGGTATGTACGGCTTTGAAAGAGAAAATAAATGGTATGACCATATACCACAGAGTGTCATAGAAAATGAGGAGACGAAAATTCTCTGGGATTTTACAATTCAATGTGATAGGTATGTTCAGAATCGAAGACCTGATATTGTTGTTATTGAGAAATCAAAGCAGGAGTGTAAGATCATTGATATTGCCGTGCCAAATGATAATAGAGTTGGAAGTAAGGAGCAGGAAAAGATAGAGAAGTACCAAGATCTCAGACAAGAGATAGCACATCTTTGGGGAATGAAAAAGGTTCAAGTGATTCCAATCGTGATTGGTGCTCTAGGCATGATATCACAAAAACTAGAAACGTGGCTTGGGAAATTTGGAGTTAGTATAAGAACAGAGACATTGCAAAAGAGTACACTTCTTGGAACTGCTAGGATATTAAGAAGAACTTTAGATATGTAATCCTTGACGATTACCATAGTAATGAACCCTTGGGCCTGAGGTTACTAGTTTTAGCCAGATCTAGAGGAAAACATTTCCAGTATTATATTGTGAGCATTAGCATTAACCATATAATAATAATACTAATATGTTGCTGACAATATAGTAAACTTCATAGAAAGATCAATGAAGAGTTGGAACATCAATTTATCATCAAGCGGGGAGTTTTTGGCTAATGTTGAAGTAAAGAGAGGTATCTCCCAAGGAGATAGCTTATCTCCACTGTTGTTTGTTGTGTGTATGATACCCCTTACTCAAATTCTGAGGAAAGTAAAATGTGGGTATACCCTCAAAAGTGGCGAGAAGCTAAATCATCTTCTTTTTATGGACGATTTGAAACTGTTTGCAAAAGATGAAAGAGAGACAAATAGCCTACTATCGACAGTTCAGATATTTAGTAATGACATTAGGATGGAATTTGGGATTAAAAAATGTGGAGTTCTGATTATGAAAAGAGGAAAAGTGACGTTAACTGAGGGAATAGAGCTGCCATCAGGTGATACCATAAAGGATATAGATAAAGAAGGTTATAAGTACCTAGGAATATTGGAGTTCGATTCTGTACGAGAGAAGGATATGATTCGGAATTTTCAAAGCGAGTATTTCAGGAGGGCAAGGCTTGTAATGAGAAGTAAATTAAATGGTCGAAACAAAATAAAAGCCCTCAATACTTGGGCAATCTCAATGTTGAGATATGGGGCAGGGATTCTGAAATGGCGTAAAAATGTGCTTGATGAGATGGATAGACAAACTAGAAAGATTATGACGATGAATAAAGAATTCCACCCAAAGAGTGATGTAGATCGATTGTATGCACCAAGAAGTAAGGGAGGGAGAGGCCTGCTTAGTTGCAAAAGTTGCATTATGACTGAGGAGAACAGTCTTGGATGGTATATCAAACACCAGGAGGAGCCATTACTAGTGGCAGTAAGGAACAACGAGACAATTAATACAGAGGATGTTGTGAATCCAACAATTTATAAAAAGAACGAGAGATGTAGGGTTTACAATTCTTGGAAAGACAAAATTATGCATGGTCAATATTTGAGAGATTTAGATGGAAAAGACAGCGTACAATCTTGGAAATGGTTAAAGGACAGTGATTTGAAGGGTTGTACGGAAGCTTTGATTTGTAGTGCGCAGGAACAAGCGATTAGGACAAATAATACTAAATTTTATATAGACAAGACCATTGATTCCCCTCTTTGTAGGATATGTGGAGAAAGAAGTGAAACGGTCTCACATATTGTCAGTGAATGTAGCAAGTTGGCCCAGAAAGAGTATAAAAGACGCCACGACAATGTAGGGAAATATATTCATTGGAAACTTTGTAAAAAATATAATATTGATTCAAAAGCAAGATGGTATGAACACTCACCGAAGGGAGTAGTTGAAAGTAATAATATAAAGATCTTGTGGGATTGTGTTATACAGTGTGATAAGGAAATAGAAGCTCGAAGGCCAGATATTGTTATTATTGATAAAGTACAAAATGAGGTAAAGATAATTGATGTTGCAATACCTGGAGATGTTAGAGTCCCGGAAAAAGAACTTGAAAAAATAGAGAAATATGGACCTTTAAAGGATGAAATCGCTAGACTTTGGGACATACGAAAGGTGTCGGTCATTCCAGTGGTTGTTGGTGCTCTAGGAGCAGTATCTACTAGATTTGATAAGTTTGTAAAAGATATTGGAATTACGCTGAAGATTGAACATGCACAAAAAACAGCTTTATTAGGTACAGCCCGGATATTAAGACTGGTACTTAGCTGCTGAGTACCTTTAGTAAAGGAGAAAGTAATGTGATTCCTTTGATGACCGGCAGTTATCCGCAATCACATTTTGATTTCCAAAGCATTTAATACCTTGCTTTGAGATGTATATTTAACAGACATAATAATAATAATAATAATATTAATAATAATAATGCATATTTATGCAGGATAGGCCTTTTTCAGTACATGTAAAGTACTGCTATCAATAAGGGTCCTGTTTAATGAAACCTCTGACAACGTAAAATTTTAAAAACTAAGATATTACATGATTTTCATATAAAACTTAGAGTATCTATCTTCCTTTTAAAGTTTACAAAATAAGGTTCCTTCATAAGGTTGGTTGGCAATCCATTAAAAATCATTGCTCCTTGAAAGGCAAATGTTTTTCTTCCAGATTCTGTTTTAACTTTTGGTAACACAAGACGCGAGCCGTTTCCTCGTGTGTCCTTGCCATGATCAAATCGTACAAACATGTTTCGCAGTGGTGGAGGGCAAGAGTCATTTAATGATTTAAACACATCGATCGAGACTCGTTTTTTCCGGATATGATCCAATGTTTCCATCTTGAGGAGCGTTGTCTTATTAGGAGCTAGCTTCTTTTCCACCTTCACTACATTTGAGGATAGAGTATTTCATCGTATGGTTGATTATACTAATGCTTTTAGTATTAAACTTGTACCTCCAGATTTGATCAGCTTTATTGTCAGCACATTTTGGTATAGATGACCTCCAAATCTTTAGGCATATTGGCATATTTACTCTTGTCATCAAATTTGCTATCCATGGATAAGGGCTTCTCGCAAATTACTCTCTGAGTCCCATATTATCTACCTAACTCTTCATGTTGAGGGATCTATCGTGTTATCAATTTTTGCGTAGACTCCTATTTACCCCGGCCTAGGCAAATGAGCCCGTTGTGCGGCGGTTTACATTGCAGATCTCAATCGGTGATAAGAGGCCAAGCAACAGTTTTGTTATTGATACTGGATACTTGCACTGCATCTGGACATAAGTGAAATGATTAGTGCAATATCAAACGATACCAGAAGTTTTTTTGATCAGGAAGTGGGTGAGAATGGTGTTTGTGTATTTTTGCATGTTGGCACTGGAGACAGGAACAACCCCGCTTGCGAAAATTTTTGTCGATATCAGACCACACGTGGTCCGCAGATGCAAGATGTTTTCTAGCACGAATCTCAGAATGAGTAAAGGAATGGGACTTGTCAAAACATGCCAGATACGGAACTGTGGTCTCAGTTGCAAATATGGCATTTTTGCTATTATGTCCTGGTTAGCCCAAGTAAATCAAATGCAACAGGGTGATAAAAATAAAGATGATGATGATGATGATGATGATGATGATGATGATGATGATGATGATGATGATGATGATGATGATGATGATGATGATGATGATGATGATGATGATGATGATGATGATGATGATGATGATGATGATGATGATGATGATGATGATGATGATGATGATGATGATGATGATGATGATGATGATGGCTAGCCCATGGTTGGAGACCTCCTCGTGGTGGCAAGCGGGCACAGAGAGACTCTGCCCTTAAATTGATAGTGATTTATTTCGCGAAGATTCAGAATTGGGGCAGATGTTGATGACCTGTGGCAAACTGTCCAACCAGGCCCCTTCAGTGAAAGTCAGGCACAGCAGCTTCAGGCTGCAGCTCTGATAAGTAACTGTTTGGGTAACAGAGTGGATAGAGTGTAGCCGACTCAATCACCTCTTCTAAACAATTTGAAGGCGACACTGACCTCAGGGTCAGCCTAGGCCCCGTAAGGGGTGTACAGGAAAAGAGACAGATGATGATGATGATGGTGATGATGATGATGATGATGATGATGATGATGATGATGATGATGATGATGATGATGACGATGATGATGATGATGATGATGATGATGATGATGATGATGATGATGATGATGATGATGATGATGATGATGATGATGATGATGATGATGATGATGATGATGATGATGGTGATGGTGATGATGATGAATTCAATGTCTGTGAGAGACATTGTTTAGATTAATATGATGATAAGAAAAGACAGTGTGTTTAAGCCATGAAATGGGCAATACTCATTTACCACCATCTGCATTGCACGGAAATTGTCAACTTGAGGGGTAATATTTCAAACTCACAAAAAAAGCCAAAGAAATGGCTTTAATGCAAGGAGACACCTTTAGTGCTTTTAGTTTTATTCTGATTGGTCATTGTAATAGATCTGAAGTCTGTTCTACTGGACGACCAAACATTGTCCTTTCATGATATCACACCATTGGATTTATTACCTGATATGATATCTCAGATACTGCTAGAAAATCTCCCTTTAACAACCTAATTTCTCTTCATTTGGATAGAAACAACCTTTCTGTCCTAGTATCAAAAGGTAACTGTGCCTTAAGGATACTCTTCAAAGGTACTCGTCCGTGTAGAATTCGCACGTATTAATGTACGCTACGTCACGGTGTTATCTTTAATGTTCTTTTGAACTCATGGAAATGGATCTAACGGTAGAAAAATAGCTGGGAAGTATCAAGTTGGTCGAAAACTTCTAACTTACCAAAAAAAGTTAATCATAGAAAGAATTTCAAGCTTTAATTTGACCTTTTTATTTTTTGTACGTTACTTCACAATCTTTTCTCATAACGTTCACATATACCATTATGATCAAGATACCTGTTAAATTTGAAACTACAACCTAATAATCATGTTGGATTTCTTTCTGAATTTTCAACTTACATCTAATTCCATGCAAATAGACAGTTAAAAGCTACTTTCGTAAGGGGTTAGATAACCAAAATAAGGCTTCTACCGTTGCTTTTCATTCTGATTGACTTATAAATAAACGCTATCGTATCATTGTGTTTAGTTAAAAGTGCTGAAAACATCACTTTTCATAATCCCTTTAGAAACTTTTTTATCAGTGTTTAAAGATCAGATTCGTATGGTCAAATGAAACTTCCTTGGATATTTAGCACTAGTCACTGCACTTAGTGACATTAGTAAGCTCAGTGATGATGATGAGGTTGAAATAAACTACCCGAAGTCATTTAAAAAATGGGTCATCGTCAACAATGATCTCGATTCCAGAATGATCTGTGAACTTGCTTATATGACTTGAGCCATTGATGTAAGATCCCGATTTGCCATTGAAGAGTAAAATATTGTTATTAATTTCATTTTACAAGATTTTTAATATAATTCATAGGTTCTATTGGGTTGATCTTACTTCAAGAAAGGTTATTATATCAATTCAGGACTTACTTCTCTTGTATTTGACTTCAAGTCCTTTTATGACCTGAGGACTGTAAGTTACGTCGCAAAGCTATGTACGCTACCTCACAATGTCAATTAGTAATAACTACCGATAGGGAAATTCAAAGCGAAACTATTTTTATTGTTGGAACTTGTTCTGACCTAAGCAAAAACTGATCTAACACTTCTGAAACTAGTCCATAGCTCAGTTCGTGCGAGTAACACTAAGTTACCGGCTAATTGGAAAAATGCCATTTCTTCACTTTACGTTACGTCACACACAAAAGATACAATTTTTCAACAAGGTAGAAAATATTATCAATATTTCCTTTTTTATCCCTTAATGGGGTGCATTTAAGTGAGTTATAGAGTGATTTCATTAGAAAAGTACCTTTTGCTGTCTCTGTGGCCATTTCAACCCTTCAGGTGTACGATACGTCACATCTGGAATGACCGTTGCAGGATTAAGTATGGAAACAAGTGCTCAAAGAGGTAGAGATAAGAGAGAATTGCATAAAAGAAGACGATAAGATAGTTTTGATTATTTTTAATGTGTGACATAGCTATACACTTACTAATATTTTCTTCTGCCGTATTTCCGCTGTCTGGGTTTAAACAACCCCACCCTAGTCCCACTCCCGAATAGCCGCACCTGTCTGCATCACTGCGACGGAGTATGTACAAAAGTTAGTAAGAAACATCCTTTTCGAAGTAAGTGCCCCCTTTGACCAAGTGTGGAGACTTTTTTGAATTGCTGATAATCATGCTAGGGTGTTTATTCGAGTCTAGCGTAAACAACTAAAGTTTTAATGTGGTCATGTAATATCACTGCTCACTGCAGAATTACTTGAAGATTGGTCTCGTCACATTCTTTGAATCATCAAACTCGAGTCAAAGTGACAATATTTATTTTAACTGCATAATAGCCGCATTTTATCTGTATAGCAACTGCATAACAGTTTTTAGGTGAGTTAGTTAAAAGTCAGAGGAAAAACATATTGAATTTATGACAGTTTTGATCTAGTTATCTTTATCAACTAAATTGTAATAAGTTCACCTGTTCTATAGCTAACTGCTTGGTTATTTACGGAATGCTGTTAGGGAATTATGAGAATTGAATTTTTATATTTTAATATTTTTTGTGCGTGGTTGACTTATGGTCAGCTAATATGCGAGATTTCTTTCCTTCTGGACTATAACTAAATTGTTGATGGAAATGTAAGAGGCTATGTTTTTGTGACAGAATGCACTGTATTTCGTATAGGCAGATTCCTTCTTTCTGAAAAGGAAGATGTTGGTTACGATATCCTCTTAATATATCGTTGATAAACGTGATTTTTATTAAAATTCTGTAGATCGAATTTTTATTTTCGAGACCTAGCATTGCCTTGCTTGGTTTGGAATTAAGTGGGTTTTAATGGATCCAAATCTAGCTTGCTTCAGGGAGACTTGCAGAGCAAAGTGATCCGTGTGCTTTCACGATGAACTGTGTTTCCTACCTGCAAATGAAAATTGTACCTGTAAGTCATGTACGATCTTTCATAAGCATAAACACATTTCAGGCCTCAATTGCACGATATTGGATTCATTTTCGTTCCGGATTGGTTCCATACTACCTGGGTCAAGTCGGCTCCATTTTCATTTCAGTTACGCGACACCGATTGCTTCAATCTGCAGGAGCAAAAATCCTTTGTTTTATGTAGCTGCGAGGCAATTTTTGAGTTTCAGTTTCAAATACTAATCTTCACATCTTCATGTGTCCAAAATCCATGTGTGGGCCATTTTTTCTGCTTTTCATCTAAGTTTTTGAGTGCCAGGCATCGTATGATTTATTCTCTGCTTTCTTCTCATAAAATGTAACGAAGACAGATGAAGAAGAAGAAACTTTAGCTGCATAACTGAGGTCAATGACGCTTCTTTATAAAGAGGTGCCTTAAGAAAATGATCAGTTTGTAGTCCATTTTTCATTCATGTCCGAGATTATAGACTGGCTGAGTATAGATTAGAGAAAAGTATGGTACCAGCTTCATAATTGCCACATGGCTTTTCTCAAAGGGGTCTATGGAGTGAGAGTACATCGGATTGATGCAGTTCCACGACACCAGAGTATGGAGCGGAGTAACTCGACCTCACCTTCAAAGGGAAGTGATTTCACTCCACAAAAGCTTATCGGTATCACACCGGATTACTGTGGTGTCATGTAACTGCACTCCCTATCCGATATAAAAGTAATCCAGTATGAAATAAATCCTGTATCGTGTAACTGGGGCCTTTGAACTGGAATTTTCTTCAGTTGATTGATCTCCTTTTTGCCGAGTGCTTGAAGTTTCTTGCATTTTTTTGACCATCGTAGTACTAGGCTCTATTAAAACAGTTTCCTCAAAGGGCCAACTTTTGTTTATTGGAGTATTATGCCCGATAACTGAAGCAAATGCAATACCATTGAACAAAATGAAAGAAACATGCTATGCGAAGGGAAAAGATTACTCTGCAAATGATCTTTAGTCTCTTGCTGTCGATGCATTCAATTGGTGCATTCTGTATTTCCACTTTTTAGTTATTTTTACCAGGATATCTATGCATTTTCAGCAATTATTGTTACTTTGGTACTTATTTCTATTGCCATATTTTAAATTATGAAGTTCATATTGTTCTTTACAGTATGAGGAGGAGGTAAAAGAAATGGAGCGTATGACGGCCCTTGAGAACTTTCAACAAACACTACAAGTTGCCCAAATGGCTCTTGTACCAAACACTCAGCCATTCGAATGTCCAATTTGCCTTGATGAAATTGGTATAAACGAGGGTGTGACATTGAGAGAGTGCCTTCACAAGATTTGCAGGTTTGTTTTTAGTTATTCAATGCTTTGGTATAGTATATAGACCATTGCAGGGCCTTGCTTCGTTTGTTTGGGATGCAAGATATGATTTACCAGAGCGCTCCTCTGAAAACAAGGGAATGACGAGAGACCCTCTGAACCAGCATTATTTTTATTACCATTGTTTTTAGAACTATTTGTATTGCTTTGCCATAGATACCTCTATAGGTATAGCACAGGCGAAGGACAGTAAATCAATTTGACCGCAGCCAAATTGCTCTATTTCCTAGATGAAATAGGTATTAAATCATAAAGCCAAAGGCAAGAATAGAATGTCTATGCAAAGTATGATCGAATGTGACGACTATGGATTTCCGATTCCCCGAGCCCCAAGGCAGACTCTATGTGAAAAGATATAAAAAAACGCGGCTTTGTGCTTGGTGTTTAAAGCCAAATGCGTTGTTTACGGTACTGGAATCGCTGTTCTAGTGCCATGAACACGTTTTCATTAGAGTACGTAATAAGTGCCAATATCTGATCTTTATACTAATTTTAGGATACAGTCTACAATCAATTTTCGAATTCATATTGACAAAGGTAGAAGGATTTCGTCAGCTACTCCCTGGCTATAGCCACTTGCTACAATTCTTGTCTTTTTAGAACTTTTTACGAAGATATAAAATTAGTAGATGCGTAGAACTAGTTCTGACAGCTAATCCGCCTTTTGTTCGAAAGTATTGAATTTCCTTCGCAGCAGCCTCCTTGTGCAGCTTTACAGTAGCTTTGTGCATAGTGCATCGAAGGACAAAGAATCTTTTGAAAAATTCTTTTGTGAGTTGTCCCTTGCATATGAACAGAAGAGACACAAATGAGGTAGTCATTTAGTAAAGAGAACGCGTGTCAATTTCTTTTTCGTATTTAGCTTAAGTAGTTATGTTCCGATGGGCGAATGGCCAAGTGGTTAGAGCGCTTGACTACTGTGCGAAACATCGATGGTTCGAGCCCAACCCTCGGATCATAGTTGGGATGCTCGCTCACTGTCCACCCAGCAGTAAATGGGTACCCGGTGGCAACACTGGGGAAGTTAAAGGCGGCGAGGAAAGGAACTGGCCACCCTACCTCACTATGCCGGCGGCTCAGGATAAGCGTCCTCTCTAACACCCAACATGCACTCCTTAGATTGATTGAAAAATGCAGATCTTTCCTAGATATGAAAGGGTTCGCAGGTGCAATTCTAATGGACCTTTCGAAGGCGTTTGATTGTCTGAATCGCGAACTACTCATTGCAAAGCTTGAAGCTTACGGTTTCAGTAGATCTGCCCTAAAACTGGTTTATGATTATCTTTCGAATAGGAAACAGCGAGTTAAGGTCAATGGGTCATTCAGTTCCTGGCAGGAATCAATTAAAGGTGTACCGCAAGGCTCTGTTTTGGGACCCCTCTTATTTAATGTATTTATAAATGACCTTTTCTTTTTGGTGGAAGAGACTGACATTTGCAACTATGCTGATGACACGACTATCTATGTGTGCGGTCATGAACTAGAACATATTGTATCTAGCCTTGAAACAGACGCTCAGAAGCTCTCTAAGTGGTTTCTTGATAACTGTATGAAACTGAATCATGACAAATGTCATCTTTTGATTTTTGGAGAGAAAAACACTGACGTATCAGTGCAGATTGGTGCAACAACCATAACAGAATCTGGTGAAGAAAAACTTTTAGGTGTAACGCTGGACAAGAAGCTAGATTTCAAGAACCACGTAAACACACTTTGTAAAAAAGCTGGACAAAAACTGCATGCACTTGCACGTATTTCAAACTATGTGGATGTTGAGAAACTGAGGACTATGATGAATGCGTTCGTTGTTTCTCAGTTTAGCTACTGTCCTCTTGTTTGGATGTTTCATGATAGGTCGGTTGATAAGAAAATAAACAAAATCCACGAAAGAGCTTTGAGAATCGCATACAAAGATAGTCGTTCAAATTTTGAGGAATTATTGACGAAAGCAAATGCAGTGTCCATTCACCACAAGAATTTACAGTTGCTTGCTACTGAAATTTTTAAAACTCAAAGGAATCTCAATCCAAGATTCATGAATCAAATCTTTGTGGAGAAAGATACTCCATACACCCTTCGTGGTGGCAGAAATATTTTGGCACCAAAACCAAACACCACAGGGTATGGTATCGAAAATGCACGTTTTCTTGGAGCGAAGATATGGCATACAATGCCATCTTCCTTAAAAGAGTCCCAGACATTGAACAGTTTCAAAAAAGACATTAAAAACCATCAGTTTGATTGCAACTGTAGACTTTGCAAACGATTTGTTAAAAACTTAGGATTTTTATGATGATTGTAACTAATATCCTCTTTATAGATAGATTTGTTATAAACATGTATTTAAGTTTGGTTGGCATTAATTAGCTAAGTAATTAGCTAGACGAGAAGCCAACGTTAAATAAAGAATTTATTATTATTATTATTATTATTATTATTATTATTATTATTATTATTATATAACAGGCACTCCCCAACGTACGGAATCGTACATGGGACTCACCTTTAGTTATGTTCCATATCATTTGTTTGTCCTTATCTTCGTCTGTCTTTAGAGTCTTGTAATCACAAAGTATAGAGGCATAGATACTCTGGCAGTAAATCTACCAACTTTCCTGAAGAATCGCTTCATTCATGAAGTCACTATTTGCCGCTATTGTTTTACTAGTCCAGTGCTGCTGTTGAGAAGCGCTTTCGCTTCATTTTCCCATCGTAGGGGAAATTTTCGCTACCGCTCATGGAAAACAAAGTACCACAAACGACGAAAAGTATCAAACGCATTAGCGGTAAAGAATAACAAATCATGTAGATACCTCCGCACAGGAGAGGAAATTGCCTTAGCAAAGTGCTACGAATGACACTTCCGCAAAATTTTCTCTTGTTGCGGTTTACCCTTGGCAAGCATAGCCGCCAAATGTTTGATTGGTTGAGGGCTCTGGCAAATTCTATTTTCTCCCAACCCATTTGACCAATCAGTAAGCAGGATTGTGACTACACGTGAGCTCCACAGCTAAGTTTAGGCCTGTTTTCGGCGCTTTTGCATGTTTTTACCACCCTTCCTACAAAAAACATTGCACGCCCGAGGAGTGCGATTTTATTGCTGATTTTTTGTCCAACTGGTCTTCATACATTGTCATTTAACCTATATTGGCACCGCCGTGCGATCTCAAAGGGGAGGAGAACAGGACCCATCCAAATATTGAGAATTTTTTGCATTTCATTTTTTCAATATTTATCCACGGCTCTGTATCAGCGATACTATATTTTGATGTAGATTAAAATACATAAGCATGCTACAATAAAGCAGCGATAATACATAGTGATATAAATTAAAATACATAAGCATATTAAAATAAAACTTAAACAATGAAGACTACTAAAAGTAAATAAATGCTGCTCTTCCTAGAGACCGTGCTTTTGGGAAGTTGCTAGTTGCTAGTGTAGCAAGTACGCTTTTAGTTTTCGCTTGAACGCGGAAATTGTGTGACTATCTCATCCCACAATTAAGCGACAGAATAGTGAAAACTTCTTTTGGAAAATTCTAGGTTTTGCTTTGGGATGTTGATATCATAACAGTTTCTTGTCTCATATGCAGATATCTGAGATCTCATGGTGAGTTTTCCATAAAGACTGCTAGGACATAAGTTATTCAATATCTTATATGTAAGTACGACCTTATTATATTTGGCAAGGTTAAGGGCTGATAGCCAACTGCACACCCTCTCTTCCTTTGCATATGCATTTTCAATAAGCGTACGAGCTCTATCTTGATCTAGTTTTGTACCTAATAGGCTACCTCATAGTTTGTTTCCATATCTTAGATTAGATTCAACGAGGGATCTGTAGATCTGCTCTGGCTTGGTTTGAGGTAAAATATCAGCTAGTTTGCGAATTGAGGGTAGCCCACATTTAATTTTGTCCTTGAGACTTTGTATTGTTCAGTGCAAGTTAAATTTTCAACAACCGCTAGCCCAAGATATTCTACTTTCTGAATCCTTATCAAATCATCGCCTATCTTTAATTGCACCGGTTGCTGGATACTATTGAGTTGCCATTTATGACCCACGATCAGGAATTCGGATTTGCTAGCGTCAAGACTAAGTTTATTGCTTCGCATCCACTCTGAGGTATTGGCTAATTCCTGAGAAAATGGCATTACCTAAATGTCTCTAAAGCAGTGTTATTTATGAGTAAATTGTTGAAAGCATTACCGAAAAGCTTGTTATTTCATTTAAATTAGTTCACTTACCTATATTCACTGTCACCACAACAAATTCTGTACTGGGATTGGGATATGCAGTGTATGTAGATAACGACAAGTTTCATTCATAAATCAAGTCACAATCTTTCTTTGGGCAAAGCCACTTCTTACTCCTCTATGTGCAATGTTCTTTGCTGTTCTCAATACCAACTTCTTTATCTCAAGAGTATCAAAATGAATCGCTCAATCCGTTTAAGCAGTCATTGCCAAAGACCTACTGTCATTCTGCGATGCGATCAACACCTTTTAAACTTATGGCAAGACGAAACTGACGACTACACTTACGCAGTCTAGGACTGGAGACTAAAACTCATTCAAAAACGGCGGGAAAATTTTAAGAGTGGGCGTTTTCGTAACATTTAGGTAATAGCTCACGTTTTTCAAAACAAATTCGGAATGCCTAGAGGAAAAAAGAAATTATGCTCCAACAATCTTCATTACAAATGGAATTGTTCTTCTCCAGTTTTACTCAATTTGAAAGATAAACTTGGACCTGCAAATGTTTTCCCCAAAGCATTCATATACAATAAAGCCAAACATGGCCTAGTCTGCACTGACTGTTTATTGAAATGTCTTTTCAAACGATACCCTTTGAGATCGCAAGGCGGTGCCAATATAGGTTAAATGACAATGTATGAAGACCAGTTGGACAAAAAATCAGCAATAAAATCACACTCCTCGGGCGTGCAATGTTTTTTGTAGGAAGGGTGGTAAAAACATGCAAAAGCGCCGAAAACAGGCCTAAACTTAGCTGTGGAGCTCACGTGTAGTCACAATCCTGCTTACTGATTGGTCAAATGGGTTGGGAGAAAATAGAATTTGCCAGAGCCCTCAACCAATCAAACATTTGGCGGCTATGCTCCCTTAGCATAGCATACATCTTAAGTTGCTTGAACGAGATGGAAGTACTCTTGATGCACTACTAATACATGGATCTTTTTTTTCCAAAGAATACTTCTCTGGCTTCTTTAGAACTTGGCTTCACTATTGCATCTTTACCATACCCTTCTGTCCAAAGTTTGTACCGTTACTTCTCAGTACGGTACTTCTTGGCTCTTTGCTGATTTTCCTGTGTTCTTCATTGTTCGTTGATTTACGATCACGTGCTCATCTAACTTCACACCATCAAATACTGGTATGTATTGTAAAGACTTTGTCCTGTTACTGGAACTAGCACCAACCTCCTGCAGTCGTTTGGAGTTACTGCTACATTTGCAAAGTCATTAGGGTTATCATAGGCGCAACCCTCCTCGTTCTTCCCTCAGATTCCACTGATTCATTGATTCATTTCACATTTTCTTAGGCAACCGCTTGTTTTTAGAAAACCTAGAGAAATGGCTATTACTGTTGTCTTCTCTGTTACTCACTACTTCGAAGTGACGTTTGCTAGATACATTTGCAGTGCGCACAGACTCCCAACGCCACCAATACTTAGAAACTTGACCGTGACTACAACTACCGAAATGCATCGGGTACCTTGGTGCATATGACGTAATAATGGGAAATCCCTGTTGATGTATCACAGTTAGAGTAAGAGCAATAGGTATTCTTTTGGCAGTAGTAGAACCCAGGAAGATAGCTAACTACGTTCGAGCAGTCGCATCTCATGAAAGCATTTGTGTATCAATCTCTGATGATAGTTCAATTTAGCTATTAGCATTATAAGAATGGGGTGCTGTGCAGCTTTTCAACATCTCGGAAAAAATTGTACTAGACTAGTATCTGAGGTATAGCAAGATGGTATCTGTGTTTAGTAAGTTTGAAGGAAAGGCACACCTAGCAGCCTCAGATTTTGAGAATTTCTGTGATTACGCTACCTGTGACCAATTTCGGTAGTGTTTATGAGGTAGTTCCTAGTGCCCCTTGTGCTATGAGAATGACCACTATCTTTATATCCCATAAACTGTTCAACTTTCTTGCGATTGTAATATTTCTCGATCTTTCTCATTTCTTTTCAGTCCTCCTTGCTGTTATGTGGAATAACAAAGTCTCTTACCAGAGCCATTTTATTTTTGTCAACGACTACCATATCCAGTCGCCTTGCTTTGTCTGTCTGCATATTTAAAATCCCATAGAATCTTGTATCTCTCATTTTCTATGACAGAAACAGATTCATGTCCATACCATTTATTTTTGACTTCGATGTCATGCAATCATATCAATGTAGCTTGTCTTGTTTCTACTCTCTCTGTGCCACATTACTTACTGCATGTACTTACTAAATTGTTCACTTTCACACTCTTTTTCCCACAATTTCTACATTTACTTTGCCCTTGGGTCTTATCACTGTATGTTTTATATTTATATGAATATATTTTTGTGAGTTGTTTGGTGTTTCTCTCCATACGTTAAAGACTGCTTCCCTCTTTATCTGTAGCTACCTGTCATCACTGAACTGTTTTTCCAGTCATTGTTGTTTTATTTCCATTATCTTGTTTCTTGAGATCAGTTTCTAACTCAATAGCTTCATTCACTGTCATCGTTCTAAGCCAACCCAGCATCGTTTCTGTACTGTTTGTACATACCTTGGTAATGAAATATTTGATGTAAATATATTTCCTGTTATCACAAATAGGATGGCACATTTTTCTATTCCCAGTTCCATTCCAATATCTTCGCTGAAAATCTTAACTATTTGAATCACTGAATTCAGTGAATTTTCCTTCTTTGCATCGAACTCGTGATTTTTCCAGCTGTTTGAAATTTTACATCCCAGTTTTGTCTTCCTCATGATTACATCAAGGAGAATAAAGCAATTACAAGCACTAAAATTGGGTTATTTATCTCAATGGAAATAAATAATAATAATAATAATAATAATAATAATGCATATGTATACAGGATAGGCCTTTTTCAGTACATGTAAAGTACTGCTATCAATAAGGGTCCTGTTTAAAGAAACCTCTGACAACGTAAAATTTTAAAAACTAAGATATTACATGATTTTCATATAAAACTTAGAGAATCTATCTTCCTTTTAAAGTTTACAAAATAAGGTTCCTTCATAAGGTTGGTTGGCAATCCATTAAAAATCATTGCTCCTTGAAAGGCAAATGTTTTTCTTCCAGATTCTGTTTTAACTTTTGGTAACACAAGACGCGAGCCGTTTCCTCGTGTGTCCTTGCCATGATCAAATCGTACAAACATGTTTCGCAGTGGTGGAGGGCAAGAGTCATTTAATGATTTAAACACATCGATCGAGACTCGTTTTTTCCGGATATGATCCAATGTTTCCATCTTGAGGAGCATTGTCTTAGTAGGAGCTATGATCTTATGGGCTCTGTCTTGGATTGACTGCAACTTTTTCTTGGCACTTTCACCTACGCATAGGTAAACTGGATAGCAATCGAGTAGCACAGGCCTTATCATAGTACTATATATTTTCTCTGCAACAAGTGGAGAGATGTTGGGACGAATTCGTTGCAGTAGTTTTACCCGATTTAAGGCCCGCTTGTAGATCTTATCAATTTGCATACTCATTGTTAGGTGATCATCAAGGGTGACTCCCAAATATTCGTAGCTCGTAGTTTGGTTTATCGGAGTGCCATGCAAAGAGACATTGCACGGCGGTTGTTTCGCTAGCTTTTGACTTGTACCGTAAACGACAAGTTCAGTTTTACTTTTTTTGAGATTCAGTATTAGATTGTTGTTCGTAAACCATTTACCAACTAAGTTTGCCTCATTATTGAGGACTATTTCAACAGCCGCTACTGATCTTTCCGAGAAGAATATTACTGAGTCATCTGCATACATAAGAATTTTGCATTTGTCCAATACCAAGTGAACATCATTGATTAAAATGATGAATAGGAGTGGTCCAAGGATTGATCCTTGAGGTACCCCATAAGTCATTTGTTCAGGTTGTGATGTTGATTGATCGTAGCAAACAAACTGCTTTCTGTTGAATAAATAATCTTCAAACCAGGCAAGCTCTGTATTTTGTATGCCATAGCATCTTAACTTATCAAGCAGTGTTCCATGATGGACGGTATCGAAAGCTTTGCGTAAGTCCATAAACAATGCGCCTGTGCAGCGGCTCTGTTCCATATTATTTCGGATGTGCTCAGTGAAAAGAGTTACTGCATGCTGCGTTGATTGTTTTCCTCTAAACCCGAATTGGCTGCAAGATAGAAGGTTGTTACGTTCTAGGTAATCTGAGAGTTGTTGGTGTACAAGTTTTTCTAGCACTTTAGCTAGGACGTTTAATACAGAAATAGGTCTGTAGTTATCAAAGTTGGATTTTTCACCTGATTTGTGAATCGGAGTCAGTCTTGCGGATTTCTCGCTGCTCGGAAATGATCCTGATCGCAGACTATGATTTACTAGAAAATATAAAATTGCCGCTATTTGTTCACCACCATCTCTTATCAGTTGTGCAGGCAGATTATCTGGGCCAGCCGACTTGGAAACCTTTATTGATCTTAAGGCTGACGCTATCTCATTCAGTTCTATAGTTCTGAACTTGAATACATTGCATTTTGGGTTAATTTGTGGAGAGATCGGTTTACCGTTTAAAAATTGCCAAGTTTTACTATTTAACATAGAGCCATCTCTTTGAAGGGAAGACCCAATGTTGGTGAAAAAGGAACAGAATCCATTTGATATCTTCTTTTTATCAGACACAAGTTCACCTTCAACATGGAACACACTAGATGTTGGACTTTTCTTATTTGAAGGATAAGATCGCTTAATTTGTTTCCAGAAGTCTTTCGGCTTCTGTATGTTGTCTCGGAACATCATGCGGCAGCTATTGGCTTTGCTTTGCCGGATCTCTTTCGTTACCGCATTACGTAGTCTTTTGTAAGTTGACCATTCACGTTCACTGCCACTCTGCCTTGCTTTCCTTAGATGGTAATCCCTCTCGTGCATTTTGTCTTTTATTTCATTGGTTAACCATGTGTAGCTACGCCCTCGTTTACGTCTTTCAACAAAGGGGGCGTGGCGATCAATCACAGCCGTTAACTTTTGCTTGAATAAGTTCCAGCCGTCGTTTATTCTTTCGTTGATTCCTCCAGCCTGGAGGACCTCTACCCAGTCAATTTTCTGTAAGTCATCTTTGAAAGCTTCTTTATTGTATTTTGAAAAATCTCGCATTAAAATTGTTTTGGGGGGAAACTTTCGCACGTGCATTTTTCTAACAATTCCTGAGAGATCATGATCACTAGATGAGTTTGCATGGACAATAGAGTTGCAAATCTTAGTTTTATCGGTAGTTGCAATTATGTCGATCAGCGTTTTTGTTTTCCTTGTTGTCCTTGTTGGTGCCTGGATAAGTTGCTTGAATCCATTAATTCGCAGGGCATCTTTGATTTCTTTATGATCATTAGGGACCAGGTAATTGCAGTCCAAGTCACCGGCAAGAATAGTTTCTTTGTTTTCGCTTGTTGCCAATTCAATCATTTCTTGAAATTTCACGGTGAAATTTCTGTCACTGTACGCCGAATTATCAGGGGGTCTATAGGCAAAACACAGCAAGATGGATCTTGTTTTTACGATGAAAATTTCGATGAAAATGGCCTCCAGGCCAGGAGACTCAGGGTCTCTCCTTCTCTGGTACTGAATGTCGTTGCGGATATAAGAGAGAACGCCCCCGTAATGACCTTTACTCCTGTCTGCTCGCTCAAGAGTGTAGCCGTCAACGTATAGCTCATCATCTAATACTGAACGGTGTAGGTGGGTTTCAGTTAGGCCATAGACATGGATGTTTCGGCGGGTGCCCGTTAGTAGCAATCCGAAAATTGCTCTGTTGATCTTTACTTCTCCCAGCATTTATAAACCACGCAGTAATCCTGCTCATCGTGTTCTCATGCTTTCGAAGGAACTCTGTGAGCAGTACATGAACCTTCAAATCTTTCAAGCTCTCAAAATATAGGAATGTACTATAATTTCATAGGTTTTTTCGGTAATCTATCTACCCCACTCCCAGCCATTTCTTCCTCTTCTCGACCTTTTTCAACATCACTCTATTGATATATACCAGATAATGCCTGCTTCTTGATTTCCTCCTACACCGCTTCTGCTCCTCAGGGAATAGTGAATCTAAATCTAAGTATTCATGCAGTCCATTAGCAATTACTCCTATCAGCGATTTTGATACTTGTGGCTGGCAGGCTGTTAGTAAAATTATTAGCGTTATTGTTATCATTATTATGTAAAGTTGGTATTTGTACACAGTTAACAATTGCTCATTAATTCCAACTATTCAGGAATGTAGTACAATTGTTTAAAAATCAAGCAATTATGTCCTTTGTCTTCCAACACTGGAATTACCATTTTGAATTTTTACAAAGTCATATATTTCATAACTTTTAGGAGGGTCACCCTTCAGCAATGAAGCTGATTTTCAAGGGGCCCTCCACTTAACAACTAACAATAAATTTCACAAGCAATTAAAAGTAAAAGTTACTACATAAAACCCTATTACAACTAATTGTTAAGATAAAAAATAGTTAAAGAAAAAAGTAAAAATCCTAATTAGAGTTTTTATTAATAAGAATCCTTTGCTTACAAACTGAAAGGGGTGGTGCCTGTTTGATCTCAAAAGCAAGGTTATTCCATAATTTGGCTCAGCGGTAGGAAAACCGTTTCTGACCATTCAAAGAAGTGCTCATTGGAAGCCTCAGATCCGTAGCAGTATTTCTTAAGTCTCGTGAGCTGCATTCAGAGTTTCTTTGAAAGAGTTTGCATATATATTGACGAGCCTGATTATTTAATGACTTAAAGACTAACTCTTTTGATTCGAAAGAGATCAAGTCCGCTATGGTCATCCAACCTAAGCTCCTAATAAGTGGGCTATTAGGGGCATCAAACGCCCTTTTTGTCAGTATTCTAGCAGTTCTATTTTGCAGTTTTTGCAGTTGTAACAGTGTGCTCGAGCCACAGCAATAACGCAAGTGGGATTCAACTATGCTTAGGTATAGTGATCTTAAAGAAGACGCAGGGAGAAATTTCTTAGCGTGCTTCAAAAGTCCCAGTGCCTTAATACCTTCGAAGAGATTGCCTTAATTTGATCCTTCCAGTCTAGGCTATCATCAACTTATAATCCTAAGTATTTAACTTTTTGCACCACATCTAGGTCATTTCCTCTAATATTTAAGCAGAGATTACCCCCTGCAATCTTAAGTTTTTGATGCTTAGGTTTTGTGCAGATAAGCATCGACTGAGTTTTTGACACATTTAAGGATAGCTTGTTTCCTTGCATCCATAAATCAAGGCGTCTGAGATCATCATTGTTGGTCTCATTAAGCTGAGAAATGCCCTGAGATTGTAAGGTAAGGCTTGTCTCATCAGCGTACATGGAGACCGTGAAGGCCTTGTGGAAGATCATTTATGTAAATTAAAATGTAGCAGTGGCCCTAAACAAGATCCTTGTAGAACACCGACATCAATCGAAGCCTCCAACTGTACAGTGCTGTTTACGATTGAAAAGATAAGAATTGAACCACAACAGCTCATTCAGTTGGAGACCATAATGCTCTAACTTAAGACATAGTATGCCATGATCCACTGTGTCAAATGCTTTTTTAAGATCTATGAAAACTGTCCCAGAGATGCAGCCTTTATCCATTCCCATATACCACTTATCGGTGTTTTTTATTAGACAGGTCACCGTTGAATGGAGCTTTCTATAGGCTGATTGACCCCAATATATTAGATTGTTTATGTTAAGGTAGTTGTAAAGCTGGTCAAAAATTAGTTTCTCAAACAGCCTGGCAACCACTGGGAAAACTGAAATAGGCCAGTAGTTTTCTTTGCATGCCCTGTCACCCTCCTTAAAAATAGGTGTGATCCTGGCAATTTTCCATTTATCAGGGAACAGATTTGATTCAATAGAGGTGTTAAAAGGAGATCAAGGGAGATTTTGATGTAAGGAAAGGCCAGTTTCAAGAAGTAGCTGGAAATGTTATCATTCCCAAAACTTTTTGACACTTTAATTTTACCAAGCGCTTCTCCAACGTGCTGTACCTGTATTGAATTGAAAGTAAAAGTACTTTTTAGTGGATTGATATCATAGTCACCTGAAAGTAGAGGATTTGGAGATTTATCGATTTTTCCTGCAAGATCTCTACCAACAGAGCAGAAGTATTTGTTCATAACATTAGAGATCTCATTCTTAGTGAAAATTTCAGTACCCTTGTCACTTATTAGATCGATATTGGTAGACTTAGATCTCTTATTTAATAATTGTTTTATTTTCCTCCAAGATTCTTCCATTTTACCCTGAAACTGGATAAATTTTTTACCCTGAAACTGGATAATTGGATAATTTTAATTCTCTTTAGTTCATCACCCAGAATGTTCTGTATATAGCCGCCTCTGAACGGAGAATTTAATCCATATCGAAGTGCTTATGCTGTTGGAAGCTTACACAACTCTTTGCCTTGATAACTGTATAGTATATGATAAAGATCTCCCAGACTTTGGAAGGTCTCTTGGTTTATTGTTATGTTTCCATCCCTAACTAGCAGCTACACAAATGATGAGTCATAATCTCAGTACAGACGTCTTAATCTTTCTTAGCTTTCCATTTCTGCGTATGCTTATTGAAAATTCTTTCGGATTTTTGTTACTTAACAGTACCCCTATATACCTAATACAACTCACTTCCTTCCTTTGTCCCAATATTAGGATAAATAGTGATTCTTTAGCTGATCTTGAGAGAAAATAAGTTATTGCTCATTTTGTCAATACTTCAATAATTGCTGTTAATATTTTTGGACCAGCCAGAACTTCTGGTGGGTGTGAATCCATTTATCAACTATTACTGCCTTAAGATGCACTTGTTTTATCTAATACGAATAAGCACATCATGGACTTGCTTTTTTAGTGATCTTTCAGTGTCGATTGTATGCCCGCTAGTATGTTATATTTGCTTACATGATTGCTTCTGTGAAATATTTAGGGATTATTTCTTCAGTCGGGTAGCCAGTTATATACCACTTTTAGGTCGAGAGGTGTAGAATGTATTACATGACTTCTTTTTTTCTATCTTTGTCATTCTTGGGGATTCAACTAAATGCTAATAGTGACTTATCCAAGGCTACACTTGAAAGTGGATGGTTGTTGAATGTGTAACACGTACATTAGTCCTCTGTGAGATAGGGGAGTTTTATTATATTTTGATGATTACATGCTTTTGTGTTATTTTTTGATTATGTTTCATTTTGGTCATAAGTTATACAAAATATCCAAAATGAAAGTCAGTGATGTATTGTTGTTTAATTGACTTATTTTTTAGATCATGTGTAAAGTATCTAAAACTGAGATTGATTTCCATTTCCTCCGGCCAAGTTGACATTCGCTATTAGGGAGAAATTGAAAATCCGCTATTTATTTATTTTTTGTAACTATGTTCAACAGAAGGGAGTTTTTGCTTTTTCACAATGCTTCTTTTTGTTGTTGTGGGATGGTTTTCAATTTTGATTCATTTCATTGAATTTATACAGTCCAGTTCTCCCTCTATTGTAGGCTATGCCTTCAAGGTCACATTAAAAACTCTGAGGATCCTGAAGTTCCATGCCCGATCGTAGATGATGGTGTTAATTGTATGGAAGTTATAACTGCGCAAGAAATTCAGGCTGTAATGACTTTTTTATTTGATTTTCAGAATTCTGTCAGTCCAATTCAGTGATTTGATATCTGATATTTGTTATCTGGGGGCCAAGTAGACCCTACCTTTGAAGTTCATCTATAGTCCCATTCTTTGGGGTTGTGTATACCTACCCAAGGAATTTATTCACCTTCAGGTATATTTTGAGTTTTGGTTCCCCGAAGCTTTCATTGTCTCCTCTAAGAACAGTACAATTTTCCTTTTAGGTCTTGTCAGAAGAAGATCACACGAAGTACCTACAGCTTAGTGTTAATGCAGCAGAAACCAGAGCAGTGAATAGTTTTCACTGTAAAACAGTAAATTGCCGTGGCTGGTGCTATTATGAGGATGAGGTTAATTGGTTTTTCTGTGATGTTTGTAAGAAAAGAAACTGCCTCACCTGTAAAGCAATCCATGACGACATGACATGTCAGGAATATCAAGATGATTTGAAAAGAAGAGCTGACAGTGAAGTTGCAGCAAAAAAAACTCAAGAAATGTTGGAGGTTTGCTGTTTATCTCTTGTATTAGTCATTCTTTCTGTTGTATTTGTTGACATTATTGGTCAGATGATAGTGGGTATAAGGCCAATTGTAGGCCATGAAATGCGCAGGATTTTTTCTCTTTATGAAACTCTACGCGGAGTACTTTGTTGGATGGTTTAAAATATAATGCTACTGTATGGCAAATTGATACCTGTAATCACTGAAGCTCGTTGTGTATATATCTTTCAATATTTACATGATTTCGTTTTAGTTTCGTATGAACACCAGGGAGGTTGGAATAAAGGGGAGGGCTGGAATTTTCTGAAATTAATGTCTATTATTATTAGTTACTGTTATTGTTGCCTAATTATTAGTTTTAAACTGAGAATGAAACAGGAAAAGTATCAACACAATGCACGTATTAACCTCAGAAATCTTAGCATCGTTTTATAAATCATCATTAAATAAACCCGTGAAATTGGCTCTATCTACACCATATTCATTATCTACATCACTGACCTTCACCCCCTTCGTTTCAAAAATTAATAGGCGGTAGGTTCTAATAAGCCCTACCATCATTGGAATAAGACCTAGTAAGGCGTTGGAAAAATTCCAAAAAGCATTAGACGCTTCCCCATTTATTAGAGACCAAAGAGTAGGACGATTTACAAGTTTAAGATTCGTACTTTCTTTTACATTTCGTTCCTAAATCCTGTTGTTATAGTTTACTTTCTACTTTCCTTGTCTAATCGATGGAACTCCTATGGTGTGGGCAGTCCTCTCTCAACAGCAGATCTAACACGCACATTGTGAAGGAGCTTCTATGACTTCCCTGCGCAATTTGGTGAAAAGAGCGGATTGGGAACAAATGACATTGACTTAGGCAATGTTCGACTGGTGACCCCATAGCTTAGTTTTTAGAACAGTCGATTTAAAACATCGCAGGTTGTGTGTTCCATTCCAGCCAGGGTCTGTCATTTTGTCAAGCTTTCAATTTCATTTGGACTATAGGAACGTGAGTTTGTGTGCTTCCTATAGACTGTAATGTTCGATAAGTGACATCCTTCGTTGATCATGTTGTTGGTGCGTATCCTTATTTAACGTGCAGAGAACACGGAGGCAGAGAGAGGAGACGATGTTGTTGCCGGTACTCTGACTCTACTCTGACTGACTTTACATTACAGATAACATGGATATATACATAAACAGATAACAACCCAAAATAAACACGAATTACGTAGAGGAAGGGTTAGGTGGTTGTTAGTTGTTTGTTGAATTGGCTCATGGTGTGATGTTTGCGTGTGGAACAACAGAAGAGGAATGACCAAGTGTGTGACGACAGGAGTGACGTATGGTCATGTCCCAGGTGTGTGATTTGAGAATGCGAATGAATGAAAAGAAGAAAATCGGCATTGAGTATGAAATGGCCTATGTGTACAATGTTTACGTGTCACTACAGGACTTCTATTCTGCTTCATCTTTATGTAGACGAATGGATGCCAAATAATATATAGTTGCTCATGCTACCGGTTGTTTTGCATGTTAATTGTTGTATTTATTCAGACATCTGTTTGTATTGATTCCTTTTATACCTATCAGTTTTTGAGATAAATGCATGATTTCTCATTTTCAAGACCCATACATCTGTCTCTTGAAATCGCAGGGATTGATTAAGAAAGGTGATGCAATGAAATGTCCACAGTGTTCTGTGATACTACAAAAGAAAGATGGTTGCGATTGGATGAGATGTAGCATGTGTCGCACTGAAATATGCTGGGCAACCAAGGGAAGGCGATGGGGTCCACAGGTATGACCAGCATTCAGATTCTAAAGTAAATTTCGGAACAATACGTAATGGCAATTTGCATTTTTGTTTGTACCAAAATGATAAGTAACTTCTTCATCTTTTTACAATTATCATTCCATTATCATATTCTGTTACCAGTATGGTTCGTATAGTTATCATTGTCTTTATCCTTATCATAGTCGGTGTAAATATCATTGTCCGTGTTGTTATAATTCCCAGTGTGATTATCTTCATCGATTTTATGTATTATTTTTGTGATGAGTAACTTTATACTACGGATTGAAATAAAAAAGAGATTTCTTTGTGTTTACATAGTACCAGTGCAATGTTTGATCCAGAATCGATTATGTCACCGATCAATCTTCCATTTGCATTGCTCCTAGCTATCCGTAGCACTTTTTGCGCCTCCTTCCGTAGCACTTCCTGTACCTGCTATGGAAGTGCAACAACTCTGTACTGTATCGGTTCACTTTGTGCACCGGGCCAGTGCACACGCCTAACGGTAACACGTTCTGTTTTGGATCAAACGTTGCACTTGTACAGTGTATACGGGGTCTTGAACTAGAATAACATAAACTGTGATAACATAGTCGGTATATTTAAAACTTACAGTTTCTACATATCCATGAGCCATCATCAGTATGGAATGACTATATGTGATCTAGGAGCTGACTTTTCCATGACTTGTCTCACGTCCATTTGCACTTCCTTCCCCTGGATCTTCTTTCCCCTGGATCCCTGGAACTATAGGTCTATGCAAGCCCCTAGTTCACTTACTCACTCTCACTCTCTACTAATGATAGCTAATGGATTAGTCGAAACTTCTAGGTCTTAAATGTACTGATTATGCCATCTTGGTTTTTATCATCTTAGTTTAAGTCCATTTCTAAGGAACATATCGAAAATGGAACTGTCAACAAATCTGTAAAGACGAAGACATATATCTGTTTTTTGTCGCAATCTATATTTTGAAGTTGTTGTCGTCTTGTTCTTTCTTCTTTGCGTGCCATATCAGAGTCTGACTTGGCGACCATGCTCTTGAACCCTTCTCTGTCATGTGGGAACCGTGGCAATTCTATCGTCTCCATGCCTGCTATCGTCACCAGACTCTGAAGGAAATCTTGCCTCTGTCTTCCACGGCACCTACTTCCCTCTCTTATGCCTTCCAAACTCAGTTTCTCAATTGAATCTTCTTTGGTGATGTGCCCGATGAATTTCAGTTGTCTTTGATGAATAGCTGTTAACATGTTCCGCTCCTCTCCAACCATTTCCAGAACTTCCTAGTCTGATTTCATCTCTTTCCACGAAAGTTTCTTCATACGATGGTAGGTCCATATTTCCGTAGCTTTCAGTCGATTCTCATCTTGCTTGCTTAATTACTCATTAACGTAAGCCGTCAGTTTCAGTCGTCAGACTCAGACTTCTTATTAATGTAGAGCTTCCTGTACTTTGATCTTAAAGCTTGTTCTTGAACCATGCAAACCAATACCTCTGTGCATCTTTTCATATTCTCCTTTGCGATTCATTGCCGTGACCTGTCCCCATTACGATCCGTGCCTAGCAAAACTCTCTTTTGTGCAGGCCCGATCTCCATTGTAGTCCCAATTTCATTAATAATTTTGTCAAATCTGATTTTTTCTGCTCCCAATGCACTAATAACCGCTAGACTAACTGACACTTCATATTTCCCAAATTCTGGCAATTTCATACTTTAAAAGCCGGTATCGCTTTATTTCTTCGATTTTTTTCGGGGAATGTAGCATCTCCAGGTGTTACAACATCAATTATCTTCACTTCTCTTTGCACTTTATCCAGAATAACATTAACTGACTCTCAAGCTTCTATTTGCTTATCACATTTTATAGCACATTCCCTGAATATTATAAATATTATTGTATATGTAAATAGGCACTGTATATTCTCAGGGTTGATGTCGGTTTATACCTTGGAAGCAAATTCGAAAAAGTAATATAGGGTTTAAGGGCGAGTGGCCAAGTGGTTAGAGCGCTTGACAGCTGAGCAAAATATCGATGGTTCGAGTCAGGCCCTCAGATCATAGTTGGGATGCTCGCTCATTGTCCGCCCAAGAGATGGGTACCTGGTAGCAATGCTGGGGCAGTTGTAGGCGGCGAGGTAAGGGACTGGCCATCCTACCTCACTATGACGGCAGTTAGGGATAAATGTTCTCTCTAACAGGCACTCCCTAACGTACGGAATCGTATATGGGACTGGCCTTCACCTTTAGCATAGGGTTGCAAAAAGGAATTCTATCCGCTGCAGGCCTCTAGTACTTCCATTGATACTCTCAGTATTCACGAGTTTTGAACTTTTCTCAGTTTTCATGATATTTGCAATGTTCTCGTTGTTCCTTATATTTGTAATATGCTGTTCCTTATATAACTATCACAGATATTCGGACCATCCTTTTTTCTCTCTCTACTAGTTTGATTGCTAGATATACTCTATGACTCGATCTTGTTCTTATATTCAGTGATAGCCTTATTTGCATTATAGAATTAACGGCGTAAGTTGATAGTAATATTAAAATCATCAGTAGCTGTGAAGCAGACAAGTATGAAGTCCTTAGTGAATGAGCTATCTCCTAAACAAAAGAAAGTAAAGTTTGTTGATATTTCTATGAGAGCTCTTGGTATCCTTTGAGCTCCTTGCGAATCATTTCTTGAGGCGCTTAAAGATCTTAGTCAGGACAAGCCTGCACAACGAACAATTAGGAGAATGAACATCGCTTTTCCGTGTATGTACTGTATTTTCTGCGGTAAAAGCAAAGCTTGGACAAATCGCAATATTTGTCATTATTGTGATAGTCATCGTCGGGTTCACTGTCATGATCGATGTGATTATCATTATCCCTTTCATTACCATCTTTCCTCATATCATGCTAGGTGTCATCATTGGTTGCATTTTCATGATTGGTGTAATTATATTGTTCTATATCACTACTATGTTCGGTTTCACTATCATCGTCGGTTGCATTATCATCATGGGTTTTATTAGATGTCATGGTGCTCATTGTTACCTTAAATACTACTTTACTCAACCATTATCATTAATTTTCACTTGTACCTTAAATTATCTTACTTAGGGTTCAGTACTGTTCTATGCTTTCTATTTCTCAAATTTTTGAAGCTAGGTCTACGTATAATACCCCAAAAGTGGTAATAGGAGAAAACTTGTTGCACGATTGGAACTCTCTTGTTAGGGTGCTATATTTTCCTTTGTTCAAAATCTGTTCCGCTATAATTTCGGGACATCAGTTCTAATTAGGCGGGAGGCGATCTTATTGATCTTCACGATCCTAATGTTCAGGACGCTTAAGGTGGAAGACCAATGACATTTTGATAGAAAAAAAATTTTTGTTTGAAAAATTTTTTTTTGCATTTCTAAACAAACCAACTATCCTTCATTTATTCTTTTAGTATATTAATGTAATTTATAACACGACTAGCTGCTTATTGCAAGGTTTAGTTGCACAAGTCAACATCTTTGTGCTTGACAACGCCTTAGCAACGCCAGTTGGGAGCAGAGTACTATGATACTCTGTCTTGTCTACTACTATCCTGATGGCTACTAGTCCATGCTTTAGCTTTGAACTATTCATGACTCCTAGCATGGAGTATTTTAAACTGCTTTAGTCGTCTAGTGTTCTAATTTTTCTGATAGCTTTTCTTCTTGTGAATCATTATGGGTAGAGTAAAATTTCGTTCCATTAGAAGAGGAAAACCAAAATTCAAGGGTAACAGGCATACGAAAAAAGGTATTTTGCTTTCGGAGGAGCAGCTAGAAGATGATGTGGAAAGACTTGTTCAGGATCAAACTGGAAACCAGACCAATGAAAGTGAGGTTTACCCGGCAACACAAGAGGATTTTGAGACTTCGTTTTCTTCGACCGTTTCTTTTTCAAAACTTGCAGGGAATGAAGTGAATTTAGACAATCTTCAACAGGAAAAGGTTGATACTTCAAGTGCCTCTTCCGGTAATAGAATTATTGACTTGTCAATTTTGACAACCTTTGTACAACTTCTTTGTTGTCCAGAATGCTGCCAGCCAAATCTTTCATTTGGAGAAATGAATAAGAAAGGATCTGCTTTTTGTTTTAAAATTCAGTGCACCTGCCAATGGTACTATGAGTTTTGGTCTTCACCAAAGTCAGAAGACAGAAGTTTTGAAATAAACAAGAGATTTGTTTATGCTATGCGAAGTTATGGACAAGGCTATGCTGGAATGAAACGATTTTGCACTTTCATGGATCTCCCACCTCCAATGGCAAAGGGAAGTTATAATCTTACCATTAAAAAGGTAAGGAATGCTGTTAGAACTGTAGCAAAAACAACAATGACAGAGGCTGCTCAAGAACTTGTGAACAATGGAAAAAGGGATGAAAATGGCATTGTAGATACTGCAATTTCATGTGATGGTTCTTGGCAATGGAGAGGATTTTCCTCTCTTAATGGTCTTGTGGCTTGTATCTCAATGGATACAGGAAAGGTGCTTGATGTAGAAGCCATGAGTAGATATTGCAGAGCTTGCCAAGAAAATGAAAAGCTCAGAGATGTGAATCCTGTAAAATTTGAGATCTTTAAGGAATCACATATTTGTGGGAGCAATTACAGTGGTTCAGCACCCAGCATGGAATCACATGGGGCTATGCGAATATTTCAAAGATCAAAGGATGTTAATTTCCTTCGCTATGCAGAATTTTATGGGGATGGAGATAGTAAGAGTTTCTCATCTGTTGAAAACATTTATTCTGAGCTCAAAGTTGTGAAGCGTGAGTGCATAGGACACATACAAAAACGAGTTGGGACTCGCTTGAGAAAATTGAAAAAGGCTGTCAAAGGATTGGGAGGTAAAGGAAAATTGACAGAGTCCATTATTGATCGTTTGCAAAACTATTATGGCATTGCAATCAGGTCTAATATTAACAATTTAGACAACATGAAAAAGGCTATACATGCTGCACTTTTTCATGTGGCTTCATCTGAAAACAAGAACTGGCACCAACACTGTCCTGATGGGTCAGAAAGTTGGTGTAGCTTTAAGGCAGACAAAGCAAATGGCACAGAAACTCACAAAGCTGGGAAAGGGCTTCCACTCTCAGTCCTGCAGCACATCAAGCCAGTTTTTAAAGCCTTAAGTGAAGATTCATTGTTGCAGAAATGTCTACATGGAAAGACACAAAATCATAATGAAAGTTTAAATGGAATGGTGTGGAATAGAATTCCAAAAGCTAGATATGTTGGACTTACACAATTTGAAGCAGGTGTTTATGATGCAGTGTGTCATTTCAACACTGGAAGTAGTGCTGCTATTAAAATTTATCAAGAAATGGGGGTTAATCCTGGGATTTATATGTACAATGGTTGTGATAGTATGAATAAGACTAGACTTTTGAATGCTGCAAGAAAGGAAACAAGAAAAGCAAAATCTCAATGCCAAGTGTTACGAGGAAAAAGAAAATATAAAATGGACAAAGCTCAGGAATTGGAAGGGGAGACTTATGCAACTGGTTCATTTTGATTTAGATGGCCAATAGCAATTTTTTTGGAGCTTCTATTGAGATTTGTGGTAACTTAGATATGATCAAACTTTGAGAGCCATTTTCTCAGAAACATGATCTTCGCCTACTGTACAATAGTAGTGCTCAAATTATGAAAAAAGTAGAAATAGCACAAAGCTGAAATTTGGTGCCTTCTTTCTATGGACATATCACCATGCAATGTACTAGAATCAGCCATGTGAAATGTTCTGTTTCCAGTTTAGAGTGATTTAAAGGTTATACTGCACTTCCGATTTTATGGCACATACTATAAATCATTTTTTATTGCCTTCCCAACAAAGCATTTTCATAAGACTAGTACATTGCATGCACCAATACCCAAGGTAACACATAACAAAAAACAAATTCTGAAAACTGTGTCCTATTTTAGATATCAATGCCCTAAAACGGCCTGATTTTAAAGATTTTTGGTATTAAAATGGTTGCTATGGCAACAGTTTTGCTATTTTTAGGACTAAAATTAGATTTTTCAATATATTTTGTCATGGCCTTTCATATCCAAATGCTATTAGTTTCTTTTATCATGTTATGTAAAATTTTGCTCTTTGACTGGTCTTCCACCTTAAATCGTATCTATTGTAAATGGATTTAATTAATCCTAATAATCTGTAGTAGAGTGAAGTCATAATGATCCGTTTTGTCTTGAAAGTGATTTGGAGTTCCTTTGATTGCGACGATTGCGAACATCTAACTATATTTAACTTTATTTTGATTCAACCTTCCTTAGGAGCCATCCACGTAGTACGTACGCAAAAAGTTTGCAGATTTTGACTCCTCCCTCCCCCCTGTACGCAAACATACGCTTCTTTAAGAACCCCCTATCTGCATATATACTTGTGCAACAACCCCGCCCCTGTTTGTTGCCGATTACTCTTCACTTTCTCTTAACCCTCTTAATGGCGAAGTTGACATCTTTTAATCCATTCACTGTATAGCTAGTTGTTTAAATACACTTTTTTCCATGAGGAAACCACTTTCTCGCCTGAGCCTCAATGTTCTTAACTTTCCTGAAATTGAGGCTGAGATTTTCTTAACTTTATTTTATTAAATTTGCTAAAAGAGTTTACTATTATTTGTTATAAAAAGTTTGGTCTGTGTTAACCGAGATTATCATAGAAAAGTTTCGATCTTTGTGAAGGAGCTTGCAAAGAATGAGCTAGTATCGATTTCTGGCATCTGAAAAAGGTAAATTTTGGGGCTTGAGCTTTGTGATTTTCTTAACATTTTCTTAAGCTTTTAGCTTTTTGAGTCTCATTTTCTTATAAGCTTTTTCTTGTAAAAACAACGTGCAATGCCAGTAAATGGCCCTTCAAGAATATTTCAAAGTTCTAACAATTTTAATTCGATCCATTGTAACAGTAACTTCTGAATACATGTGATCGACACTGAGTTCTTCTGCAATGCTGATTTTCATAAAGTACTGCTATGTTTGTGCACAGCAATCAGATGGTGGCATTTCTTGTAGCGCAACATTTCAGCTTCACAGCGCCAGCAGCCGCAACATTTTGGACAAATTCATTTCTTTCAATTTGTCCTCCCTGCTTTGTGCCTGCTTCTGTTACCCAATCAGATTATAACCAAGATGCAAGGGCTCAATCCGGTGGATTGCTGCAATTCAAAATCCATGGTCTAATCTTCAAATTCAGATGCATTCTTGATGTTAGCATGTTGGCAATGGTAGACTGTACGCCAATGAAGGTACACTACTGCTAATGTGGTTTTTTGCATTGGTGGTATTGCATACGTACATATTGATTGGAGCCCCATCCCCCCTTGTACACAAGCATACGCTTTTCGCTGAATCACCTTCCCCTTTGTGCGTGCGTACGAATGACACCTTATTTCTATAATGGGACCACCCAAAGTGGGTGTCCGCACGATTTTGCCAATTTTCTATCCCCTCTGTCCTTGTCTACTTTTTGCTGAGCAGCCTCCTCTCCTGTCCGTGAGGACTGGCTCATTATATAATAGAGAAAAGTATGGCGCCAGCTTCAAAATGGCCTCATGGCTTTTCTCCAAGGGATCTATGAGTGAGAGTACATCGGATTGATGCAGTTACACGACACCAGAGTGTGGAGCGGAATGACTCAACCTCACTTTCAAAGCGGAGTGATTTCACTCCACTAAATCGGATCAGTATCTGATGCCCACTTCAAATCTTGATAACAGTCTGCCTTTTCATGCTCCTTCTCAATCACTCATGTGTCGTATGATCCTTTTTCATAAACTACTAAATCTGGCCTTCAGTGTTCAAGAACCTTGCCAGTTTGCATATTCATGTCCCACTTTCACTTTCTCATTCTCCACTACTACCTCTGGTGTGTGGTAATATCACTTTTCACTGTGCTCCAGGTTGTATTTCTGGCATATCTGCAAATGCAGTACCTTGGCTATTTGATAATATCTCCAATGCTTGTGTTGAATGTGGGCTCAAATTTTACATTGGGAAACTGAATAAGCTAGTGTTTCTTCCCGTTCTCCCCACAGTCTACGAATAGGAGAGATATCCTCCTTATTAATATGATGTTTAATTGACTTCATTTTGTTGCCTGTTCTTGGGCGGCCAATAGGAGACCTTCGGTGGCCTTCTTTATGTCCCAAAACTTCCTATCTGTAGAAAATCTACAGAAAATACTCAAAATAGACTGATAATTCAAATGCACAGAATATCCTTGGACATAAAGACACCATGAAGAATAATTCTGCATTCAAAAGTAAGATGAATTTTGAATGCTGTTTCCTCGTTAAAAAGAATACTATGTGCTGGAAAAGAAACAAAGCAATTTCTCTGTAAAACGACGTCTTCTTGTGACTAACCATCACCTCCCCCCTGTCTGCGTTTGTCCCCATTCTTGCTAGCCTCCTCCCCCTAACGTGTGGATATTCTTTATGGGTGGTCCCATGTAGTTTGATTTTGATTTAAGTATCTTCTGATTGACGAATAATTTTATGCAAATTATGTCCATGGTTAGCCTGAATAATACTTTTCTGCATTAAATGATACTTTTTGATTATATAACCTTTGTTCATATGTTTTATATTTTAGGGTAAGGGTGATATTTCTGGTGGTTGTAAATGTTCTCCTGCAAAGCGCTGTCACCCAAACTGTGGCAACTGCCACTGATTGTTGCGTATGGTCACCAGTGCTATGGTGGTACATTATGAATTTATCGCTTATAAATTTCGTTTCAAATTTCATTGTCTTTTCAGCAAGTATTTTTTAGTCATGTAGGTTTCTTATCTAATGTTTGGCGCGAAAACGCCCAATTATTATCAGTTTTCAACTACATTTAGATGTCATTGCCACAGAAAAATATGTTTGGCCAGTAAGGCCGACTTTAATTCCTTTTGCTCTGTGAGTGATGCTTGATGTTTTCTTTTGGTTACATCTTTAGAATTGATGGTTTTCATATTCACAAATGATTATTTATCAGGTATTTTATCATTAATTTTGGAGGTCACCATATGATCAGTGTGAGGACAAAGCATGATAAAATAAAGTTGACAAAGAGGTGTCAATATTTCACCGCACCATTAGAATTTAGCCATTAAAGTTCAGTATCCGAAGAAGATAATTTGACTTATACAAATGAGGCTTAACCAAGATAATGATAAAACCTGAACATTTCAGCATTAAAATCCTGATAAAAACTGGTCAGACAAGGTAAAACAAGATAAATGGATACAGAAGTAAACAATTGTTCCTAAATGATCAAAGCAAAAGGAGGGACATTAAAGAGTTTTATGCATTAAGGAAGAGTTTACCAGGTATTATTAAGGGACATTCGAAGATCAGTATATCACTAATTTTTTACCCTTTCCGATATGGTGAAGTTAGCAAAAGTAGCCGGATGGTCCATGGTGATGTCTTTACAGGTTACCCTTTCTTACCCTTCTCCTACTTCCTGTATGTAAAGTATTTTACCAATATAACAGGCCCGGCAGCCTACAACAGGATGTTTATGACCTGCATGGAATAAAATATTGAAAGCCTTGCTACCCTTATATGGGAAAACGTTTCCAGTGCGTCCTCTTGACTGGAAAATCTCTCGAAAGTTAATGCATAATAACTCGAAGGTCTTGTTATGTAATGCATCATATTTTTAAATGCAAGTGTGTGATGCTTTGCCTTGCTAATTCCTTTCTATGTTTGAATAGTTAACCATTCAATAGACAATGCTAAAGCTTAATTCCCCAGAATTATATCCATTCATACTTAAAGTTAGTCACTTGTGATTAAACTGCTTTATACCTTGCACAGAGAACTAATTGCAGCATTCCGTGGATGTTGTCATTTTCTGAATTCTAAATGTTAGAAAGCACACCATCTTCATTCATTAAGAAGTCATCTGGTGATTTGTTATATGCTCTGCTCTTTCTCTTCAAACTGAATTCTATTGGACTAGCTTTAATTAGATTGACTATCCTTCACAAAATCATCCTTCCTTGAGTATCATCGCCTATACTGTTTTCTCAACATAATAAGATTGTCTTTCTTTCATATGATCATGTGGTCTGTCGTGCCTCAGAATGTACTCTAAGGATACATAAAATGCTTACAAAAAATAATTGCCTTTTTCAACTTAGGCAAGTTAAGAACTGCCTAGAAATAGCAGCAACAACAACAACTCGTGCAGCATAGTTCTTTTACTATTAAGCCCCTAATTGTAGACATGGGCTGATTGTTTGAATGTTTCTTCATAGTTCGATATGTCCGATAAAAGTCTGCCAATCCCAGCCGGTAGGTTCTTTATGATGTTGGGAGGGTGGTTATTTACTCTGTGTACGTATATCTTAGAGCGTCGTTTGGTTCTCTATATGGAGAATATAGACGGCTCTTTAAGTTAAGAATGATGTCCAAGACGTTAGCAGTTTTTGAGATTGGTTTGGATGATAATACGGAGGCCGAAGAAATGGAATGTAATTATAAATTCTTTTCTCATCATCTCTTCTGTCATATTTTTGAAAACAGCTAGACCGCCCTCTCTACAAAAGCCTATATAGCTTGTGCCGTATTTCTTGGCTAATTCGTTCAAGAAAAAACTCTACGAGCTCGCAAACCTCTACTCCATCATAGCTTCCCATAGATACGCCAAATAAACGGTTGCCTTCCTTTTCCATCCACGGTTTTCCCATCTCCAAAAGCAGCGATTTTCTAGAGTTGAAAATGATGTCTGTATCCCCTTTTGAGATACTCGCGCCCCCTGTAGCTTAGTGCAAGGCTCGTTTCAGAAGCTCCTCGAAGATGAAGGAGTATTACTCAATAATACCAAAACACGCAAAGGTCATACTGTTATTATCATCTAAACGACAGAACCACTCGATCACAGACATCTTGCAAAACGCATATGAGAAAGGGGTGGCTTACTCTTCGGTGCCTAATTGCCGGGGGGTTGGAACTTTATAGAAAATCCAGTTAGCGTGGGGGTTGGATTTTTGCAATCATGTAGTACGTGAATTTAAGAATTTTTTCTATGCTGGCTCGTTTTCTTTAATAAGCAGTAAGATTCCCTAACAATTTTCACTTCAATATTTCGGTGAAACAAGTAGAAATTAATGAAAAATTAGTTTTAACCAATATCAACAGAACAGTTGTTTTGCTGTGAAAACTGAACCTATTGTAACAGTCTGTTTAGCTTGACTTTGCAACAGTCGGATAAGAAAATTGATAAAAAACGGTTCCTGGTAAGAGGAATTGTTCTTGTTTCAACTATGTTACACAGTCCTCCAAAGTTAATTGCCAAAGCTGACTGTAGATGGAACAAGAATCTATGCTTGGAACAGTACTATTGAAAATGGCATTAAAGCATCAAAAGGTGATATCCTTGAAGTTGCACACTGGTTTGCGAATAAATGTATGAAGTTTGATAAAGAAAAGTGCCATCTAATCACATTTGGGATAAAGCCAATGATATTTCTTTAAAGAACTGTAATGTGAACTAAGGAGTGAGCGCAAGGGAGAATTTTTGTGGAGTAACTTGGGTCAAAACAGCTTGTAAGGTTTGTTTGTAAAAGGCCTGGCCACAGGCTAAATCCCCTCTGGAGTATATCTCACTGCCCTGAAAATTAGCATCAAATACCATATATGAAGCATTTCTCTTGTCCCAGTTCAACTAGAATTCGTGGGGCACTTGCAAATTTTTTTCAACGATCTGATACACTCTCCTCATATATATCTGTATGCAATCAATTCCCCGAGAAGTATCATTCAATATCAGCACTGTCCAAGATTTTGGAAAGAATTTTCTATGAGCATATAGGAGACTCAGAAAATCCTGAGTTCTTGGGATCAGTTTCATAGACCTTGTATTCACTATATCAGCTCAGAATTTCTATTTCAAGAGCAACTGACTAGCGAAGGCAATTGAGCTAGATCTCGTCATCATCATTGTCATTATCTTAGCTTGTCCTGTCTTTCCCGTACGCCCCTCTCGGGGCTTAGGCTGACCCTGGGGTCAATGTTACCTTCAAATTTGTTTGAAGAGGTCGGCTACACTCAATCCACTCTGTTGCCTTAACAGCTACTTATCAGATCTTGCGCCTGAAGCTGCTGTGCCTGAATTTCACTGAAGAGCCTGGTTGGACAGTTTGCCACAGGTCGTCAACATCTGCCCCAATTCTGAATCTCCACGAAATGAATCGCTATCAACTTAAGGGCAGTGTCTCTCTGCGCCCGCTTGCCACTACGAGGATTTCTCCAACCATGGGCTAGCCATTATCATCATCATCATCATCATCATCTTCTTCTTCTTCTTCTTCTTCTTCTTCTTCTCGTTACGCCCCTCACGGGGCCTGAGACTGACCCTGGGGTCAGTGGACCGCCTATCAATTGTTTAAGAGAGGTGATTGAATCGGCTACACTCAATCCACTCTGTTACCCCAACAGTTACCTATCAGAGCTGCAGCCTGAAGCTGCTGTGCCTGACTTTCACTGAAGGGCCCTGGTTGGACCGTTTGCCACAGGTCGTCAACATCTGCCCCAATTCTGAATCTCTGCGAAATGAATCACTATCAACTTAAGGGTAGAGTCTCTCTGTGCCCGCTTGCCACCACGAGGAGGTCTCCAACCATGGGCTAGCCATCATCATCATCATCGTCGTCGTCGTCGTCGTCGTCGTCGTCGTCGTCGTCGTCGTCGTCGTCGTCGTCGGTCGTCGTCACGAAACGATTAGGTCGTTGGGACCATCTGCCTAGGCAGCCCTACTGAACCTTCGCCAATTTTCTCTGTTTTCCGCCTCTCTGACTACCCTAGCAAGTCTGATTCCAGCTATGTTCTTTATGCTGTCCTGAAATTTTGTTTTGGCTCTTCCACGTTTTCGTTTTCCAAATACCATTACAATGAGAAGATCGTATCCACAATCCCTTATTTCTAATTGCATTCTTCTGTTTATCGACATCATTGTGGTAGACATGGTTTTCTTCCAAGTTTGCCAATAATCCACGCGTTTGTACGCATCTCTACCTATTTATCACGAAGAAGCCGGGAATAACTCCATAATTCTTATGTTTGAATTCTCTTACGGTCGCTGTCTTTCATTATCCGACATTCATCTCAATACGTGCTAAATCTGACCCATACAAAAATGCCAACGATTTGACTAAGTATCTAAAATGAGACATTGTCTAGGAAAGAGTTTTTGGAGCCATTTTTCTTATGTGTAATTTTAAGTTCTCTGCTACTTTGGAATAAAATTTGCGTTGAAAGGTCACCACTTAGAGAGTCCACTATTTCCCCGTCATTTATGTGTCTTCCTGCAAAGCTATCTCTAGGCTACATGTTGAATGACAAATGAAAAGAGAAAACACATGTTTGCATAAAACATGTTCTCATACACGTTTGAGATATTAGAATTACATTGCAATTCTGGTAAGAAGCGACTTAACTGATTTTCAATGCATTTAGTATAATACAGTGATACCTTACTTCTAAATACTTTCGAACTCCTTCACAAGGGTCCCCGAAAACATCGGTGTATGCCGTTATCTTGCATCGATTCTTCAAATGGCAATTAGCTCGAACTATGCTTAGTGATGAATTTGATTTGCAATTGGTCCTCTTATCCCAAATCGTAGGACAAACATCGGCCGATTGTCTCCCATACATAGCATCAGCAATAAATATCACTTGATCCTTTGGGCATATTATTTCTTTGATGTTTAGGTTGCATGCCACAACTGTAGGGAAATAAGGTTCTGTTTACTTATTATGATTATTGCTACTACTTCGTTACAAGCAGGGGTACGGGAAGCACGATGGCACCGGGGCACCTGGGGCAGCATGGTGCCCTCACGAAACTTGCTGCTAGTTGTATATTGCAATAGAAAGTGTTGTGAGAAAGAGGTGATTAATATTTCCATCTATGATCACATAGTTTTAGACATTCCTTATTCAGCCGCCTTATTAATCATTTTTAATCAATGCTTCTATGTTTTCTTTTGAACATTTCCAATACGGCCGTACAATAAAAACATTAATGTGGAAGCAGCTGGTAGCGGAAAGGCAATCGTGTTTGAAATAGTTTTGTAAGCAACAAATGCAAATCAATGCTAGAAGGGTGAATCAAGATCTTATGGTTATACTGTCAGTATGTAGCGATCACAGAAAAACATTATGATGGTTTAGTTAGCCATAACTAAAGCTGAAATATGGCCTTGGAAGTCTCTTCCTTTGAGCTTCAGCCACTCAGATGCCTTTACATCGGTAGATAGAAGTCTTAACAAAGTTTAACTCTAATTACAGAAGAAGCTTGAGTAGGCTATCTTCACTAAATGTACAAAAAGTAAATTGAATCACGATCAAAAAAGCAGACTTGCATGGCAGAAACTTGATTTCTATACTCTGAAGTTGTATGGTACTTTCATCAGTAGCTCCAATGCACAGTTTTCCACGCTTTGGAGCTATAGCTCAAATTGCGACTTCTTTGAATTTTTTTCATGATTTAGTAAAATGCTTCTCCTATTTGTATAGGGGTCATTCATTTAGTACGTACGCACAAAAATTGCTAAAATTCGATCCCTCTCTCCCTTGTACGCACACGCACGTTTTTATGTACCCCTCCCCTCTTGCGTACGTACGTCGGTTATTTGACCTCCCCCCCCCCCCCCATTTCTAACGGAAAGCTTCTAGCCATCCAAAACCAAGGAGATAGACCTTTTTAAGCATAAACGAGACAGTAGAACGATGACTAAATATAGCATTTTCTGAAAATGTCTATAATAGATTTCTTCTACAACTTTGATGGTAGATAAGATGAAGTCTATTTCCAAATGAAAATATTGCAGGATGCGTGAAGAAAAGATTATTGTTTTTGTCGCGTACGCACTATAATTTTTCAACCCTCCTCCACCATTGTACGCAATCGTACGCTTTTGGTGACCCCCTTTCACCCTTCATGCGTAAGTACTAAATGAATGACCCCATACTTAACCATAAGAAAGCAATCCATATATTGCCCTTGCCAACCATCAGGGAACTCTATTTTTGAAAAGTATTCTCCAGGCCCAACCATGGTTTTCCGTGTAGTTTACACTGGATACGAGAGACTATCTAACGCATTGAAAGTTTTTGGTGACCATCCCAGCATGAAATGCTCTAACAGTCTTATCGTAAGCTCTCCAGTTCCCTCCCACTTACAAACTGCCGGGGAATATTGCTTAGAAAGTTGGAAAGAATTCGGTGTCAACAGAGCAGAAACTGCCCACTTGCCTGCCACAATGGTACTTTACGAAGAGTCATTTTTCAAAGTGCCCTTTTTGGGAGCCTGCCCCCGCCGTTCAGAATTGCTTCCGTCGATCCTAGTTATAAGGTGATAAATTATTTCTACTTTAAGAACCCTTGTAAGCAGTCAGCACAATTTCCTTAGGGACATTCAAGAGTTAAGAGAAGTCCTTAGCCTCGGAATCAAATTTCTTCCTATCCACCATTAAGAACTGGAATTGTGTTATTTTGATTGATAATGCCGGCAACACGCATTTATACACTCCTTGACTTTCTGGTTCAAATGGATTTCTGCAGCATCGAGGATCTTACTTTTTCACTTGTCATCGGGATTAAATTCATTAGTCCTAAAATGTTGAATGGTTGCTCTTTTAAGTTGTGAACTAGCATTGAGCATGCTATTGTACAACTTCATTTGAGCATGATGTGTCTATTCTTCTATGGGTTCTAAATAGATTTGCTTCATTTACAGAAAGAGCTCGCTTAATATGCAGAAATGTTACACTTACTTCTCTTTGTGCATCTGTAGTGAATTTGCAAGTACTTGAAGGTTCCGGGACAAGGATCACCAAAGACATCATTTGAAACTTGTAATTTGCACTCCATATTGTTTTGACATTGTTTTCTCACCATTTCAGTAACATCAGAAACACAAGTCATGTTTCGCAGCAACCTAGACCTGCAGATTTCCTTACTGAGTCTTCCGTACATCCCGTCTTCAATCCACATCTTTGAACCATATGGACAGCCAAATGTTTTTGTACGTAATTCGCAAATGTATTCTGAAAGTTACAAGACAGCAGTGCTCTAATTTGAACCAATGAAAGTAAATTTATATACTTGCTTAGTAATCTCCAATGCCACCTATAAAGATACGTAAGTACTCATATCCGCCGAAATATCTGGGATAGTATACCAAAAGAGTATGTTTGCTTTTAAAACTTTGGAAATGTTGCTTAATTAAAAATATGGTGCCTTGCTTACCTTCTTTGCAAATGCAAAGGAATAGGAAGACGTAAATTGACCTGTCTGCAAAGTTTCAATTATGTAGCAATTATGATATTTCACTATTTCATGAAAGCAAGGTGAACCATCCTTTAGCATACTGAAAGTGCCTTTTATACCTTACTCGGGTCCAATATTTTGTAATCTCTATCATGAATACTGAAAACTCGATTTATTTTTTCAGAAAGAGTTCATTGTCTCCCTTGAAATCATCACCTAACACTATGATTGAGTGGGTACCTACCGGCCAAACCTTGTAGCCAAAATGACGTAATATTCATGCTGTTACGTGAATTCACATGTACTTGGTAATATATTTCGCTTCACCTTTTGGCTTTTCTCCAACATTTCATACTTTCATCAGTGTTGGAAGAAAAAGGTCCCTTCTGTATGCTAAAGAATGTTTCCGCTGTTCCGTACGAAAATGTAATTCTTCAATGCGAATAGACAATTCACTTATTACAACTCACCTGTTTCAATCAATGGTTTCGGCTCTACCAGACCAGTCGTTGGTGGTGCTGGCGGCAATGTGTTGAGAGGTTGTGTGAAACCTGAAGAAAAAATTTGAAATAACAACAGGTAATCCTTCGGAACCTTAGTGCATCTGCAAATATTCTCAGATATTGAATGCGTTGTTCCAATGGCATTAAAATTCAGTCATATACTCAAATTGCTAGGATTATTGTTTTTAGCTAGACCTGCCATGAATTCGGAATGTCAACACCCGCTTTTTGGAAACGTACACGCTTTGTTTATAAAGAAACCACTTTATAAGAAACCTACATTTGGAATGCCGAAATATTTCGAGACATTACACAACTATATGAGAATTCCCTGAGGAACTTTTCATTTTGAAAATTTTTATAACACCAAACAATCAAGTAGTATGAAGCTGGTTCCATTCATTTACAGTCAACCTCATAGATTGTTTGCTATCCTTGTACTGAGTCCTTCATTTTTCAATGATCTTACATTACAGCCAACATTAGAGGCAAAATTCTGATTGCAATGTTTTACATATGTCTGTACCATTTTATGGCACTAAGTGTGCGCTGAAAAGTAAGGAACTGTTAACGAACTTTTCGTACTACAATTTGATCGTTGGAGGTCCGAAAATAAGGAACGTTTGGAAGGTTCCTTATAAAGAAAGCGTGTACAGTATCACCAAACCTTCTTATGTAAATTCCTTTGGCATTCAAACTTGAGCAAGGGTGCCTCTTTCTCTGAGGCATTTTGGCACTTCAGTAATCATATCTATCAAGAAGTGTCTTACTTTCACCACACAACAGTTTTCAGTGTGAGTAATATATTTTGTCACACTGTTACTTTTCTGAGCTTGGCCTAAGTTTGCCCTTTGTATTGCCAGCTTCTTCTCAGGAAAAATATACTCTTCATTTCTTGCAATCAATTTGATAGTTCCTTTTCTGATCTAGTTGTTAGATAGATGTTGTTTCTTAGCCTCATAATTTAGATATACGCATCCACACAATCTGGATAGAACTTGCCTCCGACCACAATATTGTGCTTAGTATAGCACGTACGTAGTTTAGCACCCTAGTAAGTCTTCAGAAACTTAGGAATTAGACAACTAATGAATGATTATCGTGGTTAGTTCTCTAATAGAATTTAAATGCTTCAATTATTCACGAAGATTCCTTCTTGATAATGATCTACATAACAAGTCTTTCTTCTGATGAAGAAAATACTATTATGAGATTGCAATACTCTGCGACCATTTATTGTATCTTTGAAACAACTAACATTGTTTATTGCAAATGTGTCCATGTATTTGACTAGACAATAGCTTTCAGAAAAATTTTTGGAATCTTACCAGGGCATTTATAGAGTAGGTTTAACTGTAAGATATCAGATTGGCTTAGGTGACTCCTCTGCCCAATAGAGTATTTCCTACTGCGGTCTAGTGTGACAATCGTTTCCATAATATTTCCTCTTGAGTCTCTTTTCCCCAAGTACCAGCGACTCATATGAGTAATACTGTCATAGTCATAGGGAACATTCATAGAATTAACACTAAATGGATTCTTCTTGAAGAAATGCTTATGGTTCTCTGTGGAAAAAACCAGAATGATATAAACCATCAATATACATTGTAATAATTGCTTCACAATCCGTCATCTGTGGGTCTTTTTAAAATTTGGCGCCCGTTAAATTTTGCTAAAACTATAAGGACAAGTTTGAGCTTGTGCACCTTAGAACACTAGGCAAGACTTACAATTTGTACATAAAAATAATTGCCTTAGTAAAAATACTCCAAAGACATATTTACTCGTACAGAACACCTTAGCAGCTTATGACCTGCTGCAGATCGACATAGGACCTGCTTACACTACAAGGTTTATCCCACGTTCGACTCAGGTTAAAGTAACTAGGGAGAGTAATCACACCTGTCCGGGCTCGATCCGGGTTCACCTACCTACGATGTGTGGTTTAGGCTACCTCTGATCGAATAAGGGTTGGTTGCATTAACAGCGCAAGAAGCTAGCTTGAGTTGCTTTAGCCCGAGTCGAACTGCGTTTTCTATTCCAATGTATGTAGGCAGGGCTATAGGTACGACAGAAAATACTGAAATAATCTTGTAAAAATAGTCGGTAACAATTTACTGAACTTCTTGTATTGCCTTTCTACGTGCTAATCATAAATAAATTGCTTTGTAGTATCTTCAGTACATTTAAGTCTAGCAGAAACTTTGGTAAAGTTTACTTCTAAGGTTTATAAGTTTAATTGTGCGGGATGTGATTCCGTTTACGTTGGCGAGACAAGCCGACATTTGTCCACTCGAGTGCGTGAGCATTTACATACTGACAAAAACTCCAACATCTTTAAACATCTTAGGGGTTCTGATAAGTGTAGGGAATCTTGCAGTGACAATTGTTTCACGGTTATAGATACAGCAAGTACCTATCATCAACTTAAAATCAAAGAGGCTTTGCACATTTCATGGGAGAAGCCCATTTAGGTTCAGCACTTTGATATCTCATTAAGTTTCTAACTCCCCTTTCGTGTTTTTTCTTCATAACGGTTTATCATTCTTTTATCAAATGTGTATACTTATATGTGTTTTAATGATTTCAACTCAGATTTAGCAACTGAAGATGGATGATGAATCCGAAACATGTCTTGCAAAATTAGAAACATAGTTGTTTTTCTTCGAATTATATCTGACTTTATAGATATGTATGTATGTATGTATATATATATATATATATATATATATATATATATATATATATATATATATATATATATATATATATATATATATATATATATATATATATATATATATATATATATATATATATATATATATATATATATATATATATATATATATATATATATATATTTGGATACTTCAATATCTTTGACATGGTTTGAGTTGACAATCACTTCTCCCCTCTCTCCCAGTAAACTTATTCCTAATTTCCTTCTTTCCACATTTAACTACTAACTGAATGTCTTCCCTGCTCCATAGCACATCCCTACGATTGTGCTTGCATTTTCAAGGGAATACTCGATTTGGGCAACGAGTTATCTTTAGACTTAAATGAAGCACTACTTATGGACAATATCTACAGATCAGTTCCTTCTTATCTTTTACTCTTGTCAGATATTATTTTAAAATTTGCACTATAACAATAGATAGCGCCATTATGAGCCAAGTGGCTACGTATGTTCCTACTTCAATATAGAATATCACATGGCGTCACATAGATTTTGATGCTCAAAAAGATTTGCTTTCATGGCACAACAACCTTCAAGCTCGGAATCGAGAAATATTGCGTACTATTAGCCTATTCTCTTTAGTATTAGTTGAGACTTTATGCCTTTGAATGATACATAAAACTTGCAGTAATTATCACATGACTCAACATCAAATATGTCCCACTTCACTCAGTTAAAGAGTATACTACCAATTTGTATATATCTTCTCTTGAAAATTACGTACCTTCTTGTACATTATCCCAAATGATCTTCACAAAATAGTCACGATCTGGTCTGTTATTTTCATGTGCAAATCCAAGAGTATGCATCAAATGATGCAATACAATGCCTTTGTGCCAGCAATATTTATGCAGTGAGATAACTCTTCGGTACATTTTCACATAACCAAGCGGTGACCAACATCTCCATATAAACAAGTATATTTGCTTAGTAAAAAGGTTTTAATTGATTTCTTAATATATGAATTTAAGAAATAGCGGCAAATTCGATACACATTCAAGGTTTTTTCGTTTGCATTAATATAATTTGTTGAGGTTAGGGGTAGGGATAGGGTTAGGGCTAGGGTTAGGGTTGTTTACGTCATGTCATAAGAGGTTGTGAGAAAGCTGCTCAGAAAGAACAGAAGAAGACATCACAATGTCGCTAGACGTATCCATTAGAGGCTTTGCTGAAAGTATGGATTTGATGTAAGTGAAAAGTGATATGGGCATAAAACAGAAGGAATCTTGGAAAATGATACTGTCAACTTGCTTTGGGACATAACTTTTCAATGCAAGTTGTTTTGGGATATTCAGTGCGACAATGTTGTAGATATTGTTGCTGCTGATCAAAAAGGAAAAAGCTACTTAATTGTAGATATAGCGATACCTGCAGATGTTATAGTGGGTGAAAAGGGAGCGGAGCAGATTGGAAAACAGCAGGATTTTCAGAGGAAAATTGGAAGAATATGGATTTTGAGAAGTGTAAATGTAATACCCGTTGTATTTCTTACATTGGGACGTGTGACAAAAGGATTTGATGACTTGGTTGACAAGCTGGAAACAAAAACATATTTACTTTTGACATAGAAAACTGCTTTATTTGGGAGAGCAGGAGTTTTAATGGAAGTTCTTTAGTATTAAAGTATTTGAATACCTATTGACTCTTAGCCCTTTATTAGTGACTCGCTCAGTAGGAAATTACGACAACTGTATCAGCCTATACATTAAGCTAATATACTACATAATAATAGCGTTAAACAATAATAATAACAATGAAAATAATAGCTTGCCTACATAGTGATTGGAACGAAGATGCTGAGGAGAAGCAGAAATCCCGGTAAATAAAGTAAAAACATGGAAAAATAACCTCCAAATTTTAATGTCCCGATTCAATCTTTACTAGTTAAGGAACTGCATCTCTGCATGACTGACAAGCAATTCCTGCTTCTTTCACATGATTACTTTCTCGGCAATACTCAAGTATGTAATCATGTTTGACCTAACTAAAACATGCTATTTCCAAATCATGCACTGTCATGTCACAAATGTTCTGTGATCCTGAGCTGCCTATATGAAGCTAATACCTGTTCCGGAGTTAATCGGAATACTCTCCAAGTTAATAAAATACGAAGTCAAAGTGGAAATATGTCGCTAATACGCTCGACAGAAGGGAATTGACTATAAACTGCGATTGGATAAATATACAGAGATGCCCAGGTGGCAACAAAGTCCAAAACTTAGTATGCTGACAGATCCATAATAGGTAAGTGCCTACGAATTTGAGAGTGAATTGTTGACAGAATTTTGTGTTGCTTTATTTTTGTAATCCATTCTGTACTTCATTGCAGTATTGTTAGAATAACTCAAATACTTATACTGTGTTACATATAATTTCATATTTAATGCCCTATCAGCTAATAACACTAGACTACTTATAAGCTACGAAAAGCATTTTGCAATGTAATCTTCTAAGGACTCTTGCTTTAATTGCCAAAAATGTAGAAAGATGCGTCCAACCATCGAAATCCAACAGCACCAGGAGAGAAAGTACCCTTTTACCCCCACTCGATCTAAAACAGACCAAGTCAAGAGCAAAATTACCATCACCTCAGAATATAGCTAGCTCATAGAGACCAAAATACACCCACCCACCTCAACTATTTCAGAGTTGTTCGAGTCCCGTTTTGGAGCAATTTTGAGGGGACAGGTTTCTGTGCTGTTGTGAGAATCATTTTATTCTGGGGTTCCTGGAACTTGTACAATCTGCTTGGTGAGTTCTAATTAACATTTAAGTAGATGCAGGTTCTGTCTTTTACTTGATGAATAGCCTGAAATCATTGAGAATTTATTGTTAAATTTCCTGCACAGTTTTCCAGAAGGAGTTTCTGTGCCATAACTAGCCTGTCATATTTCATCAATTCTTTGACAGACAATCAATCAGCTGCCATGGCAACTGCCCCTTTGACACTCCATAACGGCATCCTTGTTGTGACGTATACTGTTATCCCTGCTACGGATTCCCCAACAAGTAACATGCTGCTTATTATGGCTAACGTGGTTGGATGAGAACATTGGTAATGAGAAAAGTTTCTTCACTATAGCACGAAAAAGCGGAAACATTCTTTTAGCAAACTGAAAGCTTTTTTCGTCCGACACTCGTCAGAGTATGAAACGTCGGATAACGACCGAAAGGTGAACCGAAATATATAGCCAGATGCGGGTGCACGTCATATCACGTGCACGTCATTCAATCAAATTAATAAACCCACCTCTTTGAGTCCCTGTTTGCAAAGAGAATATATCCCTTCTCCTGACTTCTTCTCTTGAACCTAAGGCACGTGCTCCTTTCAATCTCCTGTATCGCTTCAGAAATGGCTTTCACAGGCTTGTTTATGGAAGCTGGAAAGTTTACATATAGTATATCTTACGTACGTAATTTGTGATAAACTTAGTCCAAATACGTCACATCTCAGTTTCTCATGTCATAAAATATTAGAGTTAAATCAAGTATCAAATATAATTGTACTCCGCAATAAAACAGTATGTTGGAACACTTATAAAAAGGTTGACATACCTAGCTCTGCACTTAGATCATAAGGGATAACTTGTGGCCACAGGGAAGTCTTCATTGCACTAAATTTACGTCCGCCATTTCCACTGAGAAGTTGCTCCTGCTCCATAGTCAGTTGGATATCCCCTTGGAACAAGCCAGTACCTGCGATCGACATAAAATCTCAGTTGTCTATTTTAAACAAGCATTTATCGACTACAGCACAGGATGAGGAAGATGATATATAGATGATATATAGAGTCAATAAAAGAAAGAAATCTCCATAACTGGGAGTTTTAGACTGAAATATGGTTGTAATTGCTGCAAAGCGGAGAAGTATTTTGACTACAAGTCACCTCGTAGCTGCACACCCATTTGGATATAATCATTTATACTTTTAATACAGGCATCTATCTGCCAGAAGCATTTTGTCATACGTCACATTCGTCATATTTTCTGCAAAATCTGAAGTATTTACTTCCAAATCTCAACTACTGTAGAAAACAAATGATATGAAGTAAAACAGGGTCTGACAGGTTTCAGTGAAAGTTTCTGATACTTCTTGGACTCAACATTTCTACTTGATATAACTTGTAGTGCGCGCGCAATCAAGAATATCGTATCAAGGAGATTTCTTCAACAATACCAAACAATAGTGCCAAGAATGCATATTTAAGTACATACAGAAATGCTGACACTAACGCATTTAACAGAGAAAAGTCTTCCTCTGCCACAGTGGAATTGTTTCAGTATACCATAATATCAACAGTGATTCAATGGGCACGTTACAAAGGGCAACATAAAAATGGCTGTTACCATTTTCATATGAATGTGCTACTGGACCGGGCACAAGGAGTCACACAACGCGTAGAACAGGACCATAGCATATTAGTGAACTTTTGAGACCATCGTCATTTGATTATCGTTTCAGGGGCAAGCTACACACTCGCACATGCCGCACGGGGGCGAAAGTCAGCTTTCAGTTTCAAAACAATAGCTCTTTATTTTATGGCATTTTCATACCTAAAGTTTCTGTCTAGTTTTAGCATCAAAAAGATCTTGTGAAAGTCATATGCAATCTAAGAAATTTTTAAAAGTCCATTGCTTTATTCTGATTCTGTGAAGGAGCCATTCAGACATTTGTTCGCATTTTTCTATTCCTCAATTCGGATGTACGAGTTGCAAATGCTTAACTAGGTACCAAAGTAGACAAATTAGAGTATCTATGCTGGAGGCAGAGTAACGACGAAATTCCACCTTTTAGAATCATCACAAAGTCATCAAATTGATGACTACTTCATCCTAAAAGACTCTATTGCTACATTATTGTTACTTATAAATATGAAAGACCCCGAGCAAACGATAACATTATAGCAACATGCATTTTCAACAATATCAGTTTATGCAAACAATGTAGGCTATTTTATCATGTCAAATTTAAATGCACCTAAAAGCCACCAAAGTTCCAATGCAATATCCCTTCCATAAAGACTCTTGTTAAAAATTGTGTTTTTCAGATTTTGAAATACTAAGTAAGACTAACTTAATTTCACCACTTATAAATGAGAACAACTATCTAAAAAATGACAAAAAGAAAAAAGTGGTTGAAATACTTTAAAGGATGAAACTGTCGCGGGAAGAAACTGTCGCGGGAATTAACTGTCGATAAATCTCGCGACTTTCGCGACAGTTTCTTCCGCGAAAGATCGGTTTTGGCCCTTTCGCGACAGTTAATTCCCGCGACTTTCAAATTTTTCAGGGAGATTTCAACACAATTCTTGAATTTTTTCAAAATTGTGTAGGTCCGTCATGTACAAAACACCAACTTTAAAGACAATTTTTGAAATCAACATGTCTCTTTTATCATGTCTGCATCCATCAGAATTGCATTTCTAAACCAAAAATAATTGTAGAAATAATTGATAACATATGACACACCATAGTGGCTTCCATTGGAGAAATAAAGCACACATAAGATTAAACGCTAGAACTAGTTCTAGTTCAAAGGCATTAATATCACTTTCTCTAATGTAGTCTAGACAAATAAGAAAACCTGAGAAATAAGAAACGCCAAGCTGAAACTGGAGCCAAATCTACTTATAATAAAGCGTGTATCGTTGCAATTGTTTCTGGTGATTTAAAAAGCTTCATTCTTCTACCTAACGGACTCTCGTAATCAGATTGTGATATCCTTTTTTGATTGCAACTATTCTTGTTTAAAGTATCAATGAGCTCACACATTTTTAATTGTCGTAAAGTTTTATTTGGTTTTGTTTAAGATTCGGCTTTCGTGGAAAGAATAAACCAAAAAATGTTACTCATCCAGCAATTCGCGACAGTTCATTCCAGCGACAATTACATCTTCCAACGGTCGCGACAGTTATTTCCCGCGACAGTTTACACACAAAAAATTCAAATCATTCGCCACTTTTCTGGACAGTTTCTTCCCGTGACAGCTTCTTCCTTTAAAGTAATCCAGCTCGGCTCTTGAATGGTCCTCTAAAGAAACCCGAGTTTACTTTTTTAACTTAGAATATCTCTTTTTCCAGATGTTCCAAAGAGATGTCTATTTTTAAAAGATCAAGATCTCTAGTTGCGCATTCCGAACACAAATTCAAGGCCCTATCTAATCGTAGTTCTTGAAGAAATGATATCGGAATATTTCATCTGACCTCAAGATGGAATAATTCTTCTAAAAGGCTCTTGACTTTAGAGTAACATAAAGGATGGCGAGGTAATGCGAAGGATTCCAAAAAAGATCTTGGAACATTCAATCTTTAATTTAGAACCCATTTAGATAAGGAAGGTTGCATAATATAGAATAGCATAACATTCTGGAATTTATGCCAAGCAAGCAATTTTTTATCAAAAATTTCGAAACTTTTTCAGATAGTTAGCTGCATTTTCTTATATATCGATCCTTATCATAGATCTTGCTAAAGAAACCATTGAGTAACATTCAGTGTATTGGCAATTCAAAGGTGAGTTCCATTACATTTTGTGATCACTTCATTTTATTTACTACAGCTTTCATCGTTCAAGAAATGGGTTGTTTAGTCCTTGCAGTTAGCAATTATTCCTCTCAGTTATAATATCTTGAATGTTACTAATATTGGCAAATGATAGGCAGACAGACAAAACGACGACACATTAGACAATTAGCGTCAGGTAAAACGTCTGTCTTGACCTGAATTTGTAAAAATATATTCTTGAAGGTATTTCTGACCTGTATGTAAACATATTATTTTTTCTCAGTTTAAATGGTACCTGTAGAGACTTGCAGTAAAAGAACCCAAAATAACCTCTTGCCGGTCATCATTTTCAAATGTCCTTTCATTCACCCCTTGCATTTCAAGGTGTTTTATGACACTAGTTGAATTTGTCCAAATTTCAAATATATCAAGAAAAGCAGCTTAGCAAATAGATAATTTATAGGGCGAATTACATCAAGAATATACTCACGAATGCAAACAATCCTACTGAAATCGTATATGCTGCATGGAAAACTAGCTCAAGATTGTTAATACAGGTAAATACCTCTATAGGATTCTTCTGACATGAAACAAGCTGTGTTTATAGTATCCTGCCAAGAGCATCATAATAAAAAGCAGCCAATCATTTCTACAAATAAGACAGTCAGAAGTAGATAATTAGTGTCATGACGGCGTTGTTTTTGTTGTGCGCAATCAACTTGTATTGTCCGATTTTCTATGGTATGGCCATTTAAGTGGGTACATGGATGCTTTAGGAGGAAAAGTAGCTCAGAAGCGCTTAGTTTTGAAATAATTTATTACATTTAGACTATTCTGTTTTTTGGGAAAAATTGCTTGTAAGTCTAAGTTACTTCTCGATATATACATTATGCAAAATTTTACTATTGCTAATTTTCGATCACGGTCATCTAGCATTTGTAGGTATTGATTTTATCAAGTTTATTTTAGCAAAAAACACATGCACTTTGTAAATTGTACTGCGACAGACGCTTTGTCACTAATTTTTGCAATGTAACTTTGAGTCGATTTGACGTCAGTTAGCAATATCCTGTTCCGTGAAAGACAATAAGAGCTGCAATTGCATCTGAAGAGAATATCAATTTTTATTTACTTTTCTATCTTACTAAAATACTTTTGATTGAGTATAACATCTGCTACAAGGAAAATTACTTCGCTTTGCAATGGAATACCTATCATAATTATTCAAATTCCTTGATGCCCCTTCCCAAGTGACATTTTTGAGTGTGTGAAGGACTCGAGAACTCAAGAAAGAATAGAAATAGTCGTGCAGAGCACAGTATATTATGATTTTGAAAAATTAACAACTGACCCCATAGAGATTAATTAAATATGCCCACAAATATATCCAATTGACTTTTTTGCTTTATGTGCACTCACTTCTTTAATATGTGATCCTTACATGGCAAATGGAGCTGTAAACTTTCTATTTGATTCTTAGCCAATCTTGTCTGCCAGTTGGAGATGATAAACGAGCAAAGAACTAAATCATCATGCCACTTTCTATGTTACCAGCCAAGTCATATAGGAGTGTCATACAAAATGAGTTTCTTGACTTAAAGCACAGCTCCATTTGCTGCTTTGTGTTTTCTTGCTGTTTATTCAAGGTTTGCAGCAGGGATCAAAATCATAGCTATTGGAGCTGAGGTTGTGGAAACTGGCAGAATTAAAGTTTTCATCCTTTATATGCATGCCTGCTCTCCCAGTGTTACTCACCAACAAATGTACTATTTTTCCCAACATAGATCTAAGTCATTTTAATTCACATGCAATGATGGTTGTCTGCGCTGTTACACCAGAAGAGTGCGCTTTTTGCTGGCAGCTTCTTTTGATTTTTTGCTTACCAGCAAATTCTACAGCAGAAGAATCATTATGCTACACTTCTCTTTGTAGAAGTTTTTGATAAAACTCACAATAAGGGTAGTAAAACACATAATGGCATACAGCATATAGAAGCAGCAATTAATTACCTTCTCGTTCAAAAAAGGTCTTTGATATGTAATGACCAAATTATAGGAGAATTAATTGTCAAACAGAATTCAGTAGAAAGATGTATTTTTCCTTTGTCATTCCTAATGGAAAACATGCATTGTTGTCTAGTGCATGGAAGTCTATTGGCTAGAATAGTCTCCCTTGCTTGCCTACTCTCCAAGTTTTCAATGTTGCTTGTGGTGTAAGTCATGTCCTTTTGGGTGGTGACAGTATCAGTAGACACAATCCTTCGAAGCTATTCAATTTATATAGTTTAACTCTAACAAACTGGCGAACAGCTTTCCAACAGTTTACAGAACATGAGCAGAAGTCTTCCGTTTTACTGCTACTCTAAGGTCAAATCATTTTCTCATTCATGGAAATTAACTCCACATGCATTGTTGCTATTCAGTTTGACGCAAATGTCCTAAGTCAAGTCACTCTAAATTTTAGGATGGCCCACGGTCAGATTTTCTTTCAGATCCACCTCAATGGTCTCGTTCACAACGGAAACAAAATTATCCAAACGTTTCAGTCAAATTCCATACTGTATTGTTTGCAAAAGAGAAAGAATGCTTATTGCCAGAAATCATAGAGGACATCTTATTGCTAGAAACATTTCGCATACTCATTACTTCTCCACAAATTCTGATGATCGCTTTTTATCAGAGGAAGAAGATAATTTCATATAATTTAGCGCAACACCAAACTTGATGGAATAGATCAGACATGGCATAGAGTCACAGCGATATTCTGGGAGGGATAACAATTAAGAAACATGAAACAATGTTATCTACTGTTTGATGTAATATTTTCACATACTGTTGCCAAAACCACAGTTTCAAACTTTAGAAAAATTTTCAAATTTGAATAAAGGAAGAGATGTAATGTATTTATACTGAATAAATTGGAGTGATTCATATACATGACTTTGTCAATACAGTGATTTATAATATATAGAATTCATATATTGATGGCATTAGATGACAGCTATAGTTCCTACCCTGGAAACATTATAGATCTTGAGATTGTTTCTTATGAGA